>CM076580.1:1271100949-1272300949 GCA_034641835.2 Pinus albicaulis | reverse complement strand
TTTATTCTATTTTTCTTTTCTTTTTTTTCTTTTATTTGAGAGAGCAAGTGAGTTTCCTCCATTGAGGATTTCAACCCAGAAGCTTGCCTTGGGTGCCTTAGAGAGGTTTCCACCCATGGATCTTTATTATTTTTTTTCTTCTTTCTCTCTTTTTTAGGAGGTGTGGGAAACTATAGATTTTCTCGTCACATACACCTCTTTTCTTATTGAATTTATGAACTCTAAATTTGACAAAGGCTTCTTGTAAATTTTAAGTCTGTGACCATTGAAAAGCAAGGGGATTCCTTCATCATCTATGGTTCTTATTTGAACGACACCATTATCAAAAAAAAATTCCACTATTTAAGGTCCCAACCATCTTGTCATCAATTTTACCTTAAATTATTTAAACCTTGAATCATACAACATCGCCCAATATCCTTCTTGGAATTCCTTCTCCTTAATGTTCTTTTCATTTCATACCTTCCTTTACAGTTGAACAACCACTGTGTGCAAAAGTGCTTGCATTCTTAATTCATCCAATCCATTTAGTTGCAACAATCTCTCTTTTTGGGCATTGGATAGAACTATATCTAATTCATCTCCCATCCTTAAACTATTAAATTAAAACTCAACTAAGAGTAGAGCATTCTTACCATAGAATAGTTCATAAGGAGTGAATGATGTTGTTTTCTTCCAAGTAGTGTTGAGGCCCAAGTAGCTTCTACCAATCTGTTTGCCCAATATTTTCTACTGCTGCTCACAACATTTGTGAGGATGCTCTCTAAATCTCTGTTAGTTACTTCTACTTGGCCATTCGCCTTAGGGCAATAGGCAGTAGAAGTTATATACTTAATCTTGTTCTTCCTCAAAATATTTTCAATGAGGTGAGAAGTGAATTATGCTCCCTGATCAATGATTATTTATCTAGGGTACCCAAACTTGTAAAACACATTCTCCCTCAGAAATTATGTTGCTTTCTCCTTGGTTTATACCTTCAATTATTTTTTTTCGGCCCATTTTATCAGGTAATCAGTGTATACTATGATATAATTATTTTTTCTGGATGGTGGATCGACAGGTCGAACAAATTCCATGCCCCACCTATCAAATGGCTCACGAGCCACCTGATGGTGCAAAGGAATCTCATCCCTGTGCGTGCGTTTCCCCATCCTTTATCACTGGTCACCCCTGCTGGTGTATCTTCTGGAATCTTGGTGAAGGGTAGGCCAATAGTATCCTTCCCACAAAACTTTGTAAGTAGTCCTATTTATAGCAAAGTGGCCTCCGCATGGGATGTCATGAAATGCACAGAGGATATCAAAAACTTATTCCTCCCTCAAATGTCTCCTTAGCATTTGATCAGGGCCTAGCTTGAAGAGGTTTCCCCCAATCTATGTGAAAGGGGTGCTTTTTCTGCTGATCTTGCTCCTCTCCCTGAATGAAAGATTAGGAGGGAGTCTCCTAGAAACCAAGTAGTTGGCTAGATCAAAAAACCATGGTGAGAGTGCTAATATATCAAGGAGATTCTCATCTGGAAACTGGTCATCCACCATTCCTTCTTCACCTACAGGGAGAGCTAACCCGGACAAAAAATCTGCAACAACATTCTCCTTTCCAGGTTTATCAACAATAGTCAAATAAAATTTCTGCAAAAGAAACAACCATCTAATGATCCTAACATTAACATCTGGTTTTTTCATTAAATACATGATGGTTTCATGGTCAATGTCAACAATGGTCTGATATCTAGTTACATAATGCCTGAATTTGTTCAAAGCATGGAAAATGGCTAACATATCCTTCTCAATAACAATATAATTCAGTTCGGCCTTGGACAAGTTATTGCTGATGAAATAAATGGCATAAGGAATTTTATCCTCTAATTGTCCTAATGTTTCCCCTACAACTTTGTCGAATGCATCGATGTCAATTTGGAAAGGTAGAGTCTAGTTTGAACCTCAGATGATGCAAGTAGCAGTCAAATTTTCCTTAATGAGCTTGAAAGCCTCTTGACAAGGACCGAACCAAACAAACTCAGAATCTTTGGCCAAAAACCAAAATAATGGTGAAGCCATCTTGCTGAAATCTTTGATGAACCTTCTATAGTAACCTGCTAAGCCTAAGAAACTCCTGAAATATTTATTCTTTTGAGGAGGAGGTACCCTTTTTAGGATAGTGATTTTTTTCTAGTCTACTTGTATTCCTGCTTGGGATATAGAGTGTCCTAATAAAACCCTTGATTTCTTCAGGAATTCACGTTTTCTGGGCTCAAGGAGAGATGCATCTCAATGTACCTTCTTAGTACTTTACCCAAATTGGAGAGAGCTTCCTAGAATTCATCCCCATATGGTGTGAAAACATCCATGTATATTTCGACAGAGTCATGGAATAACTCAGAAAATATGCTCAAGATAGCTCTTTTGAAGGTAGATAGGGAATTTCACAACCTAAAGGGTAGGACTCTATAAGAGAAGGAACCCCAAGGGCAGGTGAAAGTAGTCTTATCCTAGTCTTCAGGGATGATTTGAATCTGATTATTCCCACTAAACCCATCTAAGAAAGAAAAGAAATTCTTCCCCACAAGGACATCCAGGACTTGGCCTATAAAGGGCAAAGGGAAATGGTATTTCTTGGTGGCTTTGATAAGTTGTTGATAATTAACACAAATTCTCTACTTCCCATTCTTCTTTGGCACTAGGAAAAGAGGGGATACCCAATCACTATTGGATATAGGATATAAGAACCCTGCATCCAATAGTTTCTACAACTCTTCTTTGAATATGTCCTTCAGAGCCAGCCTCATCCTTATTTTGGGTTGTCTTACAGGCTTGAAACCTTCTTTGATGTAAATTTGATGTCTGCATACTAAAAGATGCACCCCTTTCATGTCCTTGTAATCCCAAGGAAATGCTTCAAGATTTTCTTTCAAAATCTTGCATAGTTTCTTCTCTTCTTCATTTTAGAGGTTTGGGTTTATTTTCAGAGATCTAGATGGGCCATACTCAATACCCTTTGTGGTTTCAAAGGTTGACTCAACTGAATGCACTTCCATCGAAGGTTGGATTTCAGACTCTTTTACTAATATTTCGAGAGGAATGTCAGTGGAGGATTGGTTTTGAATGGCATGGTCGATGAGTTTGAATCTTCATCAATTTTTCCCTCTCTAAGAATATCATCTACGATACACATAGGGGAAATGTTATATAACTCATCTTCTCCATCCTCAAACCATATAGGGAGATCGTGATCAATGGAAGGTTGGGTTGGAGGATATAACACTAGTTGTTTAGACAAAGGCCCATTTTCGATAGCCATGTTTCTAGCCTGACAACTAATATAAGCATCTACAGTGGCTAACCAATGTCTCCCTAAGATGAGAGGATGACCATTAAACTTGGTTTTTGGTTATAGGACTAGGAAATATATAGGATACTCCCGAGAGTCAATGTAAACCATAACATCCTTAACAATTCCCTCTGGAGTTCCTGTGGACCCATCTGCAAGTTGCAAAACTATTGCGGTTTTCCTCAAAGTCCCTTGGAGATTAAGTTTCAACATAGTTTCCTTGGTCATGACATTGATAGCAGCCCCTAGATCAATTAGAGTGTTGCGAACTATCACACCATATATATGCACATCAACAATTGGACTACTAGGGTCCAGGTACCTTGGAAATATCACCTTCCCCATTATAAGGTCAAAGAGTTGTCCTACCACATTGATGGTGGGGTTATATATCCTCATTCTCCCAGGTTTCTTGAAGCACTTTTCTTTCATGATCCTATTGTAGATAGGGACATCCTTAATGGCCTGGAGAAGTGGTATCTTTACACAAAAAATTTCCAATTCTTTCAGGAGTTCAGTCTCCTCTGGGGTGTGTTGACTAGGGTGGATCAAGAGCTCAGGAAAAGGAGGTTGTTGTATCTGAGTGTTACCTTTCTCCTTTTCCTCCTAAACCTCTACAGGTGGAGATGGTGGATGTTTGTCTGGGAGTACTCTACTGACCTAAGAGTAACCTCCTGTATCTCCACAACATAAGGTACATAGGATTTTTCTCCACTGGGAGCCCATTGTGCCTCTTTGTTGTTTGTGTTCGAATTGGGTTGTGTATGCATTTAAGGTAGCCTAGGTGGAGAAGCATGGGTAAGCTGAGGTTGAGTTTGGGGTGGAGGCATTACAGTAGGACATTGATTTCGTTGAGGCCTCCACCCTTGGGATGGATTGTTCTACTGCGGTTGTTGTGGAACATACTATTGGAATGGTTGGTTGACTGGTTGAGGATTATATGAAGGGTTGTATGGCCAAGTAGGAGGTGTAAACTGGGATGGGGGAATGGGGGTGTACTGAGGTTGCATGGGTGCGCTCTAATTGTTGTGAAGAGTAAGGTGTACCTTGCATACCTTGTTGATATGGCCGAGGGCCTTGAGGCCTTCTCTAGTTGATGAAACATAGTTGCTCTGGCATTGCTTCCCCACCTTGATATACAGCCTTAAGTCCAGGTAATGAGGGAAAATTTTCTGTGGCATGATTCTCTTCACAGAATAAGAAAACCTCTATGACATTCAGTGGATATTCATCTCTTGGGTGCTTTCGGGTACATTGAGGACAAAATATGGCCATAAATCTCTTTGCTTCTTCTTACTTCCTTTTGACCTGCATTGTGTCCATTTTCAAAGCAAATGTGTGCAACATGTCACTCTGGAAGTCTTATGGCATTTTTCCAATCTCATGTTTTATGAAGGTGGAATGGGTATTGGATGCACTTTGGCTAGCTCTACCCTTCTTCCTAAATTCCCTAGAATTTTTCCGGAAGACAGTTTTGATTGTTTGATAAGGTTGTTGGTAGATATATCCTCCTGATAGCATATTCAAGGTTTCTATCATGTCTTCTCTAATTCCTCGAAGAAGTACAAGTTTAAGTCAGTCAGGCTCAAGAGTGCAGTTGGATCTCTTATAGTTCAATTGAAATGTCTCTTCACAGTCCTCTAAGGATTCATCCGGCCCTATAGTCATCCTAAAGATATCATACTTAGTTTTCTTGAACCTACAGTAGTCTTTGTATTTGTTTCTAAATGTCTCTTCCATTTGTGCACAGGTAGTGATGCTATCTCTAGGCATACCCATGAACTAGAGCAAGGATGCATCCTTAAGGGTGGATGGGAATAGCTTCAAAATCTAATCATCAGAGGTATAGTCATAAGTCCTACAAACAACAAAAAATTCAAACATGAATGTGTTAGGGTCTTTAGAGGTAAGTCCATGAAAGTGTAGGAGAGCTGAGGGGCTAATGTTCTTCATCTTAGTTTCCCAATATGCCTCTCTTATGGGAAGCTCTCTGGATCCCAGCCATGGTTAAGATAGGTGAAGCAGGTCGCTTAGTTGAAACAAGGTCTTCTTCTTTTTTCGCAATAGGATCCTCAAAATATTCAGAAGGCTCTCCTAAAGGGGGGTCACTCTCACTGCCACTGAAGAAGAGTGAAGGGTCGCCAGGAGGTGATGTGGGGATTTTAGGTAAGGTTTGTCTTTGAGTATTCCTACTCCTACGAGGCATGAAAATCAGATATTTTTGTATTTATTTTTTAATATTTCTGAAATGACATGAAAAGAAAATAAAGCAAAAAATAATGCTAAAAAAAAATTAAAACATCTACTAAACAACTCCCTGACAACAGCGCGAAAAAGTGGTGAACCCTGGTATTCCACCAAGAGTGTTGCAACTCCCAGGGGCTTCCCTAATTTACTTTATCAAATCGGGGTTCATACAAACTTGGAGGTGACAATGCTATAGACACAACAAATGCATTTTGTTCATGGCATTCTCTTATACTTTACGAAAGGGTGCTATTTCTAAACTATGATAAAAAATGAAATGTAAATTGATGGAAGGAAATGAAAGAAAGGAAACTAATTTAATGTATAGAAAGGAAATGACATAAATTAAACTAATTTAATTTGCAGAAAAGGAAATGAATGAAATGAAACTAAACTAAGTTGCACCTAGCTATGCCAATCAGGTAAACACACCCTACTTATCCTCTGTTCTATTTACCTTGCTATCATGCTTCTAACCATGCAACTATTCATGATAAAATAAACTTGATAAAGTGTGGCTTGCAGTTTGGAGGAAAACCGGCTAAAGGTGCTAATGGAGGGATAAACACATGAAACCAGGCTTAGAAGTGGAAAGAACGGGTTTAAACCTTATGAAATCTTTATTATGGCGCAAAAATGCTTTGGAGCAGAATCATTTAAAAAGTCTGATGGCAGAGTTATGATGGAGGATGGAAATATGATAGGCGATATCGCAATCAGTGTTTGGAGCGTTAAAGGTTAACAAGAATTAAATAAAAAGTGTGATTTGTGATGTGTGATGCGACGAATGACATAGGAGTCGGACCGGTGGCAGAGTACGGGGCAATATCGCAAGTGGCAGACAGGAGCGGTAAGTGTTAAAGGAAAAAAACAAAAAGTGTGATTTACGAAGTGCAATGGGGAAAAAATTGCGAAGTTCGAAATGCAAGGGGATAAAAAATACGACGTGAAAAATGAGATATCGTGATCGCAATATTGCAAAGTTGGAGGGATGGCAGAAGTTCCGTTGAGGAAAAGGTGCGAAGTATAAAGTGCGATGGTTGACGTGGCAGTGGGACTAGCGGTGGAGTGCGATGACAGTATCGCAATCAGAGAAAAGGAGTTGTAAGTCTTAAAGAAAAAGGGAAAATGATGTGAAGTGTGATGTGTGATGCAGTGGAGTTATCACAATCGGTGAAAAGGAGTAGTAAATTTTAAAGAAAACAGGAAAATTATGCGAAGAGCGATGTGCGATGTGGCCAAAGGTTGCGAAGTGCAAAATGCGATGGTGTAAAAGTTGCGATTTGTGATTTGCGATATGGTAAAAGTTGCGAAGTGAAAAATGCAATTACGAAAAGGTAAAAAATGTGAAGTGCGAAGTGTGATGGGCCAAAAGTTGTGATTTTCGATGTGGTAAAAGTTATAAAGTGTGAAATGTGATATCATAGTTTGCCATATTGCAAAGTTTGAGGGGTATCAAAAATGTTGTCCTAGAAAAATTAAGAAGTGAGAAATGCGATAGCAGGAATTTTGTGGAGGAAACTCGGAGGTCAAACTTTAAGGTTTTTTAGGAATTTTGTGAATAAAATGAGCGACAACTGCAATGAAAGAAGAAGGAGGTGATAGAGCATAACCGAGGTGTTTGGAAACATGAAAACAGAGATGGAGAATGAAATGGGAAGCACAAAGGAGCTGCTCTAGGATTTTAGCAATAATTCCTACAATCACCTTGCTAACTTATGCGTAAAGAAATAGGCAAATGCATAAAAATACAGTGCAAATGCAGACCGAAAGTTGGTAATGCAGCTCTACATTTAATCCTAGAATAGTGAATAGAAATCTATTTTTTGGTTTGTGGGACGGTTCACCCTCCTCGAGCTCTATTAACTCCCTAGAAAATAGTGATTGAGTCCACTTGACTCCAAGTAAAAGATCAAGTTTCTTGGTTGCGTCTGGAATGCAAATTGTTGGAGAGAATCTTTGGGGTGATTAAGTCCACTTGACTCCCAGTAAACAAAGATTGAGTGCACTCCTCTTTGAGTTTCTTGGCTGCCTCTGGAACTTGAATTTATAGAGAGAATATTTTGGGTATTTGAGTCCGCTTAACTTCAAGTAAACAAATATTGATAAAATCCTTATAAAAATTTGTAATAATTCATGATTTTTTGCACTCAACCTCATATTAGGCACTCAGAGTATGTTAGCCTTGATCACCACCTATACTAGCATAAAAAAACCAAATAATAATATAAATGCAAGAAAAACAGATCTAAAAAGGTAGAAAGGTGACCATTAACCCCTCCAAATATGTCTAATTATGGAGCTCATCAGTTAGTGCCAAAAATTGGGGAAGTCATAAATTACTCAGTTTTTGACAAAACTCGGTGTAGAAAGAGGATACATAGGAATTTTTGGGCATTATGGAATATATGGAACACGTTTCAGAGTTGTTTGAACATTGTAAAGATATGTAATCACACTTTTGACAATAATAGAAGAGGGCCAACCCATTGGAAGATCGAACAAGGAGACGTATCCCAGGTGGCATGAACTCCTTCAGCATGTTCTATTATGTTACTGTTTATGGTGATGTTCATGTCTCCTAGGTGTTGTTCAATTTTTTTTATGTTAATTTTCTCAATAAATTCACATAAAAACTCATGTTTAAATTACAATTTACCTCATAATCCTAAATCCCTTTGTTTATATACTAAATTGGATCTTAGCACAACAAACACTAGTATTCTCATTCATATCAAGTTGGTATCAAAGAAATAGGTTTACTTGAGCAAGGAGGATTTAATTGTTTTTCCAGTTTTTAAATGTTTTCAAGGTTGAAGCTCAAGAGAGAAGACGCGATATTGTGGGTGCAGGTTCTATAGTTGGAGAAAGGAGAATGAGGGCACAATTTCATCAATCTACACCATAAGATTCACCTCAAATTGCAACACAAGATTCAGTAAGAATGTCTCATGAAGGAGGAAATGATAACATGTTAGAGGATGAGAAGGCTTTCTTTTAGATGAAAAATATGGTGAAGGTCCTATATGAAGAGATGAATACAAGTTTATAGGGTGAAAGCTCCAAGGCTCCAAGAGGAGAGTGTTCTCCAGGAGGAGGAAGTAATGCAAATGCTTATAAGACACCATCCACTCCACTATCATCCTCACCACCATCTTCACCTTCATATTCATCCTCTTCCACTACTACAACCCTTACTCATACTCATCAACATACCTCAAAAGGAATTGGTAAACAACCCATTTTAAAAGTTGATATTAAATTTGAGCTTCTTATGTATAATGGGGAAGTGAATGCATAAAAGCTTGAAAATTGGGTTCGTTAGTTGGAGGTCTACTCCAGAATTCAAAAGCATCAATATGATGATACAAAGATTCAACTACCTTCCTTGATATTGTAGGGTGCAACACTAGTGTGGTGGTAAGCCAAGACATAATATGAGATTAAAAAACATGGTAATATCTCACTCTCTTGATCTAATTTCATTTCTTGAATTAAAAGACAACTTTATCCATTAGGATATATGCAAAAACCCATCATGAATTGGAAGAAATTTTGAAAAATTAAAGGTCAAAGTGTGCAATATTACACCGAAGAATTTATAAAAATAACTCTTAGGTTAGGTGTTAATTTTCATTAACAAGAAGCATTGCTAAATTATATAGGGGGTTTTCATAGCTACCGAATGCTTACTATCCTTATTTTCAATCCCACTAGTCTAGGTGAGGTATGTGTGCAATCCACTCACCTTGAGGCAAGAGGGAAAACTATTCAAGAAGAGGCTAAGAAGAATCCATTTAAGGGTGGAGAGAAAGGAAAGGGTTTCAATGGAAAGGGAAAGAAAAATGTCTCAATTAAAAATGAAGGAGATAAAATGACACGAAAACATTGTTCCAAAGAGGGTCATGATGAAGACCATTATTGGAAGCTTCATCTAGAGATGAGGCCCAATAAATTCAACAATAAGGGGAAACAGAAAACAACTGCAACAACTCAACAAATTGTGGATCTGACTCGGGTGATGAATCTAAAATTACAACCATGGGTATGAAAGGAAGGTAATACATTGCTAGAACTAGTTCATCACATTGTCACATCAATACTCCAAATGAAGAAACAAGGATTGGATTATTTCTTGTGAGGGTTATTTCAAAAAGAAAAAAATCGGCACACTATTCGATAATGGTTCTCAAACCAAATTGATATTTGAAGAATTACTCAAGAAACTTAATCTTGAAACCATTCCACATCATAAACCATATCCATTGGGTTGGATACGCAAGAACACAAATTTACATGTTACAAGAAAGTGTATTCTTTGATTTTCAATCACAACAATCTTCATTGACGAAGTTGAATTATATGTTGTACCTATTGATATTTTAAGGAATTGTTTTGGGTAGTACTTATCTCTATCATAGAAAATCCATATTTTATCGCCATGAAAACAAGTACATATTTTTCAAATATGGTGTGGAGTATATTGTTTGAGCTCATTGTAAGAAAGTAAATATTTCATTAGTTAGTGCAGGGAAAATGAAAAGACTACTGAATTCAAGAAAGAATCTTGTGCTTCTTATTCATGTATAGGATGTTGGTGATGGAGAGTGCTAAAATCAAAAATAAAATTCAAGAGTTGTTGGAAAAAGGCATCATCCAACCAAGTACTTCTTCATGCGGGTCACCTATTGTGTTTGTGCCTAAGAAGGATGGCACATGGCACATGTATTTGAATTTACATGCATTGAAAAAAATTATGGTAAAGAATCATTATCCACTTCTTATAATAGATGATTTACATGATCAATTGAAAGATTCAAAATATTTTACTAAGTTGGACTTAAGAAATGGCTACTATCAAATTAGAATTGTTGAAGGTGACATTTGGAAGACAACATTCAAGACAAAGCAAGGTTTGTTTGAATGGATTTTTATGCACTTTGGTTTATGTAATTCTCCTGCTACCTTCATGTGTGTAATGAATGATGTGTTGAGGCCATTTCATGATGAGTTTGTCATAGTCTACTTAGATTATATCTTGATTTTTGAGTAAATAACTTGATGAAGATGTCAAAATGTGAGTTTAGTAAAACTTATTTGGTGTAACTGGGGCATATTGTTGGAGGAGGTGAGTTGAAGATAGACCTCTCTAAGGTTGAGTTCATTGAGAATTTGCCAACACCAAAGATAGTCACTCAGGTAAGAATATTTTTTGGAGCAACCCAATATTGGAGAAATTTTATTGCTAATTTATCTTCTATTGCAACTCCATCACATGCATTAACTAGTATGAAAAGGTTTTTCAATTGGGAGGAAAGAAAAAAAAAAATCATTTAATGCTTTGAAAGATAAGATCAATTTAGCCCTAGTACTTGCACTACCAACCTTGAGAGAAAAGTTTGATATTCAAATTGATTCCAGTGACTGTGCCATGGGCGCAATCCTTATGAAACATATTAAACTCATTTAATTTAAATCAGAAACTTTCAATGATTCACTGATTAACTATCCAAGTTATGACAAGGAGCTTTATGTGTTGGTTCAAAGTGTGAAAAAGTGGAAACACGACTTGATGGGAATGGAAATCATCACACACACTGACCACCAGCCATTGAAGACTCACAATCACAAACTAAGTTGCTGCACTCAAGGCACTTTTTATGGATGGGTTTCCTACAACAATTCCACTTGGTCATGAGGTATAAGAAAGGTTTTTACAACAAGGTTGTTGATATGATTTATAGGCCAATTTTTAGTGCAGCTACTTTACTCAAGCATAATTCTATTTTTTATGAAAGTTGTGTTAATAAATATGCCTTTGATAATGAATTTGAAGATGCTTATGCAAACTTGAATCAAGGCAACCAAGTAGAGGAATTGGATTACCAGGTACACAATAGATTGTTGTATCATTTGGGAAAGCTTTGTATTCCATAGGATGAGAGAGTGGTTTTCATAAGGGAATCACACACTTCTCTTATTGTTGTAAATTTCGGTGTAAGCAAAACAATGGCACATCTTTAGAGGTATTCTTATTGGCCTTGTATGCTTGAAAGTGTGTCACGTTTTATTAAAGGTTGTTAATTATGTGCATTAAATAAAACTAGTAATTAGAAGTTGCGATTCTACACACCACTTCATGTACCTTCACGTCCAAGGGAGAGTGTTTGTATGGAATTTTTAGGAGGTATTCTATTGTCAAAAGAAGGTCATAATTATTTCAATGTATTTTTGAATAGGTTTAACAAGATGTTTATAATAATGACATGTAAAAAGAGAATCACATGTGAACAAACAAATCTCTTATTGTTTCAGCATGTTTGGGTTCATTTTAGATTTCCCACATCCATTGCTAGTGATCGTGATTTTTGATTTGTTGGGAATTTTTGGTCAAGTTTGTATGATCCAAGTAAATTTATGATACCATTTTAACCAAGACCTTTTTCTTTGGCTGATGTGTTAGAATTACATTTTCTCAATGCATTAATGAAATCATCTATAGATATAATCAAGAGGAAAACATGTTAACAATCACACAACAAAAATGAAATCTGTTTAATAACAGAGTTGGTCCGGTGTGGACTATGTATCTGGGCCTCAGTGTCTCGATGGTGTTGGCTGCTTCATTTAGTGTTGTAACTGGTGATGATGTACATGGATGTTTTTTACTTGTCATACAAGGAAAATCCCTCAACATGAAGGGCAAAGTTTCTCCACGAGACGTTCTGTTATAAGGAACTCTCACTCATCACAAAGCTCCTATCAGCATAACAACTTCATGCATGGTGACAAAAAGTATCCCACCATCAAGGCAAAAAAAGGATCTCACAACATAATTCACCATCCCTTACAAATACATTCCACATCAAATACACATAAGTATTTTGCATCTTAAATCAGCAGGAATCAATAACAACAAATAAACATAGATATTTTGCATCATATATCAATCAAGAATTGACATGACATAAAGCATCCTACAACAATAATAAATGAAGTACATGGAAACAACACTTCATATACCTCAACTCTAATGATGGCTAGAGAATAGGCTTCTCAATCGCTGGATTTGAATGCACCATCGCAAACGTGGGGTTGAATGGCGTGAAAATCACTGTCCACATAATGAATTCTGATACCATCATCCCCATCTGGAATATAGCCAAAAAATTGAGACCTCTGTTGCAGAAAATGACACCACCAGTAGGTTCATGTTGCTGAGAGGTGTAAAATTCATATAACATTTGTCCAATTTGGACACTAGGAAAACTTATCCCCTCTGAAGGTTGAGCTCAAATCACGGTTCCACTAGCCCTCCTTCTTGCTCATGGTTCCATGCCTCAAACTATGTGCCTCTCCTATACCTACTCTTCTCTGAGCACTATGCGAATGCATGGTTTTTATATCATATTGCGGGTGGACTTAACCACGAAGGCACCAACAGTGTATTGGTAGAAGTGGAAATTATTTGAGAGAAGGTCAATGGATCAAATCTCACCTCCCCATTTTGCTTGTATTTTTTTATAAACATATACTAATAGGTGGGAGGGGTCTGCAAAATGTGGCCTTGAACAAACCTTCCACCTTAGTAATTGCATAACCGTTGGCTTTTTATTATAACCGTGACATGGTTATGCCATACTCCGTAACAAATACAACCATTTTATAACCTTCGTTGGATTTTTTCCACGAATTATTATTTTTGTTTGAGCTTAATACCATAACATGGTTTGTTAAAATATATCTTTTGTTTTGTTATGATAACGTGGATGTGGTTAATAATAAACCATATAACAATAATAACCATTTAAATATAATGTACTTTTAATGATTTTTTTTATGGTTATTCTATATATATATATATATATATATTTGTTTTGTCTTTTATGCAGGTTGAGGACCAATGGAGGAGCGCCATGTGTCAAAAACTAAGGGGATGCCATGTGGGTCCCATGTGCTTATTGGGATGCCATGTGGAATGTTGTGGGTTCTACTTCCCTTGCCTTCACAAAACTTCAAAATACTCTAACATTCTTGTATGATCTCGGATTGATGTGTGGTTTGCACCGTTTCGATCAAGGCGACGAGCTATTCAATCTGAAGTTAAGTTTTATACCTTCCTGTCACTTTGAATTTAAATATTTCATAAGCACTAATTGTCCTATGTGTGTCTCTAGAGCCACTTGGATCATTGTAGGACTTGATGGATACCAAGTTGAAAAAAGGTACAAGCTTTCATCCCAAAACAGATGTTCAAACCGAGGTGGTCAATCGAACAGTCATAAATCTTCTTCGAGGATATTGCAACAAGCATCCTAGGTTGTGGGATGAAAAATTGCACTATATTGAGCATGTTTACAATCGTGCAAAACACTCCTCTACACAAACATCATCATTTGAGGCATGTCTAGGATACTTACCTCAATCGCCATTGGATTTCATCTTTGGGAAGGACGTTTTTACTGATGGTCATAGAGACATGGAAAAAACTAGGAAGTTAATAGAACAAATCCAATTGATACATCAAACAGTTCAAGATAAACTTGAAAAGCGCCAAGGAAAGTACAAAACAGGGTAGAACAAGCATCGCATAGATCACAAGTTTCAAGTTGGAGATGAAGTTTTGCTTCACATTAGCAAAGAGAGGCTTTAAGGGGAGGGTAAAAAACTGAAACCAATCGATTATGGTCCTTTCGTAATTTTGGAAAAGATTGGTGAAAATTCCTTCAAGTTAGCTTTTCCTTCATACATGAAAATTTATTGTGTTGTTAGTGTTGATAACTTGAGGTTATTTGAGCCTCCTTTGATTGAATATCAAGGAGAAAATGTTCATATTCCTTCTATTGAGGATTTGTCTCCATAGGATATTAATGAGCTTAAGCAAGACAACATTCTTGATAGAAGAACAAGGACATCAAAACGAGGGAGAGTAGACTAACCTCATGTAGGGCTCAAATTCACAAATCCTTCTAAGGCCAAATGGATCGATATTGGAAATTTGAGGGAACTATAACCTCTTCTGCTGAACAAATGAAAGTCCTTTTTTGGGGATCAAAAGCTTCTAGTTGGAAAGAGTGATCAAGTGCTCAAACTTATGCTACAAAATGTAACTTTTTGGAATGGAATGGAACCTAAACGACCGCATAGATATCATCATTTTGAATCCAGTGCAACTTGTTTCGTTAAAAAATGACATTGTATGTTCCCATAAATGTGTTTTGTCCACTTTGTTAAACATGTATGTTTTTGTATAAAAAAAACTACAGGGACATGCCAATCAACAGTTTGTACTTCTGACTAGGCATGCATAGTGGTAGTTTGACTAGCCAAAGGGTTTTCCTTTGGCGAATGAAATTATTCCAAGTGGCATGTTGTCATTAGGTTTGAATTCACAGTTTTTTATTAGATGTTTTGGAGACCAATCAGAGGTTTCCATGTGGCCTAGCTAGGGGCCAACATGTGGCAGCTCGAGGGCCACCAAAAATAAGGGAAGGGTCAAACCACACCCCGTGGGGGTTGAACACAAGACCTCGCCACCATAATCCTAACGAACTACCACCACACATGCGCTTTATTCCTTATATTACTATGGTCTTCACATGGTTTTGTTTTAATGTTGATTCCGCCATGGGGGAGGGGGTCTGGGTCTAGCCCCAACCCTAGTCACCATTCGTGGCAGGCCCATGGGAGGGAGGCTATCACTAACACCCTGTCGTCACCCCCGCCACTATCCTTAACTATGACAATAAATTCCAACACCTCCATGTCTTCACAGTTAGAGGATAATGTCGAATGTTAGTGGATTAACCACGATTTTTATTGTTAAAAAAGATGTATTAAACCATATGGTTATGGTTTGAAATTCGACAATGAGGCCTTATTGGGAAAATTACAGCGGCAAAATTTTCGCCTGATTTTTGGAAAATTTATGCTTAGTTAACAGAATTCCGAATGGATTTGTATTATGGTTCCAAATTTGGTGGGAAATGTGGAGCGGTTAGTGCCAAAACTATCATAAGTCATAAATTACTCATATTTTGACCAAATTTGATGTAGAAAGAGATTACACAAGCATTTTTTGGCATTCTGGAGCTGATGCAGAAGGTTTCAAAGTTTTTTGAGCATTGTAAACATATGTAATTACACTTTTAAGAATAATAGAAGAGGGTCAAGCCATTGGAAGTTGTACCAATGAGACATAGCCCAAGCGGGGTGAACTCCTTCATCATGTGCTAATGTGTTATTGTGTTATTTTTTATGATGATTTTCATGTCTATTAGATGTCGTTGTTCATTGTTTTTCTTATGTGAATTTTCTCAAGAAATTGACATAAAAACACATAAAACACACATAAAAACTCATGTTTAACTCGCAATTGACCTCATAATCCTTAAACACTTTATTTATATTCTTAATTGTATCTTAGCGTATCAAACTCTAATATTACCACTGATATCATTTAAAGAATTAAAATTGAAAATCCTAATTCAAGATAAAATATTTTAACAAATTTAATTTACAAATCCTAATTCAAGATGTATAAAATCAAAATTACAAATTCCAAACCAAGATTTAAAAAATCAAAATTCCAAATTTCTAAAGAAAGTTTTAAAAATAAAAATTTATAATTTCTAACCAAATTTAAAATCAAATTGATTAAAAAAACATATTTGAAATATATAATCTAAAAATAGATTATTAAATTCATTTATTAATTGTTAAAAATAAACAATAAATAATATGATTAATCCAAAAGACATTTCTATCTATAAATATATATAAATAAAAACAGTTTTTTATTTCAATATTTTGCTTTTTCAATACTACTAACATTTTAGACTCATTATTTTATTAATCCAAATAGTAAAACAAATTGCCTGCAATACTTATTCTATCAGCGCAACAGATATTCTCATCCAAACATATTTTAATATTCAAAATTATTCATTACGAATTATCCTGCATGCAATACTTATACAGGCACAGCAACACATATTCTCGCGTCCAGACATATTTTAATATTCACAATTATTCATGACGGATTATCGTGCATGCAATACTTATTCACGCAGCTCAACACATATTTCCGCATCCACTGATTGTTTTTCTATTTATTGATTTTTTTAGAATTTCCACACATAGTTTTCTCTATTTATTGAACAAATATTCTGGCATCTATATATTTTTTTCTATTTATTGATTTCTTTATATTTTGTTTTTGGTAAGTTGGGAAAAGCTATATTTTCATTACATCTAATATATTTTGATTAAGAAGAAAAATTGAACAAGTGACTTAACATAAAATAGTGTCTTAAGAAAGTACCCATCACAATCTATCCAAAGTTTATTAGACAATTTTTTTAAAATTTATATAAATACTATATGTTTAAAAAAATCATTAATTATTTTTAAAAATTATTATCTTTTACATTCTTAGTACAAATCTCAAATAATGATAATCTTCACCAAATTTAATATATTATGTCTTTAAATTTTATTGATGTTTAGAAAAAATAACTATGGTAATTAATAATACGCAAAATTATTGTAATTTCAACAAATAAACTCATTTCATTTAAGAAACACAGTTATAAGAGTTTTGAAAGAAATTTTTTAGTAAATCAAGTTGTGAAAGTGTTTCAATATCGAAATCTTAATGATGAACTACAATTAATGATTTGAAATTGGTAAAAAGCAAAAAATGATTTTTTTAATAATATGAATCACATAAATTTTCATTCTGAAAATTTATAAAAATATATATTTTTAAAATATCCTAGTTAAAAACAAAATTATTTAATTAAAATATTTATTAGAATATATTGCAATCACAACAACAAAATAAGATAAACATAATTTCAACTTTCAAAACATTTTACTTATTGTTTTTTAAATTTAATATATATATATATATATATATATATATATATATAATGCTTTCATTACCGTGAATTAAACAATGGCAAATTGATGTTTATGTTGAACCGTCTAACACTTGTATCACAATGAATACCGAAGTAACATTGATTGGGAAACATCTAACCGATGCATATTTCGATGTGAGATTATAAATAGCACTGAAAAACCTACGTTTTCTATGCTTTGTTTAAAAAAAATTACTCATACTATTTCATACCAAATTTGTTCTAAACCATCTCATGTTATACCAAAAGCAATCACAAATACCTCAAATCAATATATGACTAACTTAGATTCATCATAATTATGGATCTATTAAATACTGAGAAGGATCAGAGGTGCAAATAATTTTTTTGAGTGAAAGACTTGAGGAAAGGTATGCCAGTTGAGAGATTTGATCCCTCTTATCGCTGGATAGATCCATAGTTAAGATGGATATAGGTTGGTTTCAACCATAGCGACCAATGAAAATCTATAGAAGTTATGAAATTTTTTATCAATAATATGTAAATATAAATTTCCTTAGCTACCTCACTTTGTTGAAATGGTAAATATTTTTAATAACTTTAATGATGAAAAAATATGAAATACAAATTTTGAATGCAAAGTGATAAGAATAGTGTTGAATGATAGAAAATGTGAATAAAAACAATGTTGTCAATTACAGATAGTCTTCATTGTGATCAATCTCAAACTATTTTCTTCTACTATTCTTATTGTTGCCATTGTTAGATTTGCAATCTTTTCATATCATAAACTCGGGTTTTTGAAGAAAACATCATACCTTTCCTATTTTTATCTCCAATATTAATAGTTTGGATTACTATAGCACAAAAATAAATATACATTGTGAATAATATTTTATGCTTACAATAAAATCAATGCATCTAATGCAAGTGATCAAATATGATTAGAAATCAACATTTACAATCAAATCAATGCATCTAGCTCAAGTAAGAAATAAGATTAGAAACCAAAATCTACATTGAAATCAATGCATTTAGTGAAACCAATAAAATAAGATTAGAATTCACCATCTACATTGAAATCAATGTATCTAGTGAAAACAATCAAATAGGATTATGAATTACCATATATAATGAAATCAATGATTTTAGTGCAAGCAATCAAATAGGATTATAAATCACCATCTACAATGAAATGAAAGCATCTAGTGGAAGAAATATTCCTCTCTCTCCCCTTTCCATATATATATATATATATATGTCCCTCCATCTCTCCTTGTTTGTCTCTTTATCTCAACCCCCACCTCCCAAACACACACACTCTCCCACACCATATCTACCAATATCTATGTCCCTCCATCCCTCTCTCCCTCTCTCTCATATTCCCTCTCTTCACCTTCCATCAATATCTCTATCTTCCCCTTCTCTTCCTCTCCCCCGCTTCTATATCTATTTCCTCTTGTTGTCCTCTCTCCCTCTCTCTCTCCACCTTTATCTCCCAATTTCTTTCTTATTTCATCCCTCTTTCTTCCCTTCTAAAACCATATCTCTTTCCCTCCCTCTCTCTAATCTCTCACATCCTCTCACTTCCTTACTCTATCTCCTTTTCTCTCCCACCTCTCTCTCTCTCTACCTCTCTCCCTCTCTCTCTCTCTCTCAAACTTTGTTACTATATCCCTCCCTATTATCTTCTCTCCCCCCTTCTCTCCATATCTCCTTATTTGTCTCTTTATCTCACCCCAAACATACACACTCTCTCTCCATCTCTCTGTTGTCACTCCCTCTCTTGTTCCCTCTCGTGTCCCCCTACAACTCCATATCTCTATAAACCTCTCTCTCCTCCTCTCTCTCTCTCCTCATATCTATCAAGTCCTCTCTACCGTCCTTCCTCTCCCACAATTTCTCTCCTACCCCCCTCTCTCATACTTCCTCTCTCTCCCTTTCTCTACTACCCCCATCTCTCCCCCTCTCTCTCTCTCTCTCTCTCTCTCTCTCTCTCAAATCCTCTCACTTCCCACATCTCTCTCTCTCTCTCTCTCTCTCTCTCTCTCTCTCAAATCCTCTCACTTCCCACATCTCTCTCTCTCTCTCTCTCTCTCTCTCTCTATGTTACTATATCCCTCCCTCTCTTCTCATCTTTCCTTCTACATCATCTTCTCTCCATCTCTTTTTCTTTGTCTCTTTATCTCACCCCTAAACATACACACTCTCTCTCCATCTGTCCCTCGTCACTCCTTCTCTCTTTCTCCATTTCTTACTCTCTTTGTATTTATTCTTCCCTCCATTTCTCCCCCTCCAACTCCATCTTTATATACCTCACTTCCCTTTCTCCTGCTCTCTCTGAATTCCTTTTTCTGGTCCTTCTCCTCTCTATTGCTTTCTCTCATAACTCTCTCTCTCTCTTTCTCTCTCCAATACTACCATAATCTTCATCCCTCTCCCATTTCACTCCCCATATCTCCACCTCTATTACTTTCTGTCTTTGTTCTTCCCTACCATATATATATCTAGAGTTAACATATATATATATATATATATATATATATAGTTATGTGCATCCTAACATGACATCACGCAAGACCTTTAGTCTGAGAAACCACGACCAAGGGGCATCTAAGCAATCGAAGTCACCCGTGGATCGCACCCAACCTTGGCTACACCAACCCTTATCATGATTGGATTTTTTTTCCTTCAGGGGGATTGGAACTGGTGACCTTTTCATCACTAGTGTCTTCACAACACACTCTTGGCAGTGGAACCAAACCCCTGTTGGCATATACATTAATATATATTATAATATAATAAATTTAATTTTTTATTAATCCAAAGTTATTAAATTTAATAATATTAATATTATAATATATTAATATGAATATTAGGTTTAATAATAATAATAATAATTTTTTGATATTGATATTAGCGTTAATAATGTTTTTTGCATGGTAGACAAAACCTCTTTTATGAGTGTCTCTAAATATAAAGAGGACTATAGAGTAAATATAAAAGGAAGTTTTATTTTTTACCATACCTATTTATTTATATTTATATTTATTTATCATATCTTTTTTATTTACCATGGTATTTGGCCCATAGGCTTGTTACATACTTAGATGTTTCTTTCTAATCACATTTGATATATTTTTATGTCTTTACCATAACTCTTTATCCTTATTTTATATTTATTTATTTACCATCTTTTATAAATATTGTATCTTCCCATAGTATTTAGCCCATGGTAATAATAATAATTTCTCCCATGGTATTTGGCCTATAGGCTTCACATAAATCAAACCTCCTTTTTGAGCTTGGTTAAATATAAAGAGGTTTATGGAATAAATATAAAAATATGTTTTATTTATTCACTATACCTCTAAAAAAAAGGTTTTATTTATTTACCGGAGTAAGTATAAAAAGAGATTTTATTTATTTACCATAACTTTTTTTTTATTGTTCGGAACCCAATAACTCAAGAAACACAAATCTAGTTAATATGAATAATAATGATGAAACTATATTGGATTAATAGATTTGTAATTTTTTATTTTTACAATTGTTTAAATTTTTTATGAGATGAAATTAAATTTTTATTTATACAATTATATTATTTAACTTTTTGTGAGCTTTTTAATCACAAACAATGTTACACATCATATTAAAGATAATAAAAATAGAAAGAGATTAATCTTACAAGAATTAATTAAAATGCCTCGAATCAATTTCTGACCAATTCTTAGGAAGATACAGAGCACGTTAAACTAATATGGACAAAATGGACATTGAAACATAAAATTAATGTCAAATAAGAACTTAAGAGAATACTTCAAAATTTTCAATTAATGCTAGTTTGGAGCAAGCATTGCTCACAAAACTTATGATTTGAGATCATTTAATTAGTTAATTTTATTTATAAATTTATAATACAGCACCTAGACTTGCATTTTACATGCATTTTTTGATGACTCCTTCCAACACTACTCATCATCCCCACAACATTTAGGCCTTGGTATTACTTCTTTGGCAGTTTTCTCCCCATGTTTGCTTGTTCATGGATACCAGAAAAGCCCGATGAAGTAGCCTTATTTCTTTACAAGAACCTTTGCAACACACAAAATCAGGTAGACTTGAAGAGTGTAAACAAAAATTAGACATGGCCACACCTATCTGCAAAATACATTCAAATCAAGCATATTCTACTATAAGTTTTATTACCCACTATGAATTATCATTATAGATATATTTCAGATCATTCCATGTTGTGTATATGTATTAGTTTGACTCCCGAAAAAAATATTCTCCTATATTTTTCCATGCTACTTCATAAAAAAATATTTTTTCAGAGACTAGGCTTTCCTCCTATATTTTTCCATGATACTTCATAAAAATTAATTTATCAAAGACTAGGTTTTCCTCCTATATTTTCCATTGCTAGTTTGTAAAAAGCATTTTCCCCTACTAGTCATTTAGAGGTTAGATTAGTTGGTATACATGTAGTTTCTAAGTGACGAGATAGTCAAAGTGAGATCGAGAGCCAGAAAAAAATATTCTCCTATATTTTTCCATGCTACTTCATAAAAAAATAAATTTTCAGAGACTAGGCTTTCCTCCTATATTTTTCCATGATACTTGATAAAAATTAGTTTATCAAAGACTAGGTTTTCCTCCTGTATTTTCCATTGCTAGTTTGTCAAAATCAGTTTCCCCTACTAGTCATTTATAGATTAGATTAGTTGGTATACACGTAGTTTCTAAGTGACGAGATAGTCAAAGTGAGATCGAGAGCCAGAAGAAAAGGTATTAATTTCCACTCTAGTAGATCTATATCTAAAACTAGATAAAGCTCTTCTAGTGAAAACCTGTGAAGAAAATGATGTTCTACGAAATACACATTTACTTAGCATTACACTTTTCAAAATAATTTAAAAAAAATCATAATGTGCATAGAAAAATACCTATGCAAAACAAGTTTTTTCATAATTAAAAGTAAAACAAACAATTTTATTCATTTCTTTTTATCATGTATTTATTTTATGAACAAATTGAAACCTAAAATTTATCTTCAAAGGTTTGAGGTTTAGACCTAAATTGTAATTTTAGCATGTATTCATTTTTTGGGTATATAGAAAATGTACCCAACCACCTATCCCTTTTAATGGAGGGATCTATGAGTTTCACTCTATACGATGGGATAATATTTTACTCACACTGGTGTAACTCACATCATTGGTACCTAGAAATATGCAGGGGTTGTGGAGCAGGTGTCTAAGGATGGAATGTAAATAATGAAACTTGGCACATTCAAGTTTTGAGGCCAACATGTGTAAAGTGAAATAGATAGATGAGTCCATTGAGAACTGAAATGAGATTGGGAACTTGGTGGTTTGTGATAGTAATTCTACACCCCAAATTAATGCATTTTTAATATGTTCACCTCAACGCTCTATGTTCCCAACTCACTTATTAATTAATATGAATCACTTACTAATATTTATTGAAGATAATGGAGAAATGTAGTCTAAGAGAGAGTCAGTTCATTAGTTGTGCATGTGCCTTAGATTAGGATTTAGTTTGTATTTCTTAGGTGTTTGTTATAATTTCCCTATTTGATTGTAAACTATATATATTCACGATGTTTAATAATGAATGTAGAGCATTCTACCAGAGGCAGTCTCCAAGTTAAGTGTGTCACTAGTGAGTTTCTTAGTTTGTTGAATATATGTTTTGTCTTTTAGCTTTTATCATGGTATGTCATGGTATGAGAGATTCAGGGATGAGAGACTCAAATTTAGAGTGCTTTCGTGATAGACTGCCTGTGTGCCTAAGTGGTCCATGGTGGTTGGTGTGAATAAGGCTCGATGAGTGAGAATACATTTTTTATTTACTAACAGTGAGTAGATAAAATCCCTATCTAGAGAGAGGAACATGTTGATCGACACTCATCATGGAACAAGAAGCACGTTGTTTCGGCCTCTACTTAGAACGATTCTCATCACCATTGTTTTTCCCGTTAGAGAAGAGCTAATCACGTGGAGGTTGAGCATATAGGATCTGATGGTGGCACAACAGAGGGGAAATGCACTGGTGATCATCTGTGTGAATCCATGGAGGATGATCTGCTGCATTAAGGTTGTTGGAATTTCTGAGAATTCCAGAACAAAACAAAGAGAATAATACTCTCCTCTTAACACAGAGAAAATAAAATTTTTTCTTCACAGAGACAGAGATGGCATGAAAATGCTTTCTTCTATTTCAAAAACAAAACACTCTTACAATATCTTCCTCCTCAAATGGATTACAAGATGGACTACTGCAATCACAGTGCCAACAACTTCACTCCATCTCACACAGAAAATACAACACTGTTGTGTAATTATAGAACAATACAATACCATGCCTCTTGGGCTTTTTCTTTTTATATGCCACATCATTTTTTAAAAACAAAACTATATATATATGAAATAAAAACTTAAAAACTAAAACTAAAACTATATAACGCCATTTCGGGCCCACCTATTACAAAGCGCGAATATACATATATATCAATTTCAAAAGGTTTCAAAACATTTCATTGCGCAATGATAAACAAAATGTTTATAACGTAAAACGTTAATAAACATAACAAAACTTAACACAAAACAATGCGCCCGAACTTCAAAAACGATAAACCATATTTCAATGGAACATATCGTGTTACAAAATTGGGCTTGTGACGTAAGAATTTGTGCGCGTGATGGAATATTAAATCCAGTGCATAGACTGATATCGTGTCTGAAAAATGGTTTTGGATACGGGCCCAAAGTGTAACCCAAAACTTTATAAAATGTGTTTTAAACCCTTTTCGGGTCTGGTTCTTCAATGCTGTGGTTGGCCAAATAATAATGCGATTTTGATTGCGCGATTGTGCCAATCACATCACGGACTTTCAATGCAATGAAACTTTGGCAGAAAAATTCTTTGTGATATTGCGATTTACGATTGCGCGATGGCGCGACAATCGCATCGCGACTTTACAATCGGCGGATAAAATATGAGATGGGCGGAACACTTGTGACAATCGATTGCGATTGTGATTGTGGTGGGATGACATCGCATTGCATCGCGACTTTCATATATATCCGGAACACATGTGGTACATCGTTCCGTTGTGATTGCGATGATCGCATCGTATCAGAACTTCCATATCAACAAGACACTTTAAACTTCAAAACACTTCTGTTGTGATTTGCGATTGCGATTGTGATCGCATCGCATTGCGATTGTTTACATCAACAAGACACTTAACTCAAACTTGCGATTGCGATGAGGGCTTAAGTGGTGGGGACCACTTTGTTGTGCCTTATTCAAAACTTTTAAGTCTTTTGCCATTTCAACACATTCTCTTCAATTTTTGTTGTTGAGGGCTTAAAATCCCGAAATGACTGTTTTCATTGTAAACATGCTGTTGCATGGTTTGACCACGAAAAACTTCAATTCATCCTCTGCAAAACACGACTGTGCCCATATACATTAAATTCAACTGCAAACTTGGCTGTTTCCCATCAACATTGATTTCTTTGTTATGATTTTCCCATTCTTCTTTGAATGCACAATGTTGTGCACACTCAACCTTCTGCTGCTGCTACTACCCCTGTACTATGTTTCTATTATTTGGGGCAAGTAGGTGACTTTAATATTTTCAACACTCCCCCTTAAAGTCAGCTGCTGGGTTATTATTCATACCCAAGAATTTTCTTAAATATCCAAAAGTCTTTTTCCCCAATGGCTTTGTCAAAATATCTGCAAATTTCTCCTCTGTTCTACAATGTTGTAAAACAATTTCTCCATTTTTCACCAATTCTCTGATATAGTGAAACTTTGTATCTATGTGTTTAATTCTCTTGTGAAACACATAATTCTTTGATAATGTAATAGATGAGCTATTGTCACAATAAATCACTATCCCTTTTACCTGTTCTTGCCATAAACTTCTCAACATTCTTCTCATCCAAATTGCTTGACACGTTGATGCTGTAGCTGCCACATACTCTGCCTCTGCTGTAGATAATGCTACAATCAGTTGTTTCTTAGAATCCCATGAAATTGCTCCTGAACCCATATGAAATACATAACCGAATGTGCTTTTTCGATCATCTACACTTCCAGCCCAATCACTATCAGTGTATCTAACTAACTCTGAATTTTCTGAAATAGTATATAAAATACCATACCTTTTAGTTCCTTTAACATACCTTAGAATTCTCTTCCCTTCCTGCAAATGTGCTTCTTTTAGCTTCTCCATAACTCTGGAAATCAAACTAATAGCATGTATAATATCCATCCTAGTTTCAGTCAAATACATGAGGCTTCCAACTATGATTTTATACAAACTTGGATCAAAATCATTGCTGTTGTCATCTTTACTCAACTTCAATCACATTACTGTGGGAGTAATTGCAGCTTTGCACTACTTCATATTAAATCTTTCTAGAACTTCATTAACATATTTTTCTTGTGAGATAAAAATCCCATTTCCATTTTTCTCTACTTCTATTCCTAAGTATCTCAATAATCCCATGTAAGTCATTTCAAATTCTTCTTTCATGACTGTTTTAAAATTTTCACTGAGATAATCATTATTACCTGTAAATATTACATCATCAACATATAACACAATAATGAGCATTTTACCATCCTTTTCTTTGATGTACAATTTGGGTTCACCATCATATTTCTCAAACCCATTTTCCAGTAGATAGGAATCTATCCTACTGTACCATGCTCTTGGTGCTTGCTTCAGCCCATAAAGAGCTTTCTTCAACCTGCACACTTTGTGTTCTTGGCCTTTCTTCTCATAGCCGAGAGGTTGTTCAACATATACCTCTTCCATTAAAAATCCATTTAAAAATGCGGATTTTACATCCATTTGGTATACTTTCCATTTGTTTTGTGCTGCTATGGACAACACTAATCTTAATGTCTCCATTCTTGCAACTGATGCAAAATTTTCTTCATAGTCTCTTACATGCTGCTGCTCATATCTCTTGACAACAAGTCTGGCCTTGTGTTTTTCTATTTTTCCTTCAGCATTTCTCTTGGTCTTGTAGACCCATTTAACTCCAATGACTTCTTTACCTTTATGGAGATCAACCAACTCCCATGTTTTGTTCTTCTCTATGGCATTAATTTCATCATCCATAGCTTCTATCTATTTTATATCTTTTATGGCATCTTCAAAATGGATAGGATCATCAACTTGACAATACAAAGCAAATAAGGAATTCATACCGTCATTTTCCGCTTCCTGCTCATAAATTTCATTAATATTTCTAAACTTTGTTCCTCTTTCATTTGGTGTAGTCGTGCTTGAAGAAGCATTCATTTCTACTCCATGTGGTGTGCTTGGAGAAGCACTCTCATTTCTTCTCAAGGGTGTTCTAGTTGCTGCTTGAGGTGTCCCTTGTTGTCCTTGTGTTGGTGGAGGTTGTGCTACCGATGAAGTGTTATTTTCAGCCATTTCTTCGTCATCTTCATCATGAGACAAACAACTTTTAACATTGATTGTTTTCTCTATGCTTCCATCCCATGCTTCCTCTTCAATGAACTGCACATCTCTGCTTATCACAAACTTCTTTGAGGATGGGTTATACAATTTGTATCCTTTGGAATCTTCACAATATCTAAGGAAGATGCACTTCTCCCCCTTACTACCGAACTTCTTCCTCAACTTTTCTGGAATGTGTGCTATGCCACACATCCAAAAACTCTCATGTGGGTGGCTCCTTGTTTTCTGCCACTCTACGCTTCTTCTCGAACTCTGTTCATAAGAAATTTTGTTGGGAATCTATTTAAAATATACACAACACAGTTTGCTACTTCTGCCCAGTACTCATTCGGCAAGTGTTTTTCCTTTAGCATCCTTCTCACCATTTCCATTATGGTTCGATTATTTCTTTCAAAAACTCCATTTTGTTGTGGTGTGTACCTTGTGATAAACTTATTGTGTATGTCGTTCTCTCTGCAGAAGCACAGAAATTCCTTTGAGATATATTTTCCTCCTCTATCAGTTCTGAGAAATTTGATATACTGCCCACTCTGTTTCTCTACAAGAGCTTTAAACTGGAGAAATTTCTGAAAGACTTCACTCTTATGTTTCAAGAAATAAACCCACACTTTCCTTGTAAAATCATCAATGAAGGTCAGCATGTAATTTCTGCATGAAACTGATGCTATTTGCATTGGCCCACATAAATCTAAATGAATGATTTCTAAGGGTGCTTTCACCATTATGCTTTTCCCTGATGAAAATTTTTATCTGTGTTGCTTTCCCAAGATGTAGCCTTCGCATAGGCTATTAGGATTCTCAATCAATGGTAAAAATCTTACCATTCCTTTTCTATGCAAGAAATTTAATCCTTCAAAATTGAGATGTCCAAATCTCAAATGCCATAACCAGTTGTCGTCTTTCTCTTCCTTCTGAAAGATTTCTTGTGTTACAGCTACTACACTCTTCCCTTTTCCCTTCAAGTCAGTGTTGAGCTTGAGTGGAAAAATTCTATTGCTGTTCATTTGTATTTCAGCAATGATTTTCTTACTTGGAGGTATATCCTTTATTGTGCACACATCATCCTTGAAAATTACATTGTAACCTTTGTTTATGAGCTGCCTAACGCTCAAAAGATTACACTTCAAACCAGGAACATAATACACATCTGGAACAATTTTTTTCTCACCATTTCTTACAGAAATACTAACTCTGCCTTTCAATTTTACAGAGATCTTAGTAGATGTTCCTGTGGTTACTTCTGATTTAAATTCTTCATATAGATTGGAAAACATTACTCTGTTTCCAGTCATATGATTACTACATCCTGAATCTAAGAACCAAACATAATATTCTCTATCTTGTGCTACATTACATGTTAATAGCACATTACTTGGGTTCTTTTCTTATTTTGCTACATTAGCATTCCGCCTATTTTTCATGTCGTTTTTCTTTTTCCTACATTCATTGGCATAGTGCCCATATTTCTTGAAATAATGACATTGGACATTGGATTTGTCATACCTTTTTACATGAGCATGTTGGTGTTGGTGTCCACCTTGTTGGCTGTTGCATTGGCCATGGCTCTAATTTTTACTATTGCTCCTTCCATGTGAATGTGAAGGGATGTTCCTTCAACCTTTGTTTTGGCTTCTTCCTCTTCCTCTACCTTGACCTCTTCCTCTTCCTAAAGGCATTTGGGTCTTGAAGGTGTGCTCTAGAGATGAGTTTTAATTTCTACCTAGTTTTTGTTCATGCGTCATCAGTGATGGATGAAGCTCATCCACTGTGAACTTTTAGAGATCCTTGGTCTCTTCTATGGTGGTAAATATAACATCAAACCTTGAGGGTAAGCTCCTCAAAAGTTTCTCCATGGGACCTTATCTGATTTACCATCCCAATAACATGTGTGAAAAATGAGACTATATTATCTGACTCTTTCATGCAGATATTCTCAAAATCTCTCCTCAGCAACTGTAGTTTTGTTGTCTTCACTTTCTCCATACCTTGGTATGCTACCTTGAGAGTATCCCATATATCCTTGGATCTCTTAGCTACTTCTATCCTTGGAAACACACTCTCATTTACTGCTTGATACAAATAGTAGAGGGCTTTAGAGTCCTTATTTCTATTGCTCTTCAATATATCCTTCTCTGCTTGAGTTAAGGCATTAAAATCCTGCTCATCAGCTGGTTCATCAAAACCATCTTCTACAAATTCCCATAAGTCTTGTGAGGCAAACAGGGCTCTCATGGTAATGGCCCAATAATCATAGTTCTTTCCATTAAATTGTGGAAGATGAGAATTTCCAATATTCATACTAGTGCTTGGTCTAGCCATTGCTTTTAGACTGAACTATGAACTTAAACAAACTGTCTTTCCTTCAATAAAGAACAAACTCTTTTAAACAAAAACAACAATTCTATTTTCTTTTGAGAAATACCTGAACTTTATCTTCTGTTGAGATTTCACGATGCTGGAGAACTGCTGCAACAAGTCTTCTTCTTCTTTCAGCTTCTTTGACACCTTCAAAGAGCCTGAACTAGCTTTGATACCATGTTGGAATTTCTGAGAATTCCAGAACAAAACAGAGACAATAATGTTCTCCTCTTAACACAGAGAAAATAAAATTTTTTCTTCACAAAGACAGAGATGGCATGAAAATGCTTTCTTCTATTTTGTCAAAAAAACACTGTTACAATATCTTCCTCCTCAGAGGGATTACAAGATGGACTGCTGCAAACACAGTGCCAACAACTTCACTCTGTCCCACAAAGAAAATACAACATTGTTGTGTAATGATAGAACAATACAATACTATGCCTCTCAGGCTTTTTCTTTTTATATGCCGCAGCGCTTTTTAAAAACAAAGCTATATATATACGAAATAAACTCTTAAAAACTAAAACTAAAACTATATAACGCCCTTTTGGGCCCACCTATTACAAAGCGCGAATATACATATATATCAATTTCCAAAGGTTTCGAAACCTTTCGTTGCGCAATAATAAACAAAACATTTATAACGTAAAACGTTAATAAACATAAGAAAACTTAACACAAAACAATGCTCCCGAACTTAAAAAACGATAAACCATATTTCAATGGAACATATCATGTTACAAAATTGGGCTTGTGACATAAGAATTTTTGCGCGTGATGGATTATTAAATCCAGTGCATAAACTGATATCGCGTCCGAAAAATGGTTTTGGATACGGGCCCAAAGTGTAACCCGAAACTTTATAAAATGTGGTTTAAACCCTTTTCGGGTCCAGTTCTTCAATGTTGTGGTCGGAGAAATAACAATGCGAAAGCGATTGCGGGATTTCGCCAATCGCATCGCGAACTTTCAATGCAATGAAACTTCGATCAAAACATTCTTTATGATATTGCGATTTGTGACTACGTGATGGCATGACCATCGCATCGCGACTTTACAATCGATGGATAACATATGAGATGGGCGGAACACTTGTGACAAGCGATTGCGATTTCGGTTATGGTGGGACCACATCGCATCGCATCGCAACTTTCATATATATGCAGAACACATGTGGTACATCTTTCCTTTGCGGTTGAAATGATCGCATCGCATCGGAACTTCCATATCAACAAGACATTTTAAACTTCAAAACACTTCTGCTGCGATTTGCGATTGCGATTGTGATCGCATCACATTGCGATTCTTTACATCAACAAGAAACTTAACTTAAAATTGCGATTGCGATTAGCGCTTAAGTTGCGGGGACCACTTTGTCGTGCCTTATCCAAAACTTTTATGTCTTTCGCCGTTTAAACACATTTTCTTCAATTTTGGTTGTTGAGGGCTTAAAAGCCCGAAATGACTGTTTTCACTGTAAACATGCTGTTGCGTGGTTTGACCATGAAAAACTTCAATTCATCCTCTGAAAAACACGATTGTGCCCATATACATTAAATTCAACTACAAACTCGACTGCTGCCCATCAACATTGATTTCTTCCTTACGATTTTCCCATTCTTCTTTGAATGCACAGTGCTATGCACACTCAACCTTCTGCTGCTGCTGCTGCCCCTGTACACTATTTCTACCTACTCGGGGCAAGAAAGTGACTTAATATTTTCAACAAAGGTTGGTTGTGCTGAGTAAAATGCATGTTGATCTCATCTTTGTGCACGGTGCTCAGATCTCCTATCAATTTGAAGGAGGATGAATTTTTTGTCGAATTTCTTATAAGTAAGGCCAACCTTGTTATCATCCCTTTGGAGGAAATTTATTATCCAATAGCGAGCGATGGGAGGAATCTTGTCTCTAGATAGATCTCTGATGTGGAAAAAATTCATGCTGACCCTTGGTGATCATGGTGTATCCAAACTATGGATCTGAGTGCATAGAGGAGCTGCATGAGGAGGAACAACTAGGAATATTTGTTGTGGAGATACGTCAAAGAGATTTTGGACTGCCTGTAGAGTGGAGTATGTGTCAGTGGTGGGGAAGGAATATCGTCAATAGAGAACTGTCAGAGAGCAGTGGAATTGGCCATTGAATCGCTAGACTGTGGTGATTCTAGATTGGATTTGTTGTTGTGCATCTGATCGGTCTCTCTGCATGGGGATTATAGAGTCCCGGTTACAGAAATTGTGGGTGGTCGAAGGTTTTCGAGTCACACTATGGGGAGGAGAAAGTATCCTTGGCCTAGATCAACGAGGTTTGAACAATCCACACAGTCGACTAGGAATTTTTTCTTTTTTTTTGTCTTTGAATTTGTGTTTAAAGGATTATAATATATTTTAAAGGGAAAGATGTGTTGATTTTGGGCGCATTTGGAAAGGTTTTTTTAAGAGGTTTGTATATATTTTAAAGGGGTTTTCATCCAATTTAAGGAATTTTTTAAGAGGGAGCACCCATTTTTTTCAGATCATTATTTTTTATCTAGTGGCAGATCTGTGTTTCTTTTAATTGTTGGAGGTCGGATTAATTTTTTAAAAGTGTCAAGATGAATAAAAAAATGGTAGAGGCATATTTGAATGAAAAAAAATAATCTCGATGGATCCAATTGTTCTAATTGGAAATTGAAGTTGCAAACCCTGCTTGAGCGAAAAAGTGCATGGGTGATTGTAAATGGAGATGAATTGAAGCCAACAACAGTAGGGGGTGGAATAGCTGCAGAAATTTATGATTAGGAGAGGAGGGAGAACAAGGTGAAATTGTTGTTGAAATTTTCATTGAAAGACTGCATTATCCCTCACATCAGAGAGTGTAATTTAGCAAATGAGATCTAAACAACCCTCCAGGATATGTACGAGATTAAAAACACAAATAGCCTATTGTTCCTGAAGATAAATTTTTTCTCCATTGAAATGAAGGAGAATGAATCAGTAGTTGTGTTCATCTATTGAATCAAGGAGCTCAGAGATAAGCTGGGAGACATAGGGGAGAGAGTGTCAAACATTGATCTTGTCATAATTACCATGAATGGTATGGCTAATGACTATCAGATGCTCATCACAGGCTTGAATGTGAGAGAGAAATCCACCAAATTTGAATAACTAATAGGGATCCTGATGCAAGAGGAAGAAATACAGATGACTTTGAAACCCCAGAGTTCATATCTTGCTTTAATGGCAAAAAAGAAACCCTTCAAAGGAAAGAAAATTACAGGTACACCACAATGAAAGCCATCTCAAGGTATGCCATCTCAATTTATGCCTTCAAATAGGAGCAATTCAGAAACCAGACCTTTCTATTGTGATACAGTTGGTCATATTGCTAGGAATTTTCATAAGAAGAAGCTTGATGAATCTTGACATAGACATAAGAAGCATGAAGGGAAATTTTCGGGTGAAGATCATAATCATGACCTTAGACTGTTTATGTCTAATTTTGTTCTCTCTGAGGAGAATGATGAATCAGATACTTGGTTTGTGGATTCAAAAGCTTCCACTCACATGACAGGTAATAGACAGTGGTTTGAAAATTTTAAAGAAACCAACAGTGGTGCTAAAATCTACCTTGGTGATGACAAAGGGTACCATATCAAAGGGTATGGTAATGTTCCTGTCATATTTCCCAATGGAAATATTAGGCATATTAAAAATGTAATGTATGTGACTAGAATAAAAAAAGAATCAGATCTTTGTATCTATGATATCATATCGTAATATTAAAGTAGATTTTATTGTGTTATTAAAGATATATTATATTTTATGAACCCAATTTCATTAGGGATTCAAGTGGGAGATTTTTACAATATGAATATAAGAAGTCTGCCACACCAAGCTCTGATTTCATCAGTTATGACCGCTGAAGACTTATGGCATCACAGATTCAACCATATTAATTTCAATGACCTGTCTCTACTTCAGAAACGAGGTATGGTCAATGGTATCCATGTTTTAAAGAATTTTCATGTTGATTGTGAAGCATGTGCTCTTGGGAAGATGGATAGAGATGAGTTTCCTGCAAAATTAGATAGAAAGAAAAGAGATATACTAGAAATTCTGCACACTAATATATGTGGGCCGATGCAGACAATATCATTATGAGTTTCATATTAATTTTATTATTTGTTGATGATTTTACAAAGTTTAAGTGGGTATATTTTCTCAGTAAGAAGAGTCATACTTTTGAATACATTAAACAATTCAGAAGAATGGTGTAAAAACAGACAGGGAAGTTCATCAAAATTCTCCGCTTATATCACGAAGGAGAATACGAGCAGAGTGGCTTGATAAAAAATTGCAAGGACCATGGGATAGTTCAAAAGTTCATAATACCCCACACTACTCATCAGGGTGGGGTTGCAGAGAGGAACAACAGAACCCTTGTGGAGCATCGTTGTAGCATGTTAAAATTTAAGAATTTCTCTAATGGTTTTTGGGAAGAAGCAACAAATATTGCAATATATTTGAAGAATAAGAGTCAAAAAAAAATCGTTAATTTTAAAACTCCATTTGAATCTTTATTAGGTTTTAAGCCTGTAGTTAATCTTTTAATATTTTTTGTCTCAAAAGCTTTGCTTATGTTCAAAATGAGGATAGTAGAAACTGGATTCAAAGGTTGTTAAATGCATTTTTTTTCTGGTATTGTATAGAGTTTAAAGCATATAATTTGTTTAATCCTTCTACTCATAAAGTGTTTGTGGGTAGAGATATAGTATTCCATGAGCAGGTTCATGATGGAAATGGTGACAAAGGCAATCAAGAATGGGACATTCCTTTGTTGATTGAAGGAGGGATTAATGAAACAACGGGACAACCATGAGTAGCAGCAACAATAGAAAAATGAATAAGTGGATGGAACATATGTAGTCAATAGGCTAAGTCCACCAAGGGATGATCAAAACATATTTGGAACCAACCCACCACTCAGGAGATCAGGTAGGGAAATTCAATTGCCAACAAGATATAGGGATCGTTATCTTATAACTAGTATGTTAAGTGTTGTTGAACCCTCAAATTATAAAGAAGGTATTAAATATGACGAATGGAGGGAAACAATGGAAGTGGAATATGAATGAATACTTTAAAAAAAACATGGGATGTAGTTGAATTACGTGAAGGTAAACAACCCATAGGCTACAAATGGTTATATAAGCCTAGATTTAAAATAGATGGGATTATAGACAAATATAAAGCTAGGATCATTGCAAAGGGGTAATTGCAGAAAGAAGGCATAGATTCTGAGGAAACCTTCTCCCATGTAGCTAAATTAAACATAATTAGAATGTTAATTACTTTATCTTCCAAACATCATTGGAATATACACTAGCTACATGTGAAATCTGCATTTTTAAATGGGGAATCAAAAGAAGGTGTATTTAATGCAACCTAAAGGGTTTGTTAAACAAGGGGAGGAACATGGAGTCTCTAGTTTGAAGAAAGCATTGTATGGACTAAAGTAGGCACTCAGGTCGTGGTATTATAAAATTGATTCATTTTTCCTAGAACATAGATATAAAAGAATCAAGAATGACCTAATCTATATATCGTGTTTGATAAAGAGGGGGAAAGCCTTTTGATTTATTTATATACAGATGATATAATGATTACAGGAAATGATGATGAAATCATTAAGGCAATCAATGAGAATATTCCACAGGTTTTTTAAATGAAAGACCTTGGAGAGCTACACTATTATTTGGGCCTTGAAGTCTAGAGGGATTGACACTAAAGTTTTCTATCACAAGGGAGGTATGTCATGAGTTTATTGAATTTTTTTAGAATGGATCAGTGCAAAGCTTAATTAGTGACTTTACAAAAGAATATTAAACTTTAGAATGATGATGGTTCTAAGGAGGTCGATGCAACACTATATAGACAGATGGTTGGAAATCTAATTTACTTGACTACAACTAGGTCGGATTTGGATTTTTCAATCAGTGTATTGAGCCAATTCATGCCAAAGCCTCTTGAGAATCACTGGGTGGTAGCGAAAAGAATCTTAAGGTGTCTTCAAGGAATCTTAGACTTTGGTATTAAGTATACTGATTCGTTTTATTTTATATTTACAGGTTTTTCAGGGTCATATTGGATCGGAAATCTGGATGTCAGACGACCCATAACAGGTTATGCATTGATCATTGGGTCTAGGTTCATTGCATTGAGCAGCAAGAAGCAAAACATTGTATCCTTGTCTTTAGCAGAAGAAGAGTATTAAGCAATGTGTGCACCAACTTGTGACTTCTCCACGATGTTGGAAAAGAACAAAAAGATACAACAATTTTTAGATGTGACAAACATAATTTAATAAAAATTTCAAATAATCTACTGTTTCATAAAATAAAAAGCATATTGATACACAGTTTCACTTTGTTAGGGGGAAGGTTCAGTCAAAAGAAATCCATATTGAATATTGTAATACTTGTGATAATTTCGCTGAAATTTTTACTAAGCCTCTTTGAAGAATTCAATTTGAGTTATTTAGGGAGATGTTAGGAGTACTAGTGAACCTTTTCTCCATGAAGGGGGAGTGTTCAAGATAATGGAGAAATGTATTCTAGGAGAGAGTCACTTCATTAGTTGTTTGTGCCTTAGATTAAGATTTAGTTCCTATTTCTTAGGTAGTTGTTCTAACTTCCCTAACTGATTGTAAACTATATATATTCATGATGTTTAATGATGAATTTAGAGTGTTCTGCCAAAAAAAATCTCACATCACTTTATTATTATTGTTGACTATTAATAAAGTGTGAAATGAACTATACTTTTCTTAGTTGTTAAAATTGATTCTTTATTTACATTTAATTTTGATCCAACACTCTATGTAATTTTTTATTTACATTTAGCTTTTATTTATTAGTTATTAAAAAAATTATCATTTATTTATTGGCTATCAAAAACTTAGAATTAACGGTTGAGATATTTTCTCAATAAATAGTCTCTCAGTTTAGAATTTGTTAGATTGCATAAACACACTATATATGTGTGATGTATTTGTGTGCTTTGTGGTGGAATAAACAAATAATTTTGTGCATGTGAGAAAATATGAGGAAAAATGTAAGAGTGGGAGATTCGTGTGCCGCACACCAATGATTACAGTCGTTTATTGTTGCTTGCATTTCATCTCAACGTCTATCTATCTTTTATTTCACTATAAATTAAAATTTGTAGATCCAAGGGGTATTTCTAATGCCATCATTTTGTATTTATAAATCGAAAGGTTCACAAATTTACATTTTTTTGTCTTTGGATCCATCCATTTTCATCCCTCCAGTTGTTCCCACAACTTCGTATGAAGCAGCAAATTTATTTGATACCAATGTAGTCGTCAAGGTAGGGTCGTTCATGTGGAGCCCCAATATCAATCAACGCTTTTGTATAAGGTTTGCAGACTCCACCTTATTTTCAAAGCAATTTAAGCTTGTATCTATTATCTTCGGCTTCTTCACAATGTCAAAGATGTTTCAAAAGGTCTAGAGCTTTTCATTTGACTGCATCGTATTTGATTCAAATAACGGGGGGTGGATTTACCAGAGACAAGGGAGGATTTACCAGAAACAAGAGCTTAATTGTGAGAGGGAGAGATGGAGGCGTAGATGGTGGTTGCTGCTAACGAAAGGTCTATATCATGTTGGAAATCAAGTTTGCAATGTAGGTAGTGGTTTTTTCTATTTTGCTTTTTGCATGCTTCATTTTTTGGCTTACACCAATGTTTTTGCAGAGCACCCACTCTGACATTCCCGTTCATTCCATCAAAGTTGATAACATAATATGCTCGAGACACTGATTTTTACTTATCCGTTCATTTCATTGAAGTTTGATAGCATAATATTCTTGAGACACTGATTTTTACTTATCGTTGTTTCTTTTGGTTCCAGAACAAGAGATTAAAGGATCTATACAAATATGCTATACTACCGATAAGTGGAGATAATGAACGATGTAACAACTATATCATAATTGTTTATTTTAAACATGGAACAAATAATTCTTGAAAAATTAATGGCTCAACCTTCCATACCTGGAAGGTGGAGGTCCAAATGCATCTTATGCATAAACATTTATGGAGATTAGTAAAAAGGAGTGCAGCCAACAGCTCAATACCCTGAACTATTAATTCATTGGATAAAAAAAAAAGATAAAGCTAATTAAATTATATAAATATCTCTATGAGAGTCACAAATGCATCTTATAGACTTAGTAATATCTTCTACACAAATATGGGAAGAAGATTTAAGGAAAATATTTCGGGAAAAAGTTGTGAATACAAAACTATCTTTGAAATTACAATTATTGAAACTTAAAATGCATGATGTGGTATAATTTTCTACAAATACATTATCTGAGAGATGAAAACTGAGGCAAAATTTCAAGATGAAGATGTTAAGGCTCTTTTCCTAAATAGTTTGTCCTCAAATTATATGATAATTTTCATGTCAATAATTAAATGAAATGAAAGAAGAATTCTTAGTAAAAAAAAGGAATGAAAATAAGCGATGAGACAACAACTCACATCATGGAATTATTCTCTAAGGGTAAGATCAATAAAAAAAGGAACTCACTAAAACATGTCCACTTTCAAAAACATGGACATACAACATTAAAGTGCAAAAATTGTGCTAAAGATCTCTTAAATAGAAAATTAAAAGAATGAGCTACCATAACTACTTATGAAGAGCCACGAAAGGTCAAACTTGAGGGTTTCTCATGACACTGATCATGAGTTCAATACAGATCCCCTCATACTATTATGAAATATCTATCAGTCATGTGTGTTGTATTTAAGTTTTGTATATTTTTGGTTTGTATATTGAAGGTGTATAATTAATTATTGAACAATGTTATATAATTCAAATAACAAGTTTTTGCATTCAGAAAACTTTGAACATGTCACTAGTTTGATGATGTTTACATACTGTTAATTTTATTTGTTTCTGACACTTGGAAATCTTTAAAAAATGAATTTTGGTTATACTATGAGATCCTTGTGTGTTAAACAATTTAAGTTGTATGATCAACTTCTGAACATATTCAATATTTAGACAGTCTTTCTAGCACTTGATGGATAGTCGAAATTGAAATATCTAACACGTGACAACTTTTATCGTGTAAGCCTTGACAAGCCATGTATGTCAATGTTTTTGATCTTGCAAGTTTGTCATTGACGGTGAGAGGTAATTGCATCTCAAACGAATTAAGTGGGAAGCTAAAAGATTATGGTGGAGAAAGAGAATGGTCTAGTGGATAGAAGTGTCAATGTAGACCATATCATACGAATGTGACTTATATGTGAAATGTGATTTGTGATTCTTGTAAGGTTAGTTTTGTAATTTAAGTGTTAAGAGAGAGACATATAGTTAATGCCAATAATATATTGGTTAATTGGATTTTTTTGGATGATTGGGTTGTTGAAATATTTTCTCAATAAACAATTTTTTAACTTAAAATTTGTTAGATCTCATAATTTTGTGTGTGTCTGAGAAACTCTCATTTCTTTCTCAAATATACAAAAACCATGGGATTATTATTATTGAGTGTTGATCGAATCATTAACAATCAAAATATACAATTTTATTAGTTATTAAAACTCTAATTATTTATTTATTTTCATCTAATCTTTATTTCTTAATTATTGTTGGATTCTTTATTTAAATCAAACTTTTATCCTTTGATTATCAACTAATCAAAAGTTTAAGAAAAGTATATGAATATTGAATGATATAAAATAGCTTAAAAAATACTGTATAAATAAGGAATGATATAAAATATTAGATATCATTTTTGGGGATTCAACTCTGTTAATCATTTATCTATGAATATTTCCATGAGAGAGGTAGATGAATGACTTACTTAGCCCGGTTGAACCCCAAAAAATGATATCTAATATAATGCACTAATCATTCATCTATGACCATTTCCATGAGAGAGGTAGATGAATGACTTACTTAAAGCGAATATAAAAAAATGATATCTAATATAATGCACTCGAAAAACCCCCCAAATACATAGATATGAAATATATTAAAAAGTTTTTACAAATTCATAAATATGATTTATATAAATAATAAACAAAAAAATTGTATACATAATTTTTTTTTACGAGTTGAATTTTTGAAAAGTTTTATGATTTCCTTTTTCTGATCTAATTTCTCTAAAATCCAACAGGAATTCATTGAAACTCCAAGTTTGATGGTAAACTCTGCAGGCTCTTGAGGGTTTTTAGGGCACTCAATCCATATATGCACTAAAAAGAACCAATTTAAATAACACAAATCAAGATTTCACCTTAAATTAATCCATGAAATTGAGACCCAAAAATCCAATAAAAACTCCAAAACATTACATTAAAAACAACTCCATTTTTTAATATTTCCTTCGACTATCACAACCTTCATAACGTTATTTTTATTCATGCTTAAATATGTTTCAATCGAAAAATTAAAATTTATTTTATAAAAATCAAAACAAAATTGTATACCAATAGGGACTCCCTTATTAAAGTATACCATGATGTTGGGTTACGATAACCAAAGTAGGAGACATGTGTTGAGATTTTTTGTATATTAATTTGGAGAAAATCTCATAAATAATCCCAGCAATGGGTTTGTTACAACACTGATGGCATCAAATCACCAAGAGGAGATATTTTATCCTATTATGTTGTGATGGAATTTATGATTCAGTTTCTTCTCTACATCTATAAATTGTAAGCCTGTAGAGGCAAATGAATATGAGATGTGAGGTTTGTGGAAGAGGAAGTGCAGATGTGCAAATCTGTTGTTGTAATCTCTTATTGATGAATAATATTGCCAGTACCTCTGTTTGGTGGATGTAGCCCAGATTGGTTGGGTGAACCACATTAATTATTGTCTTCATGTTTGATTGTTGTGTGTGTGATTACTTTGTTTTCACTGTGTAAACTCTCACAATTGGTATCAGAGCAAATGGATTTACTGCCTGTTGAAGAAATAGTTGTTTCTGCTGTGCGCGTGAATTAATGGATAAACAATGCGTGAATGAACGTCGTGTGAGTTGATCCACTGTGGCCTGTCTGTTAGAATCTACAGGCTGATTGGAGAGTGTTTCTGCAGCTGCAACTGGTGTGAAAACCAATTTTCACGTCCTCAAAGGAGTGAGCATGACATAGCCCAAAGGTTCGAGCGGCCATACATCGGTCAAAGTGGAGTTAATTCGCAGAAAACGAGCGTGGATTCATGCACGTGGATTGGACGTGGTTGGGCGTGGTTGGCTTTTTTGGATCCTTCGACCACTGAGTTGAAACATGGAGCCTGCGCACAGAGAACAAGTTGTTGAGCTACTGTTGACTTGCGTTTGAAGTTGAGAGAGCATTCAATCTGTAGTTTTAAAGAGCCTGGTATGTGAAACGCCAAAGAAACCTCAGCTTCAAAACGCGTTGAAAACTCTGCGTATGGTGATGGGTAAGCTGATTACTCTTCGTCGATGCTCTTTTTTGTAGAGCTGTTACACCTGTTAGATCAAAGTTGTAAACAATTCATTAGTTTACAAAGGATATGGCACAGGTGAGGTATCCTTAAATTGTTTTTTCTTGTTGAAAAACCATTGCGTGTGATGTTAAGATGAAATTGCAGCATGAAAAGTAAAATATATGGTGGAATTAAATTATATTAATAAATAAGATTGTCAAATTTTTTCAAGGACTTGAAAGCATAATGTAATTAAAATTATGCATAATGTAAAAGACTTGGGGGGCCTAAGGACTTGAATTTCGACGAATTAAAAGTTTTGGCTGTTTATTTTTGGCCCATGACAACTGGATTCCGACCAAGTGACATGGCGTTTACGTGATGGTAATGGAGTTAAAATCATTGCTAGCAGCTGGTATTTGCAATTTACAATTTGTGGGATTTTATCAAATTGTTAATTTGATTAAAAAAGGCAATTAAGGATCCATAGAGAAGAGGTTAAGTTGAAAATGTCAAAAACTCAAAGTTCTTAGTTTGAGATCGAGAACTTTAATAGGAGAAATAACTTCGATATCATGAAATTTAAGATGCACGATCTACTCGTACAACAAGGTGTGGTGAAGGCACTTTTGGGAAAATCCAAACAACCTTACACCATGACAGATGACAAATGGAGTGACATTGATAACAGAGCACTGAGCGGCATACGGTTGTGTTTGATGGATGATGTGTTATTTAACATCGTGTTAGAGAAAATAGCTGTTGGTTTATGGACAAAGTTAGAAAAACTATACATGACTAAATCCTTAACCAACAGGATTATTCTGAAAATATAGTTGTACAGCTTGTTTATGAAAGAAGGTATGATAATAACTGATCATTTGAATACCTCTAATACTCTCTTGGTGCAGTTAGATAGCATAGAAGTAAAATTTGAATCAAATTATAAAGTTGTAACTTTGTTATGTTCTCTACCTGAGTCATGGGATCATTTTGTTACTTCTATAAGTCTTAGTTCATCAGAAACCCTTGAATTTGATGATGTTGTTGGAGCTATGCTATCTAAAGAAACATAGAAAAGGTCAAATTTAGAAACCTCTACATCAGAAGAAATGATGGTTAGAGGTCATTCTAAAGAAAATCACTTCAGTAAAAAAAACAACTCTCGGTCAAAATAGAAAGGGAAGAAGAGTAAGCTAAAATGTTGGTTTTGTGGCAAATTAGGACATTTGAATAAGTACTATTGGAAGAGACAAAAAACATCCAAAGGAGACTATTCAACATAAAATAAAGAGGCAAATATGAAAGATACAGGTTTAGGTTCGGCATCTGGTTCAGGTATAAGTGATGAAGTTCTATGAGTTAATTTGTTAAATCATGATCAACATTGGCTATTATTGTCTGGTCTATCCAATCACATGTGCATTCATAAAGAATGGTTTAAATATTATAAATCAATTAATGATGGAGTATTTTACATGGGAAATGATGTCTGATGTAATGTTGTGGGAATTGGAAGCATCCAGATTAAAATTTTTGATGGGACAAATAAAATCTTAACCAATGTAAAACATGTTCCCGAACTCATAAAAAATCTTATTTCTTTAGGAGTGTTAGACACAAATGGATATAAAACCTTTATTCAAGGTGGAGTAATGAAAATTTACAAAGGAATCCTATTAATAATGAAAGCAAAGAAGGTTGGAAATATTTTTCAGTTAGAAGGAAGAACAGAGTTAGATCATGCTTCTACTGTATCTGAAAATGATAGTGATTCTATTCGACTATGGCATCAACGGTTGGGCCATATGAGCGAAAGAGGATTAAAATTTTTATCTGATCACATCTTACTTCCTAGTTTAAAATATTCTAAGTTAGATTTCTACAAACAGTGTATATATGGGAAAAAAAGCAAACAGAACTCTAAAACTAGAAAACATACTAGTAAGGGAATCCTTGATTATATCCATTATGATGTTTGGGGTCCATTTCCTACAACCTCATATGGAGGATCATCATATTTTCTATCTTTTATAGATGATTTCTCTAGGAAAGTATGGGTCTACATGTTAAAAATAAAGTCTGATATATTCACAGTTTTTAAGTAGTTTAGAGCATTAGTAGAAAGCATCACTGGAAGAGCCATTAAATGTTTAAGAACTGACAGTGGTGGTGAGTTTACTTCAAAGGAATTTTATATCTATTGCAAATCGAAAGACATAGAACTAATTCTTATACTCCTCAGCAAAATGGAGTCGTTGAACGCGTGAACAGGAATCTCTTAGAAAGAGCAAGAAGTATGCTTAGTAATGCCAATTTGAAGAAGGAATTATGAACAAAAGTAGTATCTACGGCTTTCTATTTGATAAATTGATCACCATCAACTGCAATAGGATGCAAAATTCCTCAAGAGGTATGGCAAGTTCATCCTTGTGATTATTCTAAACTGAAAGTTTTTGGTTGTGATGCATATGCTCTAATTCTGAAACATCAGCATTCTAAGTTATATCCTAAATAAAAAAGATATATCTTTGTTGGATATGGTGATGGGATTAAGGGATAGAGGCTGTGGGATCCTACTACTCACAAGATCATCATTAACATAGATGTTAAATTCAATTAATATTCACTTTATAATCCAGATGTAGATAATAAATTGAAATAGGAAAATGTACCTAAGTTTCAACATATTCAGTTTGAAACGAGTTCAAATACCGATGATAGTCAAGATGAGCGAGTTTTAGATGCAGATCATGAAGAAGTTCCTACAGATAATAATCAGAAAATTGTGGAAGAACCAGAAACATCTTTAACGAGGTCCACGAGGATCAGACATCCTCCTAAAATGTATGATGATTATGTTACTTCAGTTGCTTTAACCATTAATGATGATGAACCTTTATGCTATCAAGAATTTGTAGAAGGTTCTAAGAGTGATAAGTGGAAAGAAGCTATGAAGGATGAGATGAAGGCATTAGACAAGAATGCCACATGGGATCTAGTGGAACTTCGTAAAGACAGAAAAACTGTGGGATGTAAATGGGTTTACAAATTGAAAATGGGTGTTGATGATAAAGAAGATAGGTACAAAGCGAGGCTGGTCACAGAAGGTTTTTCTCAGAAAGCAAGAATTGACTTTCATGAGATATTTTCACCAGTTGTTAAAATTGTTTCAATTCGGATTTTCTTAGCATTAGTTGTTTTACTTGATTTAGAATTACAACAACTAGATGTTAACACTGTATTTTTACATGGAGATCTAGATGAAGAGATTTATATGGAACAACTTGAAGGGTTTGTTCAAAATCGCAACAAGAAATTTGTCTGTAGGCTCAAGAAATCATTGTATGGTCTAAAGCAGTCCTCTCGACAATGGTATAAGAAATTTGATTATTTCATGATGAGCCAAAATTATACAAGGAGTGAATATGATCATTGTGTTTACTTTAAGAAATTAAGTAATGGCTTATTCATTATATTAGTGTTATATGTTGACGATATGCTTTTAGCAAGCAAAATCATAAATGAGATCAACATGTTAAAGGCTCAGATGGCTAGGACGTTTGATATGAAAGATCTAGGAGTAGCAAGACAGATTTTGGTCATGGAGATTTTTAGAATCAGGAGCAATGGTAAGCTGTGATTATCACAACGAAAGTATATTTAGAAAATACTCTTAAGGTTTGGTATGAACAATGTAAAGCCAGTTTCAGTCCCTTTAGCTTCCCATTTTAAGATTTCTTCAAGTTTATGTCCTAATACAAATGAAGAAAATGAATATATGTCTCGAATACTTTATGCTAATGTAGTAGGAACTTTGATGTACGCGATGGTTTGTACACGTCCAAATATTTCACATGCAGTTGGGGTTTTCAGTAGGTATTTGGAAAATCTAGCGAAAGAACACTGGGCAGCAGTGAAATGGGTGCTTCAGTATCTGAAAGGCACAAGTGATTATTGTATCACTTAGGACAGAAGTAGTGAATTTGTTTGCGGATATGTTGATTCCGATTTTGCAAGTGATTTGGAGAAGAGAAGGTCAACTTCAGGATATGTATTTAGTCTTGCAGGTGGAGCTATTAGCTGGATGTCAAAAATACAAAACATTGTTGCTTTATCCACTACAGAAGTAGAATACATAGCTGCTTCACATGCTTGCAAAAAAGCGGTTTGGTTGAAAGGTTTGTTTTGTGAGTTTGGTAGGTTGCAAGACAACATTAAGTTATTTTGTGATAGTCAAAGTGCAATTCACTTAGCTAAAAATCTAGCCTATTATAGTAAATCAAAGCATATACCTATTAAGTACCATTTTGTAAGACATGTTATAACTAAACGAGGTGTCTCTCTTGAAAAAGTGCATACAAAGGGAAACTGTGCAGACATGTTCACGAAACCAGATTTATTAGAGAAGATACGATGGTGTCTGGCTTCTCTTGGCTTGCAAAGAAAATAAAAATAATAAAGAAACGAGGTATCAGGCTAATTGTTGTCAAGGTGGAGATTGTTGAAATTTTTTATATATTAATTTGGAGAAAATCTCATAAATAATGCCAACAATGGGTTTGTTCCAAAACTGATGGCATCAAATCAGCAAGAAGAGATATTTTATTATATTATGTTGTAATGGAATTTATGATTTAGTTTCTTCTCTACATCTATAAATTGAAAGCTTGTAGAGGCAAATGAATATGAGATGTGAGGTGTGTGGAAGAGGAAGTGAAAATGTGCAAATTTACTGTTGTAATTTCTTGTTGATGAATAAGACTGTCGGTACCTCTATTTGGTGGATGTAGCCCAGATTGGTTGGGTGAACCACATTAATTCTTGTCTTCATGTTTGATTACTGTGTGTGTGATTACTTTGTTTTCGCTATGTAAACTCTCACAACATGAACTTAGAACAAGAGGTAATGTTTTCACGAATTTCTATATGGGGAATTGAGCACGCTTAACCTTTCAAATGAAACGGCCAAGACCATACTTTTATAATACACAAATAAGTACGAAGCAAACGGAAATAGATGATAAAAATGTCCAGAATTAATTTTAAACATTTAATAAGAAGATTGTTCTAAAATGTTAGATTTTGAGAGCAATTAACAAAACATCCGAAGATATTTGTATAGCGTAGTAAACGGAATAACATCATAAAAATGTCGTGGATTAAGTTTAAACGTTTCGTGAGAAGATTGTTCTGAAATGTTAATATTGAGAGCAATTAACAAAAACATCCAAAGATATCATCATATAACAATGGTGAAGTTATATTTTTGCATGATAAGTGTTTAATATAAAAAGTGGGTGTGCAAACAATATGTGGAAATAACAGATGGATATATTGCAAAGTGTGAATAGAAGAAATGATTTAAATGATTTAGAATTAAGTGCCTGAAATCATATCAAATTTGGCAAATGGACGCTTGAAGCTTTCTTAGGTGGTCTATAAATAATTGGAATATATATGCGTTGTTGTTTTTAGGTGATTCAAATTGGTAGAATTATTTATGAAGCAACCTGGTTTTACATTTTGTTGAGAAAATGAGATAGTACATGATATATAAATAGCAGTTTTATTTATGATTTTGACTATGCATATGTGGCATTATGGTTGTTATGTTATCTCATGGATGTGAAACTAAATTTTTATTTTTTATAGATGTTTATTATGAATATAGTTAGTATGTTTAATCTAACCATTATGATATTAATATGAGATTAATATAGTATTAAGAAAATGTATAATAAAGCATAAATAAATAAAATATCATATATGCTTTAGATATGTGCTACATTTTTTTGAATGAATAGTTTCATGTTTTTACATTGCAGTAGACATAACAACCTTAAAAATTAAAATATTTCCATTAATATATGTGTGCACTATTGTATGATGCATTTCTTCTATATAATTAAAAATATATTTGTAATAGTTAGTTGTTAGGCTTAAAACTTACAATTGGTATTCTTAAGGGGATGTTTTTTTGTTATATACATTAATAAATTTAATGTACAAAAGTTTTGAGCGATGGAAGTTCAAAATGGAATATCTATTATTGGACAAAGATAAGTGGATTGGATTGTACTACAAAAACAAGGATCTTGATACAAGATTCGACCAATTTTGGTTGAAAGGAAAAATGAATAATATGGTTATGTCTTTCATGTTTGGAATTATTGCATATTTTAGAAGAAGCTACAACGAAGGAATTGTGGAAAAATTCAAGGACTTTGTTTCAGTCTAAGTTCATAGTGATCAAACTATTCCTATGGAAAACATGTACAAATAAAGGATGAAGGTTGGAGACTTGATGACAAAGCATTTGAATCACTTCAATACTGTGTTAATATTTCATATCAAGATAAGTTACCAATTTGTTGTATTTTATAAAAAAATCGTTGGATATTTTGTTTTATTCCATTGGTAGTAATGCAACTACTTTAAGTTTTGACAAAATATTCTCATTCTTATTATCATAGGAGATGAGATGGTAAAACATGGAAATTCAGAACAACTATGCCTTGTTTATAAGATGAAAACCACATAATACAAACAAAGATTATTTATGAAGTAGGATATCTAAATATTTTGGAAAATTTAAAAAGGTATGTTACACATGTAGAAACAACGAAATTGCAAGAATTATTATGGATGCAAATATTCTAGGAAAGGGAAGATATATAATGATGCTCCTTCTTGAGAAGGAAAAAATCTTGTAATGGAGGGGATGTGTACTTAGTTTCTTTAAGTACACATGTAGATCATGACGCATGGTTGGTCGAATCGAGGGAATCCTTTCATACGATTCCTCATAGTGAGTGGTTTTGCAAGTATGAAAGATATGATGGTGGTCATACTTTTCTAGTATATGAATCAAAAAACATAACGATAGGATGATGAAAATCTAGGTTGAATTTCAATGATGGAAGGATTAGAAAACTGCTTATTTTTCACTCATGATATTTTCCAAAAGTCTGAATTATTTAAGAGAGATGAGCGATGCATGTGTAAAAGTAGTGTTTGGAATGGATACTTGTATAATTTTTCAAGGATTAATGGTATTACGAAGGGTAGTTTAGATTGGAAATTTATATAAGTTTTTGGGAAGGAGTTTTAGTGATGGGTGCAACAACTCCATTGTTTGTGAGAGTGGAGCTAAAGAAGTAAAAAATTCTACTATATCTAGAGAGTTGACTATGTTGTGACATTAAAGACTTAGGAATATTGAAGAGAAGGGTCCACGAGTACTACATGGAAATGGTATGGTAGAATGTATGTCTAATTTCTTTTTAGATTATGATTTCTATGAACATTGTTTATATGGGAGCCATAATCGAGTATGATTCTCCTCTGCTGCTACAAAGGTAGAGGGAATACTATGATTTGTGCACAACGATGTCTTTAGACTTGTGTGAGTTCTATCACTAGGTAAATTTGTGTACTATGTCTCATTTGTAAATGATTTATCAAGGAACACGTGGACTTATTTCTAGAGGAATAAGTCTGAAGTATTTGAAAAATTCAAATATTTTGGTTCTTATGGAAAATGAAATATAGATTAAAATTAAAGTTCTAAGGACAAAAAATGTTAGAAAACGTTGAAGTGTTGTGCTCTTTTCAGATAATCTCAATCAGCTAGAGTTCATTTACTTGATGGTTTGTTCGAGCAAGATGACCATAAATTAATCTCAACAAGTCTAATTTGGACAATCAACTAGGGAAAACAACTTGATGATTTGTTAAAGTGGTCAAGAATCAAGTAAGAGGAGTAGTCACCTAATTCAATGTCCATGGTTAGTCAAGCAATTGATGAAAGTCGATACTAGACCGGAGTAGTGAAAGGATATTTAACAACTTTTATTGATTCAATATATTTCAACTATGCCTTGAGCATGATGTAATGTGAAAGAGAGATGATGACTACTGAGTAATTCATTATTTGTAAGGATTGAGAAAAATGTGATTTTTTTTTAAGTGTGAAATAAGGTTGATATTCATTGTAACTAGTTTTAATATTCAATTAAGAGTGTGATAATAATAGATCTTAAAAGTTAGTTGGTTTTCCAAATTAAGAGTCTGTAAGCTAAAATAGCATTATTCCATGTAATTGGTTATGGTGTAACATTGTATATTTTATTATATAGAAGCACTTTCATGATATTTAAAAGCTTATGTAAATTGAGATTCTTGTTATAGTTTAAAAAGTCACCCATTTAGGCTTAGGAGAGAAGAAAAAACCTTTCCAACATCAAATGTTCAATTTTCCATAGATGAAACATTAAAAAAAAGTTATATTTGGAGGGTTAAATGCTCTTTATTAGTTTTAGTATCAAACCACAAGGCCTAGAAATTACCTCTTTCCCAGAAGCTTCGAAAACATAGTTAATCTTCTATTAAAAAAATAATTAATTTACTCCATATTAAGTATATTTATCTGGTCTTGTTTGATTTTTTCATGGTCAACCAATCTCTTGATGTGGTCAGAAAGATGTCTAAGTTCTACGAAACCAATCATAACCAAAATATGTAAAATACATGCTCTTCATAGGGAGGAAAAATGACCTATTGCCAAATGACCTATTGCAAAATAGTTGATAGAACTGTGTCCATGATAAAATTATGCATGCACATGAACAATTTTGGCTTAACTCTCTTCAAGGAGGGCGAGGGAGATGAGAAAGTCGTAATTTTTGAATCCTCAATGCATAGAATTGGGTGGTTCTTATGGAGGGAAAAAGTACTTGATCACAGGTATAGAATAACGACGGAACATTATGATATCCCTCTCGTATGTAGGTCTACAAAGGAACAATAGCCTCACTGTACTCTCCCACTCACACTCTCAGGGCTCATCCACCTCTCAAACCCTCCCTCGGTTCTCAGTAAGAGTGCATGGTATATTTGCAATATCTGAAGAAAACACTAAAGAAACTCACCAGAAAAAACAAAGAATGGGCAGATAATTCGCAGAACAGGTGGGTTTCTTCCAGGAGGGTTCTAGATAACTCACTGCGCATATGAGGGTATTCCATGAGGGCTTTATATTACTCACAGAGAGGACGAGGGTCTTCCATGAGAGCTCAAGAGGAAAGTTGGGGTCCTATTACTGCATAAGTCGGCGCAAATTGTTGGGGATGATGATATTGGTGCCGAGGGTGTGGGATCATCTACTATGATTACCCTAAACTACAGATCATGAATTGAGTGAGTCAAGGATGTGAGGCTTGAACTATAGATCATGAAGCATTTTACCGATCACCCCAACATCCTAGTGATGGCATCTAGTGTTTGAGTTGGAGGATATCTGCGCAGGAGTAGCAGTGTCAGAGAATGTTTTTCTTTGGGCCTTTACAAAATAGAGACCCACAAAATTGAGCTGGCTAGTAAGTTCCTTATTAGACCCTATTAAGGTAAGTTAGATGAAGAAATAGGGGGTCTTGTATCAACTATCTATGAAAAATATGCCTTTTATTATGGATCTGGTGTGTCCACAGAGGAAACTGAATTGAGGGATGTTCATATTTAATGCTACTCATTTGTGGGCATATGCATTGGAGTGAATGTTTTTCTCAGACCCTTCATAAATATATTCCAACGCAATATAATAGTAAGTATATGAACAGGGTTGTGGGATTGGGTCATTGTCATATATGGAATGAATATGACAATTGAGTGGATTATTTTTGGACAGATAATTATATTAGGTGTTTTAACTATGATCATTTTACTATCCATAATCAATATCCATTTAAAATACACAAAATAGACTCCAAATGTGTAATCTTTGTTCCTGGTGTCCCCCCCAAAAAGATTAAAATAATGGTGGATAATTTCATGCAATGGATCCTATTATCAACATCATATGTATGGAATAGCAATTTTCCTTATTTTTACATTACACATCCATGCCAAGCATGTGGGTTCTGGGTATGTGATTGATGGTGGAAATGCAGGGGATGTGTATGTTGTTGCTATTGTGAGTATTGAGGATACAAGTATTTGAAAACATGATCTGGTTATTCCGGTGAGTACTTCCGGTAAATCCTCCTAAATAACCGTTGCAGATAAATTTAAAAGGAATCGCCGGCAACTGTCTTTATTTTCCTTCAAATTGTTCATAAATGGATCACCAACTCAAGTACTTGGGAGGATTATTATCGGGTCTCGATGAAGTTATGAACTAAGGGGTAGGGGATGAACATGATCCATTTCAGTACATTATATCAAAGTGATTTATGATATGGATCCTCTTGGTGGTGGGATGGATTAATCCATTTATAGTATTAATGCACAAGTTTAGTATTTTATTTGGGTACATATCACTTTTACCTACCGCATTCAATATTGTTGCCTCGAGTAGGCAATATTATGTTTCCCGATAAAATATTTCAGTAGTATGGTGCTTTTGGGGAAAGGATCGGTCAGTGATGGTTCAAGTTGCAAAAATTCAGTATCCGTTGTCATAATTGATATTTAATAATCTCTTTTCGGTTTGGGCGATATCTGGTGCAAGTACTTGGGGGGTAGCAGGTTGTCGTTTCTATCCTTTGAAGAATCAGTTTTTTATTTTATTTTGTTGATGCTCTGTCATCGCATTATGCACCATAGCAAAAGCTAACCTTCATGAAATATGTTGTTTACGGGATAAAGCTCATATCTCACTTCTATAGTATTATTCTTGTTTGGTATCAGCATGGTATATTCTGACATTTTATCATCTGATACATCTGGACATGAGGCAATTATTGTTGCCACCCTTCGTGCTAAGAAACCGTGACTTGGGAAATTCTCAAAAGATAATCTGGACTCACAGGCTATATTTTACAAGCATTCAACAGGGGATGGGTCAAATTGTAGCTTAAAGAAGAAGGGTGTGGAGGTATGTTCGTTTAACAATGAACGGTCCACTGCAAATGTTGCTGGTCTTGGGAGACGCAAGACACATTCGAAGGATAGTTGTTTCAAGCCTGAGCCAACTATCAGAAAGGTGATACTTGAACACGATTATCTCTGGGATAGAGTTGCTAGTTTGTAGAAAAGGGCCTTGATAGGGAGATGGCTTCATTCAAGAGATGTCCTTGTTGACATGTTTGAATGGGTGAAAACCTTCTAGTGTCCAATGTTGGGATACACTCCCAAGTTGAGTAAGATGATGGGAAATTGGTTCAGTGTGCACTTTCTGCACGAGGATGATTGCAAAATAATTCTAAGTTTCACATGGGTTCGGGGAAGGTGTTTCATGCAACTTCTGTTGTGGTACTTGGGGTTTAACCCAATTATTGATGCTTCGAAGAGTAAAATTGTATGGGTTAAACTCCCGGGTCTTCCCCTGGAGTTCTGGACCTTGAAAAATCTGTAGGCTATCGAGAATTCGATTGGTACTACCAAATATTTGGATCCCAGATGTTTAGGAACTGTTGACAAGAGAATCGCTTGGACTTTGGTCGAGGTATCATTTCAAGGTGGATTGTGAAGTGATGTTGATTTGATATGGGGGATGCATACTCATCTCCAGCGTGTTGACTATTGGGGCATGCCTTTTCGATGTTTACTGTGTCATCATACTGGTCACATGCAAAGATCATGCCCGATGTGGTAATGGAGGGCTGGTCGGAACAGAGGTCGTGTCTATGAAAAGCATCAAGGAAAGAAGCTGACACAATCCTCGGGATCAGATAAATCGGGTAAGTCTTCTCCTCATTATTCCAACAATATCAGTATGCATAAGAACACATCCATTCCTAAGGCACCATCTGTATCAGAGAAGAATGTTCAACCTTGTGAAGTAGATGATTCTTTCCACTGTCCTTATCGTTAGCCTTCTCCGCATAAGATTAATCCCATTGATGACCCTCATGGAAATGTACTATCGGATAATCCTGCTAAAAGCCCATGCATGAGCCCTACTAAACCGCTCATCATCTTGCCTTCAATGCCTCCATTGGATTGGGCCTCTCCTCCTTCATCGCATGAACCTTTGCTATATGATCGTCTAGAATCCCCACGGAATTCAGGAGGCAGTGACTTGTACGTCCTTTTAGGTAATTCATTGCTTGATCTCACAACACTCACTATCTTTGATAATGAGCCTAAAATTCCCCACCCTGTTATCCCTCCTCAGTCTGCATCAAATATTACCGTTAGGAAAACCACTAAAAAGGGATCCCGACATTTTCGTGGTCGGAATAAGACCAAATCACTCTTCCAAGGGGACTTAGTTGACTTGCATGATGTTCCAATTTCGGTTTCTGGTGATCCTCGGGGCCTTAGAGCTGGTAGCCCCTGTGATGGACAGTCATATCTCTTAATATCCAGGAAATGGGTGACCCCTCTAAAATGATTTTCCTATGCCAGATTTTTCCTGAAATTCAACCTTCGGTGGTTCTCCTTCAGGAAATTTCATGTAATTGAAAATTGGCTATAGAATCTGTATTAGCGATTCGATCAGGATGGAAAGCTATGGGGATTGATGCTGTGGGTCGTGCTAGTGGTATGCTACTGACATGGGATCCTTTTTTGTTGAGTGCAAAGGATTATAAGTTCTTCGGGGGTATCATTTTACATGGTCATCTTAGACGTCTCACTGAACTGATTTTTAATCAATATTTATGCTCCTTGCCATAAGAGGGTTGAATTTTGGCAACAAATGAATCAATCAGTGATTATTTGTATGGATAATATGATGGTAATGAGAGACTTCAATTCTACTTTGTCTGTGGATGAGTCCTGGGGTGATAGGTCATGACGGGATCCTTTGGATGATAGATTAAGCAAATTGTTTTTGGATTATGGTCTCAGGGATATAAAACCTTCACCATTATTGCGACCTGGACCAACAGACGTCAAGGGTCTGATTTTATTGGTAAGCTCCTTGACAGGGCCTTGATAAAGGAATCACTCATAGAAAAATTGGGAAATTGTAGGTCTTCGGTATATAGTTCCAACATTTCAGACCATTTGGCTGTCATACTATCTTGGAGACTAGAATCTCTATTTCCAGGAATACCATTTAAATTCAATAGAGTCTGGCTTGAAGATCCATCTTTCAATAAGTTGGTGATTGATTTTTAGTAGGAGGATGATCATGACACTGGATTGAGAGGCTGGAAGAAGGTTGCTGATAAATTTGGAAGATTAAAGAAAATTGTTAAGATATGGAAGAAAGAAAAAACTGACAAAATACAAAGGGAGTTAGTTTGTTTTAATATGGAATTAGCTGAGATTTACAAAGAAATGGTAGTCTATCCTCCCGACTCACATAAATATACTAGAATTGAGACTTTAGATGCTCGGAAGTTGGAGATATTAAAGATTCAGGAAATATCCTGGAAGCTGAAAAGTCGGGTTCAGTGGCTGAAGGAGGGAGACCTCAACACAAAAAAAATTCATAACTACGCAAATGGCCACAAGAACATTAACTCTTTATGTAAGATAAAAGAGCTGATGGTCAGATGGTCCATGATTCGACTGAAATTCAAAAAGAGGCCCTCAAGTATCTTTCTGAGTTTTATAAGGTTGATCCACGTATTGACCACCATTGTCAATCTTGGGTCCTTGAGCATATGACTAAAATGTTTGATCAGGAGGCTAATTTTTGAATGGAGGAGGAAGTGTCTAAAAATGAGTTAAAAGAAGCTCTAAATTCATTTTCTCCTGACAAAATCCCCGAGCCGGATGGATGGCCGGATGAGTTTTATATCCATTTTTTTGAATACATGGAAGATGAGTTGCATATGGTGGTGGAATAGATCTGCATTATGGGGTTTGTTCCTGGGGATATGAATTCCACGTTCTTGACTCTTATCCCTAAAAAATCAGATCCCATTCTTTTCTCTGATTTTATACCTATTGCGTTCCGTAACGTGATGTATAAAATCACCTCTAATATTATTTTAAAAAGAATGAGGGGGGTCCTATCTTCGTTCATTTCAAAGGAACAATATGGGTTCTTAAAAGGAAGATCCATTCATGATGCTGTCACAATTTCCCAGGAGGCATTACACTCTATCCATCAAAAAAAATCTGAGGTTCTGATCATGAAAGTTTATATACATAAAGCATATGATTCGGCTGATTGGTCTTATATCAGATTAATCCTCATGAGGGTTGGATTATCTATGCGATCGATTCAATGGATAATGGCTTGCATTACATCGGTCCATTTTGTTGTGTTGATAAATGGGAAGCCAACAGATTTCTTCGAAGCTGAAAGAGGTCTGCGCCAGGGGTGTGCACTTTCTCTGCTTATTTTCATACTTATTATGGAGGGTTTCGGCGTTTTAATGAAGATGGCTAAGGAAAAAATATATTTTGAGGGTTTGCCTTTCTCTCCCACGGTAAGCATTACACACTTCTTTTTTTTGGATGACTTATTAGTTTTTAGGATTCTTAGCAGGAACCAATGATTCTATCTTCATTTTATCCTCATATGATTTGGTGCTACTACTAGACTGTATATCAACAAGCTCAAATCATTCTTATCATATGAGTCGGGTGATCAGGGTGAGATTAAGTTCATTGTTGAGTTTATGGGGGTGGACAAGAAAAAAATAATGAATGGAATTACATATTTGGGATTCAGGCTCAAACCATGTTCTTATTTCAATTCTGATTGGTTATGGATCATAGAGAAATTTAAAATTAAGATATTAAACTGGTCCTCTAAGTTCTTATTGATGGGTGGTAGACTTATATTGATACAAGCAGTATTATTACAGATGGTGGTATACTAGGCGCACTTATACTTTCTTCCTACTCGCATAGTTGACAGTATAAACTCTATGATAGCTAATTTCCTGTGGGGTGAGACAAAGGATATCAGAAAATTTCATTTATGCAAGCTCAAATCAATCTATGTTCCAAAATCTCACGGGGGTTGGGGCTTAATCAATATAAGAGTATTTAATACAGTGTTGCTGATAAAATATTTTTGGAGAGCTCTGATGGGAGGTGAGGTGTGGTCTTCGATCATTCTACAAAAATATGACGTGGGGAACCCCCTCTTTTTACTTTACAAAGGAGGAAATTGGAATGTTAAAAATGCATCATGTATCTGGAGAAGTTTTATGCACGTCAAACACATTCCTGGTCTCAGACTGGCATGGTGCTTTGGTACCGGGAAATGTATCATATTGGGTGTTGACAGAATTAAGGGTTTTGATACAGCCAAGCAGATCGATCAACGTCTCATTCATAGATTGCATCATTGTGGGGTTCACACACTGTTTGATCTGATTTCATGTTGGAGTCTTGGCGCACCAAATTGGAAATCATCTGAGATGTTACACCTCAGGGATGAGGATGTAGATTGTTGCGATAGGCTCAAATCTCGGTTACAAATGATGGGGTTCATCTTCAATGGCAAGGGGGACTTTATTGTGTGGTGTGGCAAATGGAAGGGGGACAGACTAATGGTAAAGGACACATATGATCATGAGGAGGTTAAACTCTATTTTGATAGCACCAGATCTCTCTTCTATGTGGTTTGGAAGCTTAACATTCCAACTAAGATTGTTATCCTGAGCTGGCTGCTTTGGAAAGAAAAAATATTAAAGTGGGAGAATCTTGACAAAAGGGGTTTCTATGGGTTTGACAGATGCCCATTCTATCTATTATATGAGGATTCAGCCGAGCATCTTTTTTTTTCTTGTTCCTTCTCACTCTGTATATGGAAGCACTTCGTTGATATCTCTGGTGATCCATCTTGGTTGCCAATTGACTGTACTCAAACCATCATTACATGGACTGCTACGAAATGTTCTCACAAACAAATCCCGTTCTTTGTTTTCTGGGAACTCCGGGGTGCTAGGAACCACTTGATTTTTGAAGAGACCCATATATTTTTTTCATCGATTGTTGGGAACATAGATAAGTGGATGTTGGCTCGTCCTGTGGTTGGTTCAGTTATGGTGGATCTATCTAATAGGATTCATCCATATTAGGTGATGCTTCCGGCTGTCTATTTTGATGGTGCTAATGTTGATGGTAGTTGTGGGTGTGGAGCATGGATTAGACTTGATAATATGGACCGTTATCATATTGTTTTGAATGGTGGAATTGGCTCAAACAATAAGGCTGAGGTTATGGTTGCATGGAGTGGTAATATGGTTGCATATTTTCTCAAGTTACCATATATCCATGTATATGGTGACTCTAAGTATATTGTTGATGGGATTTGTGGAAGGATTTTTGCTTCTATCTATGATGGCTCTGGATGGCTGGACCGGATTTCCTATCTACGTGGAAAATTTAAGGTCTTCTCCATCCAACATATCTATAGGGAGCTCAATACTCATGCTGATGCATTATCTAAAAGGGATCTATGAGTTCCATATGGTTCTATACAGGTCTCGCACTACAGGATGGATTCATTATTGGATTATCAAGAATTTCCTATTCCTTAGTGTTCATCAAGAGAGCGTTGTTTTTATTTGCATATAATTTTCTATTGTCTTCTCAAGGCGAGCCAGATCAGATTTTTTGAGGGGGTGCCTTTCTCCCCTATAGCGCTGACACTGTGCTATTATGGTCTTGTTTCTTTTTCTGTTCCTATTCTATAGGTTAGTTCCTAGTTTAGTGTGAGGTTGAGATATTCCCTCAACCAAATTATTGTGCGTCTAAGATAGCTTCTCTATCTTGAGACTGTACCTCATATATATATGTAACTCTATTTGTCTGATTAATAGAATAGTGCTTGTATGCTTAATTTCTAAGTTGGTATCAAACACTGTTTGGGCCCGGCCTTGGCCCCTCATGGGCCGAGGGAAATAAAGAGTTTGTTTGTTTCTATTCACTTTTTTTTTAATTGTCCATCAGGATCAATTTGGCGTGGATCGTGGTTGGGATCGCTTGCACGCAGAAAATAGGAGCAACGATTTGTTGGTCTCTGCTACTGATTTGATGGTCTAGCAGAGTGTTGCTGAAGTTTTTGGGGTGAGAAAGGAGCATTGTGAGCTGCTGCTGCCTTAGAGGAATGCTGCAGGTAGTTCTGTGATTTGGTGCTACTGTGGTGGATGGAACAGCGTTGAACACTGCTGTGAGGTAAAGGTTGAGCCTGCGTAAAGGAGCCTGCCTACCTGAATGTTGCCACCGTTTTCAAAAGGCACACTGCCACCATTCGGATTTAGACCCTGTCGTGTGGTGTGGTGTGGTTCGAGAGATCTAAAGGTAGAGATATTTGCTGAATTAAGTGTGGTTTTTGAGGCTCCTTGCTGTGAGCCTGCTGATCTGCATGGGCATTTGACTTGAGAACAGTGATATGTGGCATTGAAGAGGTGTAAAGCCTGTAATTTCTACCAGATCTGAGTAGGACTAGTGATTTTGTGGTCTCTATTACCGATCTCTAGTGCAACGGTGAGTGTGGTCAAACCTTGTTGCTTAGGAAGAAGATCCTCTCAATCAAGATGGAGGAGAATGAGTTTTTTTCTTGATTCTTATCCTAGATAAAGGAAGTTAAAGATAAACTATATGATATTGGTCAAACCATGGCAAATTATGATCTGGTGATAATTATCATGAACGGGATGATGGATGACTATCATATGTTTATAGCTAGATTGAATGCAAGAGAAAAGCCTCCATGCTTTGAAGAGCTTGCTTGGATTTTACTATAGGAAGAGGAAAGGAGGCTATCTCTCAAACCTCAAGATTCAGATCTTGCATTGATAACAAAGTTCAAGCCAAAAGGGAGAGCAATGGCTAATTAGAGGAGGGGTAGCACATCAAAAAGGACACCACAAGGTATGACCTCGCATAAACATGACTCTGCTCCTAAATTCTTTTATTGTGGTAAGATAGGCCATATTGCTAAATTTTTCCATAAGAAAAAGGCAAATCAGGAGAGGTATAAGCAGAGAAGACATGCAGGTCATTTGGCTAATGTAGATGTAGATCAGAATCTGGATGTTAGATTTTCTATGGCTGAGCCTGAAATTGCCTTAGCTACTGAGGAGGATGAATCAGATATTTGGTTCGTAGATTCTGGAGCCTCCTTGCATATGTCAGGTAAAAAGCAATGGTTTAGAAATTTTAGAGAATCCAACACTGAGCAAAAGTCTACCTTGGAGATAATAGAGGGTATGAGATCAAGGGACATGAAGATGTCCTTGTTACTCTGCCTGATGGTAAGATCAGGAATATATCTGATGTGTGGTATGTTCCTGGCATTAAGAAGAACCTAATTTCTGTGTCAAAAATTACAGATTAGGATCTCAAAGTAGAATTTCTAAGTTGGTATCGGAGCCTATTTGGTCTTGGCCTTGGCCCCTCCCAAGCCAAGGGAATTAAAGAGTTTGTTTCTTTCTATTCACTATTTTTTTAATTGTCCATCAGGATCGATTTGGTGCGGATCGTGGTTGAGATCGCTTGCACGCAGAAAAGAGGAGCATCGATTTGCTGGTCTTTGGTGCTGATTTGATGGTCTAGCATAGCGTTGCTCAAGTTGTTGGGGTGAGAAAGGAGCGTTGTGAGCTGCTTCTGCCTCAGAGGAACGTTGTAGGTAGTTCTGTGATTTGGCACTGCTGTGGTGGATGGAACAACGTGGAACACTACTGTGAGGTAATGGTTGAGCCTGCGTGAAGGAGCCTACCTACCTGAACGCTGCCACCATTGTCAAAAGGTACGCTACCACCGTTGGGATTCAAACCTTGTCATGTCGTGTGGTGTGGCTGCAGAGATCTAAAGGCAGAGATATTTTCTTAATTAAGTGTGGTTGTTGAGACTCCTTGCTGTGAGCCTGCTGATCTACGCGGGCATTTGACTTGAGAATAGTGATATGTGGCATTGAAGAGGTGTAAAGTGTGTAATTTCTACCAGATATGAATAGGACTGGTGATTTGGTGGTCTCTGTTGCCGATCTCTGGTGCAATGGTGAGTGTGGAGGCTGAGACTTAGTTCGACCTCGCTTGGAGGCCGAAATTTCTTGGACGTTGTTGTTATTTACTGCCGCAGGGAGAATTCTGTTGAAAGTTGAGCCTGCATAGAGTGGCAGGAGCACCGTGGTTGCAAATGTTGTGAATTTGGGCATGCCGAGCCTGTGTGGAAGGCTATTGTGTGCATGAAGTAAGGCTGTTGTTGTATTCAAAATAGTAAAAGGGCCTATTGGTAGCTTTGGAGTTTGTTGAGCGCTTGTCTATTGCTTTGACTCGAGGGACAATTTCGACAAGACTCCGTTGTGACACGATTGCATGGATCCTCCAGGTGATTGTTGCTGATCTATGTTGTGTGGTTGGTGAAATTGATAATCATGCTTGCAAACTCTAGAATTTCCGTCGAGTTTGAAGTGACAATCATAACGAATGTGCATGATGAATAGTGTTGAGACTGACTGGTAGATGGTGTATACCGGAAGTTCGAAATAGTGATATCATTCTAGCGACAAAAGGTAACACCAAATGTATTTTCAATTTGGAGGGGAAAGTACTGATGATGCAGTATGCAATATCCAAGCTAGTTATAGGATGCTGGAATTTGTACCGTTCAATTAGAGAGATCAAACGACGCAGGTGCTCCAGAATATATTGTGATGGTATCTCCACAGCGGTTCAGTTGTGATGTCATAATCGTGTTACTTCCAAAAATTATCTTGCTCCAGGACGTTCACGTGATTATTGCACAACTAACGTTCCAAAGATTCAATGAGAGTGTGTATTGATTATCACAGGCTTGTTCTGCAAAACATTCAAAATCCATCCCTACGATACTAGATGTGAGGTTGTGCGAAGTTTGACGAATCACCCTTCATTTGGTTTGCTGAGGAGGATGTGGAGTAGAATTTCTATTGTTTGTTTGAAAGCATGATTGTTTGTGTATGTTTGGGCAAACGAAATATTTCATGATGAACATTTTTGGAACTAAAATTAATATACATATTGAGATTAGTCACCTCAATATGAAGTTATTTTTTGTTAGAATTGACCACTGTAACAAATGACAGGTTAAGGATGGAGTTCCAAGTTCTAATTGACAAAGACAAAGATGCCCAAGATGTGAACATTTCAAAATATGATATAAAGGAGCAACAACAACATTTAAAGGATGATGGACAACAAAAGTGGACAATCAAGTTTGTGAGAGTTTGTTTTGTGTGAGTTTCTTGGAATAGACTCATGACCATGAGTATGAGTTACAGTTTCTAATTAGAAGGAAATATACATGTAATTTATTGTTTATACATGTTGTAAGACCCAGAGAGGCATGTATACCCCTTTGTTATATGTTCCCTCTGTCAGAGAGTTTTAACACCCTAGAAGAGTGTGTCATGCGGGATGGATACACTTGGTTGGGCCATATTGGTTTTAGACTCCATAAGGTGAAATTTTATATCAAGGGGGAGTTAATTGAGAGGTTGGATGAGCCATGTATGTGAAGGACTTCCTAGTAGACTGGCAGTTGTAGCGGTTGGAACACATGCATTTCAGTAGATGGTTGTTCCTTTATATGGATATCCACAATGGCGTGAACAAGATACAAAGTGTAATTACCAAATAGAACCAGTGTAGTTACCAAACAGGACCAGTTGTAGATTTTGCACAAGATACAAAGTGTAATTACCAAACATAACCACTACAGTTACCAAACAGGACCAGTTGTAGATTTTGCAGATAGGTATTGAGAAAAGTAGTCATTAAGGGGGGGTGTTGGAATATGTAATTCCTACTTGTCTACAGTTGTGGTTCTCTCTATGTATAGAGTCTGTTCCTATTCTATAGGTTAGCTCTTAGTTTAGTGTGAGGTTGAGATATTCCCTCAACCAAATTATTGTGCGTCTAAGATAGCTTCTCTATCTTGAGACTGTACATCATGTATATATGTAACTCTATTTTTTTGATTAATACAATAGAGCTTGTATGCTCAATTTCTAAGTGATCTTTCTAGGGATTTTTGTATCCCTAAAAGCGTTGTAGGGGTGTGTAGTTGAATTCATAGTTTTTCTTTTTAATTGTTGTTCATTTTCTTGATTTTACATGGAATTTTTTGAAATTGAATTTCTCATTAGGGTTTAATCCCATACTGGCACCTAATTCGGAGTAGCAACATTAGTGACTAGATTCCTTTCTCGCGTCATTATTTTCATATCCCAACACTGGTTGGTCTTCTTGTAATCTTGATGATTTCTTACATATACCTTTTCAATCTTAGTGTATTCTTTCCATTGGACTTTTTCAATCTTAGTGTAATCTTGCTAGTGGACTTTGTGTTTTTGGTTTTGAGTATATTTTACTTTGTTTCCTTCTGTTTTTGTTGCACATTTGTAGGTATTGTTCTAATTTGTATCATATGATAAAAGTGTCTACTCTTCCCTTCCTTATGTACATTAGAGAAACAATAAATATTGAATTCCCATGATCTTGTGCGTCATTTCATTTATGCTTTAGCACAAACTAGCCCACCTATCTTGTGCATGGTTTCTGTTTTAGCACAAACTAGCCCGCCTAAAAGGTCAAATATTAAAAAAAAAAAAAAACTCCGGCACTTGGTCAACGTTTCTTTCTTTCTTTAAAACAATGGAGTATTTACAAATGGAACAGAAAAACACTTCAAAATTACTTGTTGATTTGAACGATACGATGGTTTTACGACTACATATACATTTTTCCAACTTTTCGAGTGGAAATTCTAAAACTTTTTGTCACTCAAGAACTTGTCTCGTGGGGATGTTATGGAATTTTTTTTGGAAGGTAATATTTGTATTAATGACCCATGTGGTGTAAAGCAGTCTTTGTGATGAGATGCACTGTTAAGACACTCCGTTTTCAAGATTACCAGTTCGAACCTTGTAGGTGATTAGAATTTAATCTAATTTCAAGATTACCAGTTCGAACCTTGTAAGTGATTAGAATTTAATCTAAACTACCAAAAAATATATTTACAGTAATATTAATTCGATTAATATTCTTAGTAGGAACGTGGTTGCATATAAAAACTATTACTCCGGTATTTCCCTAAATCAGCAGAGGAGACGAATGACAGTTCACTAACCAAAGTGTACTTCTTACTTTACTCCCCAGAACGATCGCTTGTGGACCTTAAGCTCATTAAGCTTGTGGACTAAAATTCATGTCTCTCCAACGTCGAATCACCAGATAAAAGCAGATACTTGTGAGATCAATGAGGAGCTCCGGGAATGGCAAGCAAAGTTTGAAGATAGAATCACACATTTCAAAACGAAAAATTAAAATGTTAAAGAGAGAGTTGAATGAAACAACGTTAGAAAGGGTAGTTATTACCATGATAATTAATGATACATTTCAGGACATGGGCAAAGGTCCAAGCTGAAGTAGATGCTCATTTATCTTTAAGGGATGATCGAGATAGATATATTCAAAATATGTTTGGAAAAGATAACCTGGGTGTGGTGGATAACCTACCTGTTGATAATGATGAGGCATTTCGTGTTACAAATCGAGCTAAATTGAATCTAAAATACCTTCAAAAAGATAGTGTAGCAAAGGAGGAGTCTAGCGACATGGAAAAGCTTTGAATCTGCCATAGCGCGGAGCGAATGTGACATGATCACATACATGTATTCTTAGCTTCACTTCTGTTTTAACGTCTTCGATAAGGTGTGAGAGGGACTCAGGGAAATTTCAACGATACTGTATTGCTTAGGACTGTGTGTGTGGAACTAGTGGCATTTTGTGCATAATTATCAAAAATCAATAATGGGCGTTTAAGATCAGTATTTACATAAAGCAATATAGCTAGGTGCAATGATGACAGTGGGTTCTCACAGCTATTTGCAAGCTACGAAAATTTGTTCTTCCAGGCAGAACATGGAAATAAGTCTACTGCATGAACAACAAACTATTGTCAACTCTCAGCATGGATATCTGACCTCCCTTAATAAGCATAGATATATTCGTCTGCCACATCAAACCCAAATTGTTTCTCCACGAATAGTTATAAATAACGGACGATATCCCCAAAGCATCAAAGTCCTATTGGATCTCTCTCACAAACGACGAAAACACATATTTTCTCTCATCCTCGAGGGGGTAGTAATGTCACAAATACCAGTACCAGTAGAGAACGTTCAAGTGCTAGTTCTGCTGGATCTATTGAGGATGAGGATTTCAGATACCCACGTGATGACGCATACCCCTGGGTATCTTCACGTCCATTCTAATATGGAGCAAGAAAGTTTGCATGTGAAGCAATCATGTGCTTATCTTATTTATCACCATGACTTATCATATAGCAATCACAGGTGTAGTCATGAGTATGGTGATTTATGTTATAAATTTAAATACAGATGGAGGATCCTTCCTCAACCCACAGAGTTGTCTAAATGTGTTAAACCAGACAACACATTCGCTGGAATCAAATCATAACAGTTTTTCTTTTTAATATAAAGTGGTTCTTTTTAATACAAAGTGGCCTAGATTAAAACCACAACTATAACGGATCAAATAAAATCAAGGAGATTTACTCACAATGAAATAGAGTAAAACATAGTGGTGGAGGTAAAATTCACACTTGAAATTTCATCTAGCAACTAAGAATACTAAGAATACTTTATATCATGATTAAAAAGAAAACAATATATAATTCATATGGAGGCTAAGGATACTTCACTAGTAATACAAATGTTCTTATTGACATCTACATTCACCACGAGTTGGAGAGTAACACATTGTAAAACCTAACAAATGTTGTTATTCACATTGTAAAACCTGTAACCACCAGGGGTTGTGGAGTAACACATTGTAAAACTGTAACTTTTGTTTTCAAGCACCCACCAAAATTTTCTCCATGATTTCCTCATCTTCTTGTCTTTCCATACTTACATCCTCAACAATTGCGTAATCTAATCTACATACATGTATATTCAAAACCTATATTTCCTAACACATTAGTTCATGAAGGACAATATTTAAGACACACCATGGGAGAACATCATTTTATGAACTTTGTCGATTGTAAATAAGTTCCGGAGTAAGAACTTGCCCGTGTGTTTCTTCCAACCATTAATAAATTTCCATTTGACTTTAATAGTTCAATGTATTGCAAAATGGGTTATGTGCTCTACTCATAACTTCCTTTACACCATGTCCTTTAACGTGCGAACTAAATTTGCAACATGCAAAACATTTACTGAGGTATGGATGCTGCTAGTTTATTTAATGCGGTGGTTGAGATTAATTTTCCAACACTACCTCTTAATTGCAACTACCGCGATTGACCATTCCATTCCCAAACAATCTCTGAGATAAACAAAATTTCCACGTCCCAATGGCTTCGTGAAGATGTCTCCAAATTGTTCTTCTGACCTGAAGTGCTCCAACACAATCTTACCATTGTAAACTAATTCTCTTATGAAATGATATTTAGCATCAATGTGATTTGTCCTCTTGTGAAAAAATGAATTCTTTGATAGTGAAATTGTTGAACCATGGTCACAGAAAATAGTGGTTGTTCCATCTTTTTCATGATATAAATCTCGCAAGGTCCTTCTCATCCAAACATCTTGACGCGTTGTCACGGTTGTGGTGATGTACTTAGCTTCTACTATTGACAATGACACTATTAGTTGCTTCTTGGAAGCCCATGAAATGGCTCCCGAACCCAAATGAACAACATATCCTGATGTGCTCTTTCTGTCATCAACACTTCTTGCCTAGTCAGTGTTAGTGTAACCAACCAGCCTAAGATAACATGTTCCAGTGTACAAAATACCATGCTCCTTTGTCCCATTGACATAATTAAAAAAAAAATGGTTGCTTGCCAATGTGTCTCCTTAGGTGTCTCCACAAAGCTCGACACCAAGATTACTGCATACATTATGTGAGGCCTAGTTGTGGTAAAATACATTAAGCTTCCCACCATACTTTTGTATAATGTCGGATTGACATTGCTGCTGCAATCATGTTTGTGCAAATTCAACCCCATTATTATTGGATTTTGTGTTGGCTTGTTGTTATGCATATTAAACCTTTCTAAAATACCCGCAACATACTTTTCCTGAGAGATAAAAATACCATTCTGTGTTTTCTTCACTTCTATGCCCAAAAAAATACCTTAATAACCCCAAGTGAGTCATTTCAAACTCACTTTTCATGACTGTTTGAAATCAACGATGAGGAAATGATCACTCCCTGTAAAAATCATATCATTTAGGTAAAAACCAACAATAAGAAGCTTACCATCACTTTCCTTGACATAGAGAGTAGGCTCACCATCACAATTTTCAGACCCCTTGTCCATCATGTAAGCATCTATCCTACTAAACGATGCACACGGTGCTTACTTCAACTGATAAAGAGCTTTCGACAACATATAAACCTTGTCTTCTTGGCCTTTTATCTCATAACTAGAAGGTTGCACAACATACACTTCCTCTTTCAGTACTCCATTCAACAATGTTGATTTTATGTCCATTTGATACACATTCCATTTATGTTGCGTTGCAATTGGGAACATTGTACGCATTGTCTCCATTGTCGTGACTTGCGCAAATGTCTCCACATAATCTCTTCCATGCTTGTGCTTATATCCTTTGACAACTAGGCTTCCTTTATTCCTTTCAATCTTGCCTTCAATGTTGCTCTTGGTCTTATAGACCCACTTCACTCCAATGACTTATTTTCCTTGTAGAAGGTTCACTAAACCCCATGTTTCATTCATTTTTATTGCTTTTATTTGTTCATCCCTTGTCACAACCCATTTCTCTTCTTTTACTGCATCCTCAAAATGAATTGGGTCCTCTACATGAATTGGGTCTTCTGCATCCTCAAAATGAAATGGGTCCTAGAAATTTCTGTGGGTACAAGGAAGTACTCTCAAATTTTTTTGATAGGGAGTCAAATATCAAGATCATTCTTGGAGACAACTCCACTTATCCTATAAAGGGTTTTGGTTTTGTCAAATTCCATTTGGCCTCTCCAGAATTCATTCTTCTTAGTGATGTTATGTATGTTCATAGACTAAAATATAACCCAATATATATATGTATATATATATATATATATATATTCATTGGAATAGAAAGGGATGAGAGTAGCCTTCATAAAAGGAATGGTCCTAACATGGCCTGTGAAATCTCACGTAAGGGAATCTTTCACCTTGGGATATAGAATTGAAGGGATCCAAAGAACCAATGGAAGACTAGTATGATATATGGCCCATAATATCAATCATCAAAGCGACCTATGATACTGAAGGTTGAAAAATCTACATTATGAAGCAAGGCCTAAAGTAAGAAAGTTAGTTTCTAGGATGCCTCATGTTCAAGCTAGTGATTATGGAGTATGCCTGAGATGTGGCAATGGAAATTTGGAAAAGGGACCATTCGCCCCCCATAAAAAGAAAGACCAATCATATTATACAACTCATTCATTCCAACCTATTTCGACCCATTCCTGTGCACTCCCTTGGTAGCTACCTCCACTACATAATATTTGTTGATGAATTCTTAAGGAAAACATGGATATTCTATTTGAACCACAAGCATGAAGCATTTGACATGTCTAAGGATTTCAAATCATTGATAGAGAATCAAATTTTTTACATCCAAAAATGGTGGAGAATATACTTAAAATGAGTTTGTTGACTGCCACAAGAAGGTTGGAATCAAGAAAAAGAATACTATACCATATAATGTTGAGCAGAATTGTGTGGATGAAAGAAAGAACAGGTCCATCATGGAATTTTTCCAAGCTATGTTGCATGATAAAAAACTGCCGAAGTTACTTTAGGGAGAAACTACAAATACAACATTCTATGTTCAAAATAATATTCATCATCAAGCCCTGGGTGAAAAGACTCCTGAAGTAGTGTTCGTTGGTGTGAAGCATATTATTAGTCATCTAATAATTTTTGTTTTCCTTTTATACTTTCATGTATCGAAGGACAAGAAGAAAATGCCGAAATCCACGAGAAAGAAAGGTACGTTTTTTGGGTATCATGAAAATTACAAATAATTTAGAATATTGAAGAGCTCTCCATATTATCCACAATGTTACAGAACATTGAGAATATATGTGTTTGGTAAAAGGAAAAGTTTTTTTAGTAGGGGTGTAAATTTCTATGAATATGTTTCTTTTGGAATATAAAGGCACCATCCCCTGCCTTCTCTCGTTCAAAAGAAGTACGATGACATGGATATAATAGAAGTGCCTTTTGTGTCAAATCTGAGAAGGATATTTTTTATGATCCCATGGAACATATGGAACATTTTTATCCTCCTACATGTGATCCTCTAGCTAGGAAAATACCCCTTTTTATTTTTGATAATTTATTAGATGCTAAAATGCATGTCGTTGTGAGAGGAACCTTTAGATAAAGCAAGAAGCCATGCTAATATTAGGAGTATGTTGTATCTATGCGCTACATCATACAGGTTGAGCCCTCCACTTTTTAAGAAGTACTGAAAGAACAGGTTTGGAAGGATTCTATGGCCAAAGAGTATGAATCCATTATGGAGAATTATGTGTGTAATTTTGTTCTAAGACCCAAAAGAAAGTATATTGCGACCTCAAAATGGTTGTACAAAACCAAGCGTGGATCCGAAAGAAGTATTGAGAAGTATAAAGAAAGGTTTTCGTCTATGGTTTCTCCCAAAAAGAGGGAGAATACTATGATGACATGTTTGCAATCATTTCTCGCTACACCACCATTCAATCAATTGGTGCCCTTGGTACAAGCCAAGGGTGGAATATTCAGTAAATGTTTGTGAAGACTGCATTTCTCCATGGAATAATAAAGGAAAAATTATTCATTGAGAAACCTTTGGGCTCCAAAATATAAAATAGGGATACTCATTCTTAAAGGTTAAGAAAGTACTATATGGTTTGAATCAAGCCCCCAAAGTTTGGTATTCCCGTTTTGATAGTTACCCAATAAAGCTTAGATTCAGAAAAATACATTTTGACCTTAATGTCTACTTCAAAGTGGTCAAAGGTATGCCTCTAATTTTGATTTTATACGTTGATGATTTATTCTCGATAGGTAGTGAGCCTATGATTCTCGAGCGTGAGATGGATTTTTCCTCTAAATTTAAAATAAATGACCTTGATTTGATGCACTATCTCCTGGGCATACAGGTGTGGGAAAGACCTAGTAATACTTTCCTTTCTCAAGAAAATATGTCAAGAAAATTTTGGAAAGCTTTGGAATGTTATAATGAAATTCCTTGGCCACATTGATGGATATGAATTTCAATAAGCTATGTGGAGATGCTACTCGACCTGATTTCAAGAATTTCTCTGAGTATCGATAGTTTATTGGGGCATTAATTTTCCTTATGAACACCTATCTGAGTATATGTTTTGTAATTAACAACTTAATTCAATTCATGATTGAGCCTCTTCATGCACACTAGGCTGACGGTAAGCACATGATAACATATTTGCATGGGACAATTAATTTAGGTCTCATATCTACAACTAGATATGTGAGAATTTATGGGTACACTATTATTGATTGGGATGGAAATATTATTGATTGGAAGAACACATCAGGGTGTTTCTTTAGTTTGGGACCTCCATCGATCTCTTGAATGAGTAGGAAATATAAGTTTGTAACTTCAAGTATGAATGAGGAATAATATATTATTGCTAGCATGACTGATTATGAGGAAGTTTGGTTGTGGAAGATTACTGGAGACTTTTTTTAGTAGGTCCTAGATATGAAAATGATATATTACAATAGTAAGAGTGGGATGTGATTTGAAGAGAATCTTGTTTTTCATGAAAATTCCAATATATTAAGACTAGGTATCACTATATAAAAGACATGGTGTAGAGAGGAGCCATGAGACTTCATCATAGTTCAACTAATGAGTAGATAATAGTCATACTCACCAAGGATCTATGGAAATGGAATTTACTGGTATGAAGAGAGAAGCTTAGAAAAATGGATGTGAACCTCCTAGGTAGGGTCCAGGTTTATTGAGGAAATGAGTTATGCTCTGCTCCCTTGTCTGAGATCCAAAGGAGAGGAATTGAGCCTGAGAGCTCTCAGGGTTGAGAGAACTCTAGAAAATAGGTAGTTGTGATCCTTACCTCATGGTAAGTAGTATCCTATTGGGTGTGGAGCCTGATTATATTATTTATTTATATGTATCTCCAGATTGGGCCCATGTTCTTAACGGGGCAGAAATACCACAATTCATTTGATTTCCATTAGGGTGGTATAACGGGGTGCGGGGGGCACAACAACCATTTCCAACTTCCCCCCCGAACGGGGGGTTTCGAGGGCAACGCCCAAGAAGCTAACAACATATGTAAAATTGCCTTGTAAAATATTGTGATTTCGTAGTTAATCTGGGTTGTTCATTAGGCGGATGATCTGATGGTAGAAGTTATGTTTAATTTAGGGTTCTTTTCCCTATAAGGAAACCGCCTTTATTCATATGAGGGAATTGTATTGCGACTGTATATTGTATGTGTATTTTGAGCGATAAAGAGAAACGGGGACTGTGTAAGAGAGTATAGGATATTACAACATATCTGTTATAGGTTTTGTTTCTTCATTTTGTTGTATAATATAAAGGAAGTACTAGTTGTTTCTCTATGGATGTAGCCCAAGCTTGGTGAACCACATATATTTGTGTCTCTCTTGTTTTATCTATTTTATGTGTTTGTATTTCTGCATGTTTTTATGTGTTTTGTTTCTCTATAATAAATAAATATATCCTTCCCATTGTCTGATTAAGAGTTCATAAAATTTTCTCAAAATTCAAAGTTACAGGATTGGGTTGAACTAGGATGGTTGCGTAGATCTTGTCTTCTTGATTCTGACATCGTGAATGGTTCGAAAAATCAATGTCCTATAAGGGAGATATCGTGTTCTGATAAAAAAGCTAAACAAGTAAATTTTGCAACAATTTGACCATGGTTGATTGGGATGCATAGTCTGCAAAAGGAATATTCTGAGGAATACTCCTTCCTCAGAACAAATTACAAGATGACAAGTGGCACCATTTTATTAGTCGAATTGGTTGTATGGAGTTTTTTGAGGGCCAATTAGAGAGTGCCACGTGGCTAGCCTTGAGGCTGCCACATGTCCCCTAATTGGTGTGTTATAATTTTGGTGAGGTCCACAGGGCTCGACCCTGCGACCTTTGGCAGAACACGCACATGTCCTAACCACCCAAGCCACATGATGGGTCTTAACTTCAAAGGGTTGCGAGTTATTGTTAAAGTTTAATAGAAACATGTTTGGGGGTTGGGGACCACTGGTGGTCCCAACCTCCCAGCAATACCGCATGGTGTTCACATCACAACAAAAAAATCCAACACAAGATCTAACCTCCAACCGCAATACCACCATCAATTTCGAAGCTTTCACATGCCATGTTTTAAATGGTTATGTCTCCACATAGTTATCTGGTAACCATATAGATTTGAACGACATACAACTTGATTGTATTGCCTGCGGGTTTGTTACAGTTAGTTACGGTTGAATTATAATGATTTTTGGGTGCACATGTGGCCACCCCAACTGCTAGCATTTATTGTTGCGGTTATTTCGGTGGGGTATTTGGAGCACGCCTAAAAATTGGGGGCTATTGCTAAATCAACTAGAGTAAAGTGGATTTATCCACTTTTAGTGGATTTTTTCTAGATGTAACTGGGAAAAAGATTAGGAGACTCAATTTATGCCCATTGAGAGTGAATGAAGACTTGTTTTTGACTAATTGGAGCATTCTAGAGCCATTGGTGTAGAGAAAATAGCCAGAGACCTGTAACTACATTTATTTGCAAAATTTTGAGCATAATGAAGGGTGGACATGCCATTTGGAGCTGGACAAGCAAATGTAGCCTAGGAGGGGTCAACTGCTTCATCATGCCTAATGTGTAAATTATATATGGTGACTTATTTCTCTAATTTACACTATTTTTCAATGTAATTTAAGCTTGTTTTATGCTTCTAATTCACCTAAAATAATCTACAATTCGTGCTTAAAATCTTCAATCCTTAAGCAAACTAATGAGACAAGTATGCACATGTTTATAAATTAAAGAGACACCTAGCACATCAAAAATAATATAGTCATTTCAGATCACATCAGTATCAGAGCTAGAGTTTATTCTCTGGTATTTCTTAGTGCAAATATTGTTTTAACTGTTTGCAAGTTTTTAGATGCTTACAAGGCTCAAGCTCAAAAGAGGAGAAGGAAAATTGGTGGTAGCAGAAGGGTCTCAAGAAGAGCCAAATAAAAGGAGAGCAAGATTTCCACGATCTACACCACCTAGTTGACCTCCTAAGGAAGAAGAAGCTACATTAAGCATGCCTCTAGAGGAAGGAGAAATACATGAAGAAGTTGATCCCAAGGAGGAAGAAAGAGTGTTCAAGAAAGCATTTCTTGACATGACTGAGATGGTTAGAATCCTTTATCAAGAAAGGAATGAGAGACTGTAAGGGGAAGGATCCAAACTTCAAAAGGAAGGAAAGGGACCTTTAGGAGGTCACAATGGTGGAGATAAGTCAAAGAAGGGAAATGGAGGAAATCGAGGCAATGGAGAGCCATCATCCTCACCCTCATCATCATCATCCTCTACTTCTACTTAAGTACATCAACCACACAAGTCAAAGAACACTAGTAAAAGTAGTATTGTAAAAATTGATGTTAAGTTTGAATTGCCAATGTTTAATGGTGAAGTAAATGTAGAAAAGCTTGATAATTGGATTAGGCAATTGGAGGTCTATTCAAGAATCCAGAACTTTCAAGATGATGATACCAAAATCCAATTAGCTTCATTGAGAATGGAAGGTGCAACACTTGTTGGTAGGAAGCCAAGACAAAGGAGGAGATCAAAAAACATGGTAACATTATTCTATCATGGTCAGATTTCATTACTGTTATAAGAAAATAGTTTTATCCATTAGCTCATATGTAGAAATCCATAATGAACTGGCAAAAATTTAGGCAATTGAAGGGACAAAATGTGCAAGAATACACCCAAGAATTTAGGAGAAGATATTTCTTATTAGGGGTTGATTTCTGGAGCCAAGATACTTTGCTCAGGGACATAGGAGGCTTACATAGCTACCTTAAACATACTATTCTCATGTTTAACCCCATCAGTCTAGATGAAGTATGTGTTCAGGCCGCGCATCTAGAAGCTAGAGGAAACAACATTTTTGAAGAGGGTAGAAAGAAACCTTTTAAGGGTAAAAACAAAGAGAATACATCAAAAGGTAAAAGAAAAATGAATTCATCTGTTAAGAAAGAGGAAGAAAATTTGATTTTTAAACATTTTTCAAAAGAATTCCATGATGAAAATCATTGTTGGAAATTACATCCTGAAATGAGGCCAAAGAAACCCAATAACAAAGGGAAACAGAAAACTGCAGCTACAACTCAACATGATTTAGGAGATGATTCAGGTGATGAAACTAAGATTACAGCCATGGGATTGAAGAAAATGAAGGGAAAATAAATTGGAACTAAACCCAGTACTAGTACATCAAACTTTCACATATATGCTCCAAATGAGGAAGAAAGAATTGAACTGTTTCATGTGAGGGTCATATCCAAGGATACCAAGATTGACACGTTGTTTGAAAGTGGGTCAAAAAAAATCTTAATCTCTGAAGACTTCGTAAAGAAACTTAACCTTGATACCATACCACATCCAAAACCATATCCATTGGGTTGGATTTGTAAGGATGCAAATTTAAAGGTTTCAAAGAAATTTATATTGCGGTTTGCAATCACTGCAAATTTTGTTGACACAGTTGAATTAGATGTGGTTCCGCTTGACATAATAAGTATTGTGTTGGGGATTCCATACTTGTATGACAGGAAAGTGATCTTCTATCGCCATGAGAAAAAATATCATTTATTCAAAGATGGAAAGGAGTACATTTTAAGAGCACATTGCAAGAGGACAAACATTGCTATGGTAAATGCTGGACAGGTAAAGAGGCTGGTAATTTCAAGTAAGAATTTTGTTCTTCTTATGATTAATCCTAAAGCTAATGTTAATCATGAATCATTTGAGGGATGTGATCCTAAGTTGAAATCATATTTATATGTTGTAGTTAATGCACATCATGAGATGTTTCAGGAGCCAATACGATTGCCTCCAAAAAGAGAGATTCAACATGAGATTCAGCTGCAGCAAAATTTTCCTCTTCCAAACATTAGTATGTATCACATGTTGACAGTGGAGAATGCTGAAATAAAGAGGAAAATCAAAGAGATGTTGGAAAAAGGCATCATAAGGCCAAGCACCTCGCCATGCAGTTCACCCATAGTCTTGACACCAAAGAAAGATGGGACTTGGCACATGTGTGTAGATTTTCATAATTTCAACAAGATTACAGTAAAGAATCATTACCCACTCCCAAGAATAGAGGATTTTGCTTGATCAGCTGAAAGAAGAAATTTTTTTCACTAAGTTAGATTTACAAAGTGGATATCATCAAGTAAGAATTGCAGAAAGTGATATATGGAAAACTGCATTCAAAACCAAACAAGTACTCTTTGAGTGGCTAGTTATGCCATTTGGTTTGTGTAATGCACCAATAACTTTAATGCATGTTATGGATAGTGTTTTGTGTCCATTCCTTGATGACTTTGTGACTATATACTTAGATGACATATTGATTTTCAGCAAAACAAGAGAAGAACATGTCTTTCATGCGAATAGAGTGCTTGATGATTCGAAGAAAGAGAAATTGTTTCTTAAGATGTCAAAGTGTGAGTTTGGAAAGACTTCTTTGGTATATTTGGGAAATATTGTAGGAGGAGGAGAGTTGAGAATTAATCCTTATAAACTGGAAGTCATTGTGAATTGGCGCACACCCAAAACAGTAACTGAGGTAAGAAGTTTCTTAGGTGCAGCTCAATATTGGAGAAATTTTATTGCTATATTTTCTTCCATTTCAACTCCTATGCATGCAGTGACAAGTGCGAAGAAAGGCTTCCAATGGGGAGGCAAAAAATAGCAAGCTTTTGAAGCTTTAAAAGACAAGATCAGTTCAGCTCCTGTCCTTGCATTACCAAATTTGAGACAGGCATTCAAGATTCAAACCGATGCTAGTGATTATGCCATGGGCGCAGTACTTTTGCAGCATGGTAAGCCTATCACATTTAATTTTGAAACATTTAATGGTGCTGTAACTAATTATCCTACATATGAAAAAGAACTATATGCAATGGTAAAACGTGTCATGAAGTGGAAACACTACTTGATGGGTAAAGAGACTATTGTGCGTACCGATCACCAACCATTACAGTACTTGCAGTCGCAAAGAAAAATGTAGCAATCAAGACATTTCAAGTGGATGGGATTTATTCAATACTTTCAATTGGTTATAAGGTACATGAAAGGTATTTTTAATAATCTTTCTGATATGCTTTCAAGACCAATCATTAGTGCATCTCCTTTTCCCAAAAATGATTCTATTGTACATGAGAGTTACATAGAACAATATGCACATGATGTTGATTTTCAAGATGTGTATGCTAGCTTGAGTGAAGGGAATCAAGTTGAAGAAAAATATTATCACATGCATAACAATTTGCTATTTCATTTGGGCAAGATGTGTATACCACAAGAAGAGAAGCTAAGTGTCACGAGAGAAGCTCATTCATCTCTTATTGCTAGACACTTTGGGGTAAGCAATATAGTGGCACATCTATAGAGGTATTTCTATTGGCCTGGCATGATAGGTAGCATGGCGTGTTTTATAAGAGGTTTTTCTATGTGTGCAAGAAGCAAGCCTAGTAATAGGAAGCTTGGGTTGTATACGCCACTACCGGTGCCATCAAGGCCATGGGAGAGTGTCTCCATGGACTTTGTTGGAGGTCTAGCTATGTCAAGAAGAGAGCATGATTATCTTTATGTAGTTGAGGATAGATTCAATAAAATGTGTATAATTATGCCATTTCAGAAAAACATTACTGCTGAGAAAACTGCTAAACTTTATTTTCAACATGTTTGGGTTCATTTTGGATTGCCAACTCCTATTGTTAGTGACAGGGATTCCAGGTTCATTGGGAATTTCTGGTCAAATCTATCGAAGATGTTGGACACAAAGTTGAAAAAGAGAACTACTTTTCATTCGCAAATAGATGGAAAAACCGAGGTTGTGAATAGAACTGTTATGCATATATTGAGAGGATATTGCAACAACCATCCTAAGTTGTGTGATGAACAACTGCATTACATTTAGCGCGCTTACAATTGGGAAAAGCACTCTTTAACTCAAACATCATCTTTTGAAGTATGCTTTGGGTATTTTACAAAATCGCCATTAGACTTCATCTTTGAGAAGGATGATGCAATTGATGGCCATAGTGATATTGACAAGGCTCGAAATTTCATTGAGAAAATCTAGATTATACATCAATGAGTTCAAGAACATATTGAGAAAAGCCAAAGAAAATACAAATAGAGGCATCAAAAACATAGATTTGATCACAATTTTCAAGAGGGAGATGAGGTATGGTTGCACATTAGCAAAGAAAGGATGCCATGGGAAGGTAAGAAGTTGAAACCCATTCTCTATGGTCCATTCAAGGTCATAAACCAAGTTGGTAATAATGAATTTCAACTTGAATTAGCTTCTTATATGAAGATGTATTCAATTGTTAATGTTGAAAAATTAAGTTTTTATGAGCCACCTTTGATAGATGATTAAGGAAGTGATGTTCAACTACCTTATATTGAAGATATATTGCCAAAATTTCTAGATGAGCTCAAAGAAGATACAATTCTTGATAGGAGGACAAGAGCCTCCAAGAGGGAAACTATTGGCTACCTTCAAGTTGGGCTTAAAGGCACTAAAATTATCAAGGAAAAATAGATGGGCGTTGGAAAGGTGAGGGAGTTGTACCCTCATTTACTGAACAGGTAATCAAGTCTTTTGGGGTCCAAAAGCTTCCCAATGGGGAGGAGTGATTAGGAGTTCATAAATTTTTCTCAAAATTCAAAATTACAGGATTGGGTTGAAACTAGAATGGTTACATATATCTTGTCTTCCTAATTCAGGCACCGCGAAAAATTCGAAAAACCAATGTCGTATGAGGGAGACATCACATTCTGATCGAAAATCCAAACAGGTAAATTTTGCGACAGTTTGACCAGGGTTGACTGGGATGCATAGTCAGCAAAAGGAATATCTTAAGGAATATTCCTTCCTCATAAAGAATTACAGGATGACAAGTGGCGCCATTTTATTGGTTGAATTGGTTGTACGGGGTTTTTGGAGGACCAATTAAAGGGTGCCACGTGTCCCCTAATTGGTGTGTTAAAATTCTGGTGAGGTCCATATGGCTTGAACCCATGACCTCTGGCAGAACATGTACATGTCCTAACCATCTGAGCCACACAATGAGTCTTAACTTCAAAGGGTTGTGGGTGATTGTTAAAGTTTAATGGAAACATGTTTGTGGGTTGCGGACCACTGGCAGTCCCAACCCACTAGTAGTCCCACATGGTCGTCACATTATAGTAAGAAACTCCATCAGAAAATGTAACCTCCAACAGCAATACTGCCATCAGTTTCAGAGCTTTCATATGCCATGTTGAAATCAGTTACATCTCGGTGCAATTATGCGATAACCACCCTTTTAAATCAGAGTTTCAACATGCAACCACAGTTATGTGCCTCGGGTTTCTGCCTTCAGTTACGGTTATATCCATGGGTTTGGGGTGTGCATTTGGCCACCCCAACTACTAGAATTTATCGTTGCGTTTATTTCGGTGGGGTATTTGGAGCACGCCCAAAATTTGGGGGTAATTGCTAAATTAACTCTAGTTAAGTGGAGTTCTCCACTTTTAGTGGATTTTTTCGAGTTGTAATTGGGAAAAAGAGTAGGAGACTCAATTTTCACCTATTAAGAGTGAATGAAGAGTCATTTTTGATGAATTGGATCATTCTAGAGCTGTTGGTGTGGACAAAGGAACCAATAGAGGCCTGTAACTACATGTATTTACAAAATTTTGAGCATAATGAAGGATGGAAATGCCATCGGGAGTTGGACTAAGAGATGTAGCCCAGGAGGGGTGAATTGCTTCATCATGCATGCTGTGTAAATTATATTTGGTGACTTATTTCTGTGTTTTACACTGATGTTTAGTGTTATTTAAGCTTGTTTTATGCTTCGAATTCACCTAAAATCATCTACAATTCATGGTTAAAATCCTCAATCCTTAAGGAAACTAATGAGAGAAGTATGCACATGTTTATAAACTGAAAAGACACCTAGCAGAAAAAAACTAATACAGTCATTTCAGATCATTGTCTAACAATAGGATAGTTGTGATCCTTACCTCATAGTAAATAGTATTGTCCCTATTTTCATATATGGGACTTCACAGAGTATACCCTAGTTGGCATCCTACCCACAAGTTGGGTTTGTTGGGATTTCCACCCATCTAGACAATGGGTGACGAAACTTGGGATGTTATCCTTACAATTTATGTTAAGAAGTATCATTCCCAATTAAGGGGATGGACGTTTTCTACCACTTACTCTTGAGGGTAAAGTTAGGAATAGCAATGAGAAATAGGATAGTTGTGATCCTTAAATATCGGTAAGTAGTATCATGCCTATTGTCCTTGGATTGAGGGTGCTAGCTTGAGCTCCCTTATGATTTCCAATTCTTCTTCTTTATTTCTGAGAGTGTTTAGAAAATGAGAAAAGATGAGAAATGATGAGAAGAGACAACAATATGAGATGAGACTTACGATGCAAATAGAAATTTCTCCGTAGCTCAGAGTGAGTGTTAATTTGGCAGTTCAAGGATAAATTTCCTCCTCTTAACTACCTTCCTTATCTAAATAAGACCCTCTTTTCCCTTGAAATAATTTAATTTGGTGAAGGAAAAGTATAATTTTTAATGGAAAACCCACAATTATAGAAAAGTAGATGTTAGCCTAAAGCCTGGTCTCGAAGGAAGAATATCAATACACATCAAAACAACCCCATTTGGACATAAAACCAACACATCTTCTCTTGTGATTGGTTTTTACAAGTCTAAAATAAGGTAACCAACCTCACACATGCGAAGGAAAGAATGAAAAATCTTAAATATGTGCTGATTGTTCTGCTTGGACAGTTTGACCAGTCGTTGACCAACATTGATTTGGGCTTTTCACTTGGATTGAATTAATTTATTTTTATTTTTGGAGGTCAATTTTTTCTATGGAGGAACCAAACATTTCTAGGATATTTGACTAGGGTTGACCGTAGACCTTTGCTGAAATTTGACTACAACTATTCCCTCATATTCTCTCTCCTTTGACTGAGTTGTTTTTGTGACATTTTTTACTTGACTTTGATCAACAAATGACTCCGAAAATTTTGACCTATAACCGAGATGATTTGAATGTTGTTTGGTTGTTGACTTGATGATTACTTAGGGAATATTTGACTACTATTAACTTATATTGACTTTGTGAGAAATTGTAGATTTGACTTGTTGATTAGATTTTACTTTTGGGCTCATCTCTTGGATATTGGTTATCAAATTGTTGGATAGTCAAAGTCGTTGACCTTTGACTGGTTATTTTTTAATTGTAACATTATAATATATTTGTTGAAAATTTGATGACAATATAATAGAAGAATAATTTTAAATGGTTTTCCCCCTTGTGGGTATTTTTTCGTAGTCTCTGACCAAATATTGTGTCTCTTGTCATTGATCTTGATTGTATTCCATTTCATATTCGATATATTGTTCTATATAAAATTTCTCACTATTATTGGAAGATTAAATTTTTTTAAAAGTGATTACTAATTGAAGAAATAATTGGTATAAGTGATTTTTATAGCATAGAATCGTGGAAAATTAACAGAAAATTAACCCCTTAATGTAAAGGAGAGAATCAAAACCATTACCAAAGACAAAGGGTTTATTTATGATTGGTGAAACATCTACAAAAGTAGTACTTGGAGGGTTCAATGCTCTTAATAAGTTTTGGGACTGAACCAAATGCCTAGCAACACTCTTTTCCAGTATTGGGAACAAACCAAAGGCCTAACAACAACCTCTCTCCACTGATTTTCTAAAACATAGTGGATCTTCTTTTAAAAAACATTGATTTTTCCAGTCTAAGTAGCTTTATCTACTCTTGATTTATTCAATCATGGTAAAACATATCCCTTGATGTTAGCAAGAATATTTCTAAGTTCAATGACACCAATGATAAGAAAAATCTATAGAAGACAAGATCTCCCCTAGTCACAGGGATGGGAAATCAACTAATGCCATAATTTTTCTAGAACTATGTCCATGATGATCTGCTGCATGAAGGTGAACATCATTGGGCATAGAGGTTTCAATGTAGGCTAAGGGTAGGGGGTCTAAGAACTCAACAATGTGTTTGCGTTTAATTTGAAAGCTATAATAATAAACACCTTTTGCATATTCATCTTTCATGATATCTTTTATTTTATGTGATTGATATACTTTTTCATACTAATATTATTTGGCAAGAAGGTGGTATTGGTTTCCTTCATTGTATGCAAGTTACTTCGAATATCCAGGAAAAAATATCTCGAGTATATCTTCCTACTGATGCCTTGACCAAAAGAGATAGGATCCCCACATTGAAAGGTAAATCTACTTTTTTCTTGTGATTTAAAGTGCATGGGATTGTCTAATTAGTTTAGCTCCATGTCTCTATTGATACACACTATCTAGGAAAGCTTTAAGCAAGTATGTTGGGTTTAAATTAACCTATTTCTTTGGGTGAAATTCTCCCTTAAACACTTATAGTTTGGTTTATAGGTCTAATCAACTATGTATTTGGAATTTTTGTATTTCAAATGTAAGTAAGTTGCATTAAGACTGGCATATTCTATCAAATATCATTTTTGCTAGAAAGGATCATCTCTACAATCAAAGGTTGAATATATTTAAATTAGGTTTATTTATGAACATAATTATTGATCGAGGTTGGATATAATATTCTTCAAATGGGAGGTTTAAGATAAAAAAATAATTTAGAGAAGTATGGATAGTAGAACAAGAATTAAGGTTGAGATTTTAGTGGTCAAATGTTTTACCATTGGAAGCTTAAAATGGAAAATCTCCTCATAGATTCAGAACAATGGATTAATGTGCATCCCGGGAGACTTCCAACTACAGTGTTGAGGGAGGATTGGGGAAAAATAAAAATAAAAGCAAGGATCATGATTCGAATTTATCATGAAGATTTGGTATACGAAATGTCTTAGAGAATACACCACCAAGAAACTATGGGATAAATTCAGAAACTTATTCTAGTATAAATCATTCGTTAATAAGTATATTCTTCACAACAAGCTTTACCTTCTAAGGATAAGAGAGGATGAATCATTCAAATAACATAGTTTTACATTTAATACGCAATAAATCAACTATTAACTATGGATATCTTCATTACATAAAAAGAAAATGCATCAATTTGTTGTGTTCTTTTCACACTCATAAGATGGTCTAGTCATGGTTATTGCCCATAATATGACCAAATTAACTCTTGATGATGTTATGGGATCTTTGTTATCAAATTAGACGAGGTGAATAAAGATGGAATAATTAACTAAATATGGTTTTTCATTGAGAGGTTATTTGATGGATAAAGGTAATGGTAGATTCTCCAAAATAATATCTAGTTGAAAAAGAAGATACAAGTATCCTATAATGTTAATAAGAAGATGATGGTAATGTGATAAAGTGTTACATTTTAAAGTAGGCTGCAAGTTGTATATTGTTGAGTAAAACAAGGGGTATCACAACTAATTCACAAGGGGGAGAACATCGTCGGATCAAGGAGATGTGTATTTATCTTCAACTAGTACAGAATTAGATAAAAAGCATGGTTAATTAACCAAGACGCATGATATCATGTGAAACTCAATATGGAGTGGTTTTGTGAGTATGAAGAATATTATGGAGGATATTTCTACTCAGGTGATGACTCACCAAATAGGATAGTTAATTGAGTCATTCTTGACTTGCATTGAAGGAAAATTGGAGCAGAGCATTGTTGGGGGTACTACATATACTAGCCTTATCTAGAAACTTGACATTTGATAGTCGAATGGTTGATGAAGTTTTTCATATCACATTTAATAATGAATCATGAAAATTGGTTTGCGAAGTAATGATGTTTATAAGAGGTGTTAAGATTGGGACATTGAGAAAGTTGCAGTAATATAAACCTAAGTGGATGTAGTAGTGTAGTCATCTCTGAAACTGATGGGTGGGACTCTTGTTTAGTAAACAAAAACACGTTGTGGCATCAAATAATGGGACACATTAGAGAGAAATGACTTCAATCTATGGAAAGAAAAGTTATGGTCAAAGGTTTACCTAGTAACCTTTTACTTTTTCAAACAAATCAATCCCTAATTTAATATGGAGAAGTAGGAATGAATAAGTATATATGTATGTTGTTAGATAGGTAGGTAGGTAAGTAAATAGGTGGTTAGGTAGTTAAGTGGGTATGTTGAGGTAGATAGGTGAAAATGGAAGGCCCTTACTCATGTGGGAAAGTGCTCAAGACCTATCTACCTCAAGTGATTCAACCTGTCCACTCTAATAGATATGGAAACCTAACTTCCAAAGGTTACTCTAGCATGTACCTAACTGAGCACCAAAGGTTTGTATTGTACTAAACCTATGTCAAGTTTCAAATTATTTTATATTATTCTATCCTATTATATGATATTATCACCCACACTATGGTTATTCATCTTGGTAGGTTTGCATGAAATCTTATATACATTTAGATGCACTAAATATTGTGTATGATCACATGAGAGAGATTCTCCTTATCTCTTATCTCCTTAAATTGAAAGGATATTTTTCCATCCCAAAATATTTCCTTCCTATACTATAAAAAAGAAGAACCTTACCCTAAAATGAAGTACCAACTAAACAAGTCTGCCTGTACAAAGAAGAAGTGATATCCTTTCGAAGGAGAAATAATGTAATCTGAGAATGGTATTGATAATAAATATCTACATAAAAGTATTTAAAACTATGTAATATCCTCCGCACATTGTATTACTGACTAATGTGATTGTAAAGTAAGTACCAACCTTGGAGATTCTTACAGTTCCTTTGGAAAACTTAAAGTAGAAAAACCAGAAGTTAACATAGTGCTTCGCTTCCTACAACATCTTTTCTTATGACCCATTCCCTAGTGAAAACCATGTACCTCTCTTTGATCCCCACATTAATATGAGAATGAGAGAAAAGTGGAACTAGGAGTGGGAAGGATATATTCTCTAGTTATTATAGTCGATGGCATTTTTTTCTCCACTTCATTTAATTTCACTCCAAAATCTAGAAATTCTCTTAGTAATCAATTCAGACAAAAAGAGAAGACATAAAACCTACCATGTGTTTTCTTTTCAATCATTACATATAATAAATGATAAAGAAAGGACATATGAAGAGAAAAGAAAACCCCTTGTCTTATTTCAGTTTAGTTATTAGTCCCTGCCAACGACAAGGTAGGGACTATAGCGATCAATTGGAATTGAATTTATATTATTTTTGGTTGACCAACCTCTTTACTAAAAGTTAACCTAAGTTTCACCTCCTGCAAATTAGCTTCAGGAACATTTAAACAAAGTTTTGAATTGGAGGTCTTATTGGAAACCTTGTCCATATCGAGGCAACATGGATGGAACATTACACATATATCCAAAGATTATACTGCATTTGTAAGGTTTAAAGCTTATTTATTCATTCAAACATTTTTCACATCTAGACTAATGCTAGCATTAGGCTTCTGACATTAAATGCTTAATAATATTATACATGGTTAAATATACATATCACCCATTTGGTTTGTTGCCATGGATTTTTTGTCACTCCCAACAAATTGGCTTGTTTTTTCTTTTTTTTCCCTTCCACTTGGATGGTTTGTCATTTTTCAATTTCATGGCTAAGAAGATTTTCCTCTATTTCCATATGGCTCGAGACGAGTATTCATGACCGGTGCTACAGTAATCACTCTAGTTCTCTTCTTCTTGGTGATTAAGGCTACATTTCTTATAAAAGGAAAGCACACACGAAATGTTGGTGATTAGGGCTATGTTTCTCAAAGAAGGAAAGCACATGAAACAATTGAAGAATGGGAGCGAGATTTTTTGCCTCACACTTGCAAGGAGCTCAACTTAGTGAGGAATGGGTTCCACGACTAAAATGCAACGATTGAAGAATGGGAGTGAGAGTTTTGGCCTCACACTTACAAGGAGCTCAACTTAGGGAGGAATTGGTTCCACAACTAAAACAAAACGAAAATGAATTTGGAAATGGCGATTTGGGACCAAGGTGATATGGAGTCAAGTTCAGAGCAGCATGCCTTCAAATGTTGGTTTATGGTGTCATTGGATCCCATCTTCAAGGACAGACTGTAATAGTCCGAATAGAAGAACAATCTACAATAGTCCAAACAGTTTATGATAGTCCTCGACGCTCATGCTAGGTGCTCATGGTGGGATTTCAAGTATTCGTGCACTAAATGGGATGAACATGGCTGCAACGGGTAGAAAGGCGACATATATCTAGCAAAAAAACTTGGAATGCTGAACAGTCCATTTGGGTGAATATGGGTTGGAATTCCCAACAAGAAGAAGCTCTTCTTGTAGTGAATACTTCCATAATTCCAGTCATAGCTTGCTTCTTAATGACGTTACTTTCATTTTTATGCAATCAAAGATTCTGCTTACTCGTTTTTCTAGAGAACACTAAAATTCAACACACAATGTACCTAGTCATCTCTAATGTTTAATACTACCTTACTTGGAGGCATAAAAGCAATGGTGGACTCCTCTAAGAATGTAAAGACTCAGATCTAGTGTGACCTCAATAGAAATAGAATAAAAACATCAAAGGGTTGTCCCCCATTAACACCTCAACCTTCGAACTCATGCCTGCAAGCATACAAGCAATGGGCAATTCCTATAAGCATGGCAAGACTCAGACCTCATGCCTCTTCATAAACCCCATAAAGATAAAGGTAATCAATCCACCCCGACAAGTGCAATTTTGTTAGCTAAAATTTTTACTATGAAAATTATATTCATAGGTTTCTTTTACATGAACTGAGGACTAAGCCATCCCCCATAGGAATACTCAAGTGCTCTGGGAAGATCAAAATGGAACAATTTCACAAACGAAGAGCTTTGGGAAGATCCAAATGGAACAATGCCATGAACAGATGGATGCATGAAAGAAAATAGGAAAGAAACAACTTCACAAGTATAATTTTCACACCTCACATTTGAGATTCCAGTATAACTTATTCATTGTGACTCGTTCATGAGTTTAGAATTACGGACGCATAATTTACCTCCGATGATTCGAGACTAGGATTTGGAGAATGTGTAGGCATCTAGTCCAAGTGAAGCCATAAGTTGGATATCTTCCTTTTTCATTTTTTCAAGATAATATATCAGATTAATGTGATTACACCTATTGTTTGTTAATACATTATAATACAATATCTATGAAGATAATGGCGTTGATTGCACCTATTGTTTGTTAATACAATGCCAAGATAATGGTGTTTTGCTATCTTTTTGCTACCTTGTTTTGTTTAAAATATGTTTTTGATATCTGTGATATTGGTCAACTGCCACGTCTCCATTGTTGCTATCTTTTATTCTATTTGTCCATGATCGCAGAAGATTTATGCAAAATCTGTCAAATTTCTTCTCCTGGCCAGCCAACTATATCATGTTCATTATGCCAATTACTAGTTTGAGGCTAATAGAAAGCTAAACTGTGAGATTCTGGGCACATACCAGGCATATGTATGAAGGCGTCCCATGTGCTAGAACCCTTGCCATCTTCCACATGTCAAGATCCAAAGCAAACACTCATGAGAAGTCGATCATGTTAAGCAATTATGTCTTTCTCACATATTTATCGATACAGAATTTAGAGAAACTTCACGGGCCATAGGTTTATCTTTATGCCTCAAAACACTGAAAAAGCTGTGCCGAACATGAAATCTAAGGGGAAGTTGTTCCTACATGTCGTCACCTGAAAACCAAGTAAAGCATAGAAGAGCAGTACCGACATCAATACAGACACCTCCATGTCTGCTAAAATGAAGGGATTGAATTGTACAGAATGACAACTGCCCAGATGAATTATGGTTAAATAGAATCAAACGATGCCTCAGGTCGAGAGGCCGGAATGGTGGATTGTTGGTAATAGTAAGGATCCAACGTTATCCCTCTTGAATTGCTTTGAAATTGATATTTTCAAGTCCAAATCCTGTCATTCTCCCGAGTGACTCTAGAAACGGGTAAGATGCACGAGAGATTATGTTTCCTAATCTCCCCGTAAAATAACACAGAGCATGCACCCAGCTTGGCAGGATGACAAACTCTTTTAGCTATTCCTTTTATTTTAATTTCTAAAATGGGCCACGGATTGACGACCATGGCGAGCACTACATTGTTGCTCGAGCCCGGATTTAATTACAGGTCGCTCAATGGCCACTTGGATAGACAATTTCGTATGGGCAGTCATTCCCAAGAATAATACAGGCCGCCAGTGTGATCAGCCTGAATATTATGCAATTGGGTTATGTGAATATAACTCAGTTTGCCAATGTGAAACATTTTTTTATAATTAGAATATATGATTTTTCCAATTGCATTCAATCCCAAGAATAATAAGGCCGCCACTGCGACCAGCCTGAATATTACTCTCTTTGTTGTGTGAATATTACATTGTTGGTCAATGTGAAGGGATTTTTATATTAGAATGTAATAAAAATCATATATAAAATTATGTGGAGTTGGCATTTTTATGAAGCTATATTGAACCATATGCCTTCAGATTCGAACACATTGTAGTCGGAAATACTAGAAAGACCATTCGAACACATTATATTTGGCAATATTAGAAAGACCAGATATTCTTCTTTGACTTGGCGTTTTCTACCGAGGGGCCAATTTCGGCATGAAAGTCAAAAATAGCCAAAATTCTCTCCCTCCTGGGCAGGGACTTCCGCCACTGCTGGTGCTCTTGTTGTAAGAAAGAGAGTGAACAAATGAAGGCTTCGAAATACCTCCGCCTTCATATATGGTCTTGAAATAATGTTTGATCTCTTTTCAGTGATGATAAGTGGTAAAGACTAAGGTAAGAGAGAAATAACTCCGATAAGTCTCTTTTCAGTGATGATAAGTGGTAAAGACTAAGGTAAGAGAGAAATAACTCCGATAAGTAAGGGGATCATGCCTTTCACCTTCTTGATTGGTAGGTCCTGGTATGTTTTTCCCAGTAAGGTGATGGGAATGTCCAAATCCCAAGGGAGAGATTACCTATATTATATTATAGCTCACGATTTTATATTGAATCTCATCCCTTCACCTTCCTCATTGGTAGGTCCTGGTATGTTTTTCCTTATCAAGTTCTTGATGACTAAGGAATCGGGGAAGTTCAAATCTCAAGGGCGAGATTATCTAGGTTATATTATAGTTCATGAACCTATATTTAATCCCAGGAATTCCACGTGTTTGTGCTCACATTGTGTTCAGATTCAGCCATTCGACAGAATACCTTGAGGGAGTTATATTCCACACAATCCGTTTGTAAATAAAAGACGACTCAATGATATCGGTGGTTTATATAGTGGTGCGGATAGATCCAATGCTAGTTTCGCTGAGTATTAATCAATCGCACTTGTAGAATGATGAATATGTGGCATTTTTGTATCAATGTACTATGGAAAGAAAATAAAAAACGTTGTGGTGTGTGATACTGTAATTTTATGTTTATTATAAATTTTGGAAATATATTGGAATTTAAGAGATCACAGAGATTTCTTAATCAAATTTTGGAATATTTCAGAAATATGTAATTTACATAAATTAAGCAACCAAAAAAATATTTATTTATTTAGCCAGAGTAAAGTTTCTACACTGTTGAAGGGGTATGCTTTTGTTATACTTCTTCGATCTACTCTAAAAGCCTATTGTCTCTTTAATGGTCGACTATGTTGTGGGAAAGAAATAGAATTTGAGAAATGAAACTGAATTGAACAACTGAAAGATAAATCACTTAGAAACTTTATTGATAAATTCTCCGTCTACAAGCCTCTCAGGCCATCTCTTTAAACTTGGTCTATTTCGTTATTACAACCATATTTCGTTATACAACTTACATTTTAGTTATTCTAACTACATAGGTAAATTACAATATTCGTTGTCACATTTTTAACAAACTCCACCTTGACAACAAATTGTCCATTCATTATCTTTTCTGCAAGCCGAGAGAAGCAAGACACCATCTCAGCTTCTCTACTGTAACTGGCTTCGTGAATATATCTACATGATTCTCCTGTGTGCGGACCTTCTTGAGGACTACTTTGCTGCCTTCGATTATATGTCTCACAAAGTGATACCTTACATCGATGTTCTTGGTCTTGCTATGATAGGCTGGATTTGTGGCCAAATGAATAGCGCTTTGACTATCACAAAACACATTCACTTTCTCCTACGTCCTTCCAATCTCATCAAGCAGACATTTTAACCAGATTGCTTCTTTACAGGAATCTGAAGCAGCTATATACTCTACTTCAATAGTGGACAAAGCAATTCTCTCTTGAAGCTTTGACATCCAACTGATTACTCCACTTGCAAGAGTAAAAACATAACCTATAGTAGACCTCCTTTTGTCCAAATCACCTGCATAATTAGCATCCACATATCTGCAGACAATACCTTCATGACCATCAAAGTTGATACAATGGTCACTTGTGCCTCTCAAATACTGAAGCACCCATTTCACTGCTCCCCAATGTTCTTCCCCTGGATTTGCCATAAACCTGCTGACAACTCCAACTGCATGTGAAATGTCAGGTCTCGTAGATACCATCGCATACATTAAGTTGCCTACCGCATTTGCGTATGGTACACGAGACATATACTTCTTTTCTTCATTACTTCTAGGACTCAAATCCGAAGAAAGCTTAAAATGGAAAGCTAATGGGACATTAACAGGTTTCACATTGTTCATACCGAACTTTTCAAGTATTTTCTCCACATACTTTTGTTGTGATAACCAAAGCTTACCATTCTTCTTGTTTCTGTGTATCTCCATGCCCAAGATATGTTTTGCCACTCCAAGATCCTTCATTTCAAATGTCCTAGACAGCGGAGCCTTTAACCTGCTGATTTCTTCCATGCTTTTTCTTGCAATAAGCATATCATCAACATACAACACCAAGATAATGAATATGCCATTGAAACTTTTGAAGTATACACAATGATCATACTCACTTCTGATAAAATTCTGGCTCACCATGAAGGAATCAAACTTCTTGTACCATTGCCTGGGCAACTACCTCAGGCCATACAATGATTTCCCGAGCTTGCAAACTAATCTTCTGCTGCGACCTTGTACAAAACCTTCTGGCTGATCCATATATATCTCTTCATCCAAATCACCATGAAGAAAGGTTGTTTTAACATCTAACTGTTCTAACTCAAGATCAAGTAAAGCAGTTAGTGCTAACACAGTACAAATAGAAACAAGTTTAACTACTGGTGAAAAGATCTCATGAAAGTCAATACCTTCAACTTGAGAATACCCTTTTGTAACCAGTCTCGCCTTATACCTTTCGATACTTCCATCAACTTTTCTCTTCAACTTGAAGACCCATTTGCACGCAGCAACACTTCTCCCTTCATAAAGTTCTACGAGATCCCAGGTATTGTTCTTGGCTAAGGAGTCCATTTCTTATTCCATAACATTTTTCCATATCTTGCTATATGCATCATCAACTACTTCCTGATAACAAGATGGTTCCCCATCTTCAGTAATTAATGCAAATGATGAAGCAGAGTCTTCATACCTTTTGGGTGTTCTTCTTTCCCTTTTAGACCTTCTTAGAGAGACTGGTTGCTGACTGGATTCTGGAATTTCTCCAGTTTTCTCTGCTTCTCCACCTTTTTCAGAAGTCTCTCCTTGCTTTCGACTTTCTGGAAAAGGTATAGTCTCCAATTGAATCTGCTGACCTGGCGATACCTACTTCTGTTCAACTCTTTCAACATTGATTTTAAAAGAGATGATTTATCAAATGTTACATCTCTACTAATCACTATCATCCGTGAAGTAGGATCCCACAACCTATATCCCTTCACTGAATAATCATATCCAACAAAGACACAACAATTTGATTTTGGATCTAATTTTGAACGTTGATTTCTAGGAATAAGAACATAGGCATCACAACCAAAAATATTCAAATGCGAATAATCACAGGACTGGCCCGACCAAACTTCTTCAGGAATTTGACAGTTTATTGCAACCAAAGCTGATCTATTAACTAAATAGCAAGCAGTAGATACTGCTTCTGCCCACAACTCCTTTTGCAGATTAGCATTACTAATCATGCTTCTGGCTCTTTCCATAAGAGTTTGATTCATCCGTTTAGAAACATCATTCTGCTGAGGAGTATAAACAACAGTTTTATGTCTAACTATCCCTTCATCTTGAAAAAATTGTTCAAATTCTAAAGAGGTAAATTCACTGCCATTGTCATTTCTTAAAAATTTGATTGATTTTCCTATTTTCTTTTCCACCATTGTTTTAAATTGTTTAAACACATTAAACACATCAGCTTTCTTTTTCAACATATAGACCCAAACATTTCTAAAGAAATCATCAATAAAAGTTAAAAAAATACAAAGCACCTCCATAGGACACAGTAGGAGATGGTCCCCATAGATCGGAATGAATATAGTCCAAAATCTACTTGCTATTATGATTGCTAGACTTGAATCTTTGTTTACATTGTTTTCTAAACACACAATATTTACAAAAATCCAACTTCAAGGATTTCAAATCAGGAAGTACCTTGCGATTCATTAGTACCTGAAGACCTTTCTCGCTCATGTGACCCAACCGCTGATGCCATAGACGAGAACCTTCTTCTACTTTATCTGACACGATCGCTGCTTCACTGACTTGAGTTCTTCCCTTGATTCTGTACAGGTTTCCGACCATTTCAGCCTTCATAACAACCAAGGCTCCTTTCGAGACTTTCAGCACTCCATTTTGACTTGTAAACTTATAACCATTCGAATCCAAAACTCCCAAGGAAATCAAATTTTTCTTTAGATCAGGTACATGTCTAACATCAGATAAGTTTTTAATTGTACCATCATACATTTTAATTCTGAAATTTCCAATCCCAATAGTCTGACAAGATGCATTATTTCCCATGAATACAAAATTACCATCTACAGTTTCATATGATGAAAACCAATTTCGGTGCAAACTCATATGATGAGAAGCACCAGATTCTAATAGCCAATAGTCAACATCTTGTGAGATATTTCAAACAGGGAGTGCTTCAGTAATTAAAACCTCATCATCCATACCTGAATCGACCTGATTTGCTTCCTTGTTGTTTTCTGCCTCCTTCCATTTCCAGCAATCCTTTTGAGATGTCCTGGTTTGTTGCAGTACCAGCATTTTGCTTTACTCTTCTTGTCGCCCTTTGACTTCGATCTGGAAGAACCTCTTGTCTTCTCCCCCCATTCCTTTGACCGACCTCCCCCCATTCCTTTGACCGACCTCTAGCTACCATGGCTTCAGGTGTAGAAGTCTCAATGCTATATTGTCTTCGTACCTCTTCAGATAAGAGAGCGCCCATGACAGATTCAAATTTTAATGAATCGGCAGTGCTCAAACTGACTGAGGTCACGAAGTGATCCCATGACTCAGGCAGGAAACACAACAAGGTTATTGCCTTGTCTTCTTCCTCCATATTTACCTCCATATCGGACAACTGACAAATAAGCGTATTAAAAACATTCAAGTGATTTGCAATTTTCGTACCCTCCTTCATCCGAAGGCTGTATAGTTGTCCTTTTAAATAGATTCTGTTATTCAAAGATTTTGTCATATAGAGAGTTTCCAATTTCTTCCACAACTCTGCGGTTGTACTCTCTCCAACAATATTGAAGAGTACTTCATCTGCTAAGCATAACCGAACAGTACTGAGAGCTCGGGCATATAAGTCCTCCCAGTCTGAATTTGACATGCTTGCTGGTTTTTTAGCTACCCCGTCTAATGCCTTCTGAAACCCTTGTTGCACCAGCAAATCCCTGACCTTCAATTTCCAAAGGGAAAATTATTCTGAATTTCTCCACTGATCTTATGCTTGTCATTTCTCCCTCTTAGGGTTTCAGATTTTCCTTCTTCTAAAATTTCCCCTCTTCTTATAGGGTTTCAAGATTTCCCTTCTTCTAAAATTTCCCCTCTTCTTCTAGGGTTTCAGGGGTTTTGAATCTCTTCTTTCTACTACAAAATTTAAATAGAAATAAAAATTGTTCTCCTTTCACTAAATCAAATATTATGAAACCTGAATCCTTTTAAACAGATTTTTGTTCTAACCCTTTAAATTTTTTTCAACCCATTTCTAAAAAAAAACTGAACTTTTTTTTTTTTTTTTAACTCAAAAAAGATCCTTAAAAAACAAAGGTTGTTTTAAAAATAACCGTTCAACCCTTCCTCACACTGATTCCAAAAAAAAAAATCTGTTTCTCAATGTCTACCTTAAAAAAAAATCCGTTTCTTCAACCATGTCTACCTTATATATATATTATATTGAAAATCTGTTTCTCAATGTCTACCTTAAAAAATCTGTTTCTTCAACCTTGTCTGCCTTATATATATTATATTGAAAAAAAAAATTATATATGGATTTATGATTACTATCACAACAACTCTCTTTGCAAACGCTTTCTTTGGATACTATCACAGCAACTCTCACTGCAAACGACTTCTTCTTACAGAAAAATCTATATGTATATACAACAAACAGTTTCTTGTTCATAGGAAAAAAAAATATATGTACCCGTTTTCTTTCAACAGCAAATTCTTTGCGTCTATATTTCTTCTTCTCCGACGGCAGCTTCTATTTGCAGCCAAAAAATACTTCACGGCAGGTGGATTTCTTCTTCTCCGACAGCAGCTTCTGTTTGCAGCCAAAAAATACTTCACGGCAGGTGGATTTCTTCTTCTCCGACGGCAGCTTCTGTTTGCAGCGAAAAAATACTTCACGGCAGGCGGATTCAATGGCTGGCTTCTCCTTTGTTATTTATGGTGAACAATTCCCTCTCTAGCAGCCACAAACCCTTCCACGCAGCCCAAACAGCTCTTGGCTTCAGCCTTTCTTTTCAACGGATTACGAAGACTCCAAAAAATAGCCAATCTCTGAAGCTCCGATACCACTTGTTGTGGCAAAAAAATAGAATTGGAGAAATGAAACTGAATTGAACAACTAAAAGATAAATCACTTAGAAACTTTAGCCTCTCAGGCCATCTCTTTAAACTTGGTCTATTTCGTTATTCAACCTATATTTTATTTATTCTAACTACACAGGTAAATTACAATATTCGTTGTCACATTTTTAACAGACTCAAAGATAGTCAGCAGTCCATCATAGGAATAAGAAATCGTTTGCAGATTTATTTTGGCTATGGTGACTCTACCAAAAATTCTCAGATCCAGAATGTGCTGACCTAAAACATGGTGACGACTTCCTTTCTATTTTTTATAACGATCAGTATAATCCATTCTTAAATGTCGAAGGTATTTAAAATTATCAAAATTCGTCTTATTAACTAATGTTGTCGTCATTTCCATTATTTATTTTTTCAGAGATTGAAAGCATAAAACTACCAAATTTTTTTTCAGATATCCCAAATAACTCTTAAACTAACTTAGGAGAAAATATTTTTTTCTGAAAAAAATTGTTACACGCCAAAATTGCATTAACATATGTTATACGCAAATTCAATAACCTTTTTTTCCATTTCCTTATCACAATCTTCACAAATTACAAACCAGTTCATTTCACCATTAAGAGTTCACTGTTACATGTACAATTAAAAATTCATGCATGCTTAATTTATATGCAAATAGGAGCAGTCACATGGTGCTCCGTGCTTAGATGATGGTAAAATGTCAATGTTCTTTGGAATTTAGTTTAAGAGTATGGAAGTGATGGTAAAATGTCATTTTTCTTTGGAATTTAGTTTTAACAGTATGGAAGTGGAGAAGTGAGTTTCTGTACAACAGAAGGATTAAAATATACATGATCGTCTCATAGAATATTTTTTTTGTTTTTCTATTCGATTGGGGACTTCTAATACAGTATTTGGGTGGAGAAGCAGCAATTAATAGTTGATAGATCCGAACTGAGAAATTTTAGTTATTGTATTCGATTAAGGTATCTAACTGGAGAAGCAATCGCCATTGTTGTTCCCCTTGCAGAGCCCACTGGGCATGGTACTATAAGAAAGTCTGTCAGTGTATCTCTGAAATTAGAACTAATATATAATAAAGAACATAGAACAAAAATAGATTAAAGAAAATCACGACAATTCGCATACCCAAGATTTAAGTAAGTGGCTGAACTGGAGGAATCACCTCTGTTCCCCAACTGAGACAACCATCATGTTAGATATTGCTATGCACATTTTGCAATGAAAATAATGATTTTAATAAAATTTCAACTGCCAAGAAACTAACTATACCTTGGTTTCAAGTTCAATTTTCTCCTCTTCCAACGCTCGTACCTAACACAACATCGACAACGGCAGACCCGTTCAATACTTTCAATTGTATTGATCCTTATCGTGAAGGAATCATAACAGTTCCTCATAAAAGTTCAATTGATCCTTTGCTACTGACGATCACTACAGTCGGAATTTTATGGATGGCATAATGCAATTACTTTTTTATTTGGTTAGTTTAGTTATATACTGTTAATATGCTCGGATAATATTTAGGTTGGACATTGTATTGAGAAAACTTTTAATAATTAAATATAAATAGTTCTTCACATTTAATGTGTTGATAAAACTTTTATATATAGAAAGTAAGTGTTTATCAATTCAAAATTATTTCAGTGTAACAATAATTATATGGTTTATCAACTGATTCACCAATCAATGAAGGATTTCTGTTTTCTTGGGGCTGCTAGTAATTTCTCAAAGGAGAGCAACCCAGATTTGTTACGAGTGAATAGATCTAATTAAAAATTGATATTGTTATTATAGAAAAAATAACTATTTTCTACAAACCTTCATTACCTTTCGAAGTAGTGGAAGATTCTATTCTCAAAAGATAATCATCCTCGACAAAAAATCATAGCCCATAGTTGTAAGTTGTAGTTTGTCAAGTCAGTCATCACAACTATTTATAGTCATTTCAAATCAAATCTATCCATGGTACTAGAAGCATATTGGTATGACACACCAGCCAATTTTCCCTTTACTCAAAATCTTTTCATTCATAATCTTTCTAACATGTGTGTACGAGGTTTAAAAGAAAAATAGAAACAGTAATATGATACTTAAGCATATTAGTTGAATAGAGTTAGTGAAAAGGATACTAATTTTTTTTTTTTGAAATTATACATTAAATTTGAGCTAAATGTTTATTTTTGTTTTCTTTAAATAGTAGAGTGGTTATGTTATTCCTTGTAAAAGGTTTTTTCGCTGGAATTTTCTCACTGATTTGAGGTTTTGCTGCATTTTTAATTTAAAAAGTGCTAATAATAATGTCTTTTTAGAAATACTCTAGGGTAGTCTTAAAGAGAATTATTAGCAGTGTAAAATTTTTGAAGTTTGGTCAATCAAGGAAGAAAAATAGTGTTGATTTTGTTGGGATTTAGCTATAAATGGGTTCAAATACCATATCAATCAGCAATACAAGTATAAGGATCGTTTAAACATATTAGATAATTGAATAGATTGAATAAATAAAGAAGGATTCAAAGGAACTATCACTTATTAAACAAGGATTAGAAAGCGCAGATTTTACAATAACATATAATATTTTAAAAATTTACAATAACATATTATACCAAATTAACATGACACACTTTACAGATTCAAGGCATAGAAATAGTAAAAATAGTAATTATTAGATTCTATGGAGTTTTGTGAATATGAAGATTAAGAATTTAGTCAATTGACCAATTTATTACTAGATAATGAATATAGTGAACTACTTAAAAAAAAACATAGTGAGGCTAATGCTAATGAAATTTCATCTTAGAGTGGTTCTATTGAAGAATCAAAGTATCTAGCATGATTATATTCTAGCATACTTCTAGTGTTCCTTCCTCTACCTCTACTAACATATGTTTTTACTTTAAATTCATTATCTAATGAATTATCATCCTTAGTCATGTATCATATTCTCATACACCTAAACAACTAAGAATAAAAGGAAATTACAAAACTAAGAAGTATTTTTCCATACCATAGACTAAGTGTTATGAAGCATAAACATTGTACAATCCAATCAGGAGGAATTTTAAATTAGCATAGATGTATAATTGAAAGAAACTAATGATTTGAATGTAATATAAAAAACTTATAATCGTTGTAGCAACATTTTCTTATAAACAAGTTGTTATAGAAAAGAAAAGTGAGTAAGAAAAACAACAAGGTACACAAGCTTAGTAACACATTTTAAGGTTTGAGATAAGGATTCTATGAATTCAAATTCAACGAGAGTCACTAAGGATAATGTGCTAGTCTATCCCTAGTCCTCAATCTACTAATGATTTCTTACTTAAAAATACCAAAAGTATCTAATAAATTTATGAAGAATTAGATAAACATGCATACTATGTGTTCATTACATATGAAAAAATTAGCTTTGAGGAAGATATCAAAGAAGAGAATTGGGTCCAAGTCCATGGATAAAGAGATAACTTCAATATACAAGAATAATATATGAGAACTAATGGATTTACTAGTAGGTAAGGAAATTGTTGGTGTGATTTTTTTTAATCAAAACATCTTTAATAAAAATGGTGAACTAGAGAGATGCAAGGCAACAATACTAGCAAAGGGGTTTGCACAACAACATAGAATTGAATTTTGAGAAAATGTTTTACTATTGTCTAGATTAGATACATTAAGGATTTTTGAGATTGCAACAAGATGATGAGCTTAGTGGAAAGAAGTCGCCTTCACTAAGTGGGCCCACAGGCTATTTTTGGCGCAAAGTCTATTTTTAGACTATGTCTATTTTTAGACATGTCAATCATATTCTATGAGTTGCAGGATGCTATTTGTGGATGGTTGGTCAAGTCCGGAAAAATAGATGGACTTCTATTTTTAGACATATTGGGCGGAATCTATTTTTAGATTGCCAGTCTAAAAATAAATATGTTGAATATTATTAGCTCTTAATAATATTTGGACTATAAAAATTATCTTATTCTCTTGGAGCACTTCAGTTAGGTGCACAGATGTGGCACAAGAGCTGAGAAAAGGAATTACGCTATTCCTGAGGGTTAAGTGGAGCTATTGCATGGATACTTCAGTTAGAACTCATGTGACAGAGTTTGGTAGATTTATTGAGGTAGTTGGTGGATTTGTGTTCAGTTTAACTGAGTTAAACATAGTTGAGCTAGTTGTATCTAGTCTAACTAATTGATACACTAGTGAGAGTGGTGTGAATTAATTATTAATTAATTCACTAATTATTAACTCATTAATCAACTAAAGAATACATCATTTAATCTAAAACTCCTGCATGGACAATTAGGTGTGGAGTCCAAGAAGAGGTAGGTGAAAGAGCAGTGTGACTATCAGTTGTGACAATAGTGTTGCATGAGTTTGCACCACACATGGTTGGAGATGCCAATAAGGATTGAGTGAGCAAGGCTGGACAAATTCAAGTTAATTCAGAGCCATTCTTCAGTAGTTATTGTGCAGTAGAGGTAGGCTAGCAGGTGGCAAAGATTGGAGCATGTGTATTGCTAGATCAGACTTGATTAGTGTGTAGCAATTGGAGATTGTACTGAGAGCTTGTGAGGAGCTTTGTATAATGATTATTACATGATATATATGACATATAATATATAGATAGTTGGGGGTTTTCAGCTTTAAGTTTTCCCATAAATTACCGTGTTCATATGTGTGAATGTTTATGGTTTTAGTCATGATGGGATTGTTTTTATTTCCGCAATTAATGATCAATGGTGAAGAGATTCGTTTTGTGCATGAAGTTAAAATAATGTGATCGTGAGAATGCTCTGAATAATATATCAATTATTCAAATTTATACATGGTATCGTAGGATATTGATCATTGGAGCAATTGCAAACATTGAAGCGGTTGAGTTTGAGTCAGGTGAATTCGAATTTGTAGCAAGATGTTTTCTTGGTGTCGAAGTTGAGATGTCTTTCAACGGATTGCGATTGGAGTATGCCCTTGAGGGAAGCTCGAATTATATTGCATGGAAGGACAGGATGGAGGCGGTGCTAGATGACAATGGGTTGAAGGAGTTCATAGATGCAGAAATTCCAAAACCTGCTTCTAGCGATGTTGTCGCACTTGGCGCATGGCAAAAGAAGACAGCAAAGTGTCGAAGAATTCTGTTGGAATGTGTAAAGGATCACATAGTGTCCAGCCTTCATGGTAAGGCTTCTCCATTCTTGATGTGGAAATCGTTGACAGACTTATTCCAAAGCAAGAGTGACCATAGGAAGTTGGCGCTCAAGGATAAACTCAAGAACATAAAAATGGAGAAAGGCAACAGAATGCCCAAGTACCTCACGAAGTTCATCCGATGCAGGGATGAGCTGCGAAGTGTGAGGATGACTGTAGATGATGAGGACTTGGTGAGCTTGGCTCTCCTTGGGCTTCCAAAGAGTTGGCATTCCTATCAGGACTATGTCAATGGTCAGGAGAAATTGCCAGGATGGGAGCGACTTTGGTCGGATGTTGTGCAAGAGGAGATAAGGCGAAGTACCAGGGACGAATCTTCATCAAAGAACTCAGATGAAGAAAATTGCGCCTTGGCTGCCAAAGCAAGGAAGGGGAAGAGCAAGAAGAATGCTTCTCAATCCGGTGTGAAAGGCAAGAAGCAGGACATGTCCAAGGTGAAGTGCTTTCACTGTAACAACACGGACATTACGCCACTAATTGTCAACAGAAGAAGAAAAATAAGTAGGCTGCTGGATCTGCAGCTGGAGAGGCCTTAGCCTCACAGTTTGAGCTGGATTTTTCATTGATCGCATGTCATCTCAAGTATGATGGATTCAAAAGGTGGTTTCGGGATGCTGGTGTGTCTTTCATATGACCGAAAGATAAAGATTTGTTTACCGATCCGGATGAGAAAGATCTTGGAGTGCACATCGAGATGGGCGATGATGGTAGATATAGTGCGACCAGTATCGGTACCATTTCCTTTGAGAGGGAGTCTGGTAAACCCTTCGTATTGAAGGAAGTGAAGCATGTTCCAAGATTGAAGAAGAATTTGATCTCGGTGGCCATGTTAGAAGACAAGGGATATGATGTTGTCTTTAGCAAGGGAAAGTCTTTCCTGCGCAGTAAGGCAACTGGCGAGACCCAGAGGATAGGGGTTCGAGTTAAGAACCTTTATAAATTGCAAGTAGATGGCTACACAACAATGGCAGGCAAGGAAGGAGTGGTGAGCCGAGATGATGGTGAGCTGTGGCACAGAAGATTAGGCCACCTTCACCATGGAGCTTTGAAGATACTGCAGTAGATTTATATTGGGCTTCCTAAGGGTACTCTTGCATATTCATATCAGTGCAAGGGATGTACCTTGGGAAAATTTGTGAAAGCCACCTTTCATGAGAAGGATAGTCGCGTCATGACGATCCTTGAGAGAATTCACATAGACGTGTGTGGACCTTTCTCAATAGCTTCGACAACAAAGCACATGTACTATGTGACATTTGTTGATGATTTTTCTTGAAAGTGCTGGATCTTCTTCATGCAGAAGAAGAGCGAGACATACTCAAAGTTCTGTGAGTTCAAGGCACTGGTTGAGAAATAAACTAGAAGAAGGCGAAGGCTCTTTAGGAGTGACAATGATGGTGGATTCATTCTCCGCAATTCAAGGACTTTTATAAAAGATAGAAGGAATTAAAAGAGAGTTCATAGCACCTCATAACCCACAGCAGAATGGGGTCGCAGAGCGGAAGAACAAAACGATAGTGGGTGTTGCACGAGCGATGTTGCATGATTAGGGCCTTCACATACACTTGTGGGCTGAGGCATGCAACACTGCAGTTTATGTGCAAAACCGTTGTTCGCGCAGGATACTTGGCATGAGTACACCCGAGGAGGCGTTTTTTGGTAAGAAGCCTAATATTTCCCATTTGAGGATTTTTGGTTCTCTTGTTTACATTCATGTGACGAAGGATTCCAGGAAGAAGCTGGAGCCGACCGCAGAGGTTGGGATATTTGTGGGGTACACTGATACACCCCACAACTATCGTGTGTATTTTCCAAACAGTCGCAAGACTGTTGTGCGACGGGATATCAAATTTCAGGAGGAGAAAGCCATGAAGTGTTCGCTTGAGAGGGAGCCACACTTGCATGCAGATGAGGAGCTATTAGTTCCTAGCGATGAGTCTCTAGATGTGGATCAACCACAAAAGGAGGTTCATGGAGTAGAAGAAACCACTCATGCAGTGCCAACTATCAGAGGGTGGAAGCGCACTACAGAAGCTGAGCGACTGGCTCAAGATGCAGAGAAGACTGTAGGACCACCTACATCACACCACGTACAAGACAACAATTGACGGCATTAATCGATACATGGCTCTTGTGAGAAAGTGTATCGTGACAGAGCCATCCTCTTTCAAGGAAGCTGTGGAGGATCCCGCATGGGTAGATTCCATGGTCGAAGAGTATGATTCGAATGTCAGAAACAGTGCATGGGAGATTGTCTCGAGACCGGAAGGGAAATCAGTGGAGGGTTCGATATGGATCTACAAAGTGAAGCAGGCAGCTGACGGGAGTGTGGGGAAGTGCAAGGCAAGATTTGTTGCCCGAGGCTTCTCACAGATAGAGGGGATGGATTATGAGGAGACCTTTGCACCTGTCGCAATGTATTCTTCCATACAAACGATTCTTTCTCTCTCAAAGAATATGGGGTGGCACATTCATTAGATGGATGTGAAGACTGCGTTCCTCAATGGGGTGATTGAGGAGGAGGTGTACATAGAGCAGCCCGAAGGTTTCAGACCTCGCAGTGATTCGCATGTGTGCGGTGCTCAAGAGAGTGCTATATAAGGAAACAAGCACCTCGTGCTTGGTACACATGGATAGATAGTTATTTCACCAGACTTGGTTTCGCCAAGAGTGAGGCGGATCCAAACCTATACCAGATTGTGGTGGAGGGTAAGCTTTTGATCATTGTGCTTTATGTAGATGATTTAATACTAACAGGTGATGAACTGTTGATAAACTCATGCAAGGCAGATCTTGCAAAGGAGTTCGAGATGAAGGACTTGGGCCTCTTTCATTATTTCCTGGGATTGGAAATTTGGCAGAGAAAAGGTGAACTGTTTGTGTCTCAAGGCAAGTACGCTTGGGAGATACTGGAGAAGTTTCACATGCAAGGCTGCAAGCTTCATCGACACTCCTCTTCCTGGTGGTTGGAGGAAAGAGGATGCTACATTGGTAGAGGTAGTGGATGCCACTGTTTATCGACAGTTGGTGGGGTTGCTTATGTATCTGGTCAATACATGACCCAACGTATGCTATGCTGTTAACCAGCTTTCACAAGCTATGGTCAAGCCTAAAAAGCTCTACTGGAAGGCATGCAAGCATGTATTGAGATATCTCAGAGGCACATCGAGATATGGATTATGGTACAGACAGTCGGATGAGGTGAAGATGTGTGGCTTCACGGATGCAGATTGGGAAGGGAGCCCAACGGACAGAGAGAGCACATCTGGAGGGATTTTTAGTATCGGGTCGACAACAGTTTCTTGGTACAACAGGAAGTAGAGATCCGTGGCACTCAGTTCAGTAGAGGCCGAGTATATGGCAGTGAGTTTGGATGCATGCGAGGCTATATGGATGAGGAAGATCCTGGTTGGGTTGTTCGGTTCACACTTAGATCCTACTGTGATATATTGTGATAATCAGAGTTGCATCAAACTCTTGGTTAATCCAGTATTTCATGATATATATAAACACATTGACATCTAGTATCATCATATCAGAGATTGTGTGCAGCGGAAGATCATGTTACTTTCATACATTCCCATGGAGGATCAGGATGCTGATATCTTGACGAAGGCGCTCACCAGGAGAAAATTCGAATACCATAGGGGCAGGATAGGGGTGGTAGATAATCCTTATCTTTTTGAGAGGGAGTGTTCAGATTGCAACAAGATGATGAGCGTAGTGGAAAGAATTCGCCTTCACTCAGTGGGCCCGCAGGCTATTTTTGCGCAAGTCTATTTTTAGACTATGTCTATTTTTAGACATGTCAATCATATTCTATGAGTTGCAGGATGCTATTTGTGGATGGTTGGTCAAGTCAGAAAAAATAGATGGACTTCTATTTTTAGACATATTGGGCGGAATCTATTTTTATATTTCAAATTTAAAAAATAGATATGTCGAATATTATTAGCTCTTAATAATATTTGGACTATAAACATTATCTTATTCTCTTGAGCACTCGCAAGTGTCACGTATGTGGCACAGATTTATTTAAGGAATTACACTATTCCCTAGAGGGTTAAGTGGAGCTATTGCATGGATACTTTAGTTAGAACTCATGTGACAGAGTTTGGTGGAGTTATTGAGGTAGTTGGTGGAGTTGTGTTCAGTTTAACTGAGTTAAACATAGTTGGGCTAGTTGTATCTAGTCTAACTAATTGATACACTAGTGAGAGTGGTGTGAATTAATTATTAATTAATTCACTAATTATTAAATCATTAATCAACTAAATAATACATCAGTTAATTACAATGCATAGAAAGTTTCAGTGGAGACCAGTGAAGAGGTAGGTGAAAGAGCAGTGTGACTATTAGTTGTGACTATACTGTTGCTTGATTTGAAACAACTAGTGATTGGAGATGCCAATGAGGATTGTGCAGTCAAGTTTGGACCAATTCGAGTTCATTCAGGGCCATTCTTCAGTAGGGATTGTGCAGTAGAGGCAGGCGATCAGGTGGCAAAGATTGGAGCATGTGATTATTTAGATCGGGCTTGATTAGTGTGTAGCAATTGAAGATTGTACTGAGAGCTTTGTGAGGAGCTTTGTATAATGATTACTACATGATCTCTATGAAATATAATATACAGATAGTTGGGGGTTTTCATATTTAAGCTTTCCCATAAAATACTGTGTTCATATGTGTGATTGTTTATGATTTTAATGTGCACATGCGATTGTTTTTATTTCCGCAATTAATGATCAATGGTGGAAGAGATTTTGTATTGTGCATGAAGTTAAAATAGTGTGTGATCAGGAGAATCTCGGTGAATAATATATCAGTTATTCAAATTTCTACAAGGATGATATTAAATATAACTTCCCAGAACAAATTGAAGTTATACCAAATAGGTGTGAAATAGGCATTCTTAAATGGAATTATAGAGGACAAATTTTGTGGATAATAACCACCAAGATATAAAATTTAAGGATAGGAAGATAAATTCTATAGCTAGGTGAAGGTTATTTATGGAATCAATCAAGCTTCAAGAGCTTGGTACAATACGATAGACTCTTATTTAACTAATCATTGATTTATTAGTAGTAACAATGAAATCCCCACTATATATATAAAGCTAAATCAACAAGACAAAAATCTAATTATATTTTTATATTTTGATGACATGGATTTCACTAGAAACCTATAATTAGATCAATTAAATCAACAAGGAAATTGGAACTTGAGATGAAATATTTGAGTTTGAGAAATTACATCCTTCGCATAAAGGTAAATTAGCCAAATTTTATCAAAGAAAATATGAACTAAGTATTATAAAAATATTAAAAAATATGAGATGGAAGATATCACTCACACTAGTAACAATAGGAAACAAAATTGTAGCAAAGAATATACAGGTTCAAATGTAGATTCTACATGTCATTAGTGAGAGTTCTTATGCATCTCATTTCTATTAGAATAGGAATTATTTTTGTCATTATATTCATTTTATTATCTATGGGGATAGTTAAGGAAATGCATAGAAAATTTGGAAAAGGATTTTGAGATACATTGCAAGAATAAGAAAATATGATATATTATACTCAAGTACTAATGATAAATTTTTTATTAGTTATACTAATTATGACATTGTAATAGCCTAGATGATCAGATGAGTACTTAAAGGTTTGTCTCCCATCTTGGTTTAGGTTCAATTTCATTTACATCAAAGAAATGTCCATTGATATAATCTCATCAACAAAACATGAACATGTAGAAACAACACCAATAGCTTCTCAACAATTTTGTTACAAATGGTATTGAATAATTTAGTTATAATGAGTATTGAATGGAATTCAGCAAGAGAGGACAAACTATATATTATTGTAGCAAAACCTTAGCCATACCTCTCTCAAGAACAATATCTTCACCAAAAAAATAAGCACATAGATATTATAGATAATTTTATAGAAATGGTTATAAACATTTTTAATAGACTATTAAATTTGTAAATAAAATATCAATTAATTTAAGCTAATTTAAGTATGATTGCTAGTTTAATTTCATTTTTTTATTACAATGTTGCATTTGAATATGAATATGAATTTAGTTAAATTTAAATTATGGTATGCTAGGTCCCTATAATACTAGTGTATCGCCTTATTGTTATTGTTAGTGTAGCCCCCTTATTATTATTGGTCTACCCATGTATTCCCCATATTGTTATTATTGTGCCCCATATAAAGCCACTATTTTTATTGTTGTGACCTTACATTGTTATTATTATGTTGGCTAGGATTATATTATGATCCCTTGGACCCTTATATATAGAAAGGAGGCTTTTTCATTTGTATCATTCAAGAATTGTTCATTTATGTAATGTAAAGGAGGTTCCCCCTCAAAGAGGCTCATTTCTAAGTCGTTGGTCTATATGTTATTCTATTTTTTAAGATGATTTCATGGAATTTGGTATCAGAGCTTGGGATTCTTAGGTTTACCTCCTTCAAACATGTCTTCTTGGAAGTGACGCTATAAATTTCTTTCTAAGAGGCTTAAGAAGTTTAAATGATTACCACATGGAGCCGAAATATTGATGAACTTCGTGTAAATGATTCAGACCTTAGTTCACTATATTTTCAGATATATGGTATGCGAAAATTAAGGTTTTTTCAGGCTCTAGAATTTCATCTCAAATAAATGACTCAGGGAAAATCGTCATAAATTTTGTTTCAGACATTGGATTGGAATTATTTAAAAAGTGGTTGAAATTTACCAAATAGTAGTTTCTTTTATATATATTTCAAAGTCTAGGGTAGAAATAGTGGCACATGCCATGACGTACAAGTTCTCTCTACTGAACTAATCTTTAATTAGGTAATTGTTGGAGATCAGGCATAACTTTACCTTGAAGATTCCAAATTAGGTTTGACATGTGGCATTGGAAAGAAGATTCAGAGGGCTACTATAGGACTCAATATCAAATCCTGGGGATCCAAAATTATAGAGATACATTAGTTTCAATATCGAGCTCCTCAAAAGCAAGAAAAAAGTGTGTATCTTTTTTTTTTAATTGCATAAGTCTTTCTTGAAAATTCAGTTTGAAGTGATTCCACGAGCATATTGAAGCAAAAATATTCGTATTAGGTTCTAAAATTCCCCCCAAAAATAATTCCACACCCATTAAGCCATCATAAAGCTCTACTATGGCACATCAAGAGGAATAAGTGCAACATGATATATCAAAATTATGAGACCAAATGCAAAAAATTTCGCTCTAGCAAAGAGTAGAAAAAAATGAAATGGAAGCAAGATGGATGGTTTGAAGAAAGACATCTATGGTTTGAATAAAGGCATGGAAGATAAGACGAATGCTTTAAAGAAAGGCGTGTAAGCTAAAATTGATGGCATGCAAGCTAAGATCGATTCTATAGAAGAAAAACTAAAAGGAAACATGGAAGACATGAAGACTGGTCTAAAAGTAGACATGAAAGGTTTGAAATAAGGTTTGGAAAAGATGCTACAAGAAAATATTCCTAATGGTGAAATGGTAGTAGATGAGGCTAATGATGAGAAAAAAATAAATTTTAATCATTATTTCATAGACTCTAATGTTGGATTTAAGACCTACCATATTCCAAAGATCGATATGAGGAAGTTTAATGGCAAGGATTCGGTAACATGGATACTACAAATGGAATAATATTTTTATCTCCATAATTTTCAATACATACAAAAGGTATGAATTGCAACTTTATATTTAGAAAATAATACATTTTTATGGTGTAATATTCCAAAATTTTCCTACAATAATTTGGAATATTAATTTTTGTTGATCTCACCTAGGAGGAGAATAAATGGGTAAGGATACCCATGCATGATAAAAATCTCAATAAAATCCCTCATAGTATGGAAGGGGATCATCTTTGGAGCTGGGTTTCACACCCTCATGTGTGAACAAGGTTATTTGCAAGTGGACAAGGTCAGGTTTGACCAAGTCAACAGCGCTGCCATAGGAGGAGTGGCTTACTTTGGAAGACAACACAGTGTGAATTAGGGATAATTTTGAGGATGGAAAATTATCTTGAAGTTTAAAAAATTGGCGAATCTCACTAGTCCCTAATATGCAACCTATAAAATGTTTATTGATGTATTTGTAAAATTATTCAAATTTATAATGATGTTATATATATTGTCTATATAATGTTTGTGATTTTTAACGTAAAATAATTTAATATTGTAAAAATTGGGCGAATCATTTTTATAAAAAAATGGAAATTGGCGAATCTTTTTTTTGGAAAAACTATGGAAAATTAGCCCACCTGCGAATATTAGCCCCTAAAATTTTCCATGGTGTGAATGAGGAAGGGGATATTTCGTGGAGGAAACCCTAATGGATGGGGCCCATGGAGAAAGAGCTTTCACTTGTTTAAAAGGAGGGCAAGGCAACCATTGTTTCTCATGCTTGTATTATTCATCTCATTGTCTATTTGAACAATTATGCATTCTTTACTGTTTAGCAAGAGTTTCCGGGAGGAATTCTTGTTTAGGATTCCTTCTCGTTCTTGAGAGGCCTCTTGAGGGATTGCACTAATTTTCCTCCCATCTAGGCTTGAGGCCAAGCATCCTCCATCAAGACAGCGCTATTTCTGCAGCAGAGTAATTTTGTGTTGCTGGGTGTTGTAGTGAGGGTTCACGACACCACCTCCATCAACTATTTTTCAGAGGAGGAATCTCTCTTCCCTTTGAGAGATCATATTGGGGGAATTCTGGAGCTTACTGCAGACTTTGCCATCAAGGCCAACTCATTCCCTAGCCCTACAGTGCAATTCCTCCAATGACTGCATTATTTTAGTGGAGCATTTGCAGTGGGGCTTTGCAGATATCTTTGGAGGGTGAGATATTAGGTGAGAGGATTAGCCTTTCATTCTAGAGATCCATTGGAGGAGATATTTTCATTGGCTGTATCATCTTCAGCCTTCTCCATCTAGTTGTATTTCTGAGTTGCTGTAGCGACCCAGCATCTCCGGCATTTCTGTAGAATTGCCATTTTGTATGTTTTGCAGCCAATCCTTCTAAGGATTGTGCATTATTATTTCCAGGGGTTGAGATCTTGCTCCCCCTATTGAATTTGAGCCACATATTGACATATTTTTGTATTGACACTATTATGCAGCAGTTTCCCTTTATGAACTGCACTGTCATAGCTTGAGCATACATGTGTAGCAGTGGTTTTATCATGTTTCTAGTACTTGTTTCTTGAGGCTGAGCATTGCCTGTCTAGAGTAACCTCTTTCCTCAAGATCTTGTATTTATTTGTTGCTGCTATTATTTAATGAGATGGCTATGGATTTCTCTCACATTTCTATGAGTTGAGTGTTACTGCTACTCCATTATTGTGTTTGCATATTGCTGAGTTTCCAAATTTAGAATATTTTGAGATATTCTCACATTTTCTTGATTTGGAATATTACACTGGTATCAGAGCATGATCTCTGGCTCAGCCAGTGGGTCTCAGCCATCATGCTATCGAGGAGAGAGAAGATGAAGACTCCACTATGTGGAGATAAAAAGGAAGATAATCTTACAAAGCTTCTTCCAAGATCTATACAGAGCATTCGTGAAGAATTTGAGAAGATAAGGAAGGAGATATGTATAGGATCTCCAAGAGGGTTTGAAACCGAGTCAAACTCCAAATTTTCTTATAGGGAGTGTGAGTATGCAGCCACACCCTATGAGGTACAGCGCATTCACATGGCCAAATTTTCCATGAGAGGAGAAGAAGAAGGAGGAATGCCGAAGGAAAGAACTCTTGGTGGTTTCTTGCATGAGTATGAATCTGAAACTCAGAATTTTAGAGGTCATATCACCTTTCTAGAGTTTTTCAAGATCATGGTGAGGAGAAGTAAGCAGCATGATATGGATAGATTTCTTCTATCTATCTTTGATGGTTCCCCTACATGTTCAACCAGGGCTTGGGTAGAAGAGATAGACACCTTTCTACAGCAGCATCAGATTTCTGAAGATGAAGCCATCAGAATAGCAGCACTACACTCGAGAGGTAAGGTCTATGCATGGTGGTTATTTGAGCCATTTACTTTGAAAAATGCAAATAACTCTTCCTATGTGATGTTCATTAGAACTTTGATGGAAATATTGGTAAGAAAAATTCTGAAACACATGTGGAGGAAACAAACACATTCAAACAAACAAAACCCTTGCATGTGATGGAAGAAACCATAGACTCAAAAACACTTCAGAGAACCATGAAGGAGGCTGATATCTTGCATGATACTTTGTTGGAGGCAAGATCTTCATCTTGTATTTTGGCATAAGAAGGCAAAGAGATCCCTTTTCCAAAAGAGGATCCAATCATTGGAGGGTTTCCCACTCATGTTGAGGAGGCTGAGGCCAACAACGTTGTCATTTGTAGAGTTGATCTAGCACCTCATGCTGAGGAAGGAGGAACTCTTGCTCCCACTAGAGGGATTCTTGCATCTTTGCAAGGAACTCCCCAAGATCTCATACATGGAGGTCCAAGCACAATCAATGAGCAACATGATTATGTAGCATTACAGCTGGAAGGAGGAAGAAGGGAGGAAAAGTAGCATCATGTGATGAGAGGCACACACCCTTCTCTATTTCAGAGAGCTAGTGCAAGGAGGAGGCAGACTGTATTGCGCTGTGAGAGAAAGGGAAAGGTTGCCCAACCATATGTACAATCCACTCTTGACATTGATGTCTCACTACATAGAGGCATTCCACTAGGGAGGCCACCAGATATACCATTGATGAGAGACATTTTGGCTTTGGACTCACCACTCTTGGATTTTGGAGAGGTGAAGAGTTTGGAGAAAAACTTTGGCATTGGGGATGTCAAGGTAGCAGACATTAACATGAGGAGAGCTACACATTCCAGATCACCAGCACTGTCTCTTGGGAGGATTTATCCTTATTGGAGATCTCAACTCTTAGTAGAGTACTCCAAGGATCTTGGTGCATGCATGATTCTCGATGACCAGGATAGAGATGATGAGTATATGGTGGATGATATGGTCATCTATTCACATGGTAGAGTCTTCTTGATCTAAAATGTGTGAACAAAATATTTCTTATATAGAGATCGACAGTAGGGGCTTTTACTCGTTATTTCACCTTTACTAGAAAGGATGAAACCAGAAGCTTCTGGCCCTTTTACTGGCTCTGCCTAAAGAAATATGAAGTAAACACTAAAACGATCTGGCAATGAAAGTATTTGTTTTCTTTTTGCAAAGTATTCATTAACCAATTTTATATGTGAATAAGCAAGTTAAGGTATTTTTCAATGGAAGTAATGTGGTTTGGAATGAAAAAAATGTGTTTTGATAACTGTATAAGTATTTATGTGTTAAGAGGACTTATTTAAAATTACTTTTTCAAGTGTTAAATTCTGGAAATAAGTAGCAAGAATTCATAGCATAATAACAAGAATTTGATAAAGCAATTCACCCCTCTCTTGGGCTACATCTGATAGGTCCAAAAGCCTCCCAATGGGCTTTTCCCTTCTCTATTAATGCTCAAAATAAATTTTACACCATGAAGAAAGCCTCAAAAGGCTAAAATAGCTGCAATATCAGAATCAGAGTGCTGGAAGTAGTAAAAATTGACTATTCATTCACCTCAAAAGAATGAACATAGCCTAATACAACTGATCATTCCCTTAGCCCTGGTGGCTCCACAAGAAAATTCGCTGATAAAACCTCTGAAAGAGTGCCCTAATGGCTCTGCAACCTATTCCAATAGCTTCATAATGTTCCAATCCCCCCAAAACAAAAACAAAAATTGTTCCAAATGGAATTCCCTAGCCAAGGTTATGACCAGTACAAGTTTTTGCCCAATCAGGACTAGAATACCTCCACTAATTGTGGAAGACTACAGTTAGGCCTGCTAAAATAGGGGTGGCACCATTCTGGGTGGAGTCTGCCAACTATTCCACTGTTCGTGGTGCTAAGGGATAAGGGCCTTATCCTTACGGCGGAACCTCCGGCATACAACCTTGAAAAATTAATATGCAACCATATTATATAACGGTGCATTTAAATACTCCACACCTTTTTGCATATAATGTGACCATGACCCAATGTTATGCGCGCCAATCCATTTAAGCTTGGGTTCTGAGTGGAAGGTTATATGATGAGGGGGTTGTCCCCCTTTCGGGCCCTGCCCAAACGAAATTTGAACTTCAAATGAAACTTCGTGCATATGGTTTAATAAGAACTACCTTTGGCCCGATGGTTGGGCTGTCCAGTTGACTCCGCCCCAACCCGGGGTCGATCCCTGCCTGCGCCATATAAATTTTATAACACCAATTTCATTCAACTCTTGGGGCCAGGTGGCGGCCTCTGGGCTGGCCATGTGGCGCCCTATGATTGACAGCCAATGGAATATTTCGTAGAATATTTTGTGGAATATTCCTAGAATATTCTGTGGAATATTCTCTTTTTTAATAAAAACTTTTATAAAGTCAAAATAGCCATTTTTTTACTGAAATTGGCAAACTTCAAAGCTGAATAAATTTCTCATATAGCGTCGGTTTTCAGTGCCGTTCACCTCTATAGGATCGTTTTTCCAAGCTCTTTCCTATCGTTCTGGTTTGGACCAATTATGAGCAACCAATTTTCTGAGCATTTTTCCATTAAGGACTTGATCACCTAATCACTTCTTGACTAGAGATTCTAGTCTCAAGGAGAGGTTGTTGCATGTAGCACATGAGGACTTCTTTTCCATACATTTTGATGCATATCTTACCTTGGCAGAGGAGTTCATTTGGGAGGGCATCCAACAGGACATACATCAGCATATGGAGAGATGCAAAGGCCGGATGATGATGGAGAGGATGTCACAGCCACCCTCCTACTCATTGGGAGTGAGGGAGAATTATCAGTTGAGCCATTTCAGCTCAAGTCTTTGAGTACATGATGGAAAATGTACAATTTTACCTTATGTTTTGTACTTATTATCTTTTTATGAGTAGAATAATGTACCAAGGAGGGTTATTCCTTCTTGCATATTGTATAATGATAAACTTGAAGCCATTTGTAGCATTTAGATTAGCTATCTCATTAGTGGTTTGTAGGGAAAGCCACATGATTCTTGGTGTGCACCATTGGAACCAAATTGTACTTTCATATTTCTATCTTGTAAAATGATTATGGCAGCATACAAGTGGCTGGAAGAGCACTTGTTTTTATTTGATTTGATGCAGGCAAGGAATGCACTGTGCTGGTTCCATGGGTGGAACTATGATTCACTCTCCAATTGTCAGTTGGAAATTTGTTCTTATTTACTATGCTTCCATGTATTGCTGATATGTTTATGTTCATGGGGAGATTTTATTGGATATTGGGCTTGAGATTGAGAAGGCCCATTGGGAGCATGACCCTCCTTACTATACATGTTGTACATTTCAAGAGGGACCATGGGCCAACCATGAATGCCACATTACATTTCTTTCCTTCTTGTGGGAGGAACCACTTGAAAAATTTGAGGAGGCACTCCATGGATCATGAGGAGATGGAGGAGTTGGCACAGTCAACTCTTTTCCATTTAAGGATGAGGGGAGACTCATCTATGAGCCACTCCATTTTTATGAGAAAAAAATATGGTGAGAGTATTGTTGATTTTCATGATTATTTGTCTATATATATGCATCTCTTAACCATATATGTGCAGGGATTTTCTCAAAGAAGGATTATTATTCCTTCTAGATTTGATGGTCTACATAAGGCCATTATGAATGATCACTCCCTAAGGGGATATGGGGAGGGAATTTCTTATGGATAACATACTCATATTTCACATGACATCATTCAATTTCTCTAGGAGATTAGGGCGGAAAGAAAATGGTGGGGAGGCCACCCATCATTTTATTTTCTATGGCAGTGGAGAATCAAACTGTGTTGGCTACACTTGAGGGACCATTTTCATTCTCATTTACTTCAAATGGAAGCCAGCATGATTCTCCTTATGGTTCCCTTGGGTGATATTGCTAGAGCTTTTCTTGGGAGCATGATTGGAGGAGAAACACATTGGGTGAATGTGTCCTTTGAGGGAAGAATTCCTCACACTTTTTGCACTACATGTTCTAAGGGGAACATGGGACATGATATGGTTACCTTAACAACACATTTGTCACTTTTTGAGGTGAGCCATATGATGGAGGAGATGCCATATGATGATGAATTCTAACTCATCATATATGGAGATACTCGGGCTAGCATGATTTGTAGCGTTGGAGGAGAGATCCTTGGAGATATAGCCTTCATCTTGCAACTTGAGGGAAAGTATTTTGTAGCCCAGGACCAAAAATCTCTAAAAAATTATCATGAGTGGAGAGATGGACAGCATGGGGTAAGCTACATTGTTTACCATGAGCATATTTTCATTCCACCTACTTTTCCGGAGTCAAAGGTGGAGGACAGTTTCCAGGAGTTGCCTAGTTGGAAGGTAACTCATTTTGCATGGATGATTGCTTAGGGGATGGAGGATCCACATGAGGAAGATGTTACTCAACACATCATAGACTCCATGCCTTGAGAGGAGTATTTCCAGTTCTGTCCTTGTAGTTTCTTGAGGGCAAGCAACATTTGGTAGGGGAGGACTGTAATATTCCAAAAACTTTCTACAATAATTTGGAATATTATTTTTTGTTGATTTCACCTACAAGGAGAATAAATGGGTAAGGAGACCCATGCATGATACAAATATCAATAAAATACCTCATATAATGAAAGGGGATCATCTTTGGAGCTGGTTTTCACACCCTCATGTGTGAACCAGGTTATTTTCAAGTGGACAAGGTCAGGATTGACTAAGTCAATAGCACTGCCATAGGAGGAGTGGCTTACTTTGGAAGAAAGCGCAGTGTGAATGAGGAAGGGGATATTTGGTGGAGGAAACCCTAATGGATGGGGCCCATGGATAAAGAGCTTTCACTTGTTTAAAATGAGGGCAAGGCAACCATTGTTTCTCATGCTTGTATTATTAATCTCATTGTCTATTTAGACAATTGTGCATTCTTCGTTGTTTAGCAAGAGTTTCCCGGAGGAATTCCTATTTAGGATTCCTTCTACTTCTTGAGAGGCCTCTTGAGGGATTGCAGTAATTTTCCTCACATCTAGGCTTGAGGCCAAACATCCTCCATCAAGACAACGCTATTTCTGTAGAAGAGTAATGTTGTGTTGTTGGGTGTTGCAGTGAGGGTTCACTAGACCACCTCCATCAGTTATTTTTCAGAGGAGGAGTCTCTCTTCCCTTTGAGAAATCAGATTGGGGGAATTCTGGAGCTTATTGCAGACTCTGGCATCAAGGCCAACTCATTCCCTAGTCCTACAGTGTAGTTCCTCCAGTGACTGTGTTATTTTAGTGGAGCATTTGCAGTGGGGCTTTGTAGATATCTTTGGAGGGTGAGATCTTAGGTGAGAGGATCAACCTTTCATTCTAGAGATCAATTGGAGGAGATATTTTCATTGGTTGTAGCATCTTCAGTATTCTGCATCTAGTTCTATTTCTAAGTTGCTGCAGCTACCCAACAACTCTGGCATTTCTATAGAATTTCCATTTTGTATGTTTTGCAGCCAATCCTTGTAAGGATTGTGCATTATTGTTTCCAAGGGTTGAGATATTGCTCCCCCTATTGTATTTGAGCCACATATTGACATATTTTTGTATTGACACTATTATGAAGTAGTTTCCCTTCATGGACTATGTTGTCATAGCTTGAGCATACATGTGTAGCAGTGGTTTTATCATGTTTCTTGTACTTGTTTCTTGAGGCTGAGCATTGCCTGTCTTGAGTAACCTCTTTCCTCAAGATCTTGTATGCATTTGTTGCTGCTATTATTTAATGAAATGGCTATGGATTTCTCTCACATTTCTATGAGTTGAGTGTTATTGCTGCTCCATTTTTGTGTTTACATATTGTTAAGTCTCCAACTTTACAATATCTTGAGATATTCTCATTGTTGTAGAATTTTCTTCATTTGGAATATTACATATGGTATCGATGGTTTTTATCTCATAATAAAATTTTCACTTGATTAATTTTTACGGATGAAATGATAGCATATTATGAGGATATAAAAAAAAACACCTTATTTAGCCAATTGATAAATCCAAAACAAGAGGGTTCAATGGTGGAGCACATTGAGGACTTCCAAAAGTTTAATATAAGGGTAATTGATACTCCAGAGGAACAAAGGATAGATGTCTTCATAGGTAATTTAAAGGATAACATCCAACATAAGGTTTCCCTTTGGGAACTCGTTTCATTGGAGAAGGCATTCAAGTTGGTAAGAAAATTTGAAAGAAAAATTATGGCGAAAAGGAAGCATACCACTCACAACTATAAACATCGAAGTGGTGCTACTCATAGGATTCGACAACGTCCACGGATGAAAACATAACAATTGGAAGAAAAAGGAGAAAAATGGCTTTTCTCCAGTTGTGATAGAAAATACATTAAAGGTCATAAGTGTGCCAAGAAGAAATTATTTTAGATAGGTTGTGAAGAGGAGGAAAAAAATTAACAAGAAACTTGAAAAGAAGAGGATATACACCACGAACGATCCCTAGAGAAAGAAGAAATGAATCTAGGCATATCTTTTAATGCATTGGCTGGAATAACCACTCCTCAAACTCCCAAGATAGAATGGAATATCAAGAAGAAAAAAGTAATATTGTTGATTGATTTGAGCAGTACCCATAATTTTATTCATTGTAAGGTAGTAAAGGGATTGAATTTCTTCTTATACCCAACACCAGAGTGTCAAGTGATAGTTGAAAATGGAGGAACTATAAATTGGTCTGGAAAGTGTCATAATATCAAGCTAACCATGGGGAATATGTATTCAATAGTCCAATTCCCTCCATTCCAATGGGTGGTGCTAATGTTGTACTAGGAGTCCAATGGTTACAATATTTGGGGATGATAGCTTTTAATTTTCAAAAAGAATTCTTGAATGTTTTTTGGGATGGAAAGGAAGTTGAATTACAGGGTATCAGAGAGAATCCGAGAAATACAATTAGCTCTAATGTCATGAAAAATATTTTGAAGAAAGAACAACGAGGTGCAATTTCACAATTATGCTCACTACAGGTTCAAACATCAAAATCATATATTTCTCCATATCTCCAAAAAGTCTTGGACAATCATTCCAAGGTGTTTGAAACTCCCAAAGGTCTCCCACCTATTCGTGATCATGATTATGGTATTCATTTGATTCTAGGAAGTGTTCCTCTAAACGTCATTCCTTACAGAAATCATTATTCCCAAAAGAGTTAGATTGAACGTATGGTTGCAGAAATGCTAGACAAAGTTTTTTATCTGCCCCAATAGAATTGGTGCACAAGAAGGATGGATCATGGCATATGTGTCTGCATTATATGGATCTCAACAAGCTCACTATTAAAGATAAATTTCCCATCCCCATCATTGATCAATTATTGGATGAATTACATGTATAAATTTACTTCACCAAGCTTGATCTTCATTCTGGATATCATAAAATTAAAATGAAGATTGCAGTTATTTCGAAAACAACATTCATAACTCATGAGGGTCATTATGATTTTTTGGTCATGCCTTTTGTCCTTACTAATGCACCTTCCACATTTCAAGGTTTGATGAATTCCATTTTCAAACACTTCCTTAGAAAATTTGTATTAGTATTTTTTGATGATATACTAATCTACAAAAAGCCTTGGAAGGATCATGTTCAACATGTTGACATAGTTCTCAAACTATTGGAGGAGAAAAAATTATATGAAAAAACCTCCAAATGTTTATTTGGAGTACAAGAGGTGGAATATTTGGGTCATATTGCATCTCATGAGGGTGTTAAGGTAGACCCTAATAAAATTAAACCCCTTAAGGAATGGAAAATCCCTACAACCATAAAACATATTTGAGGATTTCTGGGGTTAATAAGGTATTATCATAATTTTTCTAAGAATTATGGGAGAATATCGGTGCCTCTAACATCATTACTGAATAAGGATGCATTTTCTTGGACTCGAGAAGAAACTAGGGCCTTTGAACATCTTAAAGAGGTAATGTGCTAAGCACAAGTCTTACCTACACCATAGTTCTCAAAAACCTTTTGTGGAATGTGATGCCTTAGGAAATCGAAATGGCGTGGTTTTAATACAAGAAGAAAGACCCGTTGATTTTGAAAGTCTCCGAATCAAAGGATAGTATTTATTGAAACCTATTTATGAGAGGGAAATTCTGGAAATACTAAATGCACTAAAGGAATTGCGACCTTACCTAATGTGAAGACTCTTCAAGGTAAAAACGGATCATGATAGTCTTAAATAATTTTTGGAATAAATATTATCTTCAAAAGAGAAGCAAAATTGGGTCACAAAGATGTTGGGTTATAACTTTGAAATCATTTACAAAATAAGGAAGAAAAATTTTGTTGCAGATAGAGTCTTAAGAAAGGATGAGGATGTGGAACCATTTATTTGTTCCATTTCTATTATCTAACCTCAGTGGATAAGAGAAGGGATGAATGGAAGAATGATGAAGAGAGGTGGACTCTCATTCAAAAGTTGCAGCAAGATCTCGATACATATGATACCTTTAACTAGAAAAATGATGCATTATGGTACAAATATCACTTATATCTTTGAAATAATTCCCAAATCAAACAAAATATTATTTTTTAATTGCACACCTCTCCCTTAGGAGGGCACTCAATATTTTTTAAAAATTACCATAGGATCAAGAAGGAATATTTTTGGGAAGGCCTTAAATATGATATTCAAAATTTTTGGGAAAAATGTTTGGTTACCAACAAAATAAATTTGAGACACTTAAGACCCAAGGCCTATTACAACCTTTCTCCATTCCAAGTCAATGTTTGGAGGAGGTTCCAATCGATTTTATCATAGGTTTAACAAATTCCTAAGGAAATACTATCATCATGGTGGTAGTTGATAGACTTACCAACTATGCACACTGTTGTACACTATCTCATCCATTTAAAGCCAATATTTTTGCTCCTGCATTTATAAAAACAATTCAAAAGTTACATGGAAACCAAAGATTATTGTAAGTGAAAGAGATCCAATTTTTACAGGAAATTTTTGGACAAAATTATTTTATTGTTTGGGTACTCAATTAGCTGATCGATCATCATATCATCCTCAATCTGATGGGCAACCAAAGATAGTGAACAAATATTTGGAAGGATATCTTCATCGCTTTGTATATGATAAACAAACACAATGGGTCAAGTTGTTACCTCTCGCTGAATTGTGGTAGATCACTTCCTTCTATACTGCAACAAAAATGACCCCATTTATGGCACTTTATTGATGTCATCCACCCTCCATCACATCATATTTATGAAAAAATTCTAAGTGTCAAGCAGTGGAAGATCACATCGAGCATCAACAAAAAGTTCTCCAACTCTTAAAGGGTAACCTCAATTTCATGTAGAATCGAATGAAACAAGAAGAATATCAACATCGTAGTGAGAGAATTTTTGATGTAGGTGACTGTGTATTTTTACGGTAAAACCATACAAACAAATTTCCCCTCAAGCAAGCTAAGAAGGATAACAAATTATCACCAAATTATTATTGTCCTTACAAGTTGCTGCAAAAGATTGGTATTATGGCATACAAATTGGAGCTTCCTCCATATTCCTGAGTGCACACAATTCTCCATATTTGATGCTTAAAGAAGGTTATAGGCGACAAGTTCCTAGTTCAAAAAATATTCCCAAAACTTGATGATGAAGGAAAAATCATATTGGAACCTGAAGATGTCATGAAAACAAGAACTCGACAACTAGGAAATCGATTAATTTGAGAGTATCTCATCAAGGGGAAGACCCTAGAAGCTTATGATTCGACATGAGATGATTCGAATTTTATAAAAAACAATCAAGAAATACTCAAGCATTGTGGACAACAATTTTTTGATGCCCACCTTATTGTTATAGCCCATATATTCCCATGTAGTCCATATATTGTTATTATTGTGCCACATAGAATCCCACTTTCGTTATTGTTGTTCCTTTGCATTGTTGTTTTTATGTCGGTTAGGATTATATTGTGACCCATTTTACCCCTATATATAAAGGAGGTTTTTTCATTTGTATCATCTAAGAATTTTTCATTTATGTAATGTAAAGGAGGTTTCCCCCTTCAAGCAGTTGATTTCTCAGTCATTGATCTATGTTTTCTTCTATATTTGTGATTATAGCATAACATAGTAATTTCTTAATATGTTAAAAAGAAAAGAAAAGAGGATACTATGTTTTGATGAAATTTTAACTTTTATTCATCTACCACTAATTAGTTCATTAAGATAATGTGAGGTATGTATTTTTTCATTATTTAATAATTCTTTGTTTTGACAATTTACCCCCCCATCTATTGTTATTGTCACCCCTACACCTCTGAAATACACTAAAAGATGCAACAAAAAATAGTCCCTACCTCTACCGTTAACTAAAATCTTAGGTTAATGTGGGATATGTGTTTTTTCTTTATTTGATAATTCTTCTCCTCTCACCTTCCCACCTCCACACTACATACAATGAAGGGTAAATCTACGTAGTTTTCTCTGCATATCCGCACTTGACACATGTGGCCACCCAACAATTTGTCTTAGAATTATAACTTAATATTAATATGTTTTGATACATTGTGAAAAGTTTGGAGGTGTAGATTCACACATTGTGTGGAGTCCAAAAATTCATATTGAGAAAATATTGAACAATATTATGTATCAATTTATTTCACACCGCCACACTTGTGTGTGTAAATATAAATTTCATGTCCACAATGAAATATTCCTCAGCATAATCGAAGCTTATTTCACATATCTATACTCTTATGAAATATGAAATCTGAAATCTCTGCACATTTCACTTCCCAACAATCCATCTTAGAATTATAAAAACATTTAAGTAGAAATATGAAATCCTTTTATTAATCACTTTCGATTACTATGTGCATTTGGTATTCATGGAAAATTCCTGTTACATATTATCAAACATTAGACAAAGTGTTTGAGGAAGAGGTGTTGTGCAAGAGAACGTATGTGCAGAAAAAAGGGTGGGAAATGATAGATTTGTGCAAAGGGGAATGTGTGTGGAGATGGAGGTTCATATATTGTGTGAAGGCAAGAAATTCATATTGAGCATATGCTGAGAAATACTTAGCACAGAAAAATCGATTTCCACAATGAAATATTCCTCCACAAAACCAAATTTTATTTCGCATATGCACAATACATAAAATGAAATCCTTTCACGTAGATACACATTATGAATAATGAAATTTTAATACGCTAAATCTAATAATAATAAGTTGAATTAAATGTAGGTGACTAAAAAATTCAACAATATTATCTATCAGTTTTTTCTGCATTTCCACATTCACACATGTTGGCACAATGAAATATTCTTCTACATATCCGCACTTAGCACAATGAAATATTCCACGTTTCTTCAATATTAAATAATCCATAGGGATAAATTGCATAATGTGAGTAATAGAATATAAATCTCTAAAGTTGTATAGGATATTTTCATTTTCGCAACCATTACAAAAGAAATAAAAACTAAAATTATGTAGTGATAATGGATACTAACCACCAATATTTCGAAGAGCATTGAAAATGTTCTCTTCATACTCAATATTACATGTATTTCTGACAACTAAAGTTACTAGATATTATATAGCCAAATATTGTAGCAAATGATCAGGTGATGTGGGTATAAATTCTCTAAGAGCATGAATACAATTCTAGTCCTAGTTTCGTGTAATAAAAAGCACAAGACAACAATTTGAAGACCTAGAAATATTAATATTTTTATATTATTGTGTGAAGTTTTTACATGGGGATTGATACATTATGGGAAGTCTCAAGGTTCATATCAATAAAATGCTAAGAAATATTATATGCCAGTTTCTTTCACATCTTTGTATTTTGCAAAATGAAAAATCTGTACCCACAATGAAATTCTTCTCTGCAAAATTAACGCGCATCTCCACATTGCGCACACTGAAACTTTTCACCAATAATAATAACTACCTTCACATCTCTTGTCGATACAATGAAAGCTAAATTTTGATATATGTGGTTGTCTTGAAGTGCAATATCAGATATCAATTTCTTGGGTTTGGTGAGCTTCTTTGCACAATGAAAGCTTCATCTGCATATCCTCATTCCACATAATGAAAGGTTTCTTCACATTCACACAATGAAAGCTTCCTCCATAGATCCCAACTACAGACAATGAAAGCCTCTCATGCACTAATGTCCCATAGTCCACATCTTTGTGAGAATTTTTTCTTTATGTACATTGTTAAAAAGAATTTGATTTACACAACCTTTATGATAGTGTATCCAAGAATCTTGAATAATTAGATACTAGTAAACAAGAAAACGAATGTTCCAAGATGGAACTTTCCATGCTTTTGTGGTTTATTGTAAATGTCCCATGGATCTCCAAACTAGATAACAAATTAATAATAGCAAATTTGTTTGCACAATATTGGTTATAGGAAACCTTTTGTATATCAAGTAATACTTTCTCTAATGCCACACCTCTTAGAATGAAATATGTTGTATTCATGTTGTTTGCATGTATGATGACCATTTTACATGCAAATCGTACAATAAATGATAGTTTCATCCATATTTCTAGTAGTTGTAATTGGACTCCCGCATTTTGTTCTAATTCTTTAAAGTTATGTGGGGATTTGAAAAAAAAATTCATTATACTTCTTCTATGTATTCACACAACTGCATCATCACATCTAGAGATACCTATAAATATATGCATTCACCCACCCTTATTTCTCACTCAATATACACATAACCCAAACTTTTTTTTTCTATTTACTATAAACTTTGAAACATGTTATATGTTTTAATCATTTAAAGTTGTAGAGAGTAAGAAGATGTTATATGCTTTATTTGTGATTCCTCTGCACCTACACATATCTACACTCAGAGCCACTAAACATCTTTTTGAGAACTATAGAACACACAAACTATGGATGCTTAGAAGAAGCTTTCATTATGTTCCTTCCGTAGTTCCACACAACAAATAAATTTCAACATAGCTCATTTGCATATCGATATGAAATAGAATGATCAAATTCCTCATGACATGTGGAAAATGAGAACCTTTCATTATTATATGTGAATTAAAGAGAAAAGTATGTAGCTTCATGTGGTTGTGACATGTTCTCCCGCATAACACCTCTTCCTCACACACATTAAAAGGACACAAAGGCAAATAGAATTTAAAAGTCGTGAATTTCAACATTGGTTCTTTCTACTTTGACAGCACTTTTAAAACATTAAAGACTTAAAACATTGTAATGATGATAGTTAATCAATCACCGTTATTTAAAACCAGGTGGAATTTTTTTTTCCATAGCTCTTTTGCATCCCTATATCAAATAAAATGATCCCAAATCGACATAGTAGTGCACGCAATTGCTACATAGTTTGATAGATGTTATATGTTGTAATTGTTTAAAGTTATGAAGAGTGCAAAGATGCGGAAAAATATTTCCTTATGCTTATTTCATTCATGTGCAGAAGAAAACCTCTACACATAGAGCCACCTACAAAGGTACGAAAATTGTGGATAAACGTTTTCATTTTTGGTTTGATGTAATTGTTCTCCCACAAACAATTTCTTCCTCACACACATTTTCCCACATGCAGAGTACAAATATGTTATATGTTTTAATTATGCTTCCTATGCACCTCCACACTCAGAGCTACAAAAGTAGCTTTGTCAACTAAAAATAAAAAAAAATTTATATTTTACATGCCTCAAACATAAAGGGAAATGAGATAATAACACTTTTTTTTTATTTTCATTATCAAATCTTTGCAACTCTCTTTACTAGTGGCCATTCTTATCAGTAAGTGCTCTGATTGTGACACTGCCAACGTTATGGTATTTATATACCCAATGATGCCATAACTGACACAATTGTAGGCCACAATCCACTTCATTTCATATTGTAGAATGATAAATATTGAATTCACAAATGCAGAAAGTAATTGGAAAATTTGAATATCAATATTTGATCCTTCTAGTTTTTAAACGATTAAATCCATTGAAGATAACCTTGAAAACCAAAAATAGAATATCAAGTTCCTTGTGCACCATGCAAATGAATTCATTAAGAGTATTTAAAACATATGTATTTTTTTATATTAGATCAATTTAAATAATGGAAGTGAAAAAAATACTAAGAAATATTATTTTTGTCACTATTTGAGAATGTTGTGTTTCCCCAGTGTGCATAATGAAAGCTTTATCCATATTTTCACATTTGTAATAATGAAAGCTAAACCCTTATTAAGTAAAAATAGAATGGATGTGAAGAAATGTTTAAATTGTAACAAGAAAAGGCTTCATTTAACTTATTCCATAGTCTAATAAAGGAACACGAATTTTCTTTTCAGTAGGATGAGTTGTCAGGAAATTAACAGGAGTGACATGGCCAAGTCACTTGGTTAATTCAGCCAATTTGAGTTTTTGGGAAATAATAGAGATGTGCATGAGTTCATTTCTAAGATCTAGCTATCTAGTAGAGGTATATTCATTAAAATTTTGTTATCTGAGCTCTAGTCTGGAATAGAGTCAATCGGAATCCAATTGAGTAGCTGTAATTGTCGCTAACTCACTAATACCTCAGATAACAAGTCAATTTACTAAAAATTGTTGTAGTCATGCATGCAATTCAAATTACCTAGTGGATTGGAGGAGAAAGGCACAACTGTAATAATTATTGTATACTAGTGGGTGTATAGAGTTTGTTCAAGCAGGTGAGGGGGAGGATATCACTATTGCAGTGCAGAGGGAGATTCAAGCATTGAATTTATCATTGTAATAGATCATTTTTCTCATCTGATATAATACAAAAAAAGCCCAGTGTTGAGTCCCAATTTTTCTTAATTTTTTATAAAGTTTGCAACGCCTTGCTTCCACATTTTTTAACTCTTTTGACCCTTAATAACTCTTTTTTTCCATGTTACATGTGTTTTTACCAAAAGGGTGATGTGAGCTTTAACGTATGTAAGTTATTCTAAAAGTATCATTTCACTTTGTTCTTGAGTATTTTCAAAGCTAAATGTTGCCTCATCGAATTACCTATAATTTCAAGGTTGACTGACTGAATCTTATGCACGCTAATTATCTTACGAATTAGTTCCATGATTTCATGTAGACAGCCTGTGATTTTCTTATTTCCTACAGACATTTTGCGATTTCCTATCGACATGAATTTCCTGTAACCATTCCAATTTTTTGCAGCAATATAGGCGATTGAGTATGTTCCTTTCAGCCCCAAGAAAAACAAGAACATGGGTTTCGTTAGGAACTTTGCCTACATTGATGTTGTCCTATTGGCTTCCTCAAAAGTTCCACCAAAACTGCCCAGATATTTAATCCTTTCATCGATGGCTGTATTAGGAAATAACTCCAGCAACACAACGAACTCAGTTTGATCTGTCCTTTCAGTCATGTATGAAAATCAACATATCTAATTTTATTGTATTTTCCAGTTATTGTTAGAAAACAGTTTTAGTGTGTTAATTTTCCTAATTCATGCATGTTTATCCCTCTGCACTTGTATAAATACTTCTATGTTTTATTTACAAAGGAGGTCGGATGTACCAGACTTCTTCACTATTGTAATATGTTTCCAAATTAATATAAAGTTACATGTTATGTTGATATCGCTATGTAAACTCCTTTAGCAGTAAAAGTGGTTGTGAGTAAGGGAGGCCTCCCTTTACTCACAACTCCAATAGTTGCAGATTTGTGTTTCTTTTGATATTTCTCATGAATTGATAGAATCACTACATAAATATTGTTTCTCTTTTCTAATTTGTAGCAGCACACGTATGATGGTTAAATGATGAGCCTTATTTCATGAATAAGTTTGGAGACATTTGATCGAGTTTTGATTTATATTGTGAAATGTTAAATTGGTTTAATTTTTGTTTGATTGATTCCTTATCTTTTTTCTGATCAACATCAGCGATTTGAGGTGTTGTAGAGGGATGATTAAATCCACTCCATAGCCTTTGCTACTAAGTGTTGATGAGGAAAACAGATATTGAAGTTGTGTGTGTGTATGGTTTTGTTTAGAAAAACACTTAAAGTATTAACTTGCATATATTTTTCACACCATTTCATAAGCTTACCTACCCCTGGTTGATGATTTATGTCTGTCAAATTATAAGTCTATAATTTTCGCAAATATTTTTGTGCCATTGTCGGATAGGTGATAAGGGACGATACTGAAAGTGTTTTAGTATGATTTATTGTTGTTTTCTATTTTCAGTACTGGGGGATTCGAAGTCGTAAGATGTTGGGTAACGCCTATGCACCTGGGGGAATCAGAATTCACCAAAGCCATGTCCTGATTGTTTGGTAGGTATAGTTTTAAATTTTCATTATTATATATAGGGTCCAATATTTTCAAAATCTTTTAGTGCTGGTGTGAGAACCACTTTTTCCACTAATAAACTGGAAAGGGCAAGGATGTTTGTAAAGAACAAGGAAACGAAGGAAGGAGAATCCGAATAGGAGACTTGTAGTTTTAAAAAGAGCTTGGTAGTTTATCCCAAACATATGAATACTCCCATAGAAGATTCTTTTGTCATAAGGTCTTGTGTTTCTGCTAATCTAGAATCTCCTCTTACAAGGAAGACAACATCTCCGCTTAGTGGTCAGCCTAAAGAGGAATTCCTTGCCAATCCTATTCAAGAAACAAAGTTCCAAACCATTGGTTCTGAAGAATCTATAGCTTACGAGGGTCCTACTCTCTCTTGGTCTGATATGTATCATCTATAGGGCACTGGTACTATAGATGAGAATTATAATGGGAAGGAAGAGGAACTAGTCACATTTGACTTCCCTATCAGGGAAACTGGTGGAGCTACCAAGATGAAAAAGATTCCTACTTGAGCCTTGCCTAACTTCCATGCTATCTCTAGTGAATATCTTGATGCCTTTTTATTCGAATTTGATGTATTGTGTAGAATCTATGACTATTCTTCCACTACTCAAAAGCTGAAGTTGTTTCCTACTACATTAAAGGAATTTTTTCATATGGTTAAATTTATTGGAAGGATATTTTTCAATTCATGACTTTTCCAATCAGGAAAAGAATACTTTTACAGTACTCAAAGTTTTCCCCTATGTCAAAGACTAGTGGGAAACCTACTGTGAAGAGACAGATGAGAGATAACCATGATTTTTTTCATCCGCACCTACTTGGAATTATTTCTGAGACCGCATCAAAGAATAGTATTACCTCATGGAGAAATATGAAGAGAATTTCATAGAATGGATGATGTTGTAGTAGTAAAGAGATCAATATGTGCATGAGATAACGAATATTTTCCATACCCTGTGCAGAAATTTGGGTATCAAATATTTGGGAAAACATCTATTGCTAAATTATTTTATTTTCTTGCAAAAAGACATTCAGGAAAAAATGGTTTTTTTGGAAATATCCTCTTTTGGCGTATCATACCGCTAAACTGCCAATATTGAGGATAAATTTAAGTAGAATAATCAATACTTTGGATCTACAAATTTAAAGTAAGAGGAAGATGCCCCCATACTGCAGAACAAAGGAAAAATCCATTAAAGGGAAACCTTGGACAACCCATCAAAGATGCAAGCAAAGAAAAACACCACAAAGACAAAAAAGGATGCAACGAAATGGTGTGAGTTCAATAAGAGCCCAACTCACAATAAAAGTAAATGTCGAGCCAAGCAGTCACTAGTAGTCGAGTTCAGGGCTTCTGAATCATACGCATGCTTTGAATTTGAGTCAGAACCTGCCAAGGGAAATGAAAAATGGAAATAAAGTATTCATGCAGATCCCAATGCCACCGTTTCCATGACCAAGATCTAGAAGATTGATCGTGAATATCCATAGGAGTGGGAGAAACCCTTCCACTCATATATGTGGGTGAAGGGTTCTCTGTTGTAGTTCATTGTTAACAGTGGAAGAAAAATAGCCTCATATGGGGAGAGGTCATGAAGCAGTTGGGTCTATCGACCAAAATAAACCCACAACCATATACCATCAGGTGGCTTCGCCAAGGATGAGATCTCTGTATCAGCCAACAATGCTTCCTTCCCTACAAAGTTAAGGCCTTCATAAATGAGGTACTATGTGATGTTGTTCCTCTTCAAGTTTGTGATATATTATTACGCCAACTATACTTGTGGAAGTGTCTTCAATTTGTATGAGTCTAGACCTCATTATGTTATTATTCCTTTGGGAAATAATTTATACAAGATACCAGAGGTAGCACTTCCTACCTCCATCTCTTTGATCTCTGTGAAGAAATGTTGTAAGATATTTTTTTAGAATGGGAAATTTGTCTTCCTTGTGATTCATTCTTAGGGCAAGAAGAATATTATGGCCACATCCAAAAAATCTAGACAAGGCTCCTTTGCATGATAATATTAGATTAATAAGGTCATTTAGGAATATAGGGACATCTTCACCTCACCCATAGGGGTACCCTTCATTGCTAGGTCAAGCACTCCATCGATTTTACCCCAAGTGCATCACTACCCAATGGAAAGATCTACCAACACTTTGCTCTATATAATGATGAAGTTAATAATACAATTCATGGGTTGTAGCAGAAAGGGTGTTTAAAGCGGAACAAGAGATTCCTAATTTGATTTTCCCTTGAATTGAATTAGGAGAAAATTGTAATTCCACATGACAAGATAACTTAAATGAGTTAACTAAGTTATTTTCACCTAGTTGGCTTAGTTAATTTGATTTGAGGACCTAACTTGAGTTGTGTATAGTGAGTCCTAAATTTTAGGAGCTTAGTTTAAGTTAATTTTAGTTGGAACAATTTAGTTAAGTTAAATTGACTTACAGTCATTTAAACTAGTTCCAACTGTTGGATGAGCCAGTAGGAGGTCTAGTAGTGGGGTGCAACTTTAGTGTTCAACAAGTTAACTGATAAATAAACCATAATAAACTCTTTCATGTATTAAATACAAGATACCGAGTTCATATTGGAGTTCAAGGGAACTGTACTATCACTTGTATAATTATCCAATATGTATAGGCATTTCATGGAGTGAGATAGAGACCTATAAAGATTGCACAGTTTAGGAGCCTTGTCTGGAGGTCACCCCAACGGTCTGAAATTTTTTTAGAGGTTCTAGAAATCTCAGCCAGGTGTTTGATAATTTTATCTACTCGTGAGACTCTTGTAAATGTACTTTCCATTTCTAAAGATAAATACAAACTGTCATCTACCGCACTGGTTTTCCCACATTAGGTTTTTTCGAGGACAAATGTACAAATTTAACTGTGTTCATATGGTTGTTTCTATTATGCTACTTGTGTAATTTATATTTCAGTTCTTATGCTCTTGATGATAGTGAAGATATGGAAATTTTTTTATTTCATAATTTACTGAAGCATCTATAAATACCGTATCTCATAAGTAGGAGAAATAATTCAAGTATTGCAGAAATATTTTCCTTCTTGAAAATTTCACATGGTATCAGAGATAATGGATAAAAATGAAAATGGAGGATCTTCCATGGACCAAAGATCCATTAGTAAGAAGGGTTCACGAAGTCAAAGGGACTCACACAGTCCTCCAGAGCACGGAAAAATGTAGAGAGAATATGACATGAAAGTGTTGGCATCTAGACTAGAGGACGATATTGCTTGTCTGTCGAGCACAACTCCTCCAAGTGTTTGGTATATTGATAGTGGAGCATCTGCTCATATAACAAGGGTTCGAGAATTTTTTTCAAGTTACCAAGAAGAACATATGAATTTCCAGATAACTATGGGAAAAAAGCAAAAATGTACACGCATTTTCAGAGGTACCATAACATTTCAGACATAAGATAGCAATAATATTCGAGCCATGAATGATCTGCAGGTACCAGGGTTGCGGATGAATTTACTCTAAGTGTCTCAACATCAGAGCAAGGGATATGATGTATAATTTATTAGAGACAAGGTGTATGTCAAACACCCTATCTAGAGCAAAAAGGCCCAAACTAGAGTAAGGAGTCACAAGTTGTATAAGCTCTAGCTTGACTCTCCATTGGCCCTGATTGGAATACAAATGAGATAGATTTGGATGAATTATGGCATAGAAGGATGGGGCGTCTACATCATGGAGCCTTGGGGATACTGAAAAATACTCTCATCGTGGCTCTCGAACTCAGCATGAAGAAAGAAAAAGTTTGTAGGGGATGCATACAAGGGAAGTACGCTAAGGAAAAATTTCCAAGAAGAAGCAGTAGAACCAAAGGCGCATTAGAGTTAATACACTCTGACATTTGCAGTCCAATTTCCACAACTACACTCAGTGGTGCAAAGTATTGTTCCACCTTCATTGATGACCATTCCAGGAAAACAGGGATCTATTTTTTAAAACCAAAGATGAAGTCTTTGATCGACTCAAGTATTTCAAAGCATTGGTGGAGAACTCTACAGGGAAGAATATCAAGAAGTTGTGGTCAGATAATGATGAAGAATATATCGATAAATACTTCACAAATTTTTGTGCAAAGGAAGGCATCAATATAGAATGGACAACTCCATACAATCCAGAGAAAAATGGAGTTGCAGAATGAAAGAATTAGACCATAAAAGAAGCTGCAAGGGAAATTTTCTATGACCAAGATATGCCTAAATTCTTATGGGCAGAGGCCTGCAATATAGTATTATATATTCCGAACTATGTTCGTCATAGAGCTTTGGGGAAGGTAACTCCCATGTGCGTTCACAAGAATCAAGCTAGAGGTGAGCCACATCAGGATATTTGGCAGCATGTTATATTGCCACGTTCTAGACGAAAAGAAAAAGAAGTTGGATCAAACTACAGAAAAGGGTTTCATGATAGGTTATAGCGAGAATGTGAAGGCATATCATATCTATATTCCGGAGAGCAGGAAAATAGTGGTAAGAAGGGATGTGAAATTCCAAGAGGAGAGAGCCTTCAGGAAATCTCGAGAAATGGCCACAGATACGCAGATTGAGGAGGATCCACTAGTACAACCTCAACGACCTACAAAGGATATGTCAAGTGCCTCTCCAAGTCAGAATGATTCTGAGGAGAGCTCCTTCAAAGAAGAACAGGAAGGAGAGCAGTTAAGACCACCCACCACTAATGGGAGATTGAGTAGAGAAATTCAACCAATTCTGAAGAATGCAGAAGAATTTGTTGGAGCCCCTAGAGAAGGAAAAGGGATAAGGAAGCAACCAGACAAATATCGAGCAATGGTAGCTTAGGTTAGTGAACCATCCACCTTTTGGGAAGCAGCTCAACATAAAGTATGGGTTGATGCTATGGTGGAGGATTATAGCTCCATCATGATGAATGATGTACCAAAAGTAGCTCCTAGACCACAGGACAGATTAGTTGTAGAATCCATATGGACCTACAAGATAAAATACGCTACAGATGGAAGCATAAAGAAGTTCAAGGAAATATTTGTAGCTAAGTGGTGTGCATAGAAGGAAGGCATTAATTATGAAGAAACCTTCACCCCAGTAGCTCGTTACACTTCTATGAGATCCATCATCTCTCTGGCTGCGAAGATGGGATGAGAGATTCACCAGATGGATTTCAAGACAAAATTCTGGAATGGGGTGATAGAGGAGGAAGTGTACATAGAAAAGCTATAGGGCTTCAAGACACATGAGCACAATACTCATGTTTTCAAGCTTAAGAAAACCTTGTATGGTTTAAAACAATCCCCTAGCGCATGGTATGGATGGATTGATAGCTACTTGCAGAAGACAAGGTTCGTCAAGAGTGACACAGACCCCAACCTTTACAACTTGAGAGTAGGGGATGAGGTACTTATTTTTGTACTTTAAGTGGATGACCTTTTTTTGACCGGATCATCCAAGCTCATCAAAAAATGAAAGGACAATCTAGCACTAGAATTCAACATGAAGGACCTGGGGAAAATGCACTATTTTCCTGGATTTGAAGTCTAGCATCAAAAAGGGGAAATATTCCTAGGACAAAGAAGATACACGACAGAAATCCTAAAGAGATTTAAGATAGAAGACTGTATACCCATGGCCACACCAATAACTAATAACTTGAAGAAGATAGATACATTAGAGGATGATGAAGTTGATCCCACCTTGTACATACAACTCATCGGATCATTGATGTATCTGGTCAATACTAGACCAGACATCTGTTATGCAATGAATACCCTCAGTCAGTTCATGGTGGAACCAAGGAGGGATCACTGGACAACAACCAAACATGTTCTCAGATACCTGAGAGGGACAATCGAATATGGGTTGAAGTACACCAAGGGTAGCAAGGTCTAGATGAGTGGGTTCACATATGTAGATTGGGATGGAAGCACAATAGATCAGAAAAGTACCAGTCGGTACTATTTTAGTCTCGAATTAGGAATGGCCTCCTTGTGCAGCAGGAAACAGAAGTTGGTAGCACTGAGCTCAGCTAAGGTAGAGTACATGGCAGCAAGAAAATATTCATGCGAGGCCACATGGAACCTGCTCAAGAAGTCCCCTGAACATTCGCAAGAATCAAAAGAAACCAACCGGGATTATGTGTGATATACAGAGCTTCATTAAGCACTCTGAAAATCATGTGTTTCATGACTAGTCGAAACACATTGAAATTCGGTGCCACTTCATCAGGGACTATGTCTAGAGGGAAGCAGTAGATTTTTGATACATTACTACTGGAGAACATGTGGTATATCCTCACAAAGGCTCTAAGTAAGATAAAATTCACTTACTTCAGAGAGAAGATGGGGATGGTTGAGAACCCTTTCCATTAGAGAGAAGGGTGGTGTTCAGAGGAAGAGGGAGATGCATTAAGGATGTTGCAGTGGTAGAGGAAGTGTCACGAGGCAATACTACAAGAAGCAACATCATAGAGATGAGGGGCAGTAGCCATGACAACATTAGCCCAGCAGATATTATAGAGTCAGAGCAGTACAACTGTATATTTCTTAACAACTTTCCTTGCTAAGAGGGAAAATTGATTTCTATAGCATCGAGAAGCGTTCTAAGTCTGATTTTGGTAGAGAGGCTTGGACAACAGTTATCTAGAGAACACAGAAATCATTTGCGAAAGTTCCACAACGATATGAATTTATTAAAATAATTAATTATTTTAATGCAGACCCTAAGTTTAAACTTATGGAAATTAAATAATTAAAGGGTATTAATAGAGTAGAGTGTGAATCTTCTAGAAAACGAAGGTCAAGTCATCTTTTAATATAAGCCTTTCATTAACGATATAGTCATGGTCTTTGATTCATCAGCGAGAAGACTATAAGAAGAGACTTGAGGGCGATTTGGAAATCAAGCCGGGGACACTCTCAGTAGCTGAAGGAAATCGATTTTGAAGCAAGAGAATTTAATTTCAGAGGATGAGATTTTAGAGGCAAGGTTGTAGAAGAAGAAGGAGGAGGGAGGAGTTTGTTATCGAAAAACAGATGTTAGAAGGATGAAGGGAAGGGTGAGTAGAGTAGCAGCAAGACCCCCTCTAGGAAGAATCACGCAGTCCAGGGAGAGGCTGCATAGAGCTCTCATGCTGGATGATGCAGAGGGTGAAGGAGGTCACCCCGAGGGTTTGAAATTTCTCTGGAGGTTCTAGAAAATTCAGCCAGGTGTTTGCTAATTCTATGTACTCATGAGACTCTCATAAATGTACTTTACATTTCTGAATATAAATACAAACCCTCATCTGCTACACCTGTTTTCCCACATTGGGCTTTTCCAGGCAAAATTGTCCAAAAATAATTGTGTTCATATGGTTGTTTCTATTTTTCTACTTGCGTAATTTATCTTTCTATTATTGTGCTGTTGATGATAGTGAAGATCTGAAAATGTGTTTATTTCAGAATTTACTGAAGCATCTGTAAATAACTTATCTCATAAGTAGGAGAAATAAACCAAGTCTTGCATAAATATTTTCCTTCTTGAAAATTTCACACTATACTTGTGTAGAGATTTCTTAGGCTTGAGAAAGCATTGTATTTCTTCTCTATTTTCTTACTAATGAAATGCACATAGGAAGGGGTTTTGAACAATTTCTTTCCCCTTTGATATATCCTCCTGTATGTGTATTGATTAATGTCTCATGCTTTTGATATGGCTTCTCAATCATCATTGTATTTTCACAGATGAGTAAAGAATATTTGAGTCTGATGTTTTACAACATTACATGAAAAATATTGAATCTACCATTAATTTCTACAAAGGGAACATCAAGCCAATTTCATCACCCTATGGGAGCCCGATTGTGTTGGTACAAAATAAATATGAAACTTTGAGAAACTATATTGACTGTCGATCACTAAATAAGATCAATTTTCGACCATAGATTGATGACCTTTTGAATGAACTTAACGGGGCCAAATATTTCATCAATATTGATTTCAGGCCTAGTTATCACCATGTACCAATCGAATACTCGAATGTGATGAAGACTACCTTCAAATCCAAGGAAGGCCTCTCTGAACGGACAGGCATGCCCTCTGAGTTAAAAAAGGCCCCGACACCTTCATGAGGTTAATGAACGACATATTACATCCCTTCACCAACTCATTCATGGTAGTGTATTTGGGTGACATCGTAATGTTCAACCTAATTTGGGAAGAGAACCTACACCATACTCGGAAAGTCCTCCAAAGTGTCCCAGTTTGGAGAAATGCACATTTGGTATGACTCGTGTTCAATATCTAGGGTACATCATTGAGGAATGGGGCATGCATGTGGACCCATCCAATATACAAGTCATTCGCGATTAGCCATCACTGACAACTCTAACATAGCTACACAACTTTCGAGACTTGCCAATTTCTACCATAATTTCATGTTTGGTTTGTCTCATATCACTTAGCCTTGGAGTCAAGTCACCAAGCACGGAGCAAAAGAAAGATTATTATCATTTAAATCCCAACAGAAGGAATTTTCCGAATTGAAGCGTCGCGTCTGCTCTGCACCAATGATCATAATACAATACCCACAACAACCATTTGAGATTGAGATAGATGCCTCCAACTATGACATCGAGGTGATTCTTACTCAACAAGGACATTCAGTGGCATATGACAGTGAGATGCTTTCATACCTAGGCTGAAAGTATCCCACCTATGAAAAAGAGATGTATTCCATTGTGCATTCCTATCGAAAATGGAAGCATTACATATAGGGAACGAAATGGTCATCCACACAGAACACCGACCCCTGTATTTCATAAAGACACAAGGAAAGTTTCAGAATGATCTCCATTAAAAATGGTCCACATAACTGCAATAGTTCCATTTGAAAATTAAGTGAAAGAAGGGTAGCAACAACAATGTTTCAGACTACCTTAGCTGAGCACCGGCTATGGCACTAACGACTGTGCACATGAGAGTTCAGGGTGGCAAAAACTCAACAACGCATACCAGATGCTCTTGGAAGGCAAGCAAGTTCTATATTTTCACCTCCAGGGAACATTGTTATTCCACCTCAGACATCATTGTTTTGCTTCAGGCAAGTGTGGAATATGATTTTAGAGGAACACTATAGTTGAGTCATTGGAGATTTCAAAGTAGAGAAAAAAATGGAAGTGTTGCAGAATTATTTTTATTAGCCAAACATCTGAAAGGATGTTGGGAAGTACATCAGATCTCACATTGTTTATGTCATTTCCAAATTAAAAATCGAGAAGCAAGGCCCATACACTCGTCTGCCTACTCATAGTCCACCTTAGGAATTCATATCCGTGGATTACATGTGAGTCCTTATTTCTAATAAGCATGGAAGCAACTATGTTTCTATGGCCATTGACAGATTCTATATTTTTTCCATTATCGCTCTGTGTAAGAAGAGTAACACAACAGACACACCTATTAACCTCTTCTTCAAATGAGTGCGGGTACACCTTGGAATCCTATAGTCCATTATCTCTTATAGGTATAGCATGTTGCCGAGTACATTTTGGTCAAGCCTCTAGTTGATATTGGATACCAAGCTCACTAAGTCTAGAACCTTTCACCCCCAAATTCTTGGAGAAATAGAGCTCGTAAAGGTGATGATTGTGCACATTCTGCATATGTACAACTCAAAGAATCCATGCACATGGAATGAAGACTCCACTATGTCCAACACAGATAAAACAAAGCTATAAATATATCAACTGGTAACAACCCCTTTTATGTGGGGTTGTGGTTCAAGCCACTATTTCCCATTGATGTGGCCATACCATTTGCAACTACTCATGTGGTTTCCAGTCATGTCCATTTCGAAGTTGAAAGGGCTAACAACTTCATTGAGCACATTCAGCACATATTCCATCAAGTCTATGACGTAGCGGACAGAGCCAATTCAACATCGGGTGGCACACAAGTCCCATATGAGAGATTACGTTTGGTTACATTTGCATAAGGAGCACCTCATTGGGCCCCACTACAAGTTTCACTTTCTCAGGTATGGGTCATAAACCATCACCAATGTCGTAGGGGAAAATTCCTTCGAGCTCAATATTTCACTGTTCCTTGGCTTTCACCTAGTATTTAATGTGAATTGATTACGACCATATGTTCCCCCATTGTTAGACACATTCAAAGTTGTTGAGCATATGTCACTAGAAAATCTCAATCTGAACTGGATTGAACATGCCACAACTGATAGGATCATGGAAACAAAAATAAATAACACTCACCACAAGAGGATCCAACTATATCGAGTTTTCAAAGTAGGGAAACTCCTTCACGAGGGAAAGTGGTTCACCAGGGACTGGGTTCAACAAACAATTCTCACATCATGGAGGCTCTAGATGTAATGGGGACCATTGGTTCCTAAGGGGAAAGGACTGATCCAAGTGGATATTGGTGTCGACCCACCTATTCAACCTATACCTCTAGTCAGTTTCACCATTTTCATTGATTATTGGAGCATTTACTATTTTTAATATTTTTGGGGGTATTGAACTTCCAGAGCTCTTTTGACCCCCTAATTTTTTTTTATTAAGGTGCACAATAGGCCCTTAACCAAAAGCAATATCATATGAAAAAAATTATATTACTCAGGGAGACATTTCCAACAAGGCATCGTATGCACCAGACAAAGATCATATGACCATGTTACAACACCGGGAACTTTGCTACTCAACTAACCCCAATGAGGTCCAAAAAATCTTGGTGTTCCATCTCCTTGGTTTATAGTTTTGGTTGTTTATGGTTTTCCTTTGTTGTTAAATAATAGAATGGTCCTTGAGCCTCATTATAATAGAGTTTACATGCAGCATGTAGCCACCACATTTCTCCTCAAAGATATTCTACCATCACCCGAGCCAGTTTATTTCCATTATGTTTGGAAACATCTTTCAGTTCTTTGATATATATCTCTATATCTCTGTGTGTGTGTGTGTGTGTGTGTGTGTGTGTGTGTGTGTGTGTGTTATAAGGTTTGGATCAAAACCCTTGGCATAAAACTACCTCTAGAAATTTTTTGAGGATTTCTATCTAGCTATATCCTTCATTAATATACTTTTTCTATAGAAAACATTGTTTGAATTCAAAATGGAGTAATATTTATTTTGTATAAAAACACCCAAATGCATTTAAAATTATTTTGGTTGAGTATATCTTACTTATGGTGAAAATGGATGAAGATAAATGTTGTATCACCCTTTTGTGTAATTTTTCAAATTCATGATGTTGAGAATTGTAGCAAGAAAGGCTCAGCCTAACTTAGACGTGGTCAAATTTAGAAAATCCAAAATTGAGAGATCAACAGACAACTTGGAGGAAATTAAGTCTAAGTGACATGCCCCTTGTCATTCAGTTAGCTCAGTAAATTTGAGTTATTTGGATTTCATTATAGTTTGGATGTGTTGATTTGTAATTTGTAGCAATCTAGTTTAGTTATTTATGGTTGTACTCACTTAAACTAGTTCTACAATTAATAGAACTATTTCGAGCTCATATGTGCAATGGAATAATAGTTTAACTTGGAGATCATCCAGTTAACTGGTCAATCAACCAATAAAGTCTCATGCATGCAAGGATTTATATATAGCTCATGCATGCAATGAGTGTTGAGTGTATAGGTGTTGCATGCAATCAATGATCAATCCTTGGGAATTGTGCAAACAATTTGGAGGAAATTCCTAAAGAATAGGGAATAATTTCCTCAGGATTTGCGCAAGGAAATAGGAGGCCTACGAAGGCATAAAGTGGCTAAGTGCTGGCCATAGATCCCCAGTCACTAGGGAGAACACTTATTCTTTTCTAGGTTGAGCTCAAAGCTTGAGCTAGCAACTGTAATAGTTTCTCTATTCAATTAATTAAATGAAAATAGGATTAAGGGGTTTTTATCAATTGGTTTCCCCTAGATACATTTGTGTACTTGTGTATGTGACCGATGCATGTTTGCGATTTTTTTTATAAAATGTGAATTCATTTCTAGAGAGAAGTAGAGTAGAATTGTGTCTCTTCATTTATATTAAATTTCTTGAGTAGTTGTAATTCTATCAAATCTCTACAAGGTATCAAAGTAGGATTCATATTAGAACAATAATTTTTAATTTTTTCCCGAGGACGCTTGAATTTGTAGCTTAATTGTAGCATGATTTCTTCAGAGTTTGGAGAATGGACTTCAATGGATTGAGATTACATTATGCCTTGGAAGGCAACTCAAATTTCATTACCTGGAAGGATCATTTGGAGGAAATGCTTGATGATAATGGATTGTTGGATTATGTCAAGACATACTTTCCAAAACTAGGATCAGTTGATGCCCAGAACCTAGCCCAATACAAAAAAGATGTTTGTAAGGTGAGGAGAATAATCTTGGAGGGAATAAGTGACCACATAGTCCTCCATCTCCATTGATAAGAAACACATTTCGCAATGTGGAAAGCACTAAATGAGCTATTCGATAATAAAAATGACCATAGAAAGCTCTCCCTCAAATATAATCTTCAAAATATGAGAACGATGAAGAATGAATCTTTGGTCCAGCATCTTACTAATTTCACTGAAGTTTGATATGATCTTGGAGGGATTGGAGAGAATTATGCCAAGTGTATGAGTGAGTCTTCAGAGATGGGAAGGTCCACCTCAAGTATTTTTCTTCATTCAAAATAAAGAAAATTGGTGTTAGGATCAAGATTATATACACATTATAGGAAGATGCATGTATAGGCTTGAGGGGCAAGGAAGGGATTAGATATGTGGTGGTTGAGAGGGAACACGATAGATATCTCAAGATAGAGACCAGTTGGCACATTGGATCACCCGTTTGATGATGATTATGATTAAAAATAATATACCCTCATTAGAATGAGTATTTGATCCAAGTGGGCACAGGGATAAATTATATTTATACCTCCGGGAGTGAGGTGGAATGATGTAGCTAGTTAGTCTCGGAGTTGTAGATTTTTTTGGAAGGGTCCATTGAGGCGTTCTCCTCTTGGATCATTGTGTTTCTACAAGGGACCATAGTATTCAGTAGAATGAGGATAAATTTCATTCAAATAATGATGAGTAAAAATGGGTGTTGACAACAGAGCAGGAGGCTCAGTAGCAAAATCAGCAACAACACAATTTTCCTGGTAGACACTTGCATACAAAGATGAATCATATTTTATTTTTGGATGCTTTTTAGTTCTAATTATTGTTGTGGAACAAAAAAAATGAGAGTTAGTGCTACAATACATTCCATAGGTGCATAATATGAGTGGTTTATAATCCATTTATTTATAAGAGGGAGTGTTGAGAAGTGTAGCACGAAAGACTCAATTTTATTTAGCCCTTGTCAAATTGCAAAAATTCAAAATTTCCTCATAACTAGATAGCTTGGAATAGTTGACTGAGATGACATGGATCTTGTCACTTAGTTATATTATTAAATTTGAGTTAGTGGGCTTCGAGTTCATTTTGCATGTGTTGATTGATAATTTGTAGCAAGCCAGTTTAGTTATTTCGAGTTCTTCTCACTTAAAATTGTTCCAATAGTTAATAGAACTAGTTGGCAGTAATTTGTGCAGTGGGATAATAGTCTAACTCAAAGATCATATAATTAACTTATCAATAAGCCAAAAATAGCTCATGCATGTAAGGAATGTGATTTTATCAGCTATGATGGAGATTCCAAGGGAGTTTAACATCGAGTGTGAAAGAGTGTTGAGTTTACAAGTGTTGCATGCAATCATTGATCAATCTTTGGGAACTAAAAAATAAATTTGGATGAAATTACTAAAGAATAGGGGAGTATTCCCTTGGGATTTGCACAATGAAATAGGATTTTGATGAAGGCATAATTTTTCTATGTTTTGGCCAAAAATCCTGAGTCAGTACAGAGAATAGTTGTTCTTTTGCAGGTTGAGCTCATAGATGGAGCTAGACATTTTTAAAGTTTCTCTATTAAACTGATTAATGTAGACAATCTTAAGGGATTTTCACTAGTTTGTTTCCCTTAGATACATTTGTGTAATTTTTTATGCAATTAATGCATGTTTGTGAATTTTGTTCGAAATTGTGAATTGATTTCTACATAGCAGTACAGTAGAATTTTGTCTCTTGATTTAGATTAAATTTTTTGAGTAGTTGAAATTATATAATTTTTTTACACATGATACAAAAACTTCATGCCCATTGTAAACACCATAAAGGTATATGTGATTCTAAAATCATATTTGGTTTACGGTCAGAGGAGGTGAGGAAAAAACCACTTGAATCCGCTAATCATAGCTCTTGGCTATTCGAGGAAGGTCGAACATTAGAGGAATTTTGAGGGAAAAAATGGATCTCAAAAAAACATTTGTACTAACAAAATTAACTTTAAATGAAAAAATAGGGTACAAAATGGTGATTTCATACCTAGGATATAATATTTTTGATGGGAAGAAGAAAAATATTTTTTTATTATATCTTCTTCTTATCTCGTGGTAGCTTCCCTCAAATTTCAACAGTAGACACTCATTAGATGCATAATTAAATTCAACATACAATGAGTACCTACTCTACATACTTCTGAGTAGATCCACAATGTGTAAAAAAATGAAAATACATGAAAAAAAAATTTAACCTAACTTATGCTAGAAACAAATGAAGGGAGAAAAGGGCTTATCCAAATCTATTGGAGGAATAGGTCTCCTAAGAAGTCCAAGGAAAATTTCTATAACAATAATATGGTTTTCTACGGTTGATAATAAGTAAGAGAAAGGTAATAATGAGAATGAGAAAAATTATTTTAATGATGATTATGAAATATATTCTTAAGTAATGATGACATTTCCTTTTCTTGCAACTTCAACATCTTGTGTAGGGTGGAGTACATTGCTAATAAACTATGGAGATTCTTTATATATGATTTAGGATTTGTACTATTTTTTATTGTATGAGAAATATGATGGAATGATAGCATACCTTATTGGTGGCATTCATATTATCATAGTTCTCCATGATGAATCGTTGATCAAATTCCCTAATGCTTCAGTAAATGGTATTAGAGGAATTTTTCACAATCTAATACTAGCAAGATAATCACTATTAGTGAGCATACTTAATGATGCAATTTTGTATATTATTTTCCTTGGTGAAGGGTAAAATAGTATAAGGAAATATGGTTATCTCTAAGAAATCTATAAACTTCCATGAATATTCCATTGGACAATTCGTCTGAAATAGATCTAGTAAAATAAAATGAAATATATGTTATGAAGCATAAATTCCTTTATATTATACAATCATTAATTATTTATTTTCTACTTATGAGCGATATAGATAAAATGTGGAAAAAAATCACAAAAATTAAAAAATGCATTATCTACAACGAACACAATATTTTCTTTGGGAAGCCCTTATAGGAAAAAACTCAACTATAAAGTGAGGATCCTTTCTATTTTTTGGTATCAAAATAAGGCAACTACAAATGAGAAGGAACTTTCTATGGATTTACCTAAAACATATGTATTTTTAGGCTACTACAAAAAAATAACCACCTTTATTATATCCTCTAACTTAGTCTCAAATTATCTTCTCTACCATGGAACAATATACAATAGCATAGAAATCCCTACTCCTCCTAATGAACTAGGTTTAGAATATATCGATAGCAAGCTATGTATCAATATTGACTCCTTCAACTCTCAACAAGGGTTACAATTATGAGCCTTCTAGATTCCTCTTCATAGTCCACAAATTGCTAGCCTCTTTTTCATAAGTAATGATGGCTAATGTGGCATCCTCTAGAACCATGGTGTAAACTAGACGGTGAGGTTCTAAGAGGAATAAATTTATGTACAAAATCTAATTGACATATTTCTTGCATCATTGGAGATAACTCTAGGTGTAGAATAGTTCCACGGATTTTGCATTAAGCATATGATTTGGAAATCGAGAAACTATTTTTAATTCCTCAAAATGTACCTAGAGGATTGTGGGCCTCAATACTCCAAGTTGGGACCTATAAACAAAAATGATCCTACTAGATGAAACTTCAATTTTTTTCACTTTAAAAGAATTAAGATAGATGTAAAACAATATAATGAATCAATATAGATCATACCTATCCATTTTGTTATATTTTTTCTCCTCAAAAAAATTTACTAATTGAGGTGACAAAAATACTATACCTTTTAATTAGAGTACCATTTTCCTTTTCATGGAAATTAGACCTTCGATGCAATCTAACAAAGGTTATGCTTCCCCTATCTCATCATTTTTTTACCTATTCTACAAAATTGAGTCCCATATAAACACTACAAAACTATCTAATTCTAAGTATCATAGAATTTTATATTTTCCATGTTCAACATAAAGAAAATCCACATATAAGGGGGTATACTAAGTTTCTAGGAATTATCTCCTACTTTCTCTACTATCTTGAAAGGATAATATCACAAAGACTTGATATTATTACCAAGTCCCTACAGTGTCTTCTCTTCCAAGTATGACCATACTCTTTCTCCAACTCTGAATGACTTCTAAATAATATCTTAATCATGACTAACCTTGTATTTTTCTTATGACTCCTTCAACATTTACTATAATTGAAAATGGATTTTCCTAATTTTCAAAACCAATTTTTTTACTCTTGTGATATCTTCCCCATTTATCCATCTTTTCTATTTATGAAATCCAAACGTGAAGGTGGCAAATATAAAAAAAATCAAATGGCCACTTGATACTAGACGTTTTGAGCACTCTGTTATAAAAGTCCTATATTTCGTAGAAAGTTTTGTCAACTCTTTATCATAATTCCTATATTTGGTATAAATTTTTGTCAACTCTTCATCAGTTGAGTAGTAAAAGTCTATTTTTAAATATTTGGTCTAGAAAGTTGCTAAAGGTATCCATTGTAGTTATATTTCATATTTTATAAAATAAAGGAAAAATTGATGCCAATGAACATAAAATTTGGTATTCAATTATATATTGTGATAAGGATAATATTATTTCTATCAATCTATGATATTCAGTGCCTTTTACTGTAATAGTCTACAACTTCCTTATTCATGTACCTTCTTGATTTATCGTATAATGATCCATCATATGTATTTGTATTAAAAAATTTCAAATGTGACAATTGGGTGCTAACTCCTCTTTCATATATGTCTATGTGATAATATGAAAACATGAGAATTCAAAAATATATATTATATTTTGACTATGACCTTCTTCCTCCATTGAATCATTATGGAAAAATTTATATCATTTTAATATATTATGTTGAGGCTTAATCCATTTTCTTAGCATGCATTCCTTTCTAATATAAGTCAAAATTTTCTTGAAATAAAATTTAGCTCTTATTTATGTTTCCTTATACTCTTTATAAAATACATATATTTTCTAAATTTTTCTATGGATTTTGAAAAATTGTCATGAAAATTTATTTTTTAATTATTTCAACCAAAGTTTTTAAATGGATGGTATAAATTTTTTTTTAAAAATTATGGATTCAAGATTAATTTATGGCTTGGAATAGTTCTCTAGACAAGAACATTTTGAGGAACAACACTCTTTTTGTGTGTTATTTACTCTTTAGGTCATTATACATTGGAGTTTGTGAGAATAGGAATCATGATTACCTCATTTGTGTCACCTTTTGAATCGAATGTAAGCGCCTATTTAACTAAACTTGATAATATTTTAGGCCTTGGTTTTACATAAATTTATAGGTAAAAATTTTCAGGTTTGATTCCCTCTAGGGCCTTTCAAAGTTTTATGCCTTATAATATTACTTTATGGACTGTATTATTATTCAATGTGGCATGAGTGCCTCCCTTAAAATTGAGGGTTTGGAATCTTAGTAGTGAAATGAATTTACAAATTGAACTGTTAAGTTTATTTGGTTTGGTTTCTATTATAAAATTACATTTATATGTATAAATATCAAGTTCACTTTCACTTTGTATAATTAGTAATATTTATGACTTATAATATCACAAACCATGCAATATTCATGCTTATTCATTTGAAAATAAGTGTTGTAGTATTTTTAACAAAAGATCAAAATCTATGTGGGAAATAAATACTAGACTAGCTATTCCCAAAGAAGAGATAATAGAGAGAAACATTGCTTAGAAAATTGACTAAGTAATGAAAGATACAAATTGAATGAAACAAGAGACATGATATGAAAATTTCACATGTTATTATTTCTCAAGTTAAAAAAAATACACAAAATATCTACAAGGAAGAAAATTTGTGTATTAGGTTGAGGTTCCTAGTGTGTGATCTTTGCTAGCTAGAAAAGTAATTTCCCTACTAAACTGGTGAGCTAAAAATTGACTAGAAGACCCTAAATTAGAAAAACATCTAAGAAAAAATTAATTGAATTAATTGGAGTTATAAATTATTTAAAAATGATTCAATAACTATGACATGCAATAATTACCCAACAAAACTCTACAAATGGAACTAAAATTCAACTAACAAGTATTATGTGAGTGGAGTTATGTGGTACTTCTTAAATTTAAGGAAGGAACTATGTACTCACTTTAGGAAATATTATACATTATTCAGTATGAAATAATTTATTAAATTATCCATTTCATTGTCCATCCAAAATCAAATCAATGCCAGATGTCATCCTAGGTAGGACCAACTGCTAAAGATATACATTAAAAATAGAAAATGATAAAAATAGGCGATGGTGCAAAATGGTATGGAATTTCTAGAAGTGAAATAAAATTAGCAATATATTCTCCTAAGAATGTATGAAAGAGGGTTAAATGTTTGCTAGAGTACTACAATGTACTATGTTATCACACCCTCCCTCAACAGACAACTATGTAATATTTTAGTTAATGAGTCTTGAAACTATTCAAACATTTTAGTTACTCATGTACACCATAAATAAATGATAATGTGGTACAAAAATGAAAAAAATAATTGTATGGACATCCCCACCCAAAATAATATTACCTTTGAGAAATATTTCAAGTAATAATAAACTGCATCTTTCACTCCTAAGAGCTCCTGCAAAGTTGTATATCCCAACCGACTAATTATCTTGGTAAATATGTCTAGAGAATTTTAAAAAAGAGGGATAATATTTAATATAAATGCCTCATGGGTATTCTCTCTAATGTAGTGTGTGTGAACCTCAATGTTCTTGTTCCATTTTCTTTCAATTGGGTCTCTTAAAAAGCTTGGGTATGCTTTGGTCACACATCATGCGATTGTATGAAACTCAATTTCTACACCATGCTCTCCCAAAAAGTGCTACAACTAAATTGCATGAGTGAAAATGTTCACTACAGCTCTATATATCACCTTTGATTATGAAAAAAAATTGTTGTCAACCTCTTCCTCAAACAACATATGAAACCAAAAAAAAGGTAGAGAAAAAATCCCAATGTAGACTTGTAATTTTTTCTATCACTAGCACAGTCTAATTTTGTATAGCCAAAAACATCAAAGAAATATATTGTCGCACAATGTAAGCCATATCTAGTAGTTCTTGTGATATCTAATACTTCTCTTAGATGTTTTATAGTGTATCTATTACATGTACCTAGAAACTGTTCAAATTGCATTAGAGATATCTATTCTCAAATGTGTAAGGTATAAATCACTCTGATTCAACTATCAATATATATAAGAGTCCACCAATATTTTATAATAGCCATCCTATACCTTAACTCTTGAAAGGAAAGCAGTTAACTTAATATCCTCTAGCTTAGCTTCTAAAATCTATCAATAATGTCATTGGAATATTTCAACTGAGCTAAAGGGATATAGTTATCATCTCAGTTGATCTTAAGGAAATGTGAATATGAAAAAAATCCCATATTAGTCACGAAAATACTGTTAGGAGGAATAATTACCAATTTACAAGTGTTTCTCTACATGAATTGATTTTACTCCGATGTAATCACTACTTTTCAAGAGGAGTATTGTCGAGCTTCTACATATATCCAAGGCTCTAATCCATGCACCAAACAATAAATGCTAGTATAGGGAGAAAATGAGATATTCATCAGTTATGAAGGCTCCATAAAATAAAACCTAGTTCCTCACCAAACGATAAGATCATCTACTATTTAACTAGATTACTTTTGTTTTTGTTGCACCCATCAAGGCCTTTTCTCTAGACCTATAATTTATTTTTTCTTGTTTTAAAATATAAAAATACCAAATATTATCAAAATTTTGATATGAGGAAGTACTACTACAATCTAGGACATGTTTAGATGGAGATTATGAAGTAGGGTGATCTAGAAGTGGCTACAAGGGATGTTCATTAAATTAGGCACTTCTTCGAATGAAAAAAATATGTAATGAAGATTATAATAACATGTATCCCTTAACTTCTTTTGGATATCCAAAAAAAACATTTTTTCTCATATGCTCCATTTCATTACTCCAAGTAGAGAGAATCCTAGCCAATGCTTAGGTATGAAAAAAACTCATATTTTCAATATCTTATTTCTTCCTTCTCAAACCCTAAAAATAATTTATCCCATTTATTCAATATTTTAGGAGCTAAATATCTAAAATGAAGTATATAATTCACCATCTCTTTTAGTGTTCTACTTTTCTTCTCCACAACTCCATTTTGTTATGGAGTGTAAGAAACTATAGTTTTCATCTCTATTCTTGATTCTAAGAAAATGTTTTAAACATCAGTATTTGCATATTTACAACCATTATGTATACAAAGGAATTTAGTCCTCTTCTCTATTTATTTTTCTATATTTTCTTCAAATTTTTGAGATGATCAAAATCATATAATTTCAACATAAGAATATAAACCTAAGTATATCTTGATAGATCATAAATTATGTTTAACACATACTTTTCCTTACTTATTGACGTGTGATGAAAAGCTCTAGCAATATACCCATGCATGGAACAAGTAGTTGGAAGGATCTCCTAGCCTTAATTGTATAAAAAAAATTTTCAGGTTGCTTGCCCAGTATGTAGCCCTCATAAAACCCATATTTGTATTGGATATGTGCCATTGATTCAACCATTCCTAATTTTTGTGCTATTCCAAATAATTATAACGAAAGTTATGAAATCTCTCATAGAATAACATTCTCTTCTCATTATCATGTATTAGAAAATAAGAAATATATTAGTAATAAGAAAAAGGAGGTTTATAACCTAGAATGGCAGTTCACCTTTCCAATACCAACTGTAAAACCATATGACATGTTGGAAATCACCATTGTATCTAGAGTGGATTCTATTTTCTTTCTTTATGTTGTATAATGAGAGATTTGATAAGTTGAAAGGAGGCTAACTTAAAGGTTGAGGGACTTGAAGTACCTTGTTAAAGTTGCAATTCCCTAAGTCAATTATACCCTCTCCACAAGCCTTCATAGGTGCGCCATCATTCAAAAAGATGGGTTCTCTAGTGGATGTCTCCAATTTCAAAAAATAATCTACTAAATAAGCCATGCGGTGTGTGACTTCTGAAGGAACCAAATATCATGCATTGAATTTGTAGCTAATAATACATGATATTTACCATTTTCATCTAGTGGTTGGTCACCATTACTTTTCTTGGCATTACTTTATTTTTAATCATCCAAATGATGTTTTTTGAGTACCTATGCTGTGTAATCAATCTCTTTCTTTAGGAAAGATCTCTACCCCTTATTTCAAAGTGTGCACTTCTTCTTCCCCTTATATATCTATCCTCCCTTTAAATTCAAACCCTCTTTCATAGTATTTTCCTTGGCTTACCTATTGTTAACATGTCCCTTCTTATTCTTGATCTTCTACGTCATCTTCTTTCTTAATTCATGTGTTATAAATTCATGGGGTTTCATATATTTAAGAGTACCAATGAGTATGAGCTTACATTCCACTTTCATTCAGCAGTCAAGATACTCACCCTAAGATAGAATCTCATAAATTTTAACCATAGAATGTTTTATACTATGGTAAGAAGAGACAAAAATAGAGTACTGATGTCCTAGATTAGAAAGAATGAGAAGAATAAGCTATTCATATTTTCTATCTATGAAACAAGCTTTTAATTGAGTCACCCATGTTTTGAATCTAGTGTAGTAGTCATATAGGGTCTCAAATTTGGATGGATCCATTGTGACCATTTCATTCTCAATATGGTGTCCGATCAACCAATCTTTTTTTTCAAAAGGTTTCTCCAATTTGATCCGAACTTCATTAGGAGTTTCACAGTCACCTGTATCAAATAAAAAATTAGTGGAGATCAAAAAACAAACAATATCATGAGATTCATTCAATACACTAAAGTATTTTGGTTTATCAATTCTTGAAGTAGACTTAGTTTTAGTCCGAATTTTGTTTATATATGTAAGAACATCATAATTTTAGTTTTCAAGTAAAAGTAGTTGAAAGGAGAGAGGAGTAATGAAATTTGGCCAATTTTTTATGGACTATTATAAATTGTAAAATCTACAATATAAAATTAGTATCCTTCACAAAAACACTTGCCTTTTATACCATAGAGGAATTTAAAAATAAAGTCAAGACCCATGTGCAAAAAAAATACTAAACCAACTATCCAAAGAAAAAAAGAGAAAATGAAAAGAAACCAAAAAATATTTAAAATTTTCACTATCCAAAGAGACAATTTGAATTACACAAAAAAAACATAATATGAAAAGTTGATATATTATTGTTGCTGAACATGAATTAAATATATGCACAGTCTAAAAAGAATAACAAAATTGGATTACTTTGCGATTACAACTTTATGGACTCAATTAACTAGAAAAATACTTTCCCTTCTTAGCTAGCTAGCTGAAAATAAATTCTCCCTAATTCAATAAAATACACAATAAAATTATAAACTAGTATAATTAGCATGACATGAAAATCAACTAAAAATCCAAAATAGAACAAAAAGTCGACTATAGTTGATAGGTGAGATGGTAACACCTAAATTTAAGAAAGGAAATGCAAACTCACTTTAAGATGGGATGTGCATGAGGTAATACGAAATAATCGAGTAAAAAAAACAATGTCATCATCTAGTAAGAGTCTAGTCAATACCACATTTTATCCTAAGTGGCACTCACACTAAAAATAATCATGCTAAAAATATAAAAGGCTAAAAATAAAAAATGATCCAAATGGGTAAAGAATATCTAGAAATGAAAAAAAAAGAGAGAGCTCATATTCGCTCCTAATAATATATGAAATAATCCTAATTGATAGACAAAGTGTGGACTCCAGAAAATTATTGACTACAATGTATCACCAAAAAATGCTTCACTAAAATCCTTATTTCAACCTTTTTAATGTCAATGAAACTCGAAATCTAACCTTTTGATATTGATGTACATTTATGTTTTTACAAAACAATGATAAAAGTTTATTCTTTTCGTCGTTTGACTTCATTATTCCTCATAAGTCGACTTGGCCACATATGATGTATGATTACTACCGTTAAAATAAATGTTTCAAAATGTTTTAAAAACACCCTTAGGTTTTTTGTATTATTCATTCCCTATACGTTGATTTTTCCAGTAACCTAACAATATTACAGAGTGAAAAGTAAATGTATAATTAAAAAATAATTTAATAAATGAAAAAGTTTATAAAGAATGTACGTACCTTTTGTCCTAATAACTTTGAACTTTGTGTAAATATTTTCATCTACAAAAAGGAAGAAAAATTATAGAACAAAAAAGAAGCTATTTGTCTATGAATTACTCGAGGAAATGATTGCACTGAAAACACATCTAGATTTATATACCTTTTTATCCCAAATTATTTTAATCCCAATTTGCAATTGATTTTCAAGTCGTTGCAGTTCCTTTATTGTTAATGACTCCAAGTCTTCACCAACCATGTTCTGACAGTTTAAAAGGAGGAAACATAAATCAACATAATTTGAAATGGTTTTTATTTTATTTTATTAATGAAGCTAAAATAATAGATGTTAATAAACTCATTCGCCATCTTACTCGTTCCCTTTTTTTCAATATGGCCAGCTTCTCATCCAACGCTCTGAGTTTTGATGCACCAATCTGACAATTTATTTATTCAACAGTACACATATATCAAATATCAAACTTTACCATAAATGAATACAGCAAAAAGAAAAGAAATGACATTCAAATAATACAAAAAGAATATCTAGATTTAGAAAATTGTCTCCAATTTTTTAGGAATTCTTTCAGAGCTTTGTAAAGAAGCTCATGAATATGAAGTGATGACCATAGTTATCAAATTCGATCAAATTCGGTAATTCGGTAATACTATTCAGGCACTAAAATAATTCGTCAAAAATCGATCCGGTTCGAGCTATGGTTGATTAACAAAATCCGAGGTATGACTGGTTAACAAAATCCATAAATCAGGGGTTCATAATATAAGCCCATGGATGGTTAATCGTTGTCATTGCTAATAGAACTACGTGTCTAATTTTTCCTTTTACCATTAAGAAATAAATGTTATAATGGATCACAATTTTAAAGGTGATGGTAAGACTGAATCTTATTTTCATTTTCATTCTCATTTCTATGACACAAGCGGGTGAAGCATAATCCCCTGCGTGGAGAAGAAAACGAAACGGAAGTAAAAAGTGGAATGGGGAAAAAAAAAATTTAATTTTTTTTTCTCAAAAATCTAAAAAGTAAGAAAAAAAAACTATTTTTTATAAAGAGAAATTGTTTTTTCATTTAGATGATTTTTCTATATGAAAAGATTTTGAATAAAATAAATTTTAAATATTAATTTTTTTTAGATGTACATCTATTAAAGATTTTATATAAATAATCCTTGAAATTATAGAAAATTCTTAAATTTAAGTTTTGAAAATAATATAGGTGTTTAATGAGAAAAGTTGAGTGTAGATATTTTTTGATGAATTCTATATGGAAAGTTTTTTATTATTTCAAATTAAAAGCTATTTAAAATTTAAAATAAATTAGAGAGAAAATTAATCTAAAAATAATTTCGAATTGAAGATTTTTTATTCAAATTTTTATCCTATGGTATCGAATTGGAATCCCTGCCTATTGGAAAAAGTTACCTTCCGATAGTAATCAGCGTAATTCATTGGCATTCACACCCAATCCAAACCAGAATTAAAGGTTGATTGTGAACAATAACCCACAGGTCCATGATCGACAACCACATTGAAACTCGATTCGCAGGACTCAGAAATCATTTTCATCAAGTGGTATTACAGACAAAATGATTTCTGTACATAGTGTGGAGAATATGCAAATTAGAGGTACAAATATATTTCTGTGCATACTGTGGAAAATATGAGAATTAGACGTACAAATTAACTGAAAGTTTGGTAAGTACATTACTCTAATGATTATGCAGTTAGTAGCAGAGAAAGGTGAAAAGATTTGCAATAGCCTAAAGCACTTCTGGCTCATAGGGTTTCAGAAAACAGGAGAAAAAAACCAAAACCCTGCCAAGACCTCAAACTCAAGTGAAATTTTGGTGAGTATGGTGTGATAAGGGAAAGACTTGTTACTGCAGAGGCTTGTCATGGCTCATGAGTTAAAGCTGGTACGAGAATACTTGGAAGAAAGCATATGACGAGAAATTCAAAAAAAATTGCACCTCTGATTTCTGCATAGACACTGAAAATTGGCGAAAATGACATCTAGAAGGAAAAAAACGTGGAAGGTACCACTATTAAAAGGTATGGTGGTTTGTTAATATTCTATTTAAAAGCATAAAAAAATTAGATCCATGGTGGTTTGTTAATTTGATATTTAAAAGCATAAAAACATTTGATCCGGGAGATATTAGAAATTAGACCTAAAATTTGTGGAGAATATCGTGGATCCGAAATGGCGATCTATTGTTTACTATAAATTGTGAGGCTTATGAGAATTTGAAGGCCGGCATTAGATGAAGAGTAGGCCGAGAGAGGCCACGATATGTAATCGTATTTTTTTTAAAGAATTATCGCTATGTGTTTTTTAATATGTGCCTCGTCTGTATGCAGTATTGAGAAAACATTATTTCCCAAGAGTCATCAAGATAATTCGTCCGCATAGGTGTTCCAGCCGAGGTGTTCGCATGTTTAGATAAAGGGGCTGAGTCGAGGTGTTTTCAAATGTATCAGCAGAGTTGGGGACGATCGTTGGTGTATTGGATGAAGCAAATAGGAAATTAATTCCAACTGAAACAAGTAGACAAAAATTTGATTTTTGATGATATTTTTGGACAGAAGCAGCAAAGTTGTGATCTATTTTTGCATTCCACAGTGCATTAAATTTTTTGGGTTAAAATCCTTGCAACAGCCAACTTTGTTTAAAAAGGACACATCCCTTTTGATTTTGTAAATCCTTGTCTGCACCACTTTAACTCCCACCACCTTACTGCATTTAAAAGGCATGATAAGACAAAAGATATTTTTTATTTTTAATATTTTAGGTCATAATATGTTTACAACGTAGACAACAGTAATTTTAAGGTTAGAAAGAGCTAGAGAGAAAAAGTTGCATGTATACAAAGTGAAGGCAGAGAGAGCATAAAACAGAGAAAGCTTGAAACGTTGTGTTTTGTAGTAACATAGCAAACTTTGTGTGCTGGCATAACTGTTCGTGTTCGTGTGTGTTGCCGCAAAAGAGACTGTGTGTTGGCGCAATGTGTTGCTGCAACTGGAACTAGGTGTTGCCGCAAAGGACACTCTGTGTTGCCGCAATAGAAGAGTGGGTGTTTCTGCAACAAAAATCTCTGTAAAAACAACAAGTGAAAAACACAGCAATGAGTATTTTGTGTAACCGAAAACTGTACTTCTGATGAAAGTGTTGGAATACATGAAAATTCCTGAACAACAATGGAGAGAGTAATACTCTCCTCTACTAACACAGAGAAATAAAAATTTCACTCACAGAAGACAGATTTTCAACTCTGAAAACAAACTTCTATTCCTTTTAAAAAAAGCTGTTACAATATCTGGACTGTTTCAAAATGCAGTGCCCAAAACAAACTTCACTGTGTGTGCAAAACAAACACACTCTGTCTCATAAAATAACACTATTGTGTTTTCTCTGTTTCCGCACTGCTGTGCTTCTCAATTCTATTATGTGTAATAACAAAACAACAATTACTTTCTATATTTGCCTCACGGACTCTTACAATATATATATGCCGCGCATATCATATAAAACATTACAAACTATAACATTGAAATAAATTTAAAACTATTCTAAATGGCCCTCGGGCCCACCTTACAATTGCGCTTTGAATGCACGACGAATCAAATTTAAAACATTCATCGGGTCGGAACAAATCAAAAGGCAAACAGACCAAATCTTAAACTGTGATTTCCAATTTCAAACTGGATGCAATGGAACAATTAACTCTGCCACATAACATGCGTCGCTTCCATGTCTTCAAAACATAATAAAACGGTCCATCGGAAAAGTTCCAATTTTTGATTATATAACGTACGCGATAAACCATTTAACTCCGGCATAATAAAACATCAGGCCTGCCTTTGGTTAATGCAATCGGGCCATAATAAAATGAGCCTCCGATTGACTCACTTGCCATTGTGTATTACACTGTCGTGTGGTCTGTGGGACCACCCGCAGACTTCGGCTTCGGAGGAGGACGATTACAGTAAAACATGCGATTTAACTTATCGCATCACCCCAAAACAAAAAAGTGATGCGGTATTACATATGTGATACCTCCGATTGCGATGATCGCATCAGACCTCCAACATCAACAAGACACTTGAACTTTAAAACATATCTGCTGCGATTTGCGATTGCGATTGTGATCACATCGCATCGCGATTCTTTACGTCAACAAGACACTGCTATGGGGACCACGGCGTTCATAAAAAATATCTTCACTGTGTTTTTTCAAGACTTTAAGTATTTCACCGCTTAAATGAATTTCTTCTATTTCGGTTGTTGAGGGCTTAAAATCCCGAAAAGACTATCTTAAACAAATCTCTGTTCTTATGTGCTTTGAAGCCACAAAAGTCTTCATTCTCTGCAAAGAACGGCTATGCACATCAAACATTAATTCAATTCTGCAATGGTGGCTGCTGCCTATCAAACATTAATTCCTCCTTACCATTTTCTCCATTCAACTTGAATGCACAGTGCTGAGCATGCAAGCTCCTCTGCTTCCCCTTTGTACTCTATTTCTTCTGACTTAAGGCAAGCAGGTGACTTTAATATTTTCAACACTCCCCCTTGAAGTTAGTTGCTGGGTTATTAGTCATACCCAAGCATTTTCTTAAAAAACAAAGGTCTTCTGCCCCAATGGCTTTGTCAAAATATCTGCAAATTGTTCCTCTATTTTACAATGTTGTAAAACAATTTCTCCATTATTCACCAATTCCTTGATATAGTGATACTTTGCATCTATGTGTTTCGTTCTCTTATGAAACACAGAATTCTTTGACAATGCAATAGCTGAGCTATTGTCACAAAAAATCACAGTTCCCTTTGCCTGCTCTTGGCACAAGCTTCTTAGCATTCTCCTCATCCAAACTTCTTGACACGCTGCTCCTGTAGCTACCACATATTCTTACTCTACTGTAGACAATGCTACAATGGGTTGTTTCTTAGAAGCCCATGAAATGGCTCCTGAACCCATGTGAAAAACATAACCGGAAGTGCTCTTCCGATCATCTACACTTCCAACCTAATCACTGTCAGTGTATCCAACTAAATATGAACATTCTGAAGCAGTATATAAAATACCAAACCTTTTAGTACCTTTAACATACCTCAGAATTCTCTTCGCTGCCTGCCAATGTGCATCCTTTGGCTTTTCCATAAATTTGGAAATCAAACTAACAACATGCATTATGTCGGGCCTAGTTGCAGTCAAATACATCAGGCTACCAACTATGTTCTTGTACAAGCTATGATCAAAATCGTTGCTGTCGTCCTCTCTGCTAAGTTTTAATCCCATCACTGTGGGAGTGATCACTGCTTTACTCTCCTACATATTAAATCTTTCTATCACTTTATTAACATACTTCGCCTATGAGATAAAAATCCCATTTTCATCTTTTTCTACTTCTATTGCTAAGAAATATCTCAACAAACCCATGTCAGTCATTTCAAATTCTTCTTTCATGATTGTTTTAAAATTTTCAATAAGTTAATCATCATTACCTGTGAAAGTAACATCATCAACATACAAAACCACAATCAATATTTTACCATCTTTTTCTTTGATGTAGAGGGTGGGTTCTCCCTCACACTTTTCAAATCCATTTTCCAGTAGATAGGAGTCTATTCTACTGTACCATGCTCTTGACGCTTGCTTTAGCCCATAAAGAGCTTTCTTCAACTTGCACACTTTGTGCTCTTGGCTTTTCTTTTCATAGCCGAGAGGTTGTTCAATGTAAACCTCTTCCATTAACACTCCATTTAGGAATGTTGACTTCACATCCATTTGGTAAGCTTTCCACTTGTTTTGTGCTGCTATGGATAGCACTGCTCTCACAATTTCCATTCTAGCAACCGGTGTGAAAGTTTCCTCATAATCTATCCCATGCTTCTGCTTATATCCTTTGACAACAAGTTTGGCCTTGTCTCTCTCTACTTTTCCTTCAACATTACTCTTGGTCTTGTAGACCCATTTAACTCCAATAACATCTTTAACTTTTGGGAGTTCAACCAAATCCCAAGTCTTGTTTCTTTCTATGGCATTTATCTCCTCATCCATAGCTTCTATCCATTTCCTATCCTTGATAGCTTCTTCGAAATGAACAAGATCATCAACATGACAATATAAAGCAAACAAAGAATTGATACCTTCATTTGTTACCTCTTGTTCACAAATGTCATTCAAATTTTTGAACTTCTTACCTCTTTCACTAGGTGTACAAGTGTTTGAAGAAGCACTTGAATTTCCTCCTTCTGGTGTGCTTGGAGAAGCACTTTCATTTCTCCTCAAGGTGTGCATTGCTGCCCTTGTGTTGGTGCTGCTATTTAGGGATGTATTTCAGCCAACTCATCATCATTTTCATCATGAGATGAACAGTGTTTAACATTCACTGTTTTCTCTATGCTTCCATCCCAAGCTTCCTCCTCAATGAACTGAACATCTCTGCTCACAATAAATTTCTTGGTGGATGGATTGAACAAACGATAAGCTTTGGATTCCTCACTGTATCCAATGAAAATACATTTCTCCCCCTTGCTGTCCAACTTCTTCCTTAACTGATCCAGAATATGTGCATAAGCCACACATCCAAAAACTTTCATGTGTGTGATACCTTTCTTTGTACCACTCCATGCCTCTTCCGACACTTTGTTCATTACTGCTTTTGTAGGGCACCTATTTAGAATGTATGATGCACAATGTACAGCTTCAGCCCAATAATCATTAGGCAAATGCTTTGCCTTTAACATACTCCTTGCCATGTCCATTATGGTTCTATTCTTCCTTTCGGCTACTCCATTTTTCCGCGAACTATATATGGTTGTAAACTGCTTGTGTATCCCATTTTCTCTACAAAAACGTAGAAAATCTTTAGAGATATACTCACCTCCTCTATCATTCCTTAGGACTTTGATGTGCAACCCACTTTGGTTCTCAACAAGTGCTTTGAAATTGAAAAATCTTTCAAACACTTCACTTTTGTTTTTCAAAAAGAAAACCCAAGTTTTTCTTGTAAAATCATCTATGAATGTTAGCACATAGTGGCTACTAGCAAGCGATGGAGTTTGCATCGGTCCACACAAATCTGAGTGGACAATCTCTAAGGGTGCTTTCGCCCTTATGCTTTTCCCGGAAGGGAAACTTTCTCTGTGTTGTTTCCCCAAGATACAACCTTCACAAAGGCTATCCAGTTTCTCTATCAATGGTAAACCTCTTACCATTCCTTTTTTGTTTAACAAATAAAGACCTCCAAAGTTGAGATGTCCAAATCTCAAGTGCCACAACCAATTATCATCTTTTGGTTTGCTTTGGAAAGCCTCGTGTGCCACTTCTGCTATCTTTTCTTCATTTTTTAGATCTGCTCTCATTCTGAGAGGGAACATTCTGTTCCTTGTCATCTTCACTTCAGCAATGCATTGTTTGCTAGGTGGTTTATCCATGATGGTACAAACATTATCCTCAAAGAAAACATTATACCCCTTATGGACAAGTTGTCGAATATTTAAGAGGTTACACTTCATTCCTGGAACATAATAGACATATGCTATGGATTTCTTTGCACCTTTCCTTGTTAAAACTTTTACATTTCCTTTTCCCATAACAGAAACTTTGCTATCAGTTCCTATTTTGACTTGTGACTTCACACTCTCATCTAACATAGAAAACATTACTATGTTTCCTGTCATATGGTTACTACAACCGGAGTCTAGAAACCATAAATCCTCACTTTTTTCTTCAGCCATATTACAAGCTAAAAACAAATTATTTTGACTGATATTTTCTCTAGTGAAATTTGCACTAGTTCTATTTCCCATATCATGCTGCTTCTTTCTACATTCATTAGCATAATTTCCATATTTTATACAATAGTGACATTGGACATTGTACTTGTCATACCTTTTTCCTTGAGGATTCTGCTGACCACTTTGCTGGCTGCTGCCTTGGCCTTGATGCTGATTTGGAATGCTACCCCTTCCTTGAGCATTTGCTGGACTGTTCATTCCACCTCTATTTTGGCTTCTGCCTCTTCCTCTCTTGTTTCCTCTGTCTTTCCTTCTTCCTCTTCCAAAAGACATTTGAGTCTTAAAGGCATGCTCAAGAGATGAGTTTTCACTCCTACCCAATCTCTGCTCATGAGTCATTAGTGATGCATGTAGTTCATCCACTGAAAATTTTGTGAGATCCTTGGTCTCCTCTATGGTGGTGACAATCACATCGAATCTTGAGGGTAGACTTCTCAAGAGTTTTTCCACAATCCTGTTGTCTTCAAGAGTCTCTCCATGAGATCTTATTTGTGTGACCATTCCAATCACATGAGTGAATCATGAGTCAATATTATCTGACTCTTTCATACAAAGAGTCTCAAAGTCTCTCCTCAGCAACTGAAGTTTTGTTGTATTCCCTCTTTCCATTATTTGATAGGCTGTCTTGAGAGTTTCCCATGATTCTTTGGATCTCTTGGTTGCTACTATCCTCGGAAACACACTCTCATGCACTGCTTGATACAAAAAGAAGAGAGCTTTGGAGTCTTTCTTCTTATTGCTCTTCAGTAACTCCCTTTCTTCCTGTGATAAATCATCCAGCTATTCTTCATCTGCTAGCTCATAAAATCCATCCTCAACAAATTCCCATAAGTCTTGGGAAACAAATAAAACTCTCATAGTTATTAACGAGTAGTCATAATTTTTCCCATTAAATTGTGAGAGGTGGATATTTCCCATACCCATACCAGTGTTGGCTCCAGCCATTCTTGCACTCTTAACTATGATTCAAAAACACCTGGCTGTGTAAATAAAATAACTGACTGTTCTGCAACAGTAACACAATAAACTGTATAGAGAAATACCTTGAATTATTTTTGGCTGAGTCTTCACACTGTTGGAGAAGATGCTACAACAAAGAACTCATTTCCTTTAGCTTCTTTGACCTTCAAAGAGGCTGGACTAGCTCTGATACCATGTTGGAATATATGAAAATTCCTGAAAAACAATGGAGAGAGTAATAATCTCCTCTACTAACACAGAGAAATCAAAATTTCACTCACAGGAGACAGAGTTTCAACTCTGAAAACAAACTTCTATTCCTTTTAAAAAAAACTGTTACAATATCTGGACTGCTTCAAGACGCAGTGCCCAAAACAGACTTCACTGTTTATCCAAAACAAACACACTATGTCTCATAAAATAACACTGCTGTGTTTTTTCTGTTTCCGCACTGCTATGCTTCTCAATTATGTTCTGTGTAATAAAAAAACAACAATTACTTTCTATATTTGCCCCACAGGCTCTTACAATATATATATGACATGCATATCATATAAAACATTACAAACTATAACATTGAAATAAATTTAAAACTATTCTAAATGGCTCTCGGGCACACCTTACAACTATGCTTTGAACGCACGATGAATCGAATTTAAAACATTCATCGGGTCCGAACAAATCAAAAGGCAAACGGACCAAATCTTAAACTACAATTTCCGATTTCAAACTGGATCCGATGGAACAATTAACTCTGCCACATAACATGCGTCGGGTCTATGTCTTCAAAACATAATAAAATGGTCCATCGGAAAAGTTTTGATCTCCGATTATATAACGAACGCGATAAACCATTTAACTCTGGCATAATAAAACATTGGGTCCACCTTTGGTTAATGCAATCGGGCCATAATACAATGAGCCTCCGATTGACTCACTTGCGATTGTATATTACACTGCTGCGTGGTCTGTGGGACCACCCACAGACTTCGGCTTCGGTGGAGGGCGATTACAATAAAACATGCGATTAAAATTATCGCATTGGCCCAAATCAAAAACGGCTGCGGTATTACATATGTGATACCTCCAATTGCGATGATCGCATCAGACCTCCAACATCAACAAGACACTTGAACTTTAAAACATATCTGCTGTGATTTGCGATTGCGATTGTGATCGCATCGCATCACGATTCTTCACGTCAACAAGACACTGCTGTGGGGACCACGTCGTTCATAAAAAATTATCTTCACTGTGTTTTTTCAAGACTTTCAGTCTTTCACCGCTTAAATGAATTTCTTCTATTTCGGTTGTTGAGGGCTTAAAATCCCGAAAAGACTGTCTTAAAAAAATCTATGTTCTTCCGTGCTTTGAAGCCATGAAAGTTTTCATTCTCTGCAAAGAACGACTACACACATCAAACATTAATTCAATTCTGCAATGGTGGCTGCTGCCTATCAAACATTAATTCCTCCTTGCCATTTTCTCCATTCAACCTGAATGCGCAGTGTTGAGCACGCAAGCTCCTCAATGCCCCTTTGTACTCTATTTCTTCTGGCTCAAGGCAAGCGGGTGACTTTAATATTTTCAACAAAAATATTGTATTTTGTAATAGTCATTTTTATGGTTAATGAAATAGAGCTTTACTCTCTCTCTGTCCACATCTCTATTATTAAATCTTGTGTTTAGTTGAAGAAATTTATTTCCTCGGTGTTCAAAATTATAAGAAATTTCCAACATGGTATCGAAGCATGCCATTTAAAATTCCAACAATACGTCGACGGAGAAGTGAATATGTGTGGCATTGAACTTCAGTGGAGAAGTGAATATGTACCTGGTCTTCACTAGGGGGCATGAGGAATTGACAGTTTCATGTAGAATTGTTTGAGCCCGGTGCTAGGACAGCCAGTGCGGCGTTTCAGCCCTTCTACCCTGTGAATTTGTAAAAGCCCGCAACACATGGGTGGGTTTTTCGGATGCCACCACATCAGCTTTGCACTGTTGGTTTTGGTTATCCGGAGCATGGAGAAACAGGGCGTTGTATCAAGGATTAGAGGTTTATTGTGGGCCATAACCCACATGTCTAAGATCAAGAACCATATCAGAAACTGGATTCAAAGAATCCCCAGAAAGTGTTTTCTTCACGTTAGAAGCCATTTTGGGAACAATATAGTTCTTGGTCCATAAATAGAGAAGAAAAATTATTAACAAAAATTGGTAATTGTTATAATATTAGAAACTAGATAAGAAGACGAATGTAGTCATAGTAGGTTTAACAATTGTTGTTCAAGAATTTTGAGATTCACTATTATTGAAGTTGTAGCTTTTGAAAAACACTATATAGTTTGTACCCAATTTTCCCAGCAAGATGTTTGTAAGGTAACCCTTCATAAAATTCTAATATTTACCCACAAATTTGAATATGGGAAAAATAGAATTAAAAAATATTCTAAAAGGTGACTCGCAAGTTTTTGAATTTGAACCATAAATTTGAAAAAGTAATGAACTAAATATCATGCAAGAGAGAAATGAGTGTGGGATGCATAGTAGGCTGTGAGTGTGGGATGCATGCCATTAGGTTTGAGGACCAATTGTAGATGAAAACGAGTGCTATAAATGTTGCTAGTTGATGGGAGAATAGTGAGGGATCATTAGATCCATTTTCATACTAGAAAAATAAAAAACAAGTGCCGAAATCCAAAATTGCAATACAAAGCTACTTTTTTTGGGTGATTTCGGGGTAAAGCTCTACGTGGCTACTGAAAATGATCCTTTTCCTTGTGCAAAATAGCTGAGAAGTAATCCATGGTTTGAACAAGATCTTGGAACAAAGGAGTAAGATGAAAGCTTGCTAGTTTTTCTAATAATGAAGCAGTGTGATGTTCATCACTCCACCTTCTATTGATTGACTTAGAGAATTGTTGTCAAGAATTTCTAGCCTGGCTTGGACATGGCCGGTTGTAAAGGAATGAAACAGTTAGTGGAAACTACCTCAACCTTCATTACTTGCAAGCAATTGTTTAATTTCAAATGAAAATTGTTGTGTGATTTGTAGTTCAGGTTCTATTAAATGAAATGAAAAGAATGTTTATGGTCATATAATTTCAGTGACTACTTACTTAACATAAAATTTGATTCATCCGATGCATGTTTATGGCTAATTTCAAAATATAATTCATTTATTAAGAATAGTCCTCGACTCATAGTAAACTTCTAATTCTTGGTTTGGTATGATATTAATTTACAACTGGAAAGGTAAGGGAATGTCATCCCTCCACCTTTTGGTTAGCCATGATGGCTAGCTTAAAATGAAAGAATATTACAAGGGCCCTAAAGAAAAAGATTGTGTACGTAACAACCATGTATCCCAAGTTTTTTTTATATTATTCAAGGATGAACCCAATATATGATTAAACATGTTTCAAGAATAAAAGCCATTGTTTTATAGTGAATATTTAATGAGAGAAGTTTTTACCGAATAACAAAAATAATTTATTAAAATATTTACCAATGAACTTTGTATTATTGAAATCCATTATAAAGGTATGAATTGGGTTTTTGTAATTTTTTTAAAATTAATGTTAGTTGGAGATGATATCGTTTTAATTGCTAAAATTCAAACCGGATTGCAACTAAGAAGATTTGGAGCTATTCATGTTTCTAGAGCTCAATCTAGGTGTGGAATTTATCTTATTCTTGGGGTTGCTAGGAGGTATAGTCTCATATCAATTGTGGAAGCTTAAGAGTTTTTTGGACAATCATAAAATCTAAAAAGATATCTATTTTAATTTATCTTAGCTCATAAAAAATTAACTAATACATGTTTCTCTTGAGGAATAGGATTTAAATGTTGGTCTCTTTAGCTTATTTGTAACATGATTAAATCCCTAAATTTCTCAAAATTTGAAATGAGTGACGGGTATCACATAAGTCTTTCCAAATATGGAGAAACTGAATTTAAACCTTCACTTCAAATAACTTAAGGGATTCCAATAGATACATAAATTGTTGAAACAATAAATGATGAAAATGGCATGTCTTGAATTACCAATTGGATTCCATTTAAACTAGCTTCTAGATGTCAAGAGAATAATAACAAGGAAAAATAAATCTAGTGCAATTATTTTCAAAACCACCATTAGGTTTGTTAAAAAACTAGGCACATGAATTTTCCTTGAGGAAACCTTCATTAAATCATTCAAGAAGATAACTAGATTTGTTAAAGCTAATATTTTATTAATTGTTTCCTTAAGAATGTGGCCTAGTGATGACCATGTTAGGAATCAATGGAGTCTTACACAACGTAACTATTGTAACAAGCAATAAGTGGTATGTCTTGATTTTTAGACATTGGAACTCCATGTAAGGCCTCTATAGCAGCAATCCATACACCCATGGGAATGGATGTATTTTCAACACATGACAAATAATGTCAAGATGATAAAAATTACCTATATATAATATACATAAATATGTATATTTATATATGTACCTATAAAACACCTCTAGATTGTACTTAACCCTCATATGGATAGTGTCAACCAATTTGTATGGTGTTTAATACGCCTTATGGACTTGAATGACTATATATATGCCTCGGAAGTGAGCCTTCAATGCGGCATTGTAGTTCATATGTCGCTACCATGAGATTCAAGTGGGAATGACATTGTAAGGGTAAGAGATTGGTTGTTATTGGTTAATGGTAGCTATGATGCTAAGAAATCATACGACCACCACTTTATATAATTAATACAAATTCCATATCCATCGTAAGCTTACAAAGTACACTAGGTGTATAAAGCCATGTTCATATGTTAACCCACTACCTAGAATGAGTTAATGTAGCCATGATATAATAGGGATATGAATAAGAAGGGTATTGTGGTTTGTAAAATAAGAATTACACTCATATGTAATGCCATGGGAGAATGGCCACTACCAATAGAAAATGAGCACCTTTGTCTCACCATGACATTATAAAACTAGGCTATAAAACATGGTTTTTTTATGAAAATTCAAAGGAAATCTAAGCTGGAGTATTCTATATTTCGTGGATGGTTGTTTCATTTCCAGGATAGAGTGAGTGGATATATCTATCAATGTGGAACCATGGAGAAAACTAGTAAGCATTGAATACTAGTCTCAAGCCAAAAACTTGTAAGCATTGAGTAGTGACCATCGAAAAAAAATACGTAAGAGAAACATGGAGGCGCCATGTGCTTTCACAATGTTATAGGGCTCTGTGGAAGATGGGAGAAATTATCTCTCCTCTACAAATGCCAAAAACTTATTCAATCAACTACAATCTAGTCATCACCATCGGATATCATGAAACATGAGAAGAGGATTTACATGGTTTTGCAAGGCTATGGGTTATTATTTATCCATAAACAACAATGGATAGTTTTTCAGAAAAAAAATGTCATAAAGATAGACTTGAATTTATACAATGATGGCTAGATTTCTTAGAATCCATATTTATTAATTTTTATTTTTTCTCATTATGCATTTACTAGACAATGTAGCAAATAATTACAAAAAAAATACAATCACACACTAGAAATAATAAACACAAGATATGATATGGGAAAACATTTTGGGCAAATATCCACCTTGATGGTGAGGTTGATGTTCTCTGTCATTCCTTGGAATAAAAAGAGCGCAAGTGGAAAAGGAGAATTCATCCTATGTGGAGTTTCGTAAGACATATGGCTTCATAAGCTAGTAAAGACACTAAAACACTTATTTCATGATCCCTCACTATCACTCTCCATTTTACTATTCTAATTTGGAAAAATATACAACACAAATTCAATGGGATCACTTCCTCTCCTAGTGGAAATATTATAGCATAGCCTGATAATAAACTAGCAGTTAAGTTTGACTAATTCAACACACATATAGAGTTGTAGCTTTGACCCTTCTAAATTATTCCTCATAGTATTTACACAACCAACCCATTTCCCATGAGTAATGGGGGTAATGTTGAATCATCTCAAATTACGGTAGTTAATCATAATAGGTCAACTTCTACAAGGCATAAATTTTGTATATGAACATTAATTGACGTCTTTCTTGCATCATTTGAAACATATCTAAGTGTAGAATAAAATCATAGGGAATCAAACTTTAGCTAGAAAATTTTACCCCTAAAAAAGTGTTTTAAGGCCTTTAAATGGCCCTGAAATGTTTAAATATCAATTCTTGAAACTGTATTCCTCTAATAAAACTTATACTCTAGTTTGAGTCCTCTAATATTTCCACTCTTAAAGAGTAAATGTGGATGAGAAATTTTACGGTTATCTAATTTAGATAACACCTACTAAATTTTTAATTCTTTTGGTACCAACAAGCTTTATTGAGTGAGGCAGGGAAAATTTTCCTTTACCTTCTCCTTGGAGTACCATTTAGGTTTACCTCAAATTTTTACTTCCAACCGAACATGTCGAAGGGCATCCTCCCCATGGCTTATAGTTATGGGCCATTAAAAGAAAAAAATGTCCTTTATTAACTCTACTCAGGCATCTGGAGCTAAATACTCTATAGAAGCTAGGACACAATCATCTTCCTAGTCCAACATGGAAGAATCATATATTTTCATATATTCCACATTCATAATTGAGTAAATGCACATATATTCAAATGTGCTAAGCATGTAGGACTTATCTCCCATGTTTTATAGTATCTTGAAGGGACTCTATCATAAATCATTATTATCTTACAAAGACTCTATAGTGTCCCCTTATACAATTTGAACCATACTCTATCACCCACATTGAATGAATTATTTCTTATGAGCTGATAATGCCGATCCTTATACTTTTCCTAGGAATTAGTCATTGTATCTTGTACTTGCAAATGGATCTACTTAATTTATCGAAAAAAAATTATTCCCTTAAATAAATCCTTGTCAAATCCTCATGCACTTCTCCTTGTTTCCCATATGCCATATCCATAGGTGGAAGATTTTAAATCTAGACATGGAAATAACTGTGGATTTTTTCATTATAAGAGTAATTTATATATATATATATATCATATTTTCAAACAAGGTTATATGCTTCAATGGTAACCCATGAAATTTTTCACGAAAGTCCTATCATCTACTTCTAATTTCCCATCTCTCTATGGATGAAATGAGTTATATCTCTTCAAGTTCATTACCATCTTCTTTGAAAATGTAGTCGAAAATGCACTAAGAAATATATTTTTATTCCAATAAATGATGCTCCTTGGTATCCCAGAGTGCACCCATACATTTTCAAAGAGAAATTTTTCTCCATCTTACCATATGATACTCTTTTATAGGGCATGAAGAGGAACCTACTGTTTAAATTATGAACTATAATAAATAGGTTTTCATGTCTATTCCAAGTTATTCATGAACATACAAGAAATTCCATGGAAATTATTTCTGAGGGAAAATTTGGTACAAATAAGGGATGATATAGACATAGTTGGTGAAGTTCAATGATTGCAAAGGGTAATGAATGCATGATTGTTAACGGTTTCCTATGATTATCTACAATAGATGAATATGGGTTGATGTTCAGTTTTTATTGTTTCTAGTGCTCAATTAGTGCTCCTCTATTGTTGAGTATATATTTATTTCTAGTGATATGATGTGATGTGAATGCTTACATACGTTGATTTTTTGAAGGTTTCATGTGTTAGCCTAGTTTCTTGTGAGCATCCATAGATATCAACTTACTTTGAGTGTCCAATGAGTGATATTTTGTGCTAGATGTAAAACAGAGGTATGGCCTTGGGAATGCTTGTTGATTGGAGTGTTTAGCTCAGGTGTTATAGAATGGAGGTGTTGTTGATATGCACAAAGATGTTGTGATACAAGAGGATGCAAGACTCGATGAAGATTTTTTATTTTTCCCTAATTTAAGGGATGAGCATAAATTAGATTCTACCCACTAGCATTCACAACTCATATTAACATTTGTTTTTTAGTGTCCGCATCACATCTTTGCAGTGGTTAAGAAATGTTCATGTTTTGTAGCATGGATAAAGAAAATATCATGTTATCTGAATCAGTTGAATGATCTCGAAATTATTTTTTCTTATGCAATGATTATAGTTCGATAATGTTTCATGTTTCAAACAATTTGGTGGACCATTCATTTTTTTTAATATTTAAAATATGAAAAAGTGTGGAACGAAGGGGTGGAATACAAAGAGGAAAATTTTTATTCTTAGATTCCCACATGGAATAATAAAAATTGACAAACCATATCCAAAATTATTAATATATGCCATTTCAAAATTTATGGTGATGCATATAATGTGGGATTATGTTATAACCACCATAAATATAATATGTTCCACATTAAAAATATATTACATTTATTAACCTTTCCTCCATATAAGATGCTACCACTCCACAAATCATTATACATTTCGTTGTTTGTTGGTTATGGAGAATCATTGACATGAATGGGGCTTTAGCTATGACGTACTAAAGATATCCATCCTTTTATTTGATTAACCGAGGAGAGAAAATAAGTTAAACCATTTATTTCTCCAAGTCTATCTTCATCCTTTGATTTTCTTAACTGAGGAGAGAAACTAAGTTAAGCAATTGATTTCTTCAAGTCTACTACAATACAAGGTGTAGCAAAGGTTCTAGTAGCAGTTCCTACATTAGAAAAATTCCATTTTTTGAATATCTACCAAATATACCACTAAACTATGCATACCACCAAATAATTTATGATTTTTTCATGACTCTAGTGAAGTTAACCCCATATGCTAAGCCCTTTTTTACAATATTCCCACAACATCTTAAAATCAAGAGTATAGCTAGATGTAGGCCCACAGTGCTAAGCCCTAAAAATGTTGTTAAAGCCAAAATAACCGAGCACTATCCACATCAATTTTATAAATCATGGTTACGCTCGAACGCATATCAACATGTCTCAAACCCCCACAACCGTTTAAAGCTCATGTAGTGTTGTGATATGATACCATAGGCCCATGGTTCTTAACACTAAATATTTGACAAAAACTATGCCTCGAAACACCTTCCAACAACTGACACATCATCAATGGATGTAAACCTTTCCATATGTCATGCTCTATCTACTGATGTTCACCTAATGGCACATCACTTCAATCGGTTCCAAGCTTTGGTCCAGGAGAGGAAATTTACCGATGTTTCATGTACTCATCTTTTCATATACCGAGTTCTCTTTGTTGGGCTCTTTCCCTCGTCACTTAACAATTTCCTAAGTCTTTTGCAATTTGCGATGACAATGTTTTTTTTCAATTTACATAAATTTCTCTATATCAACCTCCATCTTCCATATCTGACTACATGCCATCTCCCTTCCACCTGTGTAATTTTTCCACATGTCACATGTTTTCAGCTCATTGTGACACCCAAAAATGTCAAATATGCATGCCACATGTCAGCATCCTACAGTGCCATGTGTCTTGGTCTTACATCATTCTAATGGCATCATATCGTCGTGGATCCACATATTATCTATGATCAAACCTGTATGATTTACTTCTCCTATGTCCTCTAGTCCACATGACATGCCTTTTTGCCTCTACAGAAACCACTTTTCATTTTCAAGACCGTCACCCCCCTACCCTTAGTGGTTTCGAAGTCATGGGGGAGTTGGGGGGTTCATGCATTACACCTAGAGTATTGGGTCTAATGGCAGTGGTATGGTAGAATCTAACATTTGCACGACCCCCCCTCCCCTGTCATTAAATTAAGATGAGGGATTGGACCACTCATGTCATTTGATCTGGACATAAGGATGTGTGGGACATGATCTTCCTAGAAACATAGGCCATCGTTAATTATTTTCTCCTCCATTTAGCATTCGCAAAATTTTTGGAAATGGCACCCTATCACCATGTTTGGATAACACTAAAGCTATCACCAAATTCAAATCTGGAAGTCCTGAACCTTCACCTCTCAACTTCGAACTTTGACCTTCAATAAATTTTGATCCAGGAGGCCATTTACAAAGTGCCATGTGACTATTGGAAAGGTATTCTCAACATATATTCATCTTAGCACTCTTTGATAGAAAATGAGTTGACTATCTCAGATAAAATTTTATCTAGAGATAATGCTCCATTAAACACTAATTCAATCAACATGTCTGAATGCAACTGATATTTACTACTCCATGAAACTTCCCTTAACAAAAATCCCAACATATTTCTAACATTTATGCTATTAATTTATTTTGAATATCTCCATGACAATGTATTTTCATGTCAATATCAAATGTAGAGAAACCACTATCACATACAAAAAAAAACAATCATTTTACCGTAAGTAACCCATTTTGGGAAAACAACAAAAATGTAGTTGTTTATGTTCTTATTAATAATCAAAATATTATCACTCTGTCATTAATTTATTGTGTAAACCTCTATGACAATGTAGTCTCATGTCAATAATTAAAGGTAGGTAGGCCACCATCACATAGACAACAAGAACAATTATTCTACCTTAAGGAGTTGTTTATGTGAAAACTCCAAGAAACACTAATTTATGTACGACGCTATATTATTTTTAGTGAATTACAGAATATGAAAAGTCACAAATATCAATTTTTCTCAAGTGAAACCCAAAATTGGGATTAAAACCACCTTCTTTCCTCTACAACAATCTCTCTCCATGTAACAAAATTATGCTAGTTTTAATTGATTTTAACCTTTCCATCACAATAAATTCCTATACAATTTTTCATAACTAGTAGACAAATCATAAAAGATGTTCTTCTTGAGTATATCCAATACTTCTAGCTAAAAATTTAATATTCGATTTTTATCCTAGCTTCTTTATCTCCTTTTATATATCAATTTTAAGGCCAATGAGACCATGAATTGGTTCCAATAGCCTAATATTTAGCTATGCATTTTTTCCACCTATCCCCATTGTTGACATGTCAAGTGACACCAACATTTAATTATAAGAACTTTCATGGAAATACAAGCTCCAACTTTTCAAACAAATTCCTTTAAGCCCCATTTCCCCTACCATGCAATAACTGGTTACCGAATGTGATGGTTCAAGAAATTCCCTCAAGCCTCTACAAATATTTCTATTTGAGTGGAGGTATTTGAGTGGAGGAAAAATAAAGGAGGATAGCACCTATCCTTTATGGGCTTCATACTCTAATATAATTGTCCCTACCTTACGGATTCTACTTTATTTTGAGTTGGGATGAAAGGAAAAGTGTAAAGGTAACTCTCTTCATTAGACATAATCAATGCAACCACCCCATATTTCCTCACTTTACATTTTTACCATATAATTATAATGGGTAGAAAATAAAATGTATAAGCTATTACACGCATCCCCACCCATCCCCCCACACCTTCTCTATAACATAACCCCCTTCTTACACCACCTTTATTTTTTTATTTTTCGTAAGCCAAGAATATGGGATATGTAACACTCAACATTTAGGTTCACCCAATGTACATCTTATAGTTGATCCAACCTTTACACAGCTCAGCAAAACCATTCAACTAGGATTCCAAGGAATGAGTTGAATATGATTTGTTAATATGCTTACAATCTAATGATAAATTATGTTTACAATATTTGTGGTTATCATATCATTCTATTTTCTAAAGCTTTAAATTTGATACATATATTTAACTTCCAAGAGTCATTATTCTTAAATTACAGTACTTTGGGGTATGTGCATTGACTTATTTCCTTTAAAGGTGCTTTTTACAACCGAGATAGATGTGCATTTTTTTTTTTGTGCTCAAGTGGAGTTGATACATCACATTTAAAAAAAATAAAACGAAAATTATCTGAGTATTGACGAAAAATAAAATATTCAATGTCAATGTTAAGTAAAAAAATTATACATCTATTTTACATAGAGAAAAATAATGTTATTCAAATTATTTTCCTTATACATATATATAGAACATTCAATAAATTTAGTACTCACTTAAAAGAGATGTTGAATATTTTTTAAGTAATTAATAGTAAAAAAGTTTTTGTTGTTAAGATATCTAATAGTGTGAAGTATCACAAAGACATGTAATTTGTTTCATGGTCAACATGAATTTGAGACAAGGAGTATCCATTTTAACTTTACAAATAGGTGTATAAGGTTCATCGAGGTGAAGACTACTTCAATTGTGTTTCTCATATGACAAAGTTCTATCATTTCATATATGTTCAACATGGAGATTGCACCTGAGTGTGCACACCCACACATATTAACTCCAAATATGTCATAGCTGGAAAGGGATCAAATCTTTAGATGTGAAAACGTTTTTGAGATTGAAAATATTTGATAAAATGTCTAAATTTCTAGAAATTTGATCGCTCTAGGCCTATGATATATAGAGTAAAAATGGAACTATGACTTTCGTGATCATATTGTCAATGTCTTAACCAAATCATTTGTGATATTTTAGCTTCGAAGGTTTTTATAATGATAGTTTAATAACTTTTTAGGTTGAGAGGTTCTTTACATACTAAGGAAATGTGTAATTTCTTCAACTTGGGACATGAAAGTGACAAGTGATGTGTGTGTTCTAATACCATGAGTAAAATATCAATTTGTATATCAAAAATAATTTATATATATATATATATATATATATATATATATATATATATATATATATATATATTTATATATATAGATATATATATATAATGTTTTTTACATCTAATATAACAAAAATAATTAACTCTTTTGGTGCTTAACCTGAGAGAAACAAAAATTTTAAAAATATCAATAAATAAAAAATTCAATACGAATCATAATTAAAATATTTTAATATCATCTTGAAAATAAATAAATAAATATCCTTTTGCATAAAACATTTCAATAATGAGCCTCATAACTCATTTAGCATGTCTGTGTTATATAAAAGTATGTGAGTGATGAAGCACTTATGTTCAATTCCTCCTCCTTCTTGATCTATGAGCCCAAGCAGGGTCATTACAGATAGACATATATCTCCCTTCTTTCGCTTTGAATTTGAGGAAATATAGTTTAAAATCTGAAGGAGATGAATAGAATATTAAAAAATAAAATTACGCACGCAGAGAATTTAAGATTGAAAAACATTTAAACTAATTTAATAAAATTACCATCTATTGTATCTTACTTCGTCGAATAGATATATAAACCTCTTTAATGTAATCTCAATATCAATACATTTGTAGGTTTCCCTATTAGCCCCACAGTGTAATGGCTTCGATGTTCAATGACTTCAGAGTACATGGGAAAAGTAGACTGTGTCTTGTGGATCGTCATGGATTGTTTCATTCAAAATGTAAATTGTTCGAAGAACTTTATTTGTGCCTTCGCAATTCTACTTTCAAATTGAACCATTTTAATGGAATATTTATATTTCCATTTATATCAAACTACAGATATCACAACCCATCATGCTATTAATTAGCACGAGGAGGAGGTCCTTAATTACGCTTAAAGAAAAAACAACAATATAGAAAAAGAAAATTAATAAACAAACCCACTTATCTGGCAATATACAAACTGATGATGACAAAGTAGTATCTCGTTACAAGTACCTTGCAATCGTATGAGTCCAGTTGCAACTGCACTCCTCATGCCCCGACCCACGCTGTGATAATATGGTTCAGCCAGAAACACTGAATCCCACAATCTCGTGGCAAACTCAGGACCCAGCCCTACATGAAGAAGGTAACTCGAGAATTGTTGGAATATTGAGAATTCCAAGTGGAGAGAGTAAGCTCCCCTCCTCTGAACACAGAGAAATTAAAAATTTGATAGGAGACAGAGTTTCCACACTTTTAAAGCAACTTCTATTTCAAAAAAAACTGATACAAATCTTCCTCTAAACAGAGGGATGAACAACAATGGTGATTGCTATAGACGCAGTGCACAGAACAACTTTTTTCTTTCAAAACAATGTTCTCTGTCTCATGATATCAACACTGCTGTGTATTTATTCTTTCCGCGCTGCTGTGCGAAAACAAAACAAATGACAATACTCTACACAGGCTCGCAGGCCTTTTGGCTTTTATATGCCGCGTATATAAAAAAATTACAAAAAAAAACATTTTAAAACTTAAACAAGAAATGAACCAAATACAAGGAAAACTTTTTGGAACTTAAAAATATGAAATGCCTGACGTACGAGTGGGGACCACTTCATAGTCGGCAATCGGCAATCAAAAATTGGTGGTGACCAACAAAACTTGCAACTTGGTGAACTGCGATGGTGCGATTGCTATTGGATCGCATCGCAACATACAACGGAACATTTGCGATTGCCATCACAACACGGACGTGATGGCCCGATATTAAGACTGCCATATAACTGGCGTCGGGTCCGCGCTTTAAACAATAACATGCGCCCATCCAATACTTCCGATTGCGATTGGAATCACGGACGCGATACAACTTATCAACTCCGTCTCATAACATGGTCGGGTCCTCCCTTTAATCGGGGCATACAATAAAACCCACCGACTAAACCTTGCGATTCCATTGAGTTTCTACAACGTGGTCAAGTGGACCCACGGGCCTCCGCTGTTGTGGTGGGGGCGATTTATAGTAAAGTTTCAATGTATTAAACGTTCCTCTTACGGAACACTACACATCCACAAGACATTTGGAATATGTAATATGTATTGCGATTTGCGACTAAGTGGTGGGGATCACTTGTCCCGCCAATTAAAAAATAAAGGACTTCCGCCTGTTTAATTTAATTTTCTCCATTTTGGTTGTTGAGGGCTTTAAACGCCCGAAATGACTGTCTTTTAATATCTCTGCTCCTCCGTAGAACAGATCTACAAGGATCTTTTGTCCTCTGCTAAATTGACTTCGCTCATTCACTAAAATAACTTCTCCTGCAATCTGTGGCTGCGGCCCATCAAAATTTGATTTCATTCATACGGATTTCTCCATGCTCTTCTTAAACACAGAGTGTTGTGCACTCAAAAATTCTGTTGCTGCTGCTGCTGCTGCTGCTGCCTTTGTACTCTTTTTCTTCTTGTCACTGCCCAAGGCTGGCAGGTGACTTTAATATTTTCAACACTCCCCCTTAAAGTCAGCTGCTGGGTTATCCATCATACCCAAGCATTTTCTTAAAAATTCAAATGTCTTCTGTCCCAATGGTTTAGTTAAAATGTCTGCATATTGCTCCTCTATTTTACAATGCTATAAAACAACTTCACCATTGTTTACCAATTCACTGATATAATGAAACTTTGTATCTATGTGCTTCGTTCTCTTGTGGAACACAAAATTCTTTGACAATGCAATAGCTGAGCTATTGTCACAATAAATCATAGTGCCCTTTACCTGTTCTTGGCACAAACTTCTCAACATCCTTCTCATCCAAATTGCTTGACACGCTACTGTTGTAGTTGCCACATACTTTTCCTCTACTGTAGATAATACTACAATCAACAGTTTCTTAGAAGCCCATGAAATGGCTCCTGAACCCATATGAAAAACATAACCGGAAGTGCTCTTCCGATCATCTACACTTCCAACCCAATCATTGTCGGTGTAACCAACTAATTCTGAATTTTCTGAAGCTGTATACAAAATACCAAATCTTTTAGTTCCTTTCACATACCTCATAATTCTCTTTGCTGCTTGCCAATGTGCTTCTTTTGGCTTCTCCATAAATCTGGAAATTAAACTAACATCATGCATAATATCTGGTCTAGTTGCAGTCAAATACATGAGGCTGCCAACTATGCTTTTATATAAACTTGGATCAACATCCTTGATGCTGTCATCTTTTCTCAACTTCAATCCCATTACTGTGGGAGTAATTGCAGCTTTGCACTCCTGCATATTAAATCTTTCTAAAACTTGATTCACATACTTTGCTTGAGAAATAAAAATCCCTTTCTCACTTTGCTCCACTTCTGTTCGCAAGAAGTATCTCAACAAACCCATGTCAGTCATTTCAAATTCATCTTTCATGACTGTTTTAAAACTCTCAACAAGATAATCATCATTACCTGTAAATATTAAATCGTCAACATATAAAACAGCAATTAACAATTTACCATCCTTTTCTTTGACGTAGAGGGCGGGTTCTCCCTCACACTTTTCAAATCCATTTTCCAGTAGATAGGAATCTATCCTACTGTACCATGCTCTTGGAACTTGCTTCAGCCCATAAAGAGCTTTCTTCAATCTGCAGACCTTATGCTCTTGGCCTTTCTTCTCATATCCAAGAGGTTGTTCCACATATACCTCTTCCATTAAAACTCCATTTAAAAATGTGGATTTTACATCCATCTGGTATACTTTCCATTTGTTTTGTGCTGCTATGGACAGCACTGCTCTCACTGTTTCCATTCTTGCAACTGGTGCAAAATTTTCTTCATAATCAATTCCTTGCTTCTGCTTATATTCCTTGACGACAAGTCTGGCCTTGTGTCTTTCTATCTTTCCTTCAGCATTACTTTTGGTCTTATAGACCCATTTAAATCCAATGACTTCTTTACCTTCTGGGAGATCAACCAACTCCTATGTTTTGTTCTTCTCTATGGCATTAAATTCATCATCCATAGCTTCTATCCATTTTCTATCTTTAATAGCATCTTCAAAATGAATAGGATCATCAACTTGACAATACAAAGCAAATAAGGAATTCATACCTTCATATGCTACTCCTTGCTCATAAATTTCTCTAAGGCTTCTAAACCTTGTTCCACTTTCACTTAGTGTAGTCGTGCTTGATGAAGCACTCATTTCTGCTCCATGTGGTGTACTCGGTGAACCACTGCCGCTTCTTCTCAAGGGTGTTCTTGATGTTGCTTGAGGTGTCCCTTGCTGTCCTTGTGCTGGTGGAGATGGTGCTACAGATGGGCTATTAATTTCAACCACATCTTCCTCATCTTCATCATGAGATAAATAGTTTTTGACATTAATTGTTTTCTCAATGCTTCCATCCCACGCTTCCTCTTCAATAAATTGCACATCTCTGCTTATCACAAACTTCTTTGTGGATCAGTTATACAATCTGTATCCTTTGGAATCTTCACAATATCCAAGGAAAATGCACTTCTCCCCCTTACTATTCAACTTCTTTCTCAACTTTTCTGGAATGTGTACATATGCCACACATCTAAAAACTCTCATGTGGGTGACTCCTTGTTTTCTGCCACTCCACGCTTCTTCTGGAACTTTGTTCATTACAGCTTTTGTGGGGCATCTATTCAAAATATACGGAGCACAGTTTGCTGCTTCTGCCCCAATAATCATTCGGCAAGTGCTTTGCCTTCAGCATGCTTCTCACCATCTCCATTATGGTTCGATTCTTCCTTTCAGCAACTCCATTCTGTTGCGGTGTGTACCTTGTGGTAAACTGCTTGTGTATGTCATTCTCTCTGCAAAAACACAGAAACTCCTTTGATATGTATTCTCCTCCTCTGTCAGTTCTGAGGACTTTTATATACTGCCCACTTTGTTTCTCTACAAGAGCTTTAAAGTGGCAAAATTTCTGAAAAACTTCGCTCTTATATTTCAGAAAATAAACCCACACTTTTCTTGTGAAATCATCTATAAAGGTCAGCATGTAACTGCTGCCTGAAACAGATGATGTCTGCATCAGCCCACACAAATTTGCGTGGATTATCTCCAAAGGTGCTTTCGCCCTTATGCTTTTCCCTGAAGGAAAATTTTCTCTGTGTTGTTTTCCCAAGATGCAGCCTTCACATAGGCTGTCAGGTTTTTCAATCAATGGTAAACCTCTTACCATTCCTTTTCTGTGCAGCAAATTTAATCCTCCAAAATTGAGATGTCCAAATCTCAGGTGCCATAACCAATTTTCATCTTTATCTTCCTTCTAGAAGGCTTCTTGTGTTACAGCTGCTATACTCTTTCCTTTTCCCTTCAAGTCAATGTTGAGCTTGAGTGGAAACATTCTATTGCTGTTCATTTGTATTTCAGCAATGATTTTCTTGCTTGGAGGAATGTCTTTTATTGTGCACACATCATCTTTAAAAATTACATTGTAACCTTTGTTTATGAGCTGCCCAATGCTCAAAAGATTACACTTCAGACCTAGAACATAATACACATTAGGAACAAATTTTTGCTCCCCATTCCTTGCTCGAATACTTACTCTGCCTTTTCCTTTGATAGAGATCTTAGTATCAGTCCTTGTAGTCACTTCAGATTTTACTTCTTCATCTAGATTGGAAAACACTGCTTTGCTGCCAGTCATATGATTACTACAACCTAAATCTAAGAACCAAACATCATCTTCTCTATCTTGTGCTACATTACAAGCTAGCATCACATTACTTGGTTTCTTTTCCTCTTTTGCTACATTAGCATTTTGCTTATTTTTCATGTCATTTTGCTTCTTACTACATTCATTGGCATAATGCCCATATTTCTTGCAATAATGACATTGGACATTGGATTTGTCATACCTTTGTCCATGAGCATGTTGGTGTTGATGTCCACCTTGCTGGCTATTGCATTGGCCGTGGCTCTGAATTTGACTGTTGCTCCTTCCATGTGAATGTGAAGGGCTGTTCCTTCCACCTCTGTTTTGGCTTCTGCCTCTTCCTCTTCCTTTTCCTTGACCTCTTCCTCTTCCTGAAGGCATTTGGGTCTTGAAGGCGTGCTCAAGAGATGAGTGTTCATCTTTGCTCAATCTTTGTTCATGAGTCATCAACGAGGCATGAAGTTCATCCACTGTGAACTGTGAGAGATCTTTGGTCTCTTCTATGGTGGTAACAATAACATCAAACTTTGAGGGTAAGCATCTCAAAAGTTCCTCCACTATCCTTCTCTCTTCAAGAGTTTCTCCATGGGATCTTATATGATTTACAATCCCAATCACATGTGTAAAAAATGTGTCAACGCTGTCTGACTCTTTCATGCAAAGAGTTTCAAAATCTCTTCTCAACAATTGAAGTTTTGTTGTCTTAACTTTCTCCATGCCTTGATAGGCTACTTTTAGAGTTTCCCATTCCTCTTTGGATCTTTTAGCTGCTGCTATCCTTGGAAACACACTCTCATTTACTGCCTGATACAAATAGAAGAGGGCCTTAGCATCCTTCTTTCTATTTTTCTTCAATAAATCCTTCTCTGCTTGAGTTAAGGCATTAAAAGCCTGCTTATCAGCTGGTTCAACAAAACCATATTCTACAAATTCCCATAAGTCTTGTGAAACAAACAGGGCTCTCATGGTAATGGCCCAATAATCATAGTTCTTTCCATTAAATTGTGGAAGCTGAAAATTTCCAAGACTCATACCAGTGCTTGGTCCAGCCATTGCTTCAAAACTGAACTCTTCACTTAAAAGAACTGTCTTTCCTTTTCTGAAAGAATAAACACTTTTAAATACAAAGCAAAAACACTATTATCTTTGAGAAATACCTGAACTTTGACCTCTGTTGAGCTTTCACACTGCTGGAGAAAACACTTCAACAAGACCTCTTCTTCTTCAGCTTCTTTGAAACCTTCAAAGAGCCTGAACTAGCTCTGATACCATGTTGGAATATTGAGAATTCCAAATGGAGAGAGTAAGCTCCTCTCCTCTAAACACAGAGAAATTAAAAATTTGACAGGAGACAGAGTTTCCAGACTTTTAAAGCAACTTCTATTTCAAAAAAAACTGATACAAATCTTCCTCTAAACAGAGGGATGAACAACAATGGTGACTGCTACAGACGAAGTGCACAGAACAACTCTGTTCTTTCAAAACAATGTTCTTTGTCTCATGAAATCAACACTACTGTGTATTTCTTCTTTCCGCGCTGCTGTGCAAAACAAAACAAATGACAATACTCTACACAGGCTCGCAGGCCTTTTGGCTTTTATATGTTACGTATATAAAAACATTACAAAAAAAAACATTTTGAAACTTAAACAAGAAATGAACCAAATACAAGGAAACATTTTTGGAACTTAAAAATATGAAATGCCTGACGTACGAGTGGGGACCACTTCGCAGTCGGCAATCGACAATCGAAAATTGGTGGTGACCAACAAAACTTGCAACTTGGTGAACTGCGATGGTGCGATTGCGATTGGATCGCATCGCAACATCCAACGGAACATTTGCGATTGCCATCACAACACGGACGCGATGGCTCGATATTAAGACTGCCATAAAACTAGCATCGGGTCCGCGCTTTAAACAATAACATGCGCCCATCCAATACTTCTGATTGCGATTGGAATCACGGACGTGATACAACTTATCAACTCTGTCTCATAACATGGTCGGGTCCACCCTTTGATCGGGGCATACAATAAAACCCGCCGATTAAACCTTGCGATTCCATTGAGTTTCTGCCACGTGGTCAAGTGGACCCACGGGCCTCCGCTGTTGTGGTGGGGGGAATTTATAATAAAGTTTCAATGTATTAAATGTTCCGCTTGCGGAACACTACACATCCACAAGACATTTGGAATATGTAATATGTATTGCGATTTGCGACTAAGTGGTGGGGACCACCTGCACCGCCAATTAAAAAATAAAGGACTTCCGCATGTTTAATTCAATTTTCTCCATTTTGGTTGTTGAGGGCTTTAAACGCCTGAAATGACTGTCTTTTAATATCTCTGCTCCTCCGTAGAACAGATCTACGAGGATCTTCTTTCCTCTGCTAAATTGACTTCGCCCATTCACTAAAATAACTTCTCCTACAATTTGTGGCTGCGGCCCATCAAAATTTGATTTCATTCATACGGATTTCTCCATGCTCTTCTTAAATACAGAGTGTTGTGCACTCAAAAACTCTGTTGCTGCTGCTGCTGCCTTTGTACTCCTTTTCTTCTTGTCACTGCCCAAGGCTGGCAGGTGAATTTAATATTTTCAACAAGAATTAGACCCTACGAGTAGATCATTGGGGAAGCAGTCCCTACTTTACAAGCCAACACGAAAAAACACCTCAACTTCACATCATAGCACCCTTGTTTTATGAGGATTTCTAAAGGAAGCCATCAAAATATGACAAACCTAATGGTTTACAATCATGTGAAGGCTTTATGGTTTTTCTTGTATTGACAGCCTAGCCTTAGCGATGTTGTATAGCTTCTATCTTTACATATATACCGTTCAAAATTTACATGTCACCTGTGGCCTTACGGACCAAAAGAAAAATTAAATCCCAATCTCTATAGTTAGATCCTCGTAGAGTTCATTTTCACGATGTATATTCCAGCCCTCAAGGTTTCTGAGACACCTAAGGATTTAATATTATACCGAAGATTTACAGGTGGCTTGGGCTTTATATCACGCCTCTAGAGACTTGCTCCATACCCTTGAGACTTACCATTGATATGCATTGGATTTACTACTTTCTAAGAGCTATCAAAGAAACTACAATAACAATAATTCTTTTACACTCACCAAGGGCTAGCTGAAAAAATCTGGGTTAACAACATGGGTTTACCACTCACCAAGAACCGCTAGATTTTGTTACAGCAAATTGTAAAAAGATACGTAATAAATAATCTGGTAGTTTATTTTAATGGTGGTGTTGGCTTATGAAATCCATGGTAGTGTTTATAACTAATGATATTGATTTGAGTGTGATTATAATTTAGTTTTTCAACAATGATATTGATTTGAGTGTGATTATAATTTATTTTTTCAACAATAAAATATTTTAGGTTGCTTTGTGGATGATTATTTAATGATGTGGTTTACACAGGTGGCAAATTTGTCTAGAATTTAGTGATTTTTTTCTAAAAGACTGGACCTAGTAATTTTTAAATTTTGATTTTCATTGTAGAAATAGATTCAACACCATCAAAAACCCTTAAAACACCAAAATTTTTGAATCTTGGCAATTTGTAATCGAGATTACAAAAGAAAGTCACCAGATTTTACCAATATCCTAACTAAATTTCCATTTTTTTCAAAAAAAATTGAAGCCTCATTAACTACACATTTATATAATATACTATGTAAAAACTCATGTTGCTTGAATTATTTTATTATATTTTTTGTGATATAATAGTCAAAACCTAAGTCACCAAAACCTCATCTGACATTCAATTTTGTTCATAGACACGTATAGAAAGAGCATATGGTTATATCAAGAGGCTGAATCTTGAGAGCTAAAGGCATTGTGTGAGGTTGTAATTCCACATGAAAATCAAAAACAATTTCTCCCACTTTGTGTAGAGAAGAGGCTCATGGAGTAGAGGACAAAGAAAATAATAACTTATTGAGAAGACGCTTTTGGAGGTGAATTAACCTAATAAATTGATCAAAGGAGGAGGTGAAAATTTGTGTTGGAGCAAAGAGCAGGAAAGAGGTGCTATTGGAGGAACAAGTAGAAAAAGGTTTTCAGCATCCAGCTGTCTAGGCCTTGGAGCCTTTCTTTTATTCCTAGAAATCAGTATTTTATGTTAGACCCAAAATAAAATTAATATGTATTTGATGGTTATGATGATGTGGCTAAGGGATATATATTGTGGGTTTTTACTACCCAAAAAATCATTATTAGTAGAGGTATATTATTTGATGAAACTTAGTTTATTAAATTAGAAATTGTAAAGGTTCATTTGAAAAAAAAAAAAAAAATTACGAAATCAACAAATCAAAATGTGGAAATTTTACAAATAACACCAAGAAGATTTACATAAGAGAGAAATACTCCGAAAAGGTATACCAAATTTATTTTGTATATTGCTTTGGTTATTAAGGATGGGGGACCTTATTTTTATCTTGAAGAAAGAAATGAGTACAAATTGAAGAAAGACATTTACAATAATGTTTAAAGCTATAAAACCAAACTAATTGTAAATGGTTACCCTTAGATTGATGGTATATATGTCCATGATATATTTTCACCAATTCTTAAATTTATTTCTATTCATATTATTTTGATTTTTGTCGTTTTTCTTGATCTAGAATTAAATCAATTACATGTTAAACAAACAATTTACATGAATATTTGGATAGTGATATATACACGAAACAACTAAAAAGATTTATTAAATATTACAAAATAAAGTTAGTTTACAAGCTCAAATATTCATTTTACAACCAAAAGGAGTCTTCAATATAATGATATAACAAGTTTGATCCCTTCTCAAGGACTCAAAACTATACTAAAAGTAAATCTGATTATTGTATTTTCTTCAAAAGTTTGAATGGTATATAAATTTGAATATTGTATTTTCTTCAAAATTTTGAATGGTATATTTATTATGTTGGTGTTAAATGTTGACAATATGTTTTTTTTTTTTTTTTACAAGAAAAATCATTCAAGTGATCACCAATTTGAAAGCTCGGATGGGTAGGCTCTTTTATATGAAGGATCTGAGGAAAACAAAACAAACGTTGGTAATAAAAGTACACAAAGATAAAAAAAATGGTAAGTTTATATTTTCACAAAAAAAAAATATGTTTAGATAATTCATGTAAATTTTATAATAAATGTTTGAAACTTATAGATATTTTGTTAGCTTCCCATTTTAATATTTCTTTGGGTTTAGGTTAAATATTGAAGAAGAAAAATATTATGTCTAGTATACCATACAAATTAATGTAGTAGGATGTTTGATGTATGTGATGATTTGTACTAGACCATATATTTCACATGTATTGGGTGTTGTTAGTAGGTACATGAAAAATATAGGAACATAGCACTGAAACATAGTGAAATGAGTGCTTTGGAATATTACAAGCATAAGTGCTTATTGCATCACCTTTAACACGTGTAGTGATTTCGTCTATGGTTATTAATTGAATATCAAATCTTTAAGAAACAATTGCAATCTTCAAGAAACATCCTTATGAGGAGGAAATTTGGTTGATGAGTCTCTTTGCCAGTTTCAAAAAATGCTTAATAGTGTAACTATATTTTGTGATAGTCAAAGTTCTAACCATTTCGGTACAAATCTAGCTTATCAAAGTAAAAATAAACATATTGATATTACACATCATTTTCAAAGACATGGAGGTGGGGTATATCTAAAAAAAAATCCATACTCAACAGAATTTTGTAGACATGTTTTCAAAACTAATGTTAGTGAAATTGCAATGATCTTTAAATATCAAAGTTAAAATAAATTAAATTTTGGTGATTGGTTTAAGAATGTTTTTTACAAAACCAATAATAATTTTTATAATGAATGTAATGAAATTTGAAATATCTATCTAGCATGAGCAGTTGAAAATAGTTGTAAAGTAAATAGTAATTTTCTTATTAACCAATGTTTCTTATCTCATTTTACTATTTAAAAATTCAAAAGTGTTTGAGTGATTCTATGATATCATTTTGTAATTATATTTCTATAAATAGTAATTTATACAAACTTTAATTACTAACAAGATATACTGCTATGTAATACATCAATAACGTCTATGTTACTCACCATGAGTTTCCAATCAATTATCATGCTATTACTCTTAATGTGAAATTTAAAAATTTATTATATATAAATTTACATGTTTTTCAATTACTTATATCATTTTTATTATAATAATATTAAAAATTATTTAATTTCGAAATTTAATATTATAACTAAGCTAGACGTTAAATTCTTATCTAAAATATTTGATTAATGAGACAAACTATTCACCTCTATAGAACAATTTAATTAGTAAATTTTATTGAAGTACACAAAATCTATCTCTCTAAATTGAAACATATTATTGTTTATAGGAAAACATATCCTATTAATCATGAAATCCACTAACCATTCTTATCATCTCTTTCTTTTGAACCTACAAAAACAATGAAAATCTTAAGATAATTTTCAAAACCTAAAAGAATACCTGATGGTTGAAAATAACTTCTCATGATTTTAAATGCATTCCTCCATCAACCCGTAATTGTGCAGTGGGCAAGAAGTCGCAAATAATAATGATTTTACGCCCATTTCTTAAGATCTTAAGATAATTTTCAAAACCTAAAAGAATACCTGATGGTCGAAAATAACTTCTCATGATTTTAAATCCATTCCTCCATCAACGCGTAATTGTGCAGTGCACAACAAGTCGCAAATAATAATGATTTTACGCCCATTTCTTGTCCCAATTGACAATCCCCCTTTCTTTGATATGGAAGGCTTCCCTAGATGACTATACCAACAACAACCCTATCTTATAACTCAACTCATGGAAATCCCTACAAAACTTACGCTAATGAGTCATCTTGGAAATGTTTGTCACTATTAAACATGGTATTACTATATATCAGGAAATCCCCATTAACTATCTTATATACTAAGTGACCAAAGGTCGTTGGTACATTTCCGCCTCGTAACATTAACATCGTCCATGAAGTTTTCTTTTCACATGCAACAACAAATAAAACTAGTGATCTCCTCTCAATGCAAAATGTTAGAAGACTCATAAAATAAATCAATGACACTAAGTATTATCCCATAAATCAGCCATCATCTATCATCCACGACATACATCAAGAATCATCCACTAAAGCTCATTATCATCCACTACATACATCATCTATCTTAAACTAAGTCGCATCACCATTCAATTTGAAAAGAAATTACACACATCATTTACGTTAAATGTATTGCTAATAACTAGCTTCAAGGGTGAGCTCAATTGGAAGAGTGTCATTCCTAACCACCTCTTTAATAGATGTTTTGGGGCCAAATTTTCAAGATGTTTTTAAAATTAAAATAAATTAAAAATTATTGTATCATAATGATAGGAACGATTTATATATATATAGCTTCCATTTAGATTTATACGAGATATATATACCTTTTATATATAATGATACTTATTAATATTGGTAATCTGTAATTATCATAATTAAACAAAATTATTATATAAAAATGAAACAACTAGATTAATAATAATAATAATAACAACAACAACATGAATAGGCGTCCCCTCAACAAGTAGATTAATTTTTTGGTATTAGATGGTTTAAATTTAAAGATGTCATTATATTCTCATAGTTGGCACCATATCAATGAATCCAATTCAAACCATTAAGTTTCTTGCATATCTAAATCATGTCTTTAAACTATATTTAAATATTTTTTACAAAACGTGATTAAAAATTTACTATACAACTAATTTATCATCGTATATGCAGATTAGATCAATTTAATTAAAAATAAAACTATTCAAACATATATTACTGAAATGTAGCTGCATTAAAATTGTATTCATATAAGTATTACATTTCTAAATGTGTAAGCTTGTTTACCCAACTAAAAAATATACTAATAATTTTACCATTTTATAAATATGGCTTTGACATCTTCTTTACCACTAAATAAATATGGCTTTGACATCTTCTTTACTACTAAATGAAAAATTTTATAACAATAATTTAACTAATATTAACATGATTTTTATTTACGAGAAAGTAGCAAAAAATTATGATAATAATTTTCCCTTTGAAAATATGATACTTGTTATAAATAAGTTACGTTTAATAGTTTTTTTATGCTATATTATATAACATATAATTTAGGGAGTTGAGTAATTAAGACTTTTAGCTATAGATCTAGATTGAATTCACCAGAAAAAGATTGATGGACGCAGTGAGGGTTTCTGTAGGTTTTTTGCAATACACAGCCACCGCCCAGTCTGTGGCACAGGGCAATACAGCCACTCTGAATATCTTTGTAGATAGCCACAACCCGATATTGATCGCCAGGAGCACTGGGTTTTTGCCCCAGCCTAGATCGGATCCTGAAGAAATCATCACCCTGAATTCTTTTTCATTTGTGTTAGTTTTGAATTCCGGCCACAGGATCTTTGTGGGCGATCTACACCAAGCACGAGCCACAAGGTCTTGGCCCGCTTTTGATCTGATCGATTGGTTAGATCTAGGGGATTTGAGACCCAATAATGGTTTGCGACTGGATCTGTTTAACTTTGCAGTAACTATTGACAAAGCCCTTCTACATTGTTCCGCCACAGTTTTGTTTCATGGTTTTTCCATGACAGGCAGAGAGATCTGGCCGCCAAGGATGAGACCGGCCGATGCACATGGCTTTTGAGCACAAGGGTCCCTATGGATCAGAGCGCTTGGAGGCAGGGTGTTCTCTGATCCGGAATCTCCGCCCCTTAAAAGCCTCCTGACCGATATCGACAGGGATCTTTGTTTGGTTCGTCCGCCATTTTTCTTTTGCATGCGGCAAGAGCAGAGGCACCCAAGCCTGCTATGTAGATCTTAATGCTGAATCAGAAGAAAGAAGTGGCAGAGAGGAGGGATCAGCATAAGCAGGAAGTGCTCCCTACTCCAGTAATAGGTAAGATCCAGATCCTACCTTACCTTTCTCCTTTTCAAATTTTTATTAGATCTCCTGTGGGTAAATATCATATAGTCTGGGTAAATGAGGACCTTTCTATCCTACAACTCAAGCATAAAATACGAGGATTGATGGGGTGTCCTGTACAGATCCAATATCTGGTCAATGGGCATTGCTCCCTCCAGGACTGCAGGCTCTTAAAGGACTACTCCATTAAACCAAAGATGACCATTAACCTAAACCTGCGTCTACGAGGGGGTGTGGTTCAGAGCACCCCAAGATCTATAGGGGGAGACAAAAGGAATATGCCCATCAGTCATCAGCAATCAAACGGAGGCCCCTCCTACAAAAACATCCTTCAAGGGAAAAAAGTGGCGGGCTCACCTCCAGAACAGGCTGGAAATACACCAAGCCCCTACATAGTAGAACTGCAGGAACAAACCCCAGCACTAAAAATCAATAGTACAGCAACAGAGGAGCATATAAAGACATATGAAGCCCAGGCACTAATATGCCGCTTCAATTGCTTCTGGCCTAAACCTATGGACCTTTTTCACTGGATTTTCACTCAATGGTCTCTGTAATGTGAAATACACCTCTGTTCCAAGGGGTTTTTTATTGTTAAATTTCAAACCTCGGAGGAAAGAGATATAATAATCAGAGCGGGGCCTTGGTTCTGGGGGTCTACGGGGTTGTTTATCACCCCATGGTTTCCAGATTTTGACCCCAACACCGTGACAGTTTCTAGATTACCAGTATGGGTGAGACTTCACAACCTGCCTCTTCACTTCTGGAACGAATAGGTTTTAGAGAGCATCAGAAACAGCCTCGGACGATATATTAAAATAGACACGGAAAGGCTAGAAATTAGAATCTTCACCTTTGCTCGGATCTGTGTAGAAGTGGATTTAAGCAAAGGCTTACCAGAGAACATCATGTTGATTTATAAGCAACAAAACTGGTTGCAATCACTTGATTACGAGAATACTGCGTTCAGATGCAAGAATTGCAGGATGACAGGACATCTTCAAAATACATGTCTAGAGATTAAGAAAACAAACAACAAAAAGAAACTGAACAGGAAGCAGAGGAAAGGTTGGCAGTTTCCCCCTCCTGACTCAGAGGATGATGAGTCAGAAGAAGAAGAGGAACCAGCTCCACCAGAAAGCAAAAAACCTACATACGAACCTGAGGTGCAAACATCAGACATGATTGTTCTCATGGATCCATACCTTCCGATGAAACAATCAGACAGGAATGTTGTGGACCTAGGCAGTGGAAGAGTTAAAAGACACCATACATCAGAAACATCAGACTCGGACAAGGACACAGGAACTCAACATGTCGAAAATCAGATTGTCATTGCCACTTGTGAGCCATCCCAGGGAGAATGGTGCAAGGTTGAGAAGAAGAAAGGGAGAAAAACATGATTGTGGGACGTTTTTCCTACTATCTAGATTTTTCCATTTTTCTCCTCTTTCTCTCTTCCTTTTTCTCTTTCTTTTTTCTTTCTTTTTTTATGAATGCAAGGTAGCCTCCCTACTTTGCATTGTGTGCCAAAGCACATGAGCCCTAAGGGAAATTTCTGAAAATGCTTCAATGCATATGCTATGTGTAACTTTTCATTTTTATAAATAAAAGGTTACCGATTTTTTTCTGTGGAAAAAAAATAATTTAGGGAGGTTTGATTATTATATGTTATAATATTTAATATAAATTTAAGTTATAAGATATTTTAACTTTAATTTTAATATTAATTTGAATATTCATTATTAATATCCATATTAATTAATTAATAATAGTAATATTATTAATGATATTAATATAATTAATCACATTAATATTATCATTATAAATAATATTAACATTAATATTGGTAAATAATTTATGTGCTTTTCACGAGAAATTTGATACATAATTTATGGATTACAGAAATCAAATTCCTAATTTGAATATTTATTATTAATATTTATATTAATATTATTTTTGATAAAAATAATACTTTTAATATTATTAATATTATTTTTATATTAATTTCAATATTAAGAATGTTTAATTAATAATATGATGATGGTGGTGGTAGTTAATGTCCACTAAGACCAATCTTTAGTCTATATAATATTAAAATTAAAATTATTCTATATATAATATATTTTTTTATTAATCAAATCCATGATGAATTGATCATTGAATCTCTTACTTTACAATGATTTCCAAACAAAGTTATTTCCAACTAAACTACACCACATAAATATTCAATACATAATATTAACATTAATATGATAAATAATATTAACAAAATTTAGTATTAATAACAATATTAATAAATATTAATATTAATTTTACTTATTAATAATAATTTAAATATTTATTATTAATATTAATAATAATTCGTATTCTGATTCTAATATTAATATTATTTCTAATTTTGGCATTAATATTATTTGTAATATTAATATTACTTTAAATATTAATAGTTTTAATGTTAACTATTAATATTAATAACATTTAATTAATAAAAATAATGGCATTAATGACAATAATATTATTACTATAAATACTAGATATTATTTTTGGGATTCAACTGGGTTAAGCAAGTTATTCATTTATGATCATTTCTATAAGAGGTAGTCATAATTGACTAATTTCTCATGATTTTTGAATAGTCTACTTAGCATTCATTACATAAGTGATGATCACAGGGGTGAAGAAGCAGAATCAAAACAAGTGAAATGAATCACATAACATCAATCAACACATATGGGGCTTGCACCTAGTAACTAGGACTTCTGACAAAGTCACCCATCCAAGAACTCCTATGACTCAAGTGCACTTAACTATGGATTTTTCCCCACAATCAAGCCCACTTAGCTTACTAACCCATTTGCAAAAACTTATGAAATATTGTGCCACCTGAACCATTCAAGTATACTTAAATACTATAAATACTATTAACAAAATTTAATATTAATTACAATATTCTTTATTATTATTTTATTATTTTATTAATATTAGTAATTATAGTATTAATTAATAAATTATAGTATTAATACCATTAACATTAATAACATTAAATATTAATAACATTTTAATGTTAAGTTTTAATATTAATTAGTAATTTTAATTTTAATTTTAATTTGAATATTCCCTTTGGTTTTTAATATCAATCCCTTCAGTTTATAAACTTAACGGTCAATATTCCTAGGGTATAATATTAATAATAAGGTTTAAATAAATCCTTTTAGTTTATATTAATACCATGGTTCAATGTCACAATGTGACAAATACTATCTCAATATGAAAGTAAACCATGGTTAACTGTCTTCGACCATGGTCAACCATTGTCGATCATGGTCAACCATCGTCGACCATGGTCAATCATGGTCAACTTGGCCCAACATCACATTGTGATAAATATTTTGTCAATATCGAAATCAACCATGGTTAACCATGGTCAACAATTGTTAATTATGGTCAACCATGGTTAACCATGGTCAATAATAATTGTCATATTGTAACGAAGATTGTCTCATTGTTCAATGTCACATTATGACAACCATGCTTATCCATGGTCAACCATGGTCGACCATTGCATTGTGACAAAGATTTTATCAATGTGAAATTAACCACGGTTCAACATCGCAATGTGACGAAGATTGTCTCAATATGAAAATCAATCATGGTCTAATGTCACATTATAACAAAGATTGTGAATATGAAAGTCAACCATGGTCAAAAATTGTTAACCATGTTTATTTTAGGGTTTGTAATATTTTTCTTAGGGTTTATATATCTCGGGTCTATAATATTAAACTCTTAGGTTTAATATTATTCCTTTAGGTTTTGAGTATTAATCACTTGTGTTTATTAGTATCTTGGGTTTATAATATCAATTCCTTGGGTTTATTAAGCTAAGGGTCCGTATTCCTAGGGTATAATATTATTCATAGGGTTTAATATAAATCCCTTGGGTTTATAATCATGATTAACCATGGTCAACCATGGTTCAATGAAACATTGTGACAAAGATTGTCTTGATATGAAAATCAACCATGTTCAACCATCATCAACCATCGTCAAACATGGTCATTCATTTTCAACTATGGTCCAGTGTCACATTATAACAAAGATTGTCTCAATGTGAAAATCAACCATGGTCAACCATCTTTAATCATAGTCAACCATGTTCAACAGTGGTCAAATGCTGCATTTGTGACAAAGATTGTCTCAAAATCAAAATGAATCATGGTCACTCATGGTCAATATGAAAATAAACCATGGTCAATCATGGTTAAATATGGTGAACCATTGTCCAATGTCACATTGTGACAAATATTTTCTCAATATGAAAATCAATTATGGTCAATCATGGTCCAATGTCACATTGTGACAAATATTTTCTCAATATGAAAATCAACAATGGTTAGCCATGGTCAACAATGTTTTCTTACGGTTTATAGTATTTATCTTATGATTTATATACCTTAGGTTTACCATATTAATCCTTTGGGTTTTTTAGGTTTTTAGTATTAATCCCTTGTTTTTTTTTTTTTTTTCTAAGTATGACTAATTTCTATTATGTATAAAACTATTGATACAAAACTGCACCAGCGTCAGCTTGGTAAGCCTGAGCGCTGGGCTTGATATTCAAGCAAGGCAAGCAAAGTCTGGACTGCCCAGAATGGGAAACCAGTCCTTTAAACCATAAAATCTGAACCGCCCATGTGAGGGAAACCGGTTTTAAATTTACAAAAAACAAAATAACACCAGAGCTGAAAAAAGTGAACTGCCTGTTTAGAAAAGCAGTATAGATAAGAAGCTTATGATTTCTACATAAATAGAACAAAAAAACCTGAGTGACGATGCAGCTGCTAGCCATGAGTAGGAGAGGGAGACTCTTCGGTAATTCTGCAAGAAAACATATCGCTTCTATCCGCCTGGCTTTCGCTGGGAGCTCGGCCTCCACCTGTGCGCTCTGTCTCCATGTTGGACTCGTGCTGAGGAACAAAGGAGGCTGGAGCAGCTCGAGGGAAGTTGGAGCTGAGAGGGGGAGCTGGCGAAGTCGAGGAGCTGGGCAGAGCTATGTTGGGGACTTCTTCCCAAAGAGTGACAGTAATAAAAGTTGTAAGGGTGCCATTGTAGGAAGTGCAGTCAAACCGTAGCTCAGCGCGCTGAGAGGTTTGACGAATGGTGGGCCGAAGGGGACGAGGAGCAACGTGGGGAGACTCATGAGTGGAGGACGGAGGGGCGGAGCCAGCGACAGGAGAAAAGACAGATTCGACATCAAACGCAGTAGCAGGAATGGGAGGCGAGCGCCGTTGATTAGAATGCCCATGGCTTGTGCCCCTTCTGCTTCTCATGCGCTCGCGAAGGTGAGGCATGGTGGCTGGTTCAGGGCTGGGCACAGCAAAACACATAAAACTGACAGGGGAAGAATGAGAGTCCTGGGCGCCACTGGGCAGAACAAAAGAGGCAGGAGCAAGACCAATGTGACCTCTGGGCAGAGCAGAAGAGGCTGGAGCAAGACCACTGGGCGGAGCAGAAGAAGCTGGATCAAAACCACGTCGATTGCACCACGGACTGTTGGAGAAGTGGTAATTCGGAACCGGCTCAAAACAAGCATTGATCGAACAGCGCCTCCCCGTATTCATTTTAACACTGGCCTCAACGCATCCAGGCGAGTAATTCGCATGCAAAGGAGGAGGAGAACTGCAGCCGTCCGCCACACCAGTCAAGCCTCTGCAAATACAATCCATGTCGAGAATAACCGCCATAACCAGGAGCTGGTTGAGCCGACCGAGATAATGAAAACTCACGCAGGGTGGTGAGTAATGGCCATAGTAAATGCTTGTACCGGGAGCCACATGGGCTACGCAGGCGGAATCCATCGGGAAGTGCACGATGTGCCACGTTCCCAGATGGTCATTAATCAACCGCATCTGGTGTAGCGCTATCGCTGTGCACCTGCGTGATACATTGCTAAAGTAGAGCTGCATCATGGATACTGTGTAAAGAGCCATGAGTGAGAGTCCTATTACTTTCAGTACCAAAATTAGCCATAAGATCTGCAACTTTGTTGCCTTCCCTCTTTATGTGGTTGAAGGAGATCGCTCTGTGTTGCATTAATCATCTGCTCAACCGCTTTATTCTGGCCTCCAGACGCCAACTGTGGGCTACCTTTTCTGGATTGGTACCCCAGAGAAGCCTCTTGGCCATGTTGATCAGAATTTGAGAGTCTCCCTCTGTGATGATGGGAAAAAAATTATGATGTTGTATCACAGAGAGACCTTGCCATAGACCCTCTCATTCAGCGGAGTTGTTAGAGTCCCATCCAATAGAGCCATAATATATGATCTGAGTTTCTCCTTTGAAATTTCTTATGATGCCTCCAAAGCCAGCTAGCCCAGGATTCCCTCTGGAGGCGCCATCGAAATTTAGCTTGAAGACACCTTCAGGGGGGGGTGACCAATGCAAGGGCGGAGTGGGATGAGGATGAATTTTGAGGGAAGGGATGAAAGCAATACGGATATTCCAATTTTTCCAAATGGAGATTTCCTTGGGATTGTTAGGAAAATCCTCTTCATTCCAGGAGTGGAGAGCCAGAGATTCCTGAAGATTGCTGCAAAAAGAGATCCACATAGGGTCGAGAGCAGAGGCTTGATTTTTGAAAATCCGTTTATTTCTTTCTTTCCATAGAGACAAAAACACAAGACCAGGAAGGAGCGACCACAGAGCATTGAGGAGGGGAGAGAGGAAGGGGCGAGGAGGCCATCTGCGAAGAATGTTAGTGATATCTCCCATGGGTTTGTTATTCTGACATCGGAAGCTACATTTCTCCCAGAAGGAGTTGGCCAGAGGGCAAAGCAACAGGAGATGTTGGATAGTTTCCTCATTTTGAAGGCAGTTGGGGCATTGGGAAGGTCCGAAGAATCCTCGTTTAACAAGATTGTCCCATGTGAGAATTCGTTTATGGCTGAGAAGCCAGAGGAATGTGGAGATCTTAGGCCAGGTGAACTTGTTCCAGCTCGTCGCCCGAACAGGATCATGGGGGAGCGGCACGGGATGCATAAGGGTGTAGGCTTCTTTGGTAGTGAACATTCCTTTGGTTGATTAACCCCACCTGAGTATATCAGGTTCATCTGTGCTTTTTATTTTCCTTTTGCGAAGTTCAGAGTTGAGAGCTTCCAAGTCAGGGCCTTGAGCGTGAGGCGCAATAAGCTGAGGGGATTTCCATTGTCTAAATCCGCTGCTGTTAGTGGCTTGCCATTGATGACAGACTTTGACCTCAGGAGTGTTGCTATTATCATCCACGTTGATGCTAGGGAAGTCCTCGAGAAGAGTCGGGTTTTGCTGCCACGAATCCTGCCAAAATCTTGCCGAATTGCCATTGCGAATTTCCCAGAAGCTCTTTTGTTGTATGAGTAAATAATGTTGTTTGGCTGAGTTCCATATGAGAGAGCCCTGTTGCTCCGGAATGAACCTGATTAGATCATCCGAGGGTCTATTATTAGCATATTTAGCAGTCCACCATTTAGCCCAAGGTGTGTGAGGTTTGGACGTCCAATTCCACCAGATGCGAGCAGCCATCACCTCGTTGCTATTATTGGGATCTTGAAGATTGAGTCCGCCTGCATCCTTGGGAGAGCAAACAGTATCCCAGCTTACTAAGGCCCACTTTCGATTCCTGCCAGAGGAGCCCCAAAGAAATTTTCGTTGCAAAGATTTGATTTGTTTGAGGACCCATTTAGGCGCTGCAAGAACAGAGAAAAGATAGAGCGGCATCGACTGCAACATAGTTTTGATAAGGACGAGTCTGCTGGCCAGATTCAAAGCTCTGAAAGTCCAAGAGGAGAGCCTAGTCCCCAATTTGTCAAGAAGCTTAGTCCAGGAGGAGTTCCGGATGGACGAGTCAACAAGGGGGGCTCCCAGATATTTGTCTGTGAGAGAGGCAATGGAAAAGCCAAGGATGTGAGCAATGTTGGCTTGAGTAAGGGGAGGGGTATTAAAGAAAAAAATCTGGGACTTGGAGTCATTAATGGTAAGACCATAAGCAGAAGAAAATGGGCGAAGAATGGCTTTGAAGGAGCGAGCTTCCTGCATGGAGGGATGGCCAAAGAGCATGTTGTCATCCACAAATTGCTGGTGGGTGGTTACAGGGGTGCCATGAAGGGAGATGCCACGCAGTTGATGAGATTGGACCGCCTTATGGATTAAACGACTAATGCCTTCAGTCATGAGGATGAAGAGGAAAGGGGAGAGAGGATCCCCTTGCCTGATGCCTCACGAGGGATAGAAAGGGGGTGAGGGAACTCCATTGACAAGAATAGAGAAAGAGGTGGAGGTGATGAGGCTCATTATCCATCTAATCCACATTTGATCAAAACCAAAGGCATTTAAAGTATGATGAATGCAATTCCAATTCAGCTTGTCAAAGGCTTTGGAGAGATCAAGCTTGAGAAGCATACCTGGTTTTTTAAAAATCTTTAAAGAGTGCATAATTTCGTGAGTTAAAATTATGCCATCCAGAATTTGGTGCCCTTCTACATAACCAGTCTGTTCCGGGGAGATAAGGAGCGGAAGAAACGGTTTGAGTCTGTTGGCAATAACCTTGGAGATGACTTTGTAGATAACATTGTAGAGTGCTGTAGGTCTGAACTTGTCCGGTCTGTTGGGCTAGTCCTCTTTAGGTACCAACGCAATGAAGGTGGCGTTGAGAGAGGGAAGAAGCCAATGCATAGTTCTGGACTCCTCAACTAGCTGCCAGACTTCAAATTTGATAAGATCCCAGAAATGGTGGAAGAAATTTGAGGTAAAACCATCAGGTCCTGGAACCTTACCATCCTTGAACTGCGCCATAGCTTCATCCACTTCTTGAGGGGAGACAGGTCGGAGGAGCATTTTGTTGTGCTCAGCAGTGATCAGTTTAGGAATGAGCTGCTTAATTTGGTCAATTTCCTTTTGTCGATTTGTTTGAGGCTCTTGCTGAATGCTTTTGAAATAATCAACCAATTCCTGTTGCATATCTTCATGATTTTCCATTCTTTCCCCTTGCTGATTGAGTATATGGCTAATTCTATTATGCATCCTACGCTGAATGGTAGAGGCGTGGAAGAACTTGGTGTTTCTTTCACCCTCTTTGAGCCAGCGAACTCGAGATTTCTGCCTCCAGAGAATCTCTTCCTGTTTGTATCTCTCTTCTAACTGTTTTTGAAGAGCATGCTCCTTCTCTGCTAGCAGCTCCGTCTGTCCCTTAGTAATGATTTCCTGTTGCAGTTCATTCATACTTTGCTTGAGGACCTTCTTTTCCTTGAAGATATTGCTAAAGGTAGTCTGATTCCAATGTTTAATTTCACCTTTAAGATATTTGAGCTTTTGCTGAAATTGATACATTTTGGAACCCTTTGGCGGCTGAAAGTTTCTCCAAGCTGTTTGTATCATGTCTTTGAAGGAGGGATGTGTCAGCCAGAAAGCTTCAAATCAGAATGGCCTCTTTAAATGTGATCCTAAATTTTGCCATTGTAGCAAGATGGGCCAGGGATCCGATCCTACATAGGGAAGGATTGAGCTTGTGATGTCTCCCCCCATGTGAATCGCATTGTCAGAGATTAGAAATCTGTCCAACTTTGACGCGATTTGCTGACCTCCTACTCTTCTGTTATTCCAAGTAAATAAACCATTGGAGAAGTGAATGTCAATGAGCCAATTATTGTTGATGAAGTTTTTGAAATGACTGCTTTCCAGCTCTGATCTGGATCGTCCTCCAATTCTTTCTTCCATTCTCAGGATCATGTTGAAGTCACCACCGATCATCCAAAGTGGGTGGGTTCTGTTTGAATTAAGATGTGCTATGGTGTCTAAGAGCGCAGTCTTGCTGCTCTGGTCTTGAGGAAAGTAAACATTGGTCAAGTGCCCATGGATATTGGTACCGATAGGATGGAAGGTGGCTTGTATGAGATTATGGGTGGCATGAAAATCAGTAAGCTGCATGGAGCAGGTGTCCCAAGCTATTGCCAGACCTCCAGAGAATCCGGAGGCATCGACTGCTACTGAACTGCTGCTGGGCCAAGCCTTTGATAAGATGGCACCTAGCAGGTTGCTGTTGCATTTCGTTTCTTGAAGAAAGAGAATTTGTGGTTTCTCCCTTTGTATCATGGATTTTATCATCTTGTACTTACTTGGACCGTTAAGCCCTCTTACATTCCAAGATATCAATTTCATGGTGAACTATTTTCAAGAGGTTTGAAGAACCTGGTCAACTTGGGATATCTCCCTGAATCTACCAACATTGCCCCGATCTGCATGGTGCGTTGCCAATTAGGCTTTCTGCCTCGCTTTCTACTTTCCTTCAGAACTTTCAGGCTATCCCAATGGCTGCCTGGTTGAATCCCCAGTTTTTTGTGCTGATGTGCTTTGGAGAGGACTACCTCCAGTGATTCGATCTGGTGAGGTAGTATCTTGTCAAATTCTTTCTTTTTGCAAGCATCCTCCAGACTTATGAGATCCAGGTCTCCCATATCAAAACCTTCAGAGTCTTCCTCCATGAGAGTGGTTTGCAAGCTTTCCTGAGATTCTTTGCTGCCCAAGTTAGGGTTAAGGGAGTGTTCATCGAGATCCATAATGATGGGGTTCCAAGACACCTGTTTCGGCTTCGAATGGGGATCAGGATTTGAGGGGGCTTCAGACGGCTGAGTAGCTTGAGAGGGGTCGGAGGCCAAGGATTTGGTTAGGGAAGAAGGGGGGGTCGACAGAGTCAAGGAGTCAGGCGCAGCAGTGGTTTCTTCATTCAGGGGATCTGTACTGGCCAGGGCGGCAAAGCTATTGCTCGTGGAAGGGGTTGACGAGGAAGGGACAGGTTTAGAACTCGAAGGAGGGGTTTTCTTACTATTTCTTCTTCTGGTCGGAACTTTGGTGGACCCCTCTGCGTCTTCCTTGTCTCCAGCACTTTGAGTCTTGGTTTGAGCTACAAGAGGGAAATCTCTGAAGAGATGCCCATGAGCATGTCATCTTCTACAGCGAAACGGCACATGTTCATAATCCAACGGTTGAATCCATTCATAATCATCGTGAAACAGACTTACTGCATCTGGGAGGGCTCTATCCAGCTACATTTGGACACAGATCCGCGCATAAGAGGTGTACCTTCTAAGCTTCGTTTCTTCCGCTATTTTGATGAACTCGCCAAGTCCTCTGCCAATCGCTTGCAGAGATTCCTCATCCCAGTATTCAAGAGGCAATGAGTAGAGTCGAATCCAGACTGGAGCCCAGTTGAAGTTTTCTGGATCGGGGTTGAACCTTTCCACCCAGTTTTGAAGGTATAAACCTACCGAGTTGAAGAAATAGGGGCCGCCGTCCATAACCCTATTTTTGTCCTCAAGGCAATTGAAATCAGCTGTGAAGAAACCTTTTGGTCCTAGTTGCAGACTGTCATGTCCTTTTGGCTTCCATTTGGAAGCGATCCATCCTTGTAGGGCTTTTTCAGTTGGCCAGAGCCCTATAAATTTCCCAATGAGAGCATGGTCTCTCATGTACTGGATCCTGGCATTGATTCGGTGACTGGGCAGATCGATTTTGCGTCTGTCCGGAGATATTGGCTTGCAGGTCGAAGAAGTGACCTGCGGCGTTTCCATTTGTGGTTCAGATGTCGATTGCTGAGTAACTTCCACCTTCCGCGCGTTGGTCGAATCTTGCATGTTCAGGTCAGGGTCTTTTGGCGTTTTTTGATCCTTGGCAGGGGGAGGCTGACCCCCCCCCCCCCCCGTTTCTGATTCCATTACTGCGTACAGCACGTTATTGCGATCTGAAGGAAGCGCCGTCAGGGTGGACAGAGTAGCAGCGAAGGCTAGGGTTCCTGCAGTACGAAAAGTTTGAAAACCCTAGCAGAGCGCACATTTTTCAAACCTTTTTAATCGCTTGTTTTTATTAGTGCCCTGGGTTTATAATATTAATCCCTTGACTTTATTAATCTAAGGGTTCAAATTTATAGGTTATAATATTATTGATAGCATTTATAATATTCGCCAGGGTTTATATTCCTAGGGTTTAATATAAAGCATAGTGTTTAAATTATTAATCCCTTTGGTGTATTGATTTTAGGGCTTATATTCATAGGTTTTAATGTTATTCGCTTGGGTTTTTATTATTGAACCATGGTCAACCATTGTTAATCGCCATGAACCATGTTCAACCATTTTCCAACATCATATTGTGACAAATATTTTGTCAATATTCAAATAAATCATGGTCAACCATGGTCCTAAGTCGCATTGTAATGAATAGTTTTTCAATATGGAAATAAATCATGGTCAACCATGTTTTTTTTAGGGTTGATAATATTTATCTTAGGGTTTATATATCTTGGGCTTACAATATCGATCCTTTGTGTTTAAAAGGTTTAGTAATAACTCCTTATTTTTATTAGTGTCTTCTATTTATAATATCAATCCGTTCGCTTTATTAATCTAAGGGTTCATATTCATAGGAATATGTTTTATAGAGTTTATAATATTAATCCAAGTGATTTATATAGATCCCTTAGGTTTATAATCCATTAGGTTTATAATATAAATTCCTTGAGTTTATAATATTAATCTTAGGGTTCATATTCCTAGGGTTTAATGTTAATCCATTGGGTTCTTAATATTAGTCCATTGGGATTATAATATTAATATTAAGGTTCATGATATGAATCTTAGGGTATAATGTTTATTTTAGGATTTATAATATTTATCTTAGGGTCTATATCCCTTGGGTTTATAATATTAATCCTTTGGGTTTAATATTATTCCTTTTAGTTTATAATCACGTGTGTTTTTAATATCAATCCATTGGGTTTATTAGTTCCCTGGGATTATAATATTGACGATTTCATACTATGACATTGGAATTGTACAAAAACGTATCCAACATAAGATTGTGACAAACATTGTCTCAATATGAAAATAAGTCTAACAATCATAATCGCAATGTTACATTACCTTGAAATTTATTCAATGTTGCATTATTACATTACAATACTTTGGTCGAGCACAATGTTTATAATATTAGGACCTTTTAATAATAATTTTATAATATTAAAGTTTAATATTGGCTTTATAATTTGTAGTATCGAAGTTTAGAATAATAATATTACGATTTAATATGAATCTCTTGGATTTTTAATATTAATCTTGTAGGTTTATCAATCCCTTATGTTTATAATATTAATCCCTTGGGTTTAAACTATTCCCGTTGTTTTATAATCTATTAAGGTTATAATATTAATCTCTTAGCTTTATTAATTCCTTCGATTTATAGTATTAATTCCTTGAGTTTATAATATTAATCCTGAGGGTCATAATATTAATATTAGGGTTTATATTCCAAGAGTTTAATATTAATCTTAGGGCCTAATGTTATTCTGTTAGGTTTATATTCTCTCGGATTTTTAATATTAATCCAATTGGTTTAGTAATTTGTTGGGTTTATAATATTTTTTATATGGTTTCTAATATTAATCAGAGAGTTTATATTCCTAGAGTTTAATCTTAATCATATGCTTTATAATATTAATCTTAGGATTTAATATCAATCCCTTTAGTTTATAATCACATGGGTTTATAATATTTTCCCTTGGGCTTATTAATGTTAGGGTTTATATTCCTAGGGAGTTGTCTTTAGTGTGACTTTTTGAAGGCTTTTCTGGTGGATTTTTCCGGTCTAATTTCTTTAAAATCCGGCAAGAATTTATTGAAAACATAAATTTGATGGGTAACTTACACAATGGAAGTGTCCTAGGGGTTTTTTAGGGTGTTGAATCGATATTTACAGTAAAAAAACTAGTTTAAATAACAGAAATCAAGATTTTACCTCAATTTTGTTTCACCGGATTCCAGCACCAGAAACTCCAAAAATTCGCACTAAAGACTACTCCTATTCCTAGGATATAATATTAATCTTATGGTTTAATGTTTATTTTAGGGATTATAATATTTATCTTAGGGTTTATATCCTTCGGGATTATAATATTAATTCCTTGTGTTTAATGTTATTCCCATAGGTTTATAATCCCTTAGGTTTATTAGTCCCTTGGTTTCATGATATCTGTCCCTTGAATTTATTAATCTAAGGTTTCATATTCCTAAGGTATAATATTGTTCATAAGGTTTAGAATATTATCCTGGGTTTAATACTAATATTAACCTCTTGATTTGTTTCTAGTTTAATATTAATATCTTGTATTTATACTTTGCAATATTCACACTTATACAATTAATATCGAGGGATTATAATACTATTTCGTTGGGTTTACCAATCTCTTGGATTTGTAATATTAATCTTTTGGGTTTAATATTAATCTTTTGGGTTTATTAATCCATTCGGTTTATAATACTCATAATATGCTCGTTCATTAATCCCTAGAGTTTTTAATATCTTGGGTTTATACTAATAACACTTAGTTGGGTTAATTAATCCCTTGCATTTATAATATTAATCTATTTTATTTTTAAATTTATCTCTTAGGTTTATTGATTGCTTGTATTAATAATCGCAAAATTTTATAATATTAATAGTTCCTTGGTTTTATTAATCCCTTGTGCTTGTAATGTTAATAACTTGGGTTGATTAATCTCTTAGGATTTTAATATTAATTCCATGAGTTTTTTATCTACTTGGTTTTTAATACGAATAATCCATTGGATTTACAATATTCATCCCTTGTGTTTATAGTATCAATCGATTTGGTTATAATATTTATCCCTTTTACAAATAATAATTATAATAATTATTAATAATTATAATCATGGATAATTAATATTTAATGATTTATAATTATTAATAATTAATAATTAGTAATTATTTTTATTAATTATTAATTATAAATATTTATATTTATATTTATGTGATTAACAACAACATCACATTATTGCATTTATAAACTTTTTCATTTGGGTTTATAATCTTAATGTCTATAATCATAAGATTTATAATACTAATTTAAAACTTTTTTATCCCTATGGTTTATAATATTAAATCTAGGGCATACAATCCCTTCCGTTGGTAATATAAATCCTAAGGTTTAATATTTTACCCTCCTTCTCTTTACAATATAAATCTTAGGGTTTAATATTTTACCCTTATGTTTATTTTTCCTTTGGTTCTATAATATTAATCTATTGGTTTATTTGTTTTATAATGTTAATCCTTTGAGCTTATAATATTAGGGGTTTTTAATACTGTATTTATGATATAGCATTAAGTATAAAGATTTTAAATGTTCTTTTTTTAATATTGGGTTTTATAATTTTAGGGTTCATAATATTAATATTAATCCCGTATTTTTATTAATCCTAAGAGTTTATAATATTAACCCATTCGGTCTATTATTTCCAATGGTTTATCTCTTGCGTTTATTTTCCCTTAGGTTTATAATATTAAACCCTCGAGATTACTTCCCCCTCGGTTTATAATTTAAACCCTTGAGTTTACTTCCTCGTTGGTTTATAATATTAACCCCTTGGATTTGTGATATTGCACTATTTAATTTTACGTTTATAATATTGCATTAAATATGATGATCTAAAATGTTGGATTTTTTAATATTACGATATATAATATTGGTTTCTTTAATATAAGGATTTATTAACCACAAAAATTTTTAATGTATAAACTTAAATAATATAAAATATAATATGTATAAAAAATATATTAATAAAATTTAAGATAAATAAAAATAAAAATATAAACATAATTATTCAATTGGTCCTACTCACGCGATTTGATCCATCCACATTAATAATCACAAAAACAAGCATCGTAATAATATTTTGACTATCAAACGCCACCAACAATATTGATCACACATATTATTTACGAACAAAATATGAAATAAAACAAGCATTCTCGAGCATAAGTAAGATCCACAACAGAGAATTACACATTCGTCCAACTAATTGTTTTCACAAGAAAGAAATTAATAATAATAATAATAATAACAACAACATGTACTAAATTCCATTCTTTTCCAAATACCCATTGTACTAGTGTATCTGAATGTGCGTCTAAATAAGTGTGTTAAAACGATTTTATAATATTTGAAATAACTCTAATGAATCATTTATAATTTAATTTAAAGCGTAATATGTCAAAATATATATCAATAATGGAAACTCAATATATAAATTTTTCATTTTTAAATTATAATTTTTAATGTCTTAAAATAAGGTTATATGAAATATAAATTATAAATCGATTTAGTATAATTATGAATTTAAAACTTATAAAAATATAGTATTAATATTGGCAATATATACTATATCTGACTAAATTGATTTTTATCATATATAAAACAGTCTACTGTTTTATAAAATAGTTTTTTTAAATATTGATGAGAAGAATCATAACTTTTAGTCAAACCAAAAATAAAAACTTCTTTAATATATTTTAAGGAAGTAAGATATTATTTAATTTTATTTTATTTAATTTTTATTTTACTATCAAGAAAAGAGTTTTAGCATAATTATAATTTAAAAACAAGTTGTGTGATAAATATTTAAAAATTTACAATTAATTTGAGGATAGATAATTTAGAATAAAGTGTTTAAGTGTTATAAAAATAATAGATTCTTTCATTCCAAAGAGTATTAGGAATTGATTAGCATTTGAATTTTAGTTTGGATTTTATAATAACTTTTTTTTTAATTTATTCATGTTTATTTTATTTTTTATATTATTTCAGATAAAGAGATAATTTTAATTTCTGAGATTTAAGTTTAATATTTTCTTGTTATATATTAATTTCATTTTTCCTTCTAACTTCTTATCACACTACAATTTTTCAGAAAATATTATTAGTAAACCATGCTATCAATGAAAAAGGTCAAATTCCATGAAAATAATAAAATGAGACATATTAAGTTTAATTTTGAAATGGGTAGTCTAAAAAAGCAACATAATGGCCCAAAATAGCAACAGAATGGCTCATAATCAGACAAATATTTTGAAAAAATCCGCAAAGATTTTATCATAATCTTGTTTACAGTTGTTAAACTTTAGTATTTTGAGCGCCCTAAAGGTTTTTGATAGTGTTGAATCCATTTCCACTATCAAAAATCTATTGCAAACACTCCAACTACATGATTTTTTGAATTTTATTTTATCAAATTCCTTCAAAAAACTACCATCCAAACTATTCTGTATGCTGGGTAAACAACTTCATTTTGAAATTATATATTACAATTTATTTTTATATATTTTTATCTCCACAATGAGCTAAATAGACTGCATCCCCAAATTCTATTTTATTATAAAATAACATATATAACTAAAATCTCCCAAATTAAAAAAAATAATTGTATATTAATAATGAATCTATTTATAATTATTCTCAAATAAATAATAAACTTTCCAAACTTCATCAATATTCTTCTTAATAGTATATTATATCATAACTACTTATATTATAATTTATTATAAATCATATATATAATAATACAAATACTAGACATGAATATTAGTAATTCTATACTGCTAAGTTATAAACTAATATATTCACAATTTCTAAGATCGCTCTTTAGATTTCTTTAAAATGTATGCTATTTTAAAATATATAATCAACTTGATAAATCATGAAAACATTATTTAATAACGCACGAAATCTAACCAAGGGGGGTGACAGATGGCCGTAAATTTGGTACTGCGAGGGCCTTGCCACCCTCTCTTATGAGACATTAGGCTTAAGTGCAGCCTATTGGGCAGGCCTTTCTTGGCGGACGGACGTTGAAGTATCCAGAAGCATTGAGCGTTAACATGGTTCGAGCATTGAGTTTAGGAAATTATAGATGGTCAGTAGTGTCATCCATGGCAAACCAAGCTGCGAGAGGTAGTAGCAACGCATAGGGAGGAACCGAAGGGATCCGGGGCCTATTTGTCAACCCCTGTCGTTAGAAGGTAATGTACTTGCCTGGATGACTAGACAATGGCGAAGAGAGGAAGGTTGGCGTCTTAAGTCAGTCAAAATGTTGAGCTTCTGTTCTCCGTTAAGTCTTGTCGATTTTCATGAATTGTCAATTTCTTGAGCTCTTTTCTACGGATTTATTGTGCCGCCGGGATCGTTGGGTGGCTGGAGCGAGAAGTCTCTAGGTATCCACTGAGCCATAGTGCAGAGAAACATTGACGCTAATAAGTTCACGAGTGAGCCTTGCTTGCAGCAAGAGTCTGGTTTGGTGGATTTTTTCATGGAAGGGAATAGAGATAGCTTCTCTCACGCCTTGAGTCTGTTTTCAGGGTTTGAAAGTGAATTTGAGGGACTTGGTGTCTCTAGGTATCCACTGAGCCATAGTGCAGAGAAACATTGACGCTAATAAGTTCACGAGTGAGCCTTGCTTGCAGCAAGAGTCTGGTTTGGTGGATTTTTTCATGGAAGAGAATACAGATAGCTTCTCTCACGCCTTGAGTCTGTTTTCAGGGTTTGAAAGTGAATTTGAGGGACTTGGTGTGCATGGTGGTGACATATATGGGAGGTGGTGGTGACATATATGAAAGAATCATAAGACTCCAAAGAAGGAGCTCTGAAACTATGAAAGAGAACGCATCAGAACACAATAGCTTAACTTGCCATTTGCATTACCAAAGGTGGAAATATATACACAGAGAAGAACCTTCTCAAGGTTTATTGTTGGTGGAGATAACTTCTTCAGGAAGCTAAGAACTCTCGAGAAACACCGAAACATTTCATGCATTAAATTTTTTGGCGGGGTTGGTTGAAATTACTGTTCATCCAACACTCCCCCTTAATTTCAACCATATACAGACACACAAAATACACTATACATATAAACACTACTAATTGACATTCCTGCTGATCCAAGTCTCAGCAAGGCTTGACATGACAACAAGACTTTCATTTTTGTCTTCTTTCTAAATGGTCCATACTTGTTTATTTGGAGACGCAGTTTCATCTTCACCTTTCTCGCCATAAGATAGTGGTGAAGTTTCTCCTTTCTTGATTGCAGGCTAACATTCTTTCCATTCACCATTGTTGGAGGTTTTCGGGATTTACACTTGTCCTCAATGCTCACCATTTCTTCAAGTTTTATTGCCTTTTCCTCAATGTCAATATTTGCACACTCTTCTTTAAAGAGGCTCTTAACTTTCTTAAGTTCAGCAATTATTATTGAGTCTTCAACAAATGCATCAGCAGCTGTTATTAGGTCGTCTACACCTTCATGAGATTCTATTGAATCCTCCATGATTTTGCTTTCTGACAATCTCTACATCATTATGTAGATATTCATCTTGCATAGTTGGTTGATTCATCTTTTCAACCTCTTTAATCAACTTTGTTGTTGTGTCATCATCCATTTGATTTGTGCATGGAGATAGGCATATCTTGTCACCAAATAACAACTCATTAATGAGTTGTTTTTCATGCATCAAACCGAACCAGTCTTCTTGAGATACATAATTCTCATCAAATTTGACTTCACAAGTTTTGGCATCACAGGGACTTTCTTGACTATCACATGCTACTCTATTGTTAGCTACAGACATACTTTCAGTCTTGATCCCAGTTATGATGCTTTCAACACAATAACTATTTTTAACAAAAAATTCATCTACTTCGCCTTTCTCACTCCACTTCATGCTATACTTCATTTTAAGAATATACCAAAACATTTTTGGATCAAATACTTCACCAAATTCATTTAAAATGCTTCACAGGATGTTTTCATCTAGAGCTAATATAATGAGAAACAATACTACTGCACATCTACATTTATCATCAAAATTCATAGAAGTTTCTTGGACAAATTTCCATAAATCTATTGAAACTAGCAATACTTCCATTTTAATAGCCCAAATTTAAAAAATTTTACCTAAAAATGATGGCAGCACTCGCATTAATCTCTTCAATACTGCATCTGTAAAATCTTCGTGTGGATCCGGATTCATATATTCATTGAGCATAAATTCTTTATTGAGCATAAATTCTATGGTTGGAAATATTCCAGATTCGGCCTTTGCCCTCTCATTCTTTCTCTTCTGCTGTTTCAATCTTATTTGCTGACCCACGCTTTCAGTGAGCTCCAGCTCCAGGTTCTTCCAAAATTTAGATTCAGCTCCAAGGCAGCAACTCTACTTTCTTCCACGTAAAAGCAATTAAAGTATGCACATATTGCAGTACACAATTCTGCAACAACACACATGTAAATAAACACTGCAACAACCACAACTTAAACACCTGACAACTCCACACTGCTATAGGAAGCAACCATGGGAAGTTCCAAACTAGATTTCACACTCTTAGATCTTGCATGCAGATCCTTCAGTAGAACGTCTCCAGAAATCCACACTCAACAACACCTCAAAAATCTTGGCCCTCTGGTTGACAATCACAGCTGCAACAAACACCACCAAAAACTCCCAATATATTTTCAATACCGATCTAGTTACCACTTCACATACCATGACCGGTCCTTAAGGGAGCTCCTCTGCTCAACACTTACTTCACTTCAAACACAAACACTTGGCACCAAAATTGGCCTCCCTCAACCAGCTCCAATGGCTCCTACACAAATTTCTCTCAACAATTCCACTTGCATCTTCACAATCTTCTTCGTTACTCAACTCTCTTCCTCAACGTTGCTCCCAAAGAACCTCTCAGCAATGCCAACACAAGCACTACACCCCCTTCACATGCGTGGCTCACACGAGCTGGAAACTTGGCTTACAATGCCACAGCCTCTCAATTCCACTTGGTGACTGAGTCTCCCTTATGGTGGCCTTCAAACAGTCGACATCCATACACCACAGATTGCATCAATTATATCACAAATGCATAAAAACGTAGACAATTGAAATAAAAACCAAAATATTCAAATCTCCCAAGAAATTATACCATAGTTCTCTTTAAATTTTAAATATGATGTGAAAAATTACAGACGGCAACATTACAAAAGTCTTCTTAATAAAGAGAGATTCTAGTGATTTGTTATAATACACTAATCGATATGCTCAGCCTTGTATGGATAACAATCTAGCCAACAGAACATTTTACATGGAATTCTAGCATGAGAACACACACAAGTTGTCGATTTCCTTTGCCACAAGAAACGCCTCACCATAATACTTGCATCTTCTCAAGGCTGCTCCTCCACGCCTCTTAAATGGACGTTGACCACTTCACACAGCGTCCACAAGAAATTTGGAAATCTGTCACAAGAAATTTGGCCCACCTATGCGTGGAACCCACTGCCAAATCTCAACCCAGTTGCAAATGAACTCGGCCCTCTTTAACTGGAAAACGGCCTACCAAGGAGCAGCTCCAATCTGACCTCAGTGATGATGGGTTTTGGTTCCCATAAATAGCAATTCGGCCCAGGTGATAAATATGTATGCGAACTCGACCTTGGTGGAGAAAATGGAGAATGTGGCCCTCATAGAATTTCTTGTACAGATCCTCAAAAGATAAGGCCTACTTGTGAAATTGGTAACTTGGCCTCAATGAGTGAAGGTTTTGGCCCTCTAGCAAGGAAACTCAACCTGTTTGGAAACTCGACCCATCAACAAGAAGGCAGCTTGGCCCTCTCAGAGAATATGACCCTCTTGGTAATTGGGTTTTCGCCTGCTATCCAAAATTGCACTCTCAAACCTCCTTTTTCCTCTGGCCTTCTCTTTTTTTTTGTAACCAGGCTTACTGCCAACTATCTCACACTGTTCTATGCACAAGAGGACAAAACCTCTTTCACAAACATCTTAAGTAGCAAATACCACTTTCCCACAGCATCAAGAGCTCACGCTCACAGTGTTCAGGTGCACTTGTCTTCCATAATCAACAACACTCCAACACACAGGCTTCTGAATGCTCCTGTACCAATAAATTGGTGCCTCTTCTCTTCAGTGTACTCTTTTCTGCAACACACCCAGCCAAAACCCTCGGCTCTTCAAACCACTGAGAATACAACTCCTCAAAACACAAACATCACGACAGGCACTCATCCCTGCAAACACCAAGCCGAAACCATTGGCTTTAATACCATGAGAGAATCAGAAGACTCCAAAGAAGGAGCTCTGATACCATGAAAGAGAACTCAACAAAAAAAAATAACTTAACTTTCCATTTGCATTAACAAAAATGGAAATATATACACAGAGAAGAGCCATCTTAAGGTTCATTTTCGGTGGAGATAGCTTCTTCAGGAAGCTAATAACTCTCGAGAAACACAGAAACATTTCATGCATTAAATTTTGTTAGCGGGGTTGGTTGAAATTAGTGTTCATCCAACAATATAAGGGAGGTGGCTTAGAGGCGCAACCTAGAACATTAGTGTGAGGTCCTATTCTCTTGACACTTGGAACCTCCCCGGCCTGTTTAACCCCATGCTTCATTAGCAATGTCATGAGAGAAGGGGATTGGTCCCTCACAACTAAGGGGTCAATCAAGAGGGAGAAATTCAGGAATTGGGAGAAGAAGTTAAGCCTCTTCCTATTCTCTCTTGAGGTAGGGTGGATATGCCTCCTCACTTTGACATTTTGGAAGAAAGGCTTCAACATATTATAATTATCTTAGACTTCCTTGTTGGGATCCTACACAATGAAAAAAATGAGGTGATTAGTGTTTTAAACGATCTTCAACAAAATCAGTGGAGAAGTCTCGACCGGATGGCTTCTTTCCATCCCAGGAAACAAAGTATTAATCATAGGCCAGCAAGATTTGAAGGGGGGATTCAACATATGCAAGGCCATGTACACAAAGCTTTTAGGTTTATGCCTCTAAGAAATGCATAAGCCATGCCAATTTTGGCTTTCTTTAAGGATCAAGGATGATAGTAGGTTGATTTCAGGTTCTATACACTTTTTGGTCTCTTTGGACTATCCTTTTTTAGTTTTTAGTTATCTAGTTTGATGTTACTTTTCGTAATATGGTTTTGTTCTAATTTTTGACGCAAAAAATATTGTAGGATTGAGGTTAGTGTTTTTTTTCTTTAGATATTTTCACTATGTAAATTTGGCATAAATTAATATCATAAATTTGAATTAGAAAAATAAAAAATGTCTTAAAATCTAGTGTGGAGTATGTTTTAAAATTCATTTTCTTTGACTATGAACGTGTCTTTCTCAAATCTAAGGAAACAGGTTAACAACCCAAGACCCAGAGACATGTTGTAGGAATGGAAGAAATACCATCAGTTGATAATTACAGACAAAAATAAAAGCACCTCAAGAACAGTCAGTAGCTTAGGAAATAATATGTGTAGACCAAACACCTATGGAAATAGAACAACAGAAAGAGGACCTAAGTGCAGAAGAATAGGTATTGAAATGACTATTGTATGAATGGAGAAATTTGGATGATAGATTTATCCCAGAAGATCAAAAGAATTTATACAAAGATATATTTGAGCATTACCCGACTTCTCAGGCCAGAAAACAAGTACCCAAGAAACCAATCCATATAAAGATTCAAATACTCAAATAAAACCTGGAAAGAAAAAAGGAAGAAGGACACTGCATGACTCAATCCAATTAGTGGGAGAAATGTTAGTAAATACATGAAATATAGTATTGTTAACAACGGTATTCCAACAAACTCCAAAAGTTTACCAATGAAAGTAATTTCTTGGAATATAAGAGGCCTGAATAGTAAAGGAAAGCAGAGATACTTAAAGAATAAGTTAAAAGTTGAGAAACCTCAAGTTATGTTAATACAAGAAACAAAAGTTCCTATGGGAAAATTAGATACAATAATATAGTCATTCAAACCTCCTTATGAGGTAATGGCCATAGATGCTCGAGGAACAACAGGAGGAATTGCTATATTATGGAATCCTATTGAGGTAATAACAGATAATTGGATTGCTTTATCAGGCAGTTTAACAGGACGCTTCAGAAAAGTAGGTACTAAGGAATACTTGGTGATTTTGGTAGTCTATGGTCCTCATATCCAAGGAGAACGAGAACCATTTTTAACTAGTATAAGAACTCTGCGAACTCCGCATCAAAAAAAATACTAGTTAATAGGTGGAGATTTCAACATGATCATGAATCTGACTGAAAAGAAAGGCAGAATTAGAAGAGAAGAACCGGAAATGGAGTTTTTTTTAGACCTCCTCACGGATCTTAAATTAGTATATATACCAACTGTCAATGAAATTTTCACTTGGAATAATTAAAGAGGAGAGGCACACCAAATAGCTTCTAGATTAGATAGATTCGTAGTTTCTAAGGAGCTTGTTGGCCTAGATGTTTACTATGAAGCTACAATTATACCTTCTTTTGGATCATATCATCGGCCAATTCGGTTGGAAATTGATATCAAAGAAGGTCCAAAGAATCGACCATTTTGATTTGAATTATTTTGGTTACGGTATCCCACCTTCCTGGAAAAATTAAAACAATGGTTGGAATCCACGAAAATTCAGGGACGAAACAGAATGAATTTATTTCAGCTAAGGCTGCGGAACCTAAAAAAAAAATTAGAAAGTGGAATAAAACAGAATTTGGAAACATCCACGCAACCATGCACCAACTACAAGAAGATATGAAACGGAATTAACATCACATGATTTTACAGGGACACACAAAAGCACAAGCCTTAGAAGAAGGAAATATCTTAGGTAAATTGGAGGAGAGGAAAAAGAAAGAGGAGATACTCTGGAAACAAAAATCCTGGGTGAAGTGGCTTAAATAAGGGGAAGAAAACACAAAATTTTTCCATAAATATTTAATACAAAGAAGGCAACACAATAGGATCTTCTCTTTGAAGGACGAAAATGGTAATCGAATTTATCAACACACAGACATGGAAGCACTGCTAGTAAACCATTTCAAGGATATACTTACTGAACCAGATTTTGACAGAGAAGAATATATATCGAGAATAACTCGTCACATTCCTTCTAAGGTAAGCAGAGAACATAACCTAGCGTTACTACGAGCGATCACCCTGGAATAAGTGGAAGAAGTGGTTAAAAATCTTCCCAGAAACAAGGCACCAGGGCCTGATGGATTTACAACAGATTTTTGTCAAGCAACTTGGCATTTCATGGGGAAGGAGATTTGGGAAATGGTAGATGAATCCAGGCGAACAAGAAATGGGTACCCATCACTAAACTCAAAGCGAATCTCACTCATCACAAAGAAATCTAATACAGATACTCTGGCAGTGTTCAGACCTATAGCATTATGTAATGTGATTTACAAGATTCTGTCCAAAATCATTGTAAATCATCTTAAACCAATTCTCCTCAACATTATATCCCTAGAGAAAACAGGATTTGTGAAGGTGAGGCAACTTTTGGTTGGGATAGTTACGGTTCAGGAAGCAATGCACATGCTCAGAACTCGAAAACTTAAAGGTATATTGATCAAACAAGACTTATCAAAAGTGTATGATCGCCTAAACTGGTCATATTTGAAGGCAATACTCTTTAGTTTTGGATTTGACACGAGATGGATACAATGGATGATGTCATGCATCTCCTCCCCTAACTTTTCTATTTTTCTTATTGGAGCTCCATCCCAGCCTTTTAATGCAACTAGAGGACTGCGTCGAGGAGATCCTATTTGACCATTCCTGTTCATTATAGCAGCGAAAGGTTTGGGTCACCTCATCAAATCCAAAATAGTAGAAGAACGCCTAAAAGGATTGAAAATATGAGGTCCAAATATTATTCTCTCGCACCAGCAGTTTGTAGATGATATTATGTTATTTTGTCAAACGTCACTAAGGGAAGAAAATGTTATTCTGGAAATTCTCAAAATTTTCATGCATGCCTCAAGCACTGTGATAAATAATGATAAGTCTAATGTTTATTTCTTTAATGTTAATAACGTTTCCCAACACTTTATAGTCAGATCTTTGGGGTTTAAAATTGGAACCTTCCCAATGAAATATTTAGGCTTTCCGCTAAACCTATCCTCCCTCAAGGTAGCAGGATGGAAGGATCTTATTGCCAACCTCTATAAAAGACTTCAAAACTGGACCTTCTGAACGTTGAATGCACCCAGTCGAGTAGTCCTACTCTGATATTTTCTTCAAGCCATACCCATATATCAATTGTCAGGAAGAGTGGCACCCAAAACAATAGGTAATAACATGGTTAAGATCTTCAAAAAAATTGTCTAGCAAGAAGCACCTGACAGCAGAAATTGGGCTCTCCTTTCATGGGAAAAACTCATTAAAACACCCTAGACCTTCTAGATCCCTACGTGTTGAACCAGGTAATGGGTGCTAACTTATGGTGGTGATGGCTAGAAGGGGGAGTTGATTTATGGAAATCCATTTGGGAAAGAAAATATGATATGCCCACAACAATTACGGGGAAATTGAAAGCTGATGTTGTTCCAAAAGGCTCAAATATCTAGAACCTAGCGACAATCAACAAAGATTTAATAAGACAACATAGTTTTTGGGAATTATGAGGAGGGAGAACAACACTCTTCTGGGAGGATTCATGGCAACAAAGAGATAAAGTCTTCAGCCACTTGGATCTGGGAGAAATCTTTCTTTTCACTAATTTACCTCATCAATGATCAGTAGCCACATACTGGTGTCATGAAGAGGATAGAAAATTGTAGAAATGGAAATGAAAAGGGCAGTGGAGGAATGCCCCAGAAACAAATCAATGGAATAATTTTGAGAAGGAAATGAAAACCAAGAAACTAGTTTCAACAGATGGGGAAGATATTCTGAGATGGGGATATCGAAACAAAGGCATGTTCACCATAAAAGAAGGATATTATCTTAAATCAAATAATCATCAGATTATAGTTGTCCCAATATGGCAAAAAATATGGGGAGAAAACTTCTGGCCGAAAGTAGAATACTTCTATGACTTCTGAGCCACCAGAAGACCTTGACTTGGGATCAACTGGAACAAAGAGGAGTACAAGGCCCATCAATTTGTAAAATGTGTAAGAGGGAGGTGGAAAGCATAGAAAATTTATTTAACACTCGTCCTTTGGCAGTGACTCTATGGCAGAAAAATGATGCGATCTTTCAAAAAACAAATAAAGATATGACAAGTATCAATGAGAATATCATGAAATGGCGAAAAGGGTGATATAACAACGCAGTTTTGAATCGAGAATGGAGGTAGTCGATGGGATTTATTATGTGGGGAATATGGAAAGAAAGAAACCACTATATTTTTAGAGAGGAAGAGAAGGAAGTAACCCAGGTATGGATGGTGATACTGGAAAATATCCGTGAAACAGTCTTATTAGAACATTGATCTGATGAAGGTTGGAAGGAAATTAGTAATGAGAGCAGGATTTTGGCTAGGCTCAACTTAAAACCCCAAATGTTAGAAAAATCATTATGGAAATTTAAGCCCCAAAGGCAAAATCATTCAGATAAATTTCAGTTCCCACAAGTTGGATTTTTGAAATTAAATTATGATGGAGCCTCCAAAGGAAACCCAGGGCAGGAAGGACTGGGGGGCTCTTTAGAAACTCTCGAGGCTCAGTTTACAGGTTGTTTGCAATGGAGGTTGGATTTACAACAAACAATGAAGCGGAATTAATGGCACTTAAATAAGGATTAACAATTGCATTCCGGGAGAACTACCAAAGAGTTATCGTCAAAGGAGACTCGGAAATGGTAATATGGGTATTAAAAAATCTTCAACAAGGAACCCCATAGGATAATATTAGTATTATTTGGCACACAACAAGATAAATTCAAGATATTGGCCAAAATACCCATGAAATTGGTTATATCATCCCCTTGCATGTCTGCAGAGGAGGGAATGAAGCTGCTGATTACTTAGCTAACTGGGGCTTTAAAAATGAAGGACGCCAACTGGACATAAATCAAAACCATCTGGCATGGAATGTGGAGCTACATTTGGTTCAGATCATCCTCAAAAGAGATAAAGACAGGGCTCATAACCCCAATCGGCGTGTCACATAGGCACAAATGAATGGAGGTCGGTGCCACGTTGGGGCATGCACCTAACCAACCATCATAGATAGTAATGAGCTGTAGAAGGTACGCACTTAACATGGTTGAAGATAATGATAGTTAAAGAAACAACAGATGACCAGCAGTGGATGTTAGAGGAGAGTGGGGAACCATGTCGAGAGTGGAGAAGGGTAACGCATAAGACTAGTAGGAATAGTAGGAAGGTTATTAGTTTGTTGTTTTAAGACTTTCTAGACGAAGCAGAGGGAGTTGTGGAGCAATGCTATCGTTCGGTTAAGTGGTATGTAATGGATTTCGTCACCTTGGTATCTCAATTCTCTATTCTACCCATTGATGGTAGCATTGATTGTGGTAAACTGGTTTCTTCCTGTAATCGGTTATTCTGTCAGTCAGGAAGGGTCCTTACTTGTTTTGGTTTTAAAGGAATTGAAGGGCTGAACATCCTGCATGTTAAGGATATTGAACCCTGCTTCCAAGGTCCGTCGATAGGAAAATATCTGTTCTGTTCTAAGTTTAATTCCAAAGCTCAAGTGGGTTTGCGCCCCTGCAAAGATTTAAAAATAGTAATGCGGTCTATCTATATGGTTTGCATGTTCTGCATATAGGAAATTCCTAGTTTTTTTTTTAATTTTATTTACAAATCCTCTGCATCAGCTTCAAAACTGGTTTTATGGAAATTCTCTCTCACAGTTCTAAGACAGGGTTTGTGGATAGGTCACAAGCTCTGTGTTTTATGTTATTATACTTACATTGCATGAACACTTGTCTTATGGGGTTTGAATCCTAGGCTACCATCACTAAAAAGCGACAATTGAACCTCTTCCCTCACAGTCAAAATAGGTCTAGCCACTATCCAGTCTTACTTCGTATGCAGTCTTGTCTTAGTTTTAACTGGTATTTTATATCAGGTTTCTGCTGTTATGGACTATTGAAAATTCCTTCTTCTAAAAAAGGTCTCTGTAAAGGTTACGGTTGTGGTTAGTTTTACCATTCACCATTCTACCAGCTCAGAAAAACATGAGTCTCCATCACTTACTAACGGAGTAGAGGACTCCAACAATGTCTGCAAGAAATATTTCATTAACATTGCTCTGCCATATACAAGATTCTCTTACATTCTTACAGGGAGATCATTCTGTCAAGCTATCATGGCAAGAGGTCAATTTGGAAAACGGAAAAGTACAGGAAAATGAAATAAGGAACAAACAATTCAAAAGGAGGGCCCAAGCAAGCGTGGCAGGAAAACTCACAAAGAAGTTCTGGAAAATATCTCTGACCTTTAGGAAGTTGGTAATCCAATTCAAATTCATAATACCATTCATGGATGGGAAAGGGAGAGTTTCCATGATGATGAAGACATAAAACAACAGGAGGCCACCTTGGACTTCCTTTGTGACACAGGGAAGAGTAGAGGAAGGGTATCTCTGTTCCATCAATCTGTGAACACTTACTGGAAACTCAAATGCATCTTAACAAAATCCATGGCAAGCATGCAAGACACTAGAGGTAACTCAACAGTGGTATCAGAATTGCAACAAATAAAGCAGGAGATTCGAGAAATAACCAAGTCTCAGTAACATATAGTGGCAAGGATTGGGAGGATCGAATGTAAAATTCAAGGGATGCAGCAAGTTGAGATGCCGATATCTACTGCAATGGGCCCGACTCCAATAGACTCTTCTGATGGGTGAAGCTTATGTTTACTTGTTCATTAATTTTGAATGATTTTTCAAGAAAGCTTTAATAGCTACTATTTAAAATGTTGTTTTTATGGACATACCAAAGTAGTTGTAGCGGCAAGTAGAAGAAAAAAATAGTACCAATACTGGTTGGCATTTAACTCTCTCATGTGGCAAACATATATGGTTTCCTTCGAGCAAGTTGAGGCTATGTCATGCATCATTAACTCATTAGGGGAATTTTGAGGTCAGAAATGGGTCTCCTAAGGAAAATGTACAATCAAAATTCACTTTATGAGAACCAATCACATTTTAGAGGATGACATCATCCCTAATGGTTGAGGTGACATTGCTTGAGTTAAAGTTACTTACTTGTCACATTCTCAATGGTCGATAAAAAATCATGGTTGACCATGGTAGTGCTCCAAGTAGTTTTAAAGTCAAAGTAAAGTACTCATAATAAATGTCATTTCACACTTTTTGAATAAAAATATATTTGAGAGTGCAAGCTTCTGTGATCCATAACATATTAGATATAGATCTTCCGGATAATCACATGAGAGTTTTAGGAACGACGCGTTTCGAACTACCAACTGTAGTTCATCATCATCCTGATGATGAACTACAGTTGGTAGTTCGAAACGCGTCGTTCCTAAAACTCTCATGTGATTATCCGGAAGATTTATATCTAAAAATATATTATTGTCATTTCATGTTTCTTGAAAGAAACAATGCATATCCCTATACATTTGTTATATTATATTATATTATATTATATAATTTTTATATAGTATATTAATCATGTTATTATACCATTTAAATAATATAAATTTAAATTAATAACATATACTATAATTAAGAATTTATAAATTTATATTTGTATTTTATTTTAAGTTATTTAAGTACAAAGGACAAATGCATTAGTTGTTCAATGATAATGACTTTTTCTTAAAACTCTCATTTTTATTTATAGTCACATCAATACAATTTTTTTATTAATTTTATTTTGGTACAAGTTTTGAATTGAATTTAACTATGGTTACACTGATTGTGGTGCAAAAAGTGAATTGAAAATTCATAAATACTATTTTATTGGGTTAGCTATTATTTTATTAGTTCCTTAGGAGGCACATTTTAGACCTCAAAATTCCCCTAATGTGTATATCAACTTGCTTTTCGACTAATAGAAAATAGGAAAGATCTACCAAATTTACAAAACAAATAGATAATTACAAATGGCATAATTTTCCTTATATAATAGTGAAATTCTAGTTTTTTTCGATCATTATATTAACTCAGCCCTCATAATTTCCACTTGTATAAGCCATTGGGAAATCGATACTATTTCAATTTTGAAGTCGGCTACAATATATTTATATTTATATTCAATTTTAGGTATCTGTTTAGTATACTTTTTATTTTCCATTTGTTCATCTTTCGTCCGTTCTATCAGGCAAAATGTATTTGGTTTTTTCTCTGTCATATTTAGCGTTTTAGGCACGGTACTCTTTATCATTGTTTTGGATACTAACAAAGAAGTTACTTAAATTGAGATCTCAATTGTAGGTTTTAGGTTTGTTGTTAGATATAATATTTTATAAGTTTAATGTTGGAAAGGAAAAAGAGTAAAGGCACAAAATCACACAAATAATTTATATATAAAAATACATATAAACTTGGATTCTTTTATCGATTACACGAATTTGATTCATTTGAATACAATGAAGCTAGTTAAAGGTATTTATCCTTTTCAACTTCACATACACACATTTACTGAACTCATCTATCACATAATTCCATTTCACATAACTCCATTTGACTATCTAATAACTTGAAGGTCACTTAACCAACTCTCTAAATATATTTAAATCTCCATAGAAGAGTTAGTTAAATATTTTAACACTAAGATCTAGTTTCAATTGATGGTGGAAAAATTAACTATAATGTTTATAATGTTCAATGAAGAGAAAGTTTTATTTTCTATTGGTGGTTTTTCTTGTTTAAATTCGATGAGGAGAAAATTTGGGTTCATTTGTTAGATAAAATCATAAATCTTTCAGTTAGTAAAAATCTTTTTAAAAATGGTTTTGTGACATAAATATAATTTTCAAGAATGTATCATTATTCCTCTTCCTGTTCTGAATATTTGAGGGTTTCAAAGCATTTAGCTTTTTATATTTTTCACATGCAAATCAAACACTGTGTAAATGGGTGTGATTGTGAACCATATATGTAGCCCCATGAATTTGTTGAGCAATAAGATATCTTTTCCATAGGGTAAATTTGAAAAGAATTGAAAAACTGAAACGTAAACTGGAGCAGAGAAAATTCTCTTCACAATATTACGAATAGATTAAATAGGATTACATTGGAAACATCAGCAATAAATGACTAGAGTAAACTTAGGTAAACTGAAGTAAAACTAAACTGCCTATGACACCTAGTAGACAATAAATTAAATGAGCTGAACCTAATGGAAAGTGAGATTAATATCTCAACATCCCCTCCTAATCTCAACTGTTACAAGTGGAGGCACTAATAATGCCTAATTTCTCTCTTTGAAATTCAAATACAGTCTTTCCCAATGGCTTTGTGAAAATATCTGCAAGCTGATCTTAGGAACCACAAAAAGAAAGTGTGATGTCCCCATCATTGACAAGCTCACGAATGAAATGAAAACGTGTGTCAATGCGCTTGCTCTTTTTGTGAAAAACATGATTTTTTGATAAAGAAATTGTTGAACTGTTATCATAGTAAATTGGAGTTGGCTCCTTCTGAATATCTGAAATGTCTTTCAATAATCTTCTCAACCATACTGCTTGACAAGCTGCTGAATTTGCTGCTACATATTCTTCCTCTGCAGAAGATATTGGAACGACTGGTTGTTTCTTGGATGCCCATGAAATCAGATTTGTTCCAAGATGAAAAACATACCCTAAGGTACTTTTGCGATCATCTAAACTCCCTGCAGAATCGCTGTCTGTATAACCTAAAAGTGAACAATTTTCAGAATGTGTATAAAAAAAACCATAGTCTATGGTCCCTGCAATATACCTTAAGATCCTTTTTGCAACCTACCAATGAGTAAGCTTTGGTGACTGCATAAACCTGGAGACAAAACTTGCTACAAACATAATATCTGGTCTAGTTGCAGTTAGATACAACGAACTACCAACTAGGCTTTTATACAATGTGGGATCAATAGATGGTGCTACATCTTCTTTGTTGAGTTTGGTACCTTGAGCAATTGGTGTATCAGCTGATTTGAAATTGGTCATTCTAAAATTTTGAATGATATCACTGGCATATTTTTGTTGACCAACAAAAATGCCATTATCAGATTGGTGAATTTCAATTCCTAGGAAATATTTCACGACTCCTAGATCTGTCATGTCAAACTCTGCTTGCATTACTGCTTTGAAATCTTCTAACATCATATTTCCTGTATAAAGAAGATCATCTACATAAAGGCATACAATAAGAATTTTACGTTCATGGATTTGGTATACAAAGTGGGTTCATGGCTGCTTCTGGAAAAACCACTTTTGATGAGATAGGTGTCGATGCTACTGTACCAAGCTCTTGGAGCTTGTTTCAAACCACATAAATATTTCTTCAATCTATATACTTTATGCTCTTGCCCTTTTACTTCAAAACCTGGAGGCTGCTCTACATTAACTTCTTCCTGTAATACACCATTTAGGAAGGCAGATTTTACATCAAGCTGATAGACTTTCCATTTGTGTTGAGCTTCTATGGACAAAATGGTTCTGATAGTTTCTAACCTTGATACTGGAGCAAATGTTTCACCATAGTCGACACCAAACTGTTGTGAGAATCCTTTGGCAACCAAACTTGCCTTATGTTTCTCAACTTTCCCTTTTTCATTTAGCTTGGTCTTATATACCCATTTTACACCAATTATTTTTTTGTCTCTTGGGAGATCAGCTAATTCCCAAGTCTAATTTTTCTCTACAGCAGCAATTTCTTGGTTCATTGCTTCAACCCAATGCTTTTCTTTGACTGCTTCTTCAAAATAAGTCAGTTGAGTTGAAATGAATGCAAACATATTTTTTTGTTCAGATTCATGCTCCTATTCCCATATCTCTCTAATACTTCTTGTTTTTTGTCTCTATTCTGAAGATGTTTGATCACTGGCTGAATCACTACTTGATGATGTTCCATTTTCAGAATGTTCTGGCTGTTCTTGAACCTGCAATCTTGGAGTCTGTGGTAGATAAAAAGGCTTATTTGATGTTTCATCTACATGGTCAAACCAAGATTTATTTTAGAAAAATTTCACATCTCTTCTTATAATGAACTTTCTGGTAATGGGGTTATAAAGTCTATATGCTTTCGACTGCTCACTATAACCTACAAATATGCATTTCTCACTTCTATCATCAAGATTTTTTCTTAGTTTTTCAGGAACGTGAGAAAAAGCTACTGATCCAAAGATCCTAAAGTGTGACACATTTACCTTGTTTACATCCCATTCTTCTTGAGGTATTTTATCTTGTAGGCTGGATGTTGGAGATCTGTTAAGAACATACACTATTGTCGACACTGCTTCAGCTTAATAGTTATTTGTCAACTTCTTCTCCCATAGCATGCATCTCGCCATGTTCATGATCGACTGATTCTTTCTTTCTGCGACTCCATTTTGCTATGGAGTGTATCTGGTTGTGTACTGCAATAGGATACCTTGCTGTCGACAAAATGTTTTGAATTCATTTCAAGTGTATTCTCCTCCTCTGTCTGATCTGAGTACTTTCAAGAGTTTTCCACTCTGTTTTTCTGCTTCAGCCTTGAACTCCAGAAATGTAGAGAAGGTATCTGATTTGGTTTTTAAAAAATACACCCATATCTTCCTGCTAAAGTCATCAATAAAAGTCAGAAAGTAGAAACTACCACCAATGAACAATGTCTGCATTGGACCACATATGTCGGTATGGAAAAGTGCCAAAGGCTCTTTCGCCCTTGAGGATGATGAGGTAAAACTATCTCTTTTATGTTTGGACAAGACACAAACTTCACAATTACATACTTTTTCACTGATAGTAGGTAGACCAATGACTATAGATTTCTTTTGAAGTAGACTGAAACTCTTGACTGGAATGTGACCATACCTAGAATGCCATAGATGAGTTTCATCTATTCTTGATATATTGTGGACTGAAGATTGGTTGGTATTTTGGCTTCTAAGGGTCAATGGAAACATCCTACTCTTGGTCTTTTCAACTTTCGCTATCAATCTTTTATGAGGATATTTGTCATATGTATAGCAGGTGTTCTTTTGAAATAATACATCATAGCCATGTTCCATTAATTGTCCTACACTAAGGAGGTTATGTTTGAGCTGAGGAACATAATACACATCAGGGATGTATTTGTTTTGATTATGCTTAGTAAGAATAGGAACAGTACCTTTTCTTCAGCTTTAATACTTGTACGATATCCAAGCGTTATCTTTGATGTTATGGAAGTCTAGAGAAGAAAGAAGTCTCTTGTTGCCTATCATGTGATTGCTGCATCCGCTGTTAAGAAACCAAAGATCTTCACTCTTTTTGTTTTCTGAGAGATGGCATGAAAGAAACATGGTCTCTGAGGATTCTCGTTCACTGTTGGAGAGATTGATATAGCCTCTATGCTGATCTGACTATTTCTTTCTACAGTCATGTTCGTAGTGGCCAAACTTCTTACAGTAGTAACATTGAACACTTGATTTGTTCCATGACCTTCCTCTCTGATTTCGGTTTTGTGGAGGTCTCCCTTGCTCTGTTGCATGATGATGATCAAATATGCCATTGCCTTGACCTCTGCCTCGCCTGTTGCCGCCTCTGTATCCTCTACCTCTGCCTCTATCAAATGAGAGGTGTGCTTTGAAGATTTGTTCTATGGAATCTTCTGTCAAATTGAGTCTTGTTTCGTGTGCCAAAAGTGATCCAATCAACTGTTTTACTGAGAAATTTTAAAATCTTTGGATTCCAAAATGGCTGTGACAATCATGTCATATTTCTTTGGTACGCTTCGAAGAACTTTTTCAACAAATTTTTGATCTGTAATGGTTTCACCAATGAGTTTGATTTGATTCACTATTCCCATGACTCTGATCATGAACTGATCCACATTCTCAATGTCATCCATCTTTAGAGTTTCAAACTGAGCTCTCAATGTTTGCAGTTTAATGGTCTTTACTGTATCATTTCCTTAATACACAGCTTGCAAAATATCCCAACATTCTTTTGTTGTTGTCGCACCAGTTATTTTTTCAAAAATAGAGTCATCGACTGAATTTTGTATCCAGCATTTGGCTCTGTGCTCCTTCTTTCTGGGTTCAATAACTGCATTTCTCTGATTATTGGTCATGGCCACCCATGCTTCTTGGGTCGGCTCTACATAAGCAATCAAAATCGTGTCCCAACAATCTTGTGCTTGTAAAAAAGTCTTCATTCTCAAATTCCAAAATTCATAATTTTTGCCAATCAGATTTGGTGTCTGTGGCAAATAACTTGAAGAGGCCATTATTTCTTCAGATGCGCCTTTTGTAAATATCCTCTAAAAATTTTAAATCTCTTAAAGACTTAAAAAAAATTCCTTGAAACCCTCTTTTAAATTTTAGCTCTCTTCTTTTAAATCTCTTTTTCCAAGACTTAAAAAAAATCTCTTAAAAGCTCTCTTTTAAATTTCTGCCCTCTTCTTTTAAATCTCCTTTTCCAAAAAAAATATATTTTTAAAAGGAAACTTCACCACATGCTCTTCAAACTCTCTTTATAAAAGCCTTTGAAAAATTTTAAGTTTTTTTTTTGAAAAAAACTTTAATAAAAAAACTTCTTGATATAAAAAAAAGGCTTTTCACTTTTAAAAAAAAATGATTCTCTTTCAAAATACGGTTCTCCTTTTTTATCAATGAATCCACTTGAAAACCACGTTAAATACAGTAAGAAATTCACTTAATCGAGTGACTCTTGTTTTCTTGGCTCGGCTCACGTATCATCTCGATGAACCTTTACGGCTTCTTTGAAAAAACTGGAAAAAAAAATTAAAAACTTAGTACGCACCTGTGATTAAAATAAACTGCGGTTTAAACTAGATTTCCGAGAAAACGGTAAGTTTGCCGAAGTTCCGCAGTTTCTGTTGAGTGAAGTTGGGGGCAGTTTTGTAGTTTCATTTGAGAGAAGTTGCAGTCTTCTGCAGGTTCTGCACTAAACACGTGCAGACCTGTGTGCGGGTAGAAATAATTTTTTTGTAAAAAAAATTTACAGCCTTTTGCCTTTGGCCTTCTTGGCCTTCTCTGCTCGCTCATGAATCTTATCTTTTCAACTTGGCTTTCTTGCTGCTCTCCAGGCAGGCTTATGCAAGCTATCTCTGATACCATGAAAAAAATTGAAAAACTGAAACGTAAACTGGAGCAGAGAAAATGTTCTTCACAATTTTACGAATAGATTAAATAGGATTACATTGGAAAACAATAAATTAAATGAACTGAACCTAACAAACAAAACAGTAATATTAATATCTCAACAAAATTTTCAAATTAATTATGATTCATGGTTTCTATAAAATATATTTATTTTATTTTCTTGTTTACACGTTGTGCGTACTAACAAGTGGTATTCCATAGTTGTCCAGAGGAATATTGTGTTATAAAGAAAAATAAGAAAAAGAAAAGAAAGGGTATGTGATGGGTTTGCTCCTTTAACTCGTCGGTAGATCCCCAAAAAATTCTTTCGATACTCTTCAACTCGAACTTACACTGTAGTTATTCTCCTCTAAAATCTCTGTGGCCTCTTTCTTTTTCGTGATAGTGTCAATTTTCACTCAGACTTCAGTATCCAAGTCAAAACTAAATCACAATGACTGGGAAATTGAAGTTGTTTACCGACGCAACAAAATAGCTTGGAGAACAGTTTTTTGTCAGATTTTGGTAAAAGAAAATTCAAAAGATCTGGTAGTTGGAGTGTTTGAAATGCATTTTTGATAGTGGAAATGGATTCAACACTATGAAAAACCTTAAAGGGACCCAAAATACTGAATTTTAACAACTGTAAACAAGATTCTGAAAATTCTTTGCCAAAATTTTTCAAAATTTTATCAGAATTTCTAAATTATTCTGTAGATTTTTTACACTATGGCTGGAAAATTTGCAATCTATCGCTCACCACCCACCACTCAACACAACCCTTGGAACTTGATTGGTGGGCCATGGCAGTAACAAAAATTGATGAGAATGTTTCCATCTGTCGACCTGTTAACTGATTGGATTTCCTGTAGCTCACCTCCCAATGCTTATCACAACCTTTAGAACTTTATTGGTGGGAAGTAGTGGTAACAACACTGACATGAATATTCCAATTTGTTGCGGCCTTAATGCATTCTATTCTATTACCCACTTGGTTACGTCCTTTTTATTCTCTATTCTATTACCTTTAATCTATTAAGCTCATCCTCCATACTTTTAACTAATCAAAATATCTGAATTACATTATGGAGGTTGTAGGCAAAATCTTCTCAATAATTGGCATCGTCCCTCCTGTAAAAGTTAATGTCACTTCACCTAACAAAAAGAATGGGATCTCATAACTTTTTTTTGTTTTCCACTTGCACAGCTAGCATGAACATCTTCAACATACCTTGTTCCAATCCTAAAATTTCTCATTAACTCTATCTACTTCGTTTCTCATTGGCTCTTTCCTCAATTTTACAGTGTTCCATGCTCATACTATTTTACAGTCAACTGATTTTTTGGTTGTTGTCTCTTTTCTTCATTTCAGTATGCCTCTTTTTAGGCAATTTCTAATTCAGCATACACAACTCATAAACTTCAATGTCCAACTTACTCCTTTGTTGAGGAATGTCATTAACATTACTAAGTTCAACTTTACCATAAAATGTTTGTTCAAACATTTTAAGGCTTTAAATTCCACCCCTCTATTATTGTAAGCTCTCATCTTCCATTCTTCATCAACAAACATTTCCTTAAAGATTGTTAAGGCACTTGGCTCGCTTCTCAATGATTGCTTTATGAAAGATTGAATTTCATTTCCCAAATTTCCATCTACACATGAAGAAAATTTACCACAGCAAATAATGAGTCTCCAAATATCACCATTTGTCATAATAATCATTGTTTTCTTCATGGATAAATTGGGATTATATTATCCAAAAACATTTTTGGTGATTGGGTTCTTACCTATTTATTGGCATCCCCATTCACTCTCCTCTTTATCCTCCACGTTTGATATGATTTACCTCCTCGCTGGCTCCCTTCCGCTCGACCCTCTCTATACCTTTCTCTTCCCACTACCTTTATTTCATTCTGCCATCCCTCTGACCCTTTATCTCACCCTTCTTTACAGAGAGAAAAATTTAAGAATGGAAGTTTAAGTTTAGAAACTTTGGCGAATTTTACTAGTCCCCGATATGTAAATTGTAAATTTTTTGATGATATTTTTGTAAAAACATTTAGGTTTCTAATTATCTTATATTTGTATATATAAAATTTAGGTGATTTTTAGAGTGGCTAATCAATTTTCAAAAAAATAAAAATTGGAAATTTTTTTTTTTTGAAAAATAGATAGAAAATTATCCCACCTGCAAATATTTGCCCCTAAAATTTTTCCTTTCCTCACCCCTTACACTGGCCTTCACATACTTGCCTCTCACCTGTGTCACGTATCATAAGGATATGGTGGCATGATTATAGAACCTGGAGAATGTCGTGCACAATTTTTATTTCATCCGGTGGCAGAAGTATAGGATTGAGCAAGACACCTGGGATTGGCATAAGTGTGGGATCTCTTAGCCCACTACCCCGTAAATAGGCCCATCGCATGAACAAAATATCGAGATCAATGCGAGAGCCCTCTTAGAATGCTCCTCATTTAACTTTGGAGGGGAATAGGTGATGGCTTGTGCGATGGGCAATTAATTTTCTTCCGAGGAATGTCGTTTCCAATCAGCATTTTAATCATTGATAGAATCATGGATAGAAGTTGGGATCCCAGAGGAAAGTATTTACTTGCTCGGTTCAATGAAGACTATAAATTAAGGTTTGGAGATAGAAATTGAATACGTGGAAAGGCCGAGGCCCTGCAAGCTAGTCGTTGCAGTTCTTAATGTTCTGGGTGGGGTTGCATGTGGGAAATTTGGGTTTGTGATTATCTGGGTGGGGAAGATGTAAGGGAGGTAGAGTCTCTATCATTCTGGGTAGAGTATTTGTCATCGGTGTGTCCGCTGATATCCTTGGGAGTAATCGGGTGTTGTTCCATAGAGGAAGTTCTCCGACCATCATGCGGAATTCTGGTCCTTCTTTGGAACTCTGCACCCAAATGTGAAGTCGAGTCATGTGAAGATATTTTCGGTGAATTTTCAGTTGAACTCCAAAGTGTTTTGGACAGAGTGGATAGAATTGGGAGTGCTGGGTTGGCTTCTGTGAGAATTGGGTTCAACAATTTGCTAATAGAACCCTGGGACAGTGGGAATTCCAGTCAGGTGGAACTGGAATAAGGCCAATTCATTTCTCTGTCAACTAAGACATCATGTTTTAACTATTGGGTAGTCGGCATGGAGCCAGAACAGTGGTGTTACGTTAAAAACATTCAGGCAGAGTGACATGTAGAGCAGAAAGGAAGTGGGATTGTTCTCCCCCGCTAACCACCCTTTCACCGCACATGTGCACACCTTCTGATAGGGAGCATGATGCCCTAAAGAAAATATTGTCTGAGCTTAATATGTGCTTCCAGACACAACAAGAGGTAACCAGCGCGATGACTGATAGAAGTATTGAAAAGAACTAGAAAATTCACCATATAGACGATGAACTCTATGCATTGCGCAGTCAAATCGAGGATTTGAAGATCTAACTTGTTGAGAAGATCTCCATCACACATAGTGAATCATCTCGAATCGACCTCAATAAGCCTCACCCAAATGGATAACCTATTTCTAATTTATGAGAATATGTAAATGTATTTTTTTTCTCGGTATGTACTGTAAAGTATATAGGTGTAACCCGACCATTGATCAGTTGCATTTTGGTATCATGTCTAGGAATTGGGCAAAGTTAGACACTGTGAAAACCAGACTTTGCATTTTTGGCATGTTTTTGAAATGTAATCTCCTGGATATGCTATGAACTGAGCACAGATTAATTTTTTTTTTAAAAAGAAGAAAAGAAAAAATATTAATCTCTAAGTTTTTTTTAATCTTGGGTTGATTAATAACTTCAATTTATAATATTAAAAATATTTTGAATTAATTCATTGTAATATATATATATATATATATATATATATATATATATATGAGTAAGAAACCATACTAAAAATAATATATTATTTCACAATTATATCACTAATATATATATATAGACACTAATAAACACAATATATTATTTGACAATTATAATAACACAAATATATAATAATTATTGTGAAACAATAGTAACAATATAGCTTGCTCTCGTTTCAAGAAAGTGCCAAAGCGACAACAGAGGTTCGCGTAGGGTTTTGACAGGAAGCCACCTCGGCGGCCTAGTCTAGATCATGGCTGCTTCCTCAGGAGGAGGGGCGCCACCCTCTTACCAGAATGTAACGAGTGGAGATCATGCGCTGTGTTCCAATCAACAAGCAACTGCACAGCAGCACACAGGCCCTGTTCTAGGAGCAGAATGGCAAGCCAAAATGAAGGGCCAATGTCTGCCAAGAGCAATCAAGAAACCAAGGTTTGTTATTCCAGCCTCGAAGTTAGATGAATACAGACATTACATGAAGAATCATGCCCTGATATGTAAGTTTATAGGTATTTGGCCTTCTGAAAAATATTTGTTAAAATGGATTCAAATAAAATGGCAGCCCAAGGGTCACATTGATCTAAAGTTTGGGGTGAAAGGATTTTTTACAGTAATTTTTTCTAATTTACTTGATAAAGAACGCATTTTTGAGGGAGGCCCCTATTTCTATCGCAATGCGGGACTCTTTCTCCAATAATGAGAGGAATGCTACAACCCTGAACAAGAGCAATTTCTGGCAGCTCCTATTTGGGTACGGTTATTTGGGCTTCCCATAGATTTTTGGGACCCTAAAATTTTGGAAGGTATAGGAAATTCGCTAGGTAGTTTTGTCAAAATAGTAGATTCCACAGCTCGTGGATGCTATACATCTTTTGCTTGAATCTGTGTTTACATGAATATCTCTGAACCCTTGCCAGAGATGATAGAACTGGAATATGAAGGTAAAGTATGGCTTCAGCTTTTAGATTATGAGCACATCCCTTTTCGCTGCAGACGATGTCATGAATATGGCCATTTGTATAAATCTTGCCCCTTAAATGGCGCACAACAACAACCTCACCGTGCGAATGGACTAGAACAGCAACCTCGACAACCAGAGGATGGCTTTGTGCTAGTTAGTTCACGGAAAAGATTCCCACGTTCAGGGAATAATGGCCCAGGTACATCAACAAATCCAAACCCTCAAAGCTCCACTGCAACCGAAAATAGATTCGAGGTTTTACAGCAGGAAGGAGAACCAACAGTTTTACAGGAGGAAGGAGAATCGACAGTTTTGGAAATTGTGGAAGAAGGCAAAGTCGAAGGGTCTGCAGCGGTGACCCAAAAACCCCAGTCGTCAAAATGGAAAGCAGGACAAGAGACGGGAACACCTGAAGCACATGAGATGCCAAAACTCACTCCAATGGAGGTTGAGAAATCCAAAGAGGAATTGAGTGCTAAAGAGAAACTATTGAAACAACTATTGTTCGAATGGAGGAACCTTGATGATCGTTTCATCCCAGCAGATCAAAAGAAATTATACAAAGAGACATTTGAGAATTATCTCACAGCGCAAGCCTGCAAAGAAAGCCAAGAAAGAGAACAAGAAGCTGGTAAGAAAACTGCCCCCCCCCCCCCCCCAATCAAAACCAGCCAAAAAGAGAGGACGTAGAACTCTGCAAGAATCAATACAGCTAGTTGGGGAAACACTGATAAATACTGGAAGAATAATACCGTTAACAACAGTTTTTCAACAAATCCCTAAAAACACATAATGAAGGTGCTCTCCTGGAATATTAGAGGTCTCAATAGTAAGGGCAAACAGCGAAATATGAAGAATAGATTGAAGGAGGAAAAACCACAGGTTATGCTAGTACAAGAAACAAAGGTTACTGGACAGAAACTAGAAGCAATAATCCAATGTTTCAAAATGCATTACGAGGCAATGGCCATTGACTTAGTAGGAACCTGAGGAGGCCTAGAAATCATATGGAACGCAGCTGAAATTCTTGCAGAAGGATGGATTGGCCCACCTAGGATCTTAACAGCTACCTTCAAACAAATAGGGTCAGAGGAAAAGATCCTTATCTCGACAGTCTACGGACCTCCAATTCCAGGGGAGTGAGCAGCTTTTTTACAGAGCATACGCACACTAAAAACAATGCAAAATGAAAAGTATTGGCTGATAGGTGGATATTTCAATATGATCTTGAACTTATTAGAGAAAAAAGGAGGCATAAGAAGGGAAGCCCCTGACATGGCACTCTTCAGAGACCTGATAACAGACCTGAGGTTTGTAGATATCCCCACAGTCAACGGACATTTTACCTGGAACAACAGAAGAGGGCAACGCTTTCAAGTGGCCTCTCGGCTGGACCACTTTTTGGCTTCCGAAGCTTTTGTGAGTCAGGACAGGTATTTTGAAGCAGCAATCCTCCCTACTCTGGGATCGGATCACTGGCCGATCAGACTAGAAGTGGATGTCAAGGCTATCCCTCATAACCGACCATTCAGGTTTGAATTGTTTTGGTTAAGAGACCCGGGGTTCATGGATAAGGTTAAAAGCTGGTGGAGTACAATCCAAATTAGGGGGAAAAATCAAATGCATTCATTCCAACTCCGTCTCAAGCAGTTAAAGGAGGAGATTAAGAGATGGAATCGTTTAGAATTTGGAAACATACATCAGGAGCAACTTCAACTAAATGAAAAAATGAAGGAAATACAACAACACATAATCCTCCAAGGACGTACACCTGAGTTAGCAATAGAATAAGGAAACACACTCAGCCAACAAGAAGAGCGACGTAAACAAGAAGAGATTTTGTGGAAACAAAAGTCTAGGATAAATTGGCTTAAAGAAGGAGATCGAAATACCAAGTTCTTCTATAACGCCATGCTGCAACGTCGTCAACATAACAAAATATTCTCTTTGAAAACATCCAATGGGGAAAGGAAAATTAAACATGCAGATATAGAGGAGGAGTTGGTTAATCATTTCAGAGATCAGCTTACAGAACCTCTACCAAATCAGCAGACAGCTCTAGAAAAAATCACCACTCACATCCCCAAACTGATCACCAGAGAACAGAACCTTGCTTTGCTTAGAGCAATCATGCTAAAGGAGGTAGAAGAGGTAGTCTTGAATTTGCCTAAGAATAAAGCCCCGGGGCCAGATGGATTCACAAGTGAATTCTTTAAGGTGGCTTGGCCCTTCATGGGCTCGGACGTCTTAGAGGTGGTAGAAGAATCTCGAAGACTGAAGATGGTATATCCAGCGCTGAATGCGACTTTCATCACTCTAATTCCTAAGTAGAAAAATGCAGATACTTCAGAAGGCTTTCGTCCGATCGCGCTGTGTAATGTTATTTACAAAATTCTTTCTACTATTATGGTCAATCGTCTTAAACCCCTGTTGCCTAATCTCATCTCCCCGGAACAGACAGGTTTTGTCAAGGGAAGACAAATCTTAGACGGAATAGTTACTGCCCAAGAAGCCATTCACTCATTAAAACAGGACAAACGAAAAGGCCTGCTAATCAAGCTAGACCTCTCCAAAGTGTATGATCGGATAAGCTGGAAATATCTGCTTGAGGTGATGCGTGCTTTCGGTTTTGAAGATCGCTGGCTCCAATGGTTGCGCTCATTCATTACCTCCTCACACTACTCAATCCTATTGAATGGTAGCCCGTAAACTCCGTTTACCAGCTCACGAGGTCTCCGCCAAGGGGACCCCCTATCCCCATTTTTATTCATTATCGCTGCTGAAGGACTTGGTAGACTCATTTAATCCCACCTAGCAGAAGGCAAATTGCAAGGTTTGAAACTGTGGGGACCTCACCTCCCTTTAACCCACCAGCAATTTGTCGACGATATTCTATTTTTTTGTAAGGCAACGTTGAAGGAATGTAAATCTATCCTCAAAATAGTAGATATCTTCATGGCAGCTTCAGGGACAGAAATCAATAATGGAAAATCAAATGTCTATTTTTTTAATTGTCCATTAGCGACACATAATTTTCTCGCTAGGACGTTGGGGTTCCACCATGGATCTTTCCCTATGAAATATCCTGGAATGAATTTACATCCTAGGCCAAGCCGGATAGCAGATTGGCATGACACCCTTCTCAGAGTGACCAACAGGATTCAGAATTGGGCGTTTAGAGCTCTGAACGCACCGGGGCGACTCATCCTGTTAAAATCGGTGCTACAAGCTCTACCAATATATCAGCTGTCAGCAAGAGCATGCCCAAAAGGGATTTGCTCACAATTAGTAGGGAAGTTCAAAAAATTCTTATGGCAGGGCACCCAGGATAATAGGAAATGGGCTCTTCTCTCCTGGGACAAGCTACTCAAACCAAAAGCGGCAGGTGGATTAGGTCTGAGGGATCCATCCATCTTGAATAATGTGCTAGGAGAAAAACTCTGGTGGCGATGGATTCAGGGAGGCTCAGACCTTTGGAAGAATATATGGACAATAAAATATGAAATGCCACGAACTATCTTAGGCCGTTTAAACACAGATACGATCCCAAGAGGCTCCTCAATCTGGAATCTGGCAGCAGTCAATAGATATTTAATCAGGTCTCACAGCTTTTGGGAGGTAAAGGATGGTGGTACAACGCTCTTTTGGGGAGACTCTTGGCAACAGCGGGAAAAATTTTTTAGTCGATTGGACTTGGGTGAGATCTTTCTATATACAAGCACTCCCAATCAGTGACTTTTACAGCATTATTGGAGCCAAAAAATTAATGATCAGTGGAGGAAATGGAAAGACAAAACCAACTAGTCGACAGCCCCAGAAACTCAACAATGGGTTAACCTAGCAAACGAAATCAAAACCAGAAAAATCAGGCAAACTTCAGGACCAGACATACTTAGATGGGGATATCTGACAAAAGGGCTCTTCACAATTAAAGAAGGTTATTATATTCAATCTCAACAAGGCCTTAATGACAATCGACCTCTATGGAGAAAAATCTGGGCTTTGAAACATTGGCCAAAGGTGGAATATTTCATATGGTTGATCAGCCACAACAGGATTTTGACATGGGAAAACCTTTAGAAACGAGGAATGTTAGGTCCCTCTAGGTGCTCCCTCTATCAGGCAGAGAGGGAAACGACAGAACATCTTATCAACTCTTGTCCAATGGTGCAACAACTATGGAGGAACCTGGAGCACCTGTTTAGGCAAACAGACAAAGACAATGAAAGCATAGTAGATACCATCCGGAGATGGCAAAAAGGAAAGTTTCACTTTCAAGTGATTAATAGAGCCTGGACCCTCTCATTTGGATTCCTCATATGGAATATATGGAAGGAAAGGAACAACAGAGTTTTCAAAGACATGGAACAACCATTGCACCATATTTGGTAGAGATCTATCGATAATATTCATGAAACTATCCTTAGTGAAAGTTGGACAGATGAGGATTAGAAAACAGTGGGTTTTGAAAACCAAATTCTCGAATACTTGAAACTTAAACCTCAGATGCTATACAAAAACTTGTGGAAATACAGACAGCTGTGTCAAAATATTGAGGATAATTAGAGCCCCCCCCAATCTGGTTTTATCAAATTGAATTATGACGGAGCCTCTAAAGGCAATCCGGGGCAAGCAAGGGAAGGAGGAATATTTTGCGATTCTCAGGGGGTAGTATGCCAGTTTTACGCCTTGGATCTGGGTCATGCTACTAATAATGAAGCTGAACTGACCACGGTTCAGCAAGGTATTCTTATTGCAATCAGAGAAAATTATCACAGAATTATAGTGGAAGGAGACTCAGCCCTGGTCACTGGAATTCTTTGCAAATTGTAGCAAGGAACACCCTGGGAGAAAATTTCGCGAAGTTGGAGAACAGCAGGTCTCATTCAAGAAATAATCCACTTGATGCAACGAATCCAATATCTGGTCCCAAAACACATCAGGCGAAAGGATAATGCAGCTGCAGATTATCTTGCAAATTGGGGATGCAAACAGATTGAGTGATCAATAGATGCTCAACCCACAGATGCAATCTGGGAGGTGGAATTACACTCTCTCCAACTGATTGTAAATAAGGATCTTCAACCCCCTGATCGGGGTGAACACCTGGTAGAAAGGAATGAAAACTTGGCATCAGTCCGGCCTTCGGGAAATTAAGAGGGTTGATGGATCACCATCATTCTCGATCAATGAAGTGTGTGACAATGCCAAACTCATGATTTTTCGCACTATCAACAAGCTGGTATGTCAGAGAGGCGAGGGAAGTTCATAGTTAAGGTAAGGAGGCTCCTTTATGCTCTGCATTTGTTATTGTTTTTCTCACTGCATGCAAACGCTTGGAGCCAGCAGAGGAGGACGCCGGGCTCTACCCATTCTATCAACCTTGCTACTCGACTAGGGTACGTTTATGTTTTCCCTTTTGGTTTTAAAATTATTCTAGGCTTGGTCTGGTTCAAGTGTTTGGCAATCATGGCAGCTTGGGTCTCTTTAAGAATTGCTTGGCATTACACCCCCTTTTTAACCCCTGTTCGTCCTTGCTTTCGTGACCCATGCCTTCAGTTTCTGAAATAATCGTCTCTTTCCAACAGTCTGGGCAGGTCAGGGTTCTTATTCATGTTTTTTGTCTTTGGAAGTAATAAGAATTATCTATGTAGGTTTTGTATTCGTCTGTTTATGGATCAATTATGCCGGGAAGGAGATGGTGAGAGGCTCCCGGCTCTGGGTAGCGCATGCAGAATTACCCTTTTCCCAAACTACATAGTAACTGGTTATTGGAAATTTGAAATGAAATGGGTACCAAATAGGATTGTTAGGCCCCTGAAATTCCCTCATCATCTCCAAACTTTGTCAAATCCCAGAAGAACATCTCTGTTGCCCTTGGCCACCCTTGCTATTAAGAGGCCAACTCTGTGTCCTAACAATTTTTCTGTTCATTTAATCCACCTCTTCCATCTCAAGATGAAGGAGTTGGTGATCCACAGACCCCTAGGAAGCCGCCCTGTCGCGCTGCATGGGTTCTATATCTCGAAACAAAGGGTCTGTCTGTTAGGATCTGCCCTCAAAAACGATAGCTACAGGTCATGGATTTACACCGGCGGGCTAGTCACTGATACAAACTCCTTCACGCATTCTTCATGCAGTTCTCTGTTATTGCACAGGATTCATTCGAACATGGGGAAAAGAAGAACAAGGTCAGAGTCAGAGAGAGGAAAACAGAAGATAAAGTTAGAGCATATTCCAAAGAAACGTGGCCGGAAGACAAATTAGGAGCATTTGGAAACTCTTGCTGTCAATTATGTCTTGGGTAACTCTTCCACTGTGCGTCAAGAAATTCGAGGATGGGAGAGAGATATATAAACAGAACCGGAAGACAATGAAACAGAGGCTGAGATTGTAGATTTCTTCACAGACCCAGGCAACACTCGTGGCCGGCTTACCTTGTTCAATCAAACTATTCATACTTACTGGATAGTTAAATGCCTCATAGCAAAAGAAATGCAGAGTTTCCCACCTGCTAATGTTAAGACAGGCCAGCTAAAGATTGAACCAGGTATTCAAGATTTGCTGACAGAAATCCAGGACCAACTGCAACACATTAAGATCACCCAATATCAAGCTACAGACTGCATCAGTAGACTGGATAATAGGATTGGTCGCATAGAGAAGACTCTCCAACAGATGCAACAAGTTGACATGCCCGGGGCTACAGGGAAGGATCCTGCTCCAGTTTCCTCATCCGATGGATAGTTTACTTTCAGTCTTTTCTTTTTATGAAATGTGTATATGAATTTTCCTTATGTTATAAGAAGGTAGACAAGGAAGTAGGAGGACAGATAGCTCATGTTAGATATAGACAAATGAAACAATTCCAGTTTTGGTATGCTTTTCATGCTTACAGGTGGCCAACAGACTTGGTTTCCTACGGGCAGGTTGAGGCCACAGTATGGTTTTTGCTTTTTGTAATCTGCCCTTTTATTATAAATAGAAAATAGCAAGGTCCCACCTAATTTACAAAAAAAGAAAATAATTGTTGTGAAACACAAATAATAATAACTAAATGTTATTATTATGTTATATGTTAGTTATATTATAGTTTAAAATACAATTGTTGATATATTAATATAATATTATATAATAATAAAATATTATATTAATATAATAATTTTAAATATTAACATAATATCTATAAATATTTTTTATTATTTATATAGTTATTAATACTCAGAAATAGTTATCCTTTAACAAGATATGCCTAATATTTATTAATGTTGTTGATTTACACCTATAATCTTATCAGCATATCTAGACCACATTTACTCCACATTAGTAAATGTGGTTGTGCTAGTTACATAAAGCATAATAGTGTTTTGACGGATGGTTGGCTGAAGACAAAGAAGAGGAAAAACACCAACTTAAGGTGAATTGGAGGAAGTTTCCTAAATACAAAAATAAATGGTTGAGATTTATCTCCAAAATAATTATTTCTTTTTTACCATTTTAATTAAATTGATTAATTAAAAAAGTGTCATATAAACCAATTATCATATAAAGTGAGTTTGGGTTTTTTGGCACATGGTATTAATAAACCATGGTATTGGTCGATAGTATTGTAAAAGTGTATTTACATATTAAGAATCTACATGCTAAATGGAGATAAATTTCATGGTTAAGAATTTTGTTTTATGTTTTTTTTAATGTGCATATGTGTATTATATATTAATTCTTGTTATAATTATAATAATTCTAGTTTTATGATTTTTTTAAATTTTATCAAAATTAGATATATCATAAAGTGATTGTTTCAATGTTTATGATAAAAAGATGTCTATCCATATTTATCAATTATTTAGTGTATATGATTTCATAAGTTATAACGTTTTTCAAATTCATGTTAAAAAATATTATAAATTATAATATTATAATAATAATTAAAAATAAAAAAAATAAACATCTTTTAAATATTATAAAATATAAAATCATAATAATAATTAAAAATATAAAAACAAACAAGAAGTTAAAAAATGTTAATTAATGAAAATAATAATAAAGGAAAAAAAAATAACATAATGAAGAGAGACCTGAGATAATTGATTAATGAAAAACCTAACATAATAGAGAGACATGACATAAAGGAGTTGTGCAGAGCTCAAATTTGGAAAACATAATAAACTAGAAAAGAAATAAAAAACCTAACATAATAGAGAGACATGGCATAAAGGAGTTGTGCAGAGCTCAAATTTGGAAAACATAATAAACGAGAAAAGAAATAAAATAATGAAGAGAGACATGACATAAAGAAGTTGTGCAGTGAGCTCAAATTTGGCTGGATGGTATGGATGGTAAAGACAGATTGACATAAAGGAGTTGTGCAAGGAATGACGTTATTTTTTAAATAAAAATTTTGAAATTAAGTGTGGTTGAATATTGTTTTTGACTATGGAAATGATGTTAAAATTTTAAATCTACTTTAAATTTAAGTATTGTAATCTAGATTTTTTAAAAATTTAGTTTCAATTGTAATGAAATTATGTCAAAATTTTTAATGAGATTATGCCAAAATTTTCATAGTTTCTTGGACAAAATTTACAACTTTTTAGACTACGTGATACCGATATATCATCCGTGTCTTTTTCCTGTGGCAATTTGCAAAGAATGGACGATGGACAATGCATCATCCATGTCCTTTTCTAGTGACAATTTGCAAGGCAAGAACGATAGACAGTGCCCCAATCATCATCTAACCGAAATCAACGGAGTAGGGCAGCTTCCGGAAGACCCAACGGGACATAGATTCGCAGAGGGAAAACTCCTTAATAATAATACAAAGACTATATAGGCTATAAAGGGGAAATTATGGTTTTATCCTCAGCACTAGGCCCCAACAAGTAGAACAATTGCATCATTGATCACCAAGAAGAGGAAGATGGAGCCCTTACCATAGGGTTTAATTACATAGAGCATGATAACGTTTTGGTGGATAGTTGGCTGAAGACGAAGAAGAAGAAAAAGAAGTGTTGGATAGCCTGATACTGCGGAACCATTTCATTTTTAAGAAAGTTGGGGAGTGTGCCTTTGGACCCACGCTAAATTGACGAAGAAGAAAATTAGTAGCAGAAGATAATTGATGGGTCATTTGACGAAGAAAAAGAAACTTGGCTCAAGACAACCAAGAACAAGATGCCTGCAAGAGTGAAAAATGCCATGGGTTATACCTGAAGACGAAAATAAAAAATTTCGTCGAGAAGATGTGTGGAAGATGAAAAAGTCATCGTGTTTATATGAATACCAACCAAAATAGTTTCTGATCATGTTTTTCAGGAATTGGAGTGGACCTATTATTGTGGAGCATATTTCACCCCTGCAGACATGACAAATCATAATCACACAAATAACATATAAAAGAAAATTCTAGCCCCAGTAGGTTCGTGTATGGGTTCGTGTATGAGTGATTCATCTCACAGTAAGAAGATACTCAACAAGGCCAAGTCAGCCTGTGTTGCTGCTACAAGCTTCATTTAGGAAGCCCCTACAAGAAAATGGTATCAGAGCCAGTACTGTTTGTCTGGTTCGTTAAGGTTAGTACTCAAATATAATATCTTTAAAGAATGGATTCATCAAGAAGATCAGTTTCTTTCTAAGAGATAGAAGATAAAGATCACGTTGAACAAAATCCTCAGATCAGTTTCTTTCTAAGAGATAGAAGATAAAGATCACGTTGAACAAAATCCTCTTAGAGATATGTTTGCTAGTTCTTCTAGTCATGTTATAAATTCTCCTGAGTTAGAATTTAGAGAAAGTTAGCCATCTGCAAGATTGCAGTTACCAGTTATTAATGCATCTGATGTATATTCTGATCTCAAACCATTTCATCCGATTGCTGCAACCCGAATCTCCATAAAAGAAATTGTTAGTCAAATTCAGGAAAACTCTGAATGTGTACAATCCATTCCTCTTTTAGATCCCAAAGCTCTTTAGGCTGAAGCAAAGAGGCTAAAAACCCAATATCTTCATTTGGGTTGTATCCGAGTTGGGATAAGTGCTCTAACACATAGGGGATTAGAAACATTTGTGTTAGCCACTGTCAGAGACTTAACACATAATAAATACACAGATTCCTTGATAGGAGGGATAGTAGCTCTACTGTCAAATGGTCAAGTATATTTTGACTGCTATCCAAATTTTTCAGTATATGTTTATGATGAACATATAAAGGACATTCTGCAATTACAAATCTAGACCTTTAGATTCGATATGAGGAAAAACAAGAGTAACATCTCTATTCAAACTAGAGGATGTTTCACACACACAAATACCTTGTATCATGTTGTCCTTCATACTCCTAGTCAGGACTCTAAAGCCAGTGTGGTTGTTCTAACAGATTCTAAAAATCAAAAGATAGAACACCAGGTCATTAAATGGGAAGATCTGAGTTTCCCTGAACACTGGGTTGTAAATAATCCCAAACCTCCTTGTATGCAGAGTATCACATCAGCCAATGTCCAAGAGAATAAATCCTCTGTTGTCATTTCTTTTCCTAGAAGATCTACCATTGACCGTAGAAGAACAGATAACCTCTGCAAAAGCTCACCTCTGTATAAAATCCCTGAAGTTGTTGATACTGCTTGTTCTTCACAATCCACTGTACATTTCCAGCACATTGAATTGTTTGAATTTGCCCAGTTAATTAATTTTAATTCTATTGAAGCTATTTTCCCAAGTTGTAAATCTGTTGTAAATTTAAGCCAACTTGTTGAATTATTCCTTCACTATAACCATCATCCGAGGACTGGAGAAACCCCACCTTCCACATCAGTTAATCCATGTCCAAACCCAAAATGTTCAGACATCCCATTTCCACATGAGTCTGACCATGTGATGATGATGCAAAACTTTCCTTCATTAGAAAATGAATATCCTAGGCTGACAGAGATATTTAGAAATTTGAGACCTCCTGATATGCCCAGATATGGTATTGGATACTTGGAACATTTGAATAAATTGATTCCAAGTAGCAGATTTAAAGATATTATTACTGACTATAAAAATCCATCAGTCCCTCAAATGCATAAGTTTTTCTCAATCATGGAAGGGTGTCCAAAACATAAGATAGATACCCATTGGATGAAAGCCATGTTGAATTGGGATCTAATAACACATCCTGAGACTGATGCTTTTGACAATAGCACTAGCAGAGAAGAAAGAATAAGGCTTGCTACAGAATGGAAGGAATACATGGACTATAACAATGAATGGATATCTTTCTACTCCTGGAAGAAGATATATGAAACAGAGGCTGTCATGATGACAAACACAGCCACTCCTTCCACCACAAAACATTCATGGACTACCCTGGATGGTAGTAAGGTTGAGACTAGTACAACCTTTCCTCCCTATAAAGGCATAGTGATAGGAGAAGCACAAAGTTCTGCAAAGGAAATTCCCTTAGTGCTTAAAGATGAAATTGCCTTAGGAATAGATGGGAGAATTAAAAAGGTCAGTGAAAAAATCAACTGGACAAACACTGCAGTTAAAGGCCTGGATATGAATGTTGTCGAAGCAGCCAAAGTAAAAGAATATTTTGATAATATTCAAGTTTCAGTTTCTAATGTAAATAATAGTTTGAACCATATTCAGTTTTCAACTTCTTCTATAAGAAGTTATTCCAGAGAATCCTTAGAAAATATTGAAGTTGTTGAAGAGCCTAAGGTTGAAAAGGAATTTCATTCAACCAAAGGATTAACAGAAAAGATTTCTCTACAATTAGATAAAGCTCAAATAAATATTGTTGAAAAACTAGTCCCAACATCATTCCTTTATAAAAGGAATATTCAGATTCAGCATCCTGTCAAACCAGTTGACATATTTCCTCAGCTTCTTCCAAGAGAAGAAGCTCAGTCCAGTAAACAATAAGAGTCTACAGAAAAAATTAATTTGGCTTCTTTACTCAAAGAAACAGAAGAAGAGTCTCCCTTAGGATAAAAAAATCGCATATTTCCAATATATGAACCGTTGGAAAGCCAGTATACAAGATACCTTACTCCTGACATAAAAGGGAAAGCTCCAAAAGCCTACACATTCCATCCAGATTCTCATAGAGAATGGAATGTAGACAATCTAGCTGTAGGCCAAATAAGACAAGTGATTGATTTAATGTTCATCAAATATAAGATGATGTGCTTAAGAGGTAAGTCTGAAGTTGAAGCCTGTAAAGCTCTCATTCAATGTTTTACTGGTATTCTAGAAAAATGGTGGGAGATAGAATCATCACCAACCTTCATAAGAAAAATGGAAAATGAAGTATTAAAAGATGAACAAGGTGATATTATTCATAACCCTCATGGTACTCCTCAAAACAACATGATAGGAGCTTTGACTTCCATGATTCTGGAACACTGGTGTGGTTCAGAAATAGAGATAGCTAATAAGAATGAAATGGTTCTCATGAACATAAAATGTCATAAGCTATCACAATATGAAGGCTTTCATAGAGATTGGAAGCAAAGAATATTCTTAGTCAAAGACCCATAGAATTTTCTCTGGAAACAAGTTTATCTTGTTTCACTGCCTTCTAAATTTGTTGATCTGCTTAAACAACATGATGCTTTCCAGTTGCCCTTAGAGTCTTATACTTGGGGAGAAATATATACCATCATCACTAAAACCATGTTTGGATTATGTACTAATATTAAAATGAATAATTCCTTGCAGAAATTGGCAAGAATGCCTGATAGCAAATCTATTTGCCATAAATATGGTCTTTCTTTAGATGATCCTATTGTAAAAAGAAGAAAGGCAAAGAAGCAAGAAAAGAAAGAAAGGAAACAAACCAAAGGCTATCCAACCAGGCATAATAGAAATAGAAAGGCTCATCAAAAGGCAAGAAAAGGATATTACAAATATATCCCAAAGACCCATTACTATCAACCAGCTGACATCCACCTGCGTTCTCACAAGTAGGATAAATGGGATAAGTTGACCTGCTAGTTATGTGGCAAACTAGGTCATACTTCTTCAAAATGTCCAGATGCAGCTGAATCCAGAAAGAACAGAGGAAGAAAGTCTCAAGATACGACTCGAAACAAGAAAATTGTAAAAGTTGAATCGCAGACACTATGTCTTAGATGTGGATCCAAGAACCACGGAACTGAAAGTTGTCCAAATATAGTGTTCATAGAGAAACTCCAGCAGTTTCAAGAATATGACACCTCTGACTCTCAAAGTTCATATTCTTCTTCAGAAGAGGAGGAAGAATTACATGTTCAGGCCACATGTTTTTGTTCAGATTCAGATAATTGTGATTGTTAATCTGAATCTAGTTCTTCTTACAGTGATTCTTCTGATTGTGAAGAATCAAATTCTTTACAATAGCCTAAAGAAAAATTCCTCATGGCACAGACTGCTGATGATGTAGAACTCAATATTCTGTCTCAAATAAGAGCACTTTATGAAGGAGATATGAAAGATAAGCTTCTTGAAGCATTTTTATCTCAAGTGCATAGCACCAAAAGAATATTCTTCAAAGCCAAGATTCATTGATGCATCCTTCGACAGAAACACCAAAGCCTTCCAGAGGAACAAACTGCAAGACAAAGTTCGCCAACTCACTTTAGGGGAGGTAAGTAGAGAGATTCATACCTTGAAATCTGAAATTTATAGTTTAAAAGAAAAAGTTTCTTTATTAGAAAAAGGAAAGCAGCATGAAGAAGAAGAAGATGAAAATTATTTTGGACCAAAGAATTCAAATGTTCAATTTTTTGAAGGAAAGAAAGACACTGCTACTGGTTTTAGAGAAATGAGATTTTTAACAATCCAGTACCATCATCATAATGTTATGCTCAACATCTGTATTAAAGGTCAGATGTTCTCTCTCAGAACACTGAATGATTCAGGGGCAGACATAAATGTCCTTCGTAACAAAATCATCCCATCCAAATATTGGGTAAAATATTTCAGAAAATTTGTTGGATTGGGAAACAAAGAATTGCAGTATGAGGTTCCAAAAGCCACTATTTTTTTTTATAAACATTGCATTAAATTATCATTTTCAATTACAGACATTCCCATCGACTGCATCTTGGGAAATTTTTTCTTAGCAGCAGTAGAACCTCATGGATCAGCCAGATTAGAAAATAATAAGGCTGGCTATTTTATTACTGTGCTTAGTACTGATGGGAGTCCAAAGAAAATCAGTTTCCTTATATATCCACTCCCAGAATTTCCACTATGGTCCAAGCTATGGAACAATTAAAAATGGTCAGTAATAAGCTTGAAGATCTGAAGGATTTGAAGGCAACATTGAGAATTGGAGAACAATTAGAATCTCCACAAATAAAAAATCAAATCTATGTATTAAAGCAGAAAATTGAAACAGAATGTTGTGCAGAAGAGCCAAATGCTTTCTGGCACAGAAAACAACACTCTGTTAAATTGCCTTACAAGTCAAATTATGAAGGAAGACCTTGTAAGAGTAAGTCAATCCCCATGAACAGAGAATATAGAGAATTATGCAGCAAAGAAATTGAAGATTTGCTGAAAAGGAAGTTGGTAAGAGAGTTTGACAGCCCTTGGAACTGTTACGGCTTCTATGTAAATAAAAGATCAGAATAGATTAGAGGGATTCCCAGATTGGTCATCAACTATAAACCTCTGAACATTGTTCTTGCAGATAATACATATCCAATTCCACACAAAAGTGAACTGTTGGCAAGAATTGCAGGCGCCAAAAGTATTTTCAAAGTTTGACATGAAGTCTGGCCTTTGGCAAGTGGCTATCAAAGAAGAAGATAAGTTTAAAACAACATTTAGCATCCTAGCGGGCCACTATGAGTGGAATGTTATGCCTTTTGGGTTGAAACATGCACCATCTAAATTCCAAAAGGTGATGGATTATATATTTAGACCATATTTTGAGTGGTTAATTGTATTTATAGATGATATTTTGATTTTTTCAAAGAATTTACATGACCATTTTAGACATGTAAATATCTTTCTTAGAGTTGTAAAGAATAATGGCCTGGTTCTCAGCAAGAAAAACATAGATATGTTTCAAACCTCTATCAATTTTTTAGGCCACACCATTAAAGAAGGACAAATCTCTTTGCAGAAGCATGCCTTAGAATTTGCAGATAAATTTGCAGATATCATCCTGGATAAAACTCAGCTGCAAAGATTTCTTGGGTGTTTAAATTATGTCAGCAGCTTTTAGCAAGACTGTGCCACAGATAGAGCCCTGCTAAATCAAAGGCATAAGAAATATCCAAAGCCATGGACTAAAGCACACACTGAAGCAATCAAAAATATCAAGGCTAAAGTAAAGCATCTTCCTATTCTATTTGTTGTAGATGATGAAGCTGACAAGATTGTTGAAAGTGATGCCAGCAATGAAGGATGGGGAGGTGTCCTCAAACAGAAGAAAGATGGCATAGAAAAAGTTGTTCAATTTGCATTAGGTAAGTGGAGCCCAGTAGAGAAAAATTACTCCTCTATTGAAAAAGAGGTTAAAGCTGCATGGAACTCTGTGAATAAATTTGAAATCCACTTAGTTAATAAAAAGTTTCTTTCAAGGACTGACGCATCTGCTATAAATAAAGTCTTGACTAAAGACATCAAGAAAGTTGGAGAAGCCAAGTTTTCCAGATGGCAAGCTCTATTTGCTAATTTTGATTTTGATGTAGAACACATTAAAGGAGAAGAGAACAGTCTTCCAGACTTTTTGATCAGAGAGTATATACAAGAGGCACAAGTCATGATGATCATGACTGAATGGGATCCTAATCAGTAGCAAGAAGTTCTCAGATCCATATCTGAGAATAAGAGCTGGTCAAAATACAAAGACACATGGAAAAAAACCTGGTAGTTAAGAAATACGAAGGTATTGGATGCAAACTTGCAGCCACATACAAATATTCAGCATCTAGTGCCAGAGAGGAAAGTGTATCCAAAAAGAAACAAATGGATACATGACAGTGTATATTCAAAGAGCATGATGGATGCCCATGTTGCCGAAGAAATCCTTTCAAATGATTTCCATGATATCAATATGATTTGGTCAGAAGGAGGTGACAGGAACCGAATATATCACTGATACTTTTGTATCAATCGGACAAGAGATCCCGCATGGACTATTGGTAGTACACTATGGCCAGAGAATAATCCTTCATTGATTTTTCTTGACACTATTAATGATTTTGCAAGATACAAAAAATTATGGTGGGACATACTAAACGTCGATGGTAAAGGTGAAACCCACTATACCAATATTAAATTCGGGCCCACATGGATAATGCAAAGAAATCAAACAAGTGAATGGTTGCCCATCTGGTGGAACGACTATGGAGTTAATAAAACTGCTATAGACCCAGTTTACTATGAATCTTATATTCAAAACCATTGCAACTTGTGCATTGAGCGAAATCTGGAATGTTTCCACTCTGCATATGATACTGTAAAAGGCCTCCTAAGCCTTGATGATGTTGATATTCTACATTATTGTATGGTACGTCACAATGAATGGTTAGTCATGACCAAAATCAAGCACCAAATTATACTTGGTAAACCTATGATTGTAAGGCGTATCTATAGTTGAGACGAGCTTGGTTAATTTGGCTAAAGAAACACTTAACTTTGATGTTCATAGTAGCATTTGATAAACACTGAAGGTGGTAGCCACTATATGGCTTATTTTTTTTTCTTTTGCGTTTCTTTCGGTTATTAACGTATATCGTCTATAGTTTTTTTTAAAAGATAAAACAAGAAGTGAGACCATTGCTGAAGGATGTTTTGGAAATATGTTTGTTCAAAAGCTTTTGAAACTTATTAGTGAACATTATCAAGTTATTCAGATAAATAAAAATAAATTACAAGGGGAAAATGTTAATAGAAACAATTATTTGAAATATAAAGTCACGAGTATTCAATATTAATAAAAAAAAATATTTAAAGGATAAAGTCAAATGTATCTGTTTATGTCAAACTTGAAAAATTATATAAAAATATAAGAAAAAATATTAAAATAATGATTAAGTCAAGTGAAAAGTAAGTTTAAAATATTTTAGATCCATTTAACTTTGGATTTATGATGAGAGGAAAGGGATCAAATCCCTTGAGGAATTCTTCTTTTTGGAGTGTAGAACTTGAGGAAATGTTTGCACCTCTTCGGTCCATGATATATCTTTTTGGAGTGTAGAACTTGAGGAAAGGTTTGCACTTCTTTTGCCCATGATAGATATAAATCTAAGCTCATTTCACTTGAGCACAACAATGTCACATTTTTTATTATCATTATTATGTATATGTTTGACACTAACTTCAAAATTCACATGATGTTTTCTTTGCCTGGCAGGACCATCACATTCTCTTCTTTAATTTAGCATGTGTTTCTTGCCTTGAATGGTTTGTGTGTTTAAGTGATTTATTTTGGATGGTATTCTTGGTGAATGATAGAATTGTTGTGTTATATTTTTACACCCGTACCTAATTGTTTATTAATAAATAGTTGGTGATGAAAAAGAGATAAAATATTTTCAATAGTTTGCAGGAGGATTGATACTACACATCTATTTCATTTAATTTTAGGTATCACAACTTGAAAACTAATTAATTCTTAATAGTTTCCATCTAGGTATTGCTAAATATATCTTGAAAAATATTTTTAAACTCTTGAAATAATTTGTTTCTTTGTTATTGTTTGGAATTATTTATTTCCTTCAAGAATATTTTGATGATTTTTAAAATCTATAACCTATTTTTCAAAGTCAAGAAATAATGTATTTTTGAATTTTTTTTAATTAGTGGCTAGATTTATAAAAACGTTACATCCAAATAATTATCACATCCGTGTCAAGAATAATTTCATTTTCTTTCAACGTTTATAAATATATATTTTCCTCTTATAAATATTTTGAATACATTGTTGTATGGAATTATCTATGAGTAATTTTGAATATATGTGATTGTCGACTAGTAATTAGTTGGTGGTGAAGAGGTGGGGAGATATTGTCAAGGATTAATTTTCACTTTGCATGAGGATTGATTTTGCACATTTATTTCATTTTAATTCTAGGTATTGCAACTTTTGGAAACTAATTAATTCTTAATAGTGTCCCTCAGAGTATTATTAAATATATTTTGAAAAATATATATTTTCAATAATCTATAGCCTCAATATTAACATCTAATGCATCTAATGAAAACAATCAAATAGGATTAGAAAACATCTACACTAAAATCATAGAATCTAATGCAAGTAATCAAATGAGATTAGAAATCAACATCTACACTAGAATCATGAGGGCAATCAAATAGGATTAGAAATCCACATCTACAACAAATTAAATGTATGAAGTGCAAGTAGCCAAATAGGATTATAAATCAACATCAACACTGAAATAAATACATCTAATATAAGAAATAAAAAATAATTATAAGTCAGCATCTACACTGAAATTAATGCATCTAGTGCAAGAAATGAAATGTTGTGGGGAAAAAACATTAAACAAGAAAGAAATAGAAAACAATAACTGAATGACAAAATGAAGGTTAACTCATGTAAAATATATGTGTTTTTGTGTGAGTTAACCTTCAGTTTGTCATTCAGTTATTGTTTTCTATTTCTTTCTTGTTTAATGTTTTTTCCCCACAACAAGTGGTATCAGAGCCTAAAACATAGTTGAGATTTCTTGACCATGCGAGAACTGCATTTGTGTTGTTACCACTGTGAGAGAGGGAGGTCGAGAGCTGTTTGGAATCTGCAAGAAAGGAGACTTCCACCTAACTTCCATCATCGAGGGAATAAGCAGTTGAAGAGAGGTCAAGCCTCAGTTGAAGCGGTGAGTCTGGAGAAACCGTTGAATCCAAGAGATTGCAGAGGGTTTGCTGATCGAGCGCCATCTTGAGTGAGGAGCAGCCATCAAGCAGAGGCTTCCGTACCTGAAAGTTGGCATTTCTGAGCGTTTGTGAGGCAAGGGATTAGAAACTCTAACTCCACCTTGACAACAATTTTCCTAATCCCTTGCCCATACCCATTCATCATCATTTTTGCAAGCCGAGAGAAGCAAGACACCATCTCATCTTCTCTACTGTAACTGGCTTCGTGAATATATCTACATGATTTTCCTGTGTGTGGACCTTCTTGAGAACTACTTTTCCTCCTTCGATTACATGTCTCAAAAAGTGATACCTTACATTGATGTGCTCGGTCTTGCTGTGATAGGATGGATTTGTAGCCAAATGAATAGCACTCTGACTGTCACAAAACACATTCACTTTCTCCTATGTCCTTCCAATCTCATCAAGCAGACCTTTTAACTAGATTTCCTCTTTATAGGCATCTGAAGTAGCTATATACTCTTCTTTGGTAGTGGACAAAGCAACTATCTCTTGAAGCTTTGACATCCAGCTGATTACTCCACCTGCAAGAGTAAAAACATAACCTGTAGTAGACCTCCTTTTGTTCAAATAACCTGCATAATTAGCATCCACATATCCGAATATTGATCCTTCACGACCATCAAAGCTGATGCAATGGTCACTTGTGCCTCTCAAATACCGAAGCACCCATTTCACTGCTCGCCAATGTTTTCCCTCTCGATTTGCCATGAACCTGCTTACAACTCCAACTGCATGTGAAATGTCAGGTGTTGTAGATACCATCGCATACATTAAGTTGCCTACCACATTCACATATGGTACATGAGACATATACTTATTTTCTTCATTAGTTCTAGGACTTAAATTTGAAGAAAGCCTAAAATGGGAAGCTAATGGAACATTAACAGGTTTCACATTGTTCATACAGAACTTTTCAAGTACTTTCTCCACATACTTCTATTGTGATAACCAAATCTTACCATTCTTCTTTTCATTGTGTATCTCCATGCCCAAGATATGTATTTCCACTCTAAGGTCCTTCATTTCAAATGTCCTGGAGAGCTGAGCCTTTAACTTATTGATTTCTTCCATGATTTTTCTTGCAATAAGAATATCGTCAACATACAACACCAAGATAATGAATATGCCATTGAAACTTTTGAAGTATACACAATGATCATACTCACTTAAGATAAAATTCTGGCTCACCATGAAGGAATCAAACTTCTTGTACCATTGCCTGGGTGACTGCCTCAGGCCATACAATGATTTCCTGAGCTTGCAAACTAATCTTTTGTTGCGACCTTGTACAAAACCTTCTGGCTGATCCATATATTTCTCTTCATCCAAATCACCGTGAAGAAAGGTTGTTTTAACATCTAACTGTTATAACTCAAGGTCAAGTAAAGCAGTTAGTGCTAGCACTTTACGAATAGAAAAAAGTTTAACTACCGGTGAAAAGATCTCATGAAAGTCAATACCTTCAATCTGAGAATACCCTCTTGCAACCAGTCTCGCCTTATACCTCTCGATACTTCCATCAACTTTCCTTTTCAACTTGAAGACCCATTTGCACCCAACAACACTTCTCCCTTCAGGAATTTCTACAAGATCCCAGGTATTGTTCTTGGCTAAGGAGTCCATTTCTTCTTCCATAACCTTTTTCCATATCTTGCTATTTGCATCATCTACTGTTTCCTGATAACAAGAAGGTTCCCCATCTTTAGTAATCAATGCAAAAGATGAAGCAAAATCTTCATACCTTTTAGGTGTTTTTCTTTCCCTTGTAGACCTTCGTAGAGTGTCTGGTTGCTGAATTGGTTCTGGAATTTCTCCAGTTTCCTTTTCTTCTCCACCTTTTTCATCAGAAGTCTCTTCTTCCTTTCGACTTTCTTAAAAAGGTTTAGTCTCCAATTGAATCTGTTGACTTGGTGTTACCTGCTCCTATTCAACCTTTTCAACATCTGATTTTAAAAGAGAAGATTCATCAAATGTTACATCTCTACTAATGACTATCTTCCATGAAGAAGGATCTGATAACCTATATCCCTTCACTGAATAATCATATCTAAGAAAGACACAACATTTAGATTTTAGATCTAACTTTGAATGTTGATTTTTAGGAATAAGAGCATATGCATCACAACCAAAACTCTTCAAATGCGAATAATCACAAGATTGACCCGACCAAACTTCTTCAGGAATTTTATAGTTTATTGCAACTGAAGGTGATATGTTAACTAAATAACAAGCAGTGGATACTACTTCTGCCCACAACTCCTTTTGCAAGTTAGCATTACTGATCATGCTTCTGGCTCTTTCCATAAGAGTCTGATTCATCCATTCAGCAATGCCATTTTGCTGAGGGGTATAAACAGCAGCTTTATGTCTAAAAATCCCTTCATCCTTACAAAAATTTTCAAATTCTAAAGAATTAAATTCACCACCATTTTCAGTTCTTAAACATTTAATTGATTTGCCTGTTTTCTTTTCCACCGTTGTTTTAAATTGTTTAAAAACATTAATACATCAGCTTTTTTTTTCAACATATAGAACCAAAATTTTCGGGAGAAATCATCAATAAACATTAAGAAATATAATTCACCTCCATAAGATACAGTAGGAGATGGTCCCCACAGATCAGAATGAATGTAGTCTAAAATCTGCTTACTATTATGATTTCCAGTCTTGAACCTTTGTTTACATTGTTCACCAAACACACAATATTTATAAAAATCCAACTTCAAGGATCTCAAATCAGGAAGCAACTTGTGGTTCATCAGTACCTCAAGACCTTTCTTGCTCATGTGACACAACCGCTGACGCCTTAGATGAGAACCTTCTTCTGCTTTCTCTGATACAATCGCTGCTTCACTAACTTGAGTGCTTCCTTTGAGTCTGTACAGATTTCCAACCTTTTCAACCTTCATCACAACCAAGGCTCCTTTTGAGACTTTCAGCACTCCATTCTGACCTGTAAATTTATAGCCATTCTAATCCAAAACTCCCAAGGAAATCAAGTTTTTCTTTAGATTAGGTATATGCCTAACATCAAAAAATGTTTTAACTGTATCATCGTACATTTTAATTTTTACATTACCAATCCCAACAGTCTGACAAGATGCATTATTTCCCATGAATACAGAACTACCATTTGCAGTTTCATATGAAGTAAACCATCTTCGGTGCAGACTCATATGATGAGAAGCACCAGAGTCTAATAGCCAATTATCAGGATCTTGAGAGACATTACAGAAAGGGAGAGCTTCAACAATTAAAACCTCATCAACCATACCTGAATCAACCTGATTTGGTTCCTTGTTATGGTTTTCTGACTCCTTCTGTTTCCAACAATATCTCTTGAGATGTCCGAGTTTATTGCAGTACCAACACTTGTCTTTACACTTCTTTCCGCCCTTTCACTTCGATCTGGAAGAGCCTCTTGTTTTCTCCCCCCTTTCCTTTGACTGACCTTTGGCTACCATGGCTTTAGGTGTAGATGTCTTAATGCTAGATTTCCTTCATACCTCTTCAGGTAAGAGAGCACCCAGGATAGATTCAAGTTTTAATAAACGACAATGCTCAAACTAATTGATGTCACGAAGTGATCCCATGACTCGGGCAGGGAACACAACAAGGTTATTGCCTTGTCTTCTTCCTCCATTTTTACTTCCATATCTAAAAACTGGAAAATAAGCATATTAAAAGCATTTAAGTGATCTGCAATTTTTGTACCCTCCTTCATTTGAAGACTGTACAATTTTATTTTTAGATAGATTCTATTTGTCAAATATTTTTTCATATACAGTGTTTCTAGATTTTTACACAACCCTTCAGTTGTACTCTCTCCAACAATATTGAAGAGAACCTCATCTGCCAAACATAACCGAATGGTACTGAGAGCTCGGGCATCCAAGTCCTCCCAATCCAAATTGGTCATGCTTGCTGGTTTTTTATTTACCCTGTATAATGCTTTGTGTAACCCTTGTTGCACCAACAAATCCCTAACCTTTAGTTTCCACAAAGCAAAATTTGTTTTCTCAGTGAATTTATCCACCTCAAACATTGCATTTGTCATTTTTTGCCATTTCTCCCTCCTAGCTTTCCCTTCTTTCTTTAATTTCCAACTAGGGTCTTAAAAAAAATTTCCCCTCTTCTACTAGGGTTTCAAGGGTTTCAGATTTTCCTCTCGCCTACTAGTTTTTAAAAGGAATAAAAATACAATTTCTATTTCCTTTTCACCTTTTTCAGCTAAATCAATTCTTTAGAAAACAGAACCCTTTTTAAAAATAAATAATTTCTGTTCAAACCCTTTTTCTCAATGTAGTTTTCCCTCTTATCAATATGTTTTGTCTTAAAAAATATTATTTTAAAAGTCACAGATCACGGAACCCTTCAAGAAAAATACCTTTCAAGCAGTAAGCCTCCACTCAATTTCAATGAGTAGCCATCGTATACAAACTCGAGCAAATCCTTTGCAAACTCCTCGAATTCCAGATTCTCTTCTTGTTGTGCATGGAAACGTCCCTCCTTTCTCGAGACACGCAAACATATTCTCTTCTTGCTGTGGATGGAAACATCCCTCCTTTCTGGAGACACGCAAACCCTCGGCTTCCTTCCTTTCGAGACACATATTCTCTTCCTTTTACAGGATTTCTTCTGTCGACAACCCTCAATAGCCTTCTTTCTCTAGACAAGGCGGTAGTGGTTGGCTTATTTCTTTCTCAGCAGATTCAATGCAAACCCTCGACAACCTCAACGGCTTTAGCCCTCTCGACAGTCTCTTTTCAGCGGATGGCAAACACCAGCTTTCAGTTATGGCAGCCTCACAAATGCTAGCTTTTAGGTATGGCAGCCTCTGCTCGACGGTTGCTCCTCACTCAAGATGGCGCTCGATCAGCAAACCCTTTGCAATCTCTTGGATTCAACAGTTTCTGCAGACTCACCACTTCAACCGGGGCTCGACCTCTCTTCAACCACTTATTCCCTCGATGGAGGTGGTTAGGTGCAAGCCTCCTTTCTTGAATATTCCAAATAACTCTCGGCCTCCCTCTCTCACGGTGGTAACAACACAAATGCAGTTCCCTCACGGTGAAGAAATCTCAACTATGTTTTAGGCTCAGATACTAGTTGTTGTGGGGAAAAAACGTTAAACAAGAAAGAAATAGAAAACAATAACTGAATGACAAACTGAAGGTTAACTCACATAAAAACACATATATTTTACGTGGTAAAACCTTGACAGGGTGTCAAGGAAACATCCACGGGACAAGGGATTGAAAACTCTTATTAATCAAAATGATTGTCCGTACATACAAGCCTCTCGGGCCATCCCATTTATCTTGAGCCTATTTCGTTATTCTAACTTCATTTCGTTACTCAGCCAATTAACAATCAATAAGTAATTTGCCCAAAATTACATTATTTACAACTTGTTGTCATATTTTTAACATGAATTAAGATTAGGAATCACCATTTACAGTGAAATAAATGCATCTAGTGCAAGAAATATTTTTCCTTCTCTCCACCTTCCATCTAATCTTGAAAATTATTTTTAATGATTTACACCCTTAAGATTAACAACATCTAATCCATTTAATGCAAGTAATCAAATAGGATTAAAAACAATATCTACACTGAAATCTATGCATATAGTGCAACCAATCAAATATAATTAGAAATCAACATCTACCGTGAAATCAATGGATCTAGTGTAACCAGTCAAATATGGTTATAAATCACCATCTAAACTGAAATAAATGCATGTAGAGAAAACAATCAAACAAGATAATAAATTAGCATCTAAAGTGAAATCAATGCATCTAGTGCAAGAAATCAAATAGAATTAGAAATCATCATTCACATATAAATAAATGCATCTAATGCAAAAAATTAAATAGGATCAGAAATCACATCTACACTGAAATCAATGCATCGAGTGAAAGAAATTTTCTTATGTCTCTCCCCAGTCATATATTTATCTCCCTCCATATCTCCTTCTTTGTCTCTCTATCTCACCCAAAACAAAACACTTGATCTCTCTCTCTCTCTCTCTCTCTCCATATCTATCTATCTCTTCCTCCCTCTTTCCCTCTCTCTATCTATATATTCTTCCCTCTCTTCACCTCCCATCTATATCTCTATCTCCCTCTACCTCTCCTTTGTCTCTCTGTATGACACCCAAAACATACATGTTCTCTTTCTCCATATAGATATATATCTCTCCCTCCCTCTTCATCTCCCTCACCCTCTCTCCTCCATTTATATCCCTCTCTCTTCCCTCCTGCTCTCCTACTCTCCCTCTCTCTCTATATCCCTTATCACTCACTCTATCTCTCTCCACCTTTCTCTCTCTATGTTTTCCTTCTTACCTCCATGTCTCCCCCCTTCCTCTCACCTTCTCTCTCTCACATCCTCTCTCTTTTATTTACTCTCTCTCCCTTTATGTCCCACCTTCCTCTGTCTCCCTTCTCTTCCTTTTCACTCCCTCTTTCTCTCTCCACTTTTCTCTCTCTGTGCATTTCTTCTTCATTCCCTCTCTCCCCCTCCAAATCCATCTCTCTGTCCCTCCCTCTTAAGTCCTCCCTTTATTCCTTCCCCTCTCTCCCTTTATCTCCTACCTCCCTTCTCTCTCATCTTTCTCTCTCTCTCTCTCTCTTCCCTCCAAACTTGTAACTATCTCCCTCCCTCCCTCCTCCTCTCTACACCCTCCATCTTTGTGCCTCCTCTCTCTTACCCTTCTCTCCCTCTCTCACTCTCTTTCTCTCTCTCTTCATTCCTCCTCTCTCCTCGTCTTCATTTTATCTACATCTCTCTCTTATCACTACCTTATCACTCTATGTCTTTATTCTTCCTTTGATATATATATATAGAGTCAATAATATATCATGATATATTAATGTGTTTTATAATATGAAAATTGAATATTATATTAAATTTAATATTGTATTAATACAAAGTTATTAAATTTAAAATATTAATAATTTTAATATTTTAATATCAATATTCGATTTAATGATGTTGTTTATATGGCATGATAATAAAATTTATAATAAAACTACACAAAATTAATATATATATATATTTTTTTCTTTTAAATATTCATTTTAAAAATATTTAATTAAAAGAAATATTAACATATTTCAGAGTATGAATTTGTGTTCAATTGACATTTTTCCATTGATTTAAGAAATGGTAATGGCTTTATTAAGTAGTAAATACGTTTAAAATTTTACCTATTTTGGAACATTAATGTGCTAAATTTTTTTGTTAAAGGTAAATTTATATATAATAACACAAAGTTTTATTTTAGTAATTAATCTTAGTCCATTAATAATATTAAAAAATTATATATAATCTAAATATTGAAATTATATATAATTTAATATTCAAGCTAATGTTTTAGGTGACATTTGCCAAAATTATTTTTATTGTTTTTTGAGGAGATGACATATTTAAACATCTAGGTCATATTAAGCTCTAGAATAGGTACTCTCAATAAAGTTAGGATTTATTATTTTATTAAAATAGGTGAAACTTAAGACTAATCAATTTATTGTAAAAAAAAATCAACTTATATTTGTAAAAAAATATTAGAAATTAGACCCATTAAAAAATATTCGAAATTAGACTCATTAATAATTATGAGGTAATAGGCATATTATGAACTAACTGAGATATTTTTATAGGATCTTCCTTATGAATGAGGTTGTTAATATTTCATAATCAGAAGGGTTGTTAGGATCTTCATGCATGGTGGTCATTTCGCTTCTATTGGTTTTTTCTTGCATTTGTTATATTTGATAATCAGAAGGGTTAAATGGGGGAATCATTGTTGTCTGTGGGTTGTTGAGTTATGGCAAAGGAAATTCCATAATTTCAGTGTTGGGAATGCTCTATGCTCTGGTTTTAACATTAATCCTTGTAATTCTGGGAGACAGGGTATTATGTTGCAAATCTCTTAGGGTATTATGTCACAAATTTGTTATTTATTTGAACTCTGCTCTAGTTTTATCCTTAAGCTTTGTAACTTAGTGAGGCAGGGTATTATGTTGCGAATTTGTAAGCTACATGTTCTCTGTTCTGGTTTTAACTTCAAAACTTGGAATTATGTGAGTCTAACCAGTTTTGTTAGAGTCTTTATAGCTAGCATAGAGATTCAATCTTGGTTCTGTCTCAGTGTCCAGCATAAAATTTGGGTTGGAAAATTTCTCGGTCCACGACATTATCTCTATCATGAGGAGCATCATGAGCCTCGAGAGGTTTTAGCTTAAACGATAGGAATTTTAATTGCTATGTCTATGTTCTTCCATCATACAGGACCACACATTGTTATTATAGGCTTTATTCAGCAAAATACCCAAATCAGAACAATGGTTAAGAGACAGATGAGGCAAAGTGTAGCTAAAAATCCAGATAAAGGGAAGCAGAAGCTGGTAAAATCTGTAGCTGAGACTAGAAAGCGAGGGAGAAAGACAAAGCAAGAGGTGTTAGAGAATCTCTCGACAACCTATTCCCTTGGAAATCCTCCACAAGTCAGGAATGTGATTCAAGGTTGGGAAAGAGAAAGTTATAGTAATGAGGAAGACAAGGAGGCCGAAGAGAAATTATGGATTTTATTGTTGATTCGAGAAATACAAGAGGTTGTCTTTCATTTTTTAACCAAATTGTCCATACATAATGGATTATGAAATGTGTTTTGGCCAAACTTATGCAAATTCTTCATCCAGGAAAAGAGACTCAAACATAAACGGTGATGGAATTGCTTCAGGATATCAGCATACAACTGCCACATATCAAGGTGACATAGTATCAAGCGACGGATTGAATTGGACGAATTGAAAGGCATATTCAACAACTGCAGCAAGTGGACATGCCTGGTTCCATGGCGAAGGATTCGGCACCAATCGACTCTTTAGATGGATGGTTATCCAGCTCAAGCTTTATGATTTTTGTGGATAGTGATTTAGTTCTTAGTTGGTACTTAGTTAATGTTTTAAACAATGAATTGGCCAGTGCGGGAAGTAGAAGAATGAAACATTATCAATTTTGGATGGCTTTCAATGCATTAAGGTGGCCAAAAGACCGGGTTCCCTTCAAGCAGGTCGAGGTCACCAACCTATTATTGATTGTAACCTGCTTTTGATGATAAATAGAAAATAGCAAGATGTTACCAAATTAATTTTAAAAAAAAGAAGAAGAAACTATTAATATTTTATGGAATATTTTGAATTCTTTGTTTTAAATAGCTTGAGATATTTTTGTTATGTGACATTATCTCCATTTCTCCTTAATCTCTTTCTTTAATTGCACTAATAACATTTTTCACCTATTCCATTTACCATGGAATTACAAAACTATAATTCTTATGGCTTCCTAATCCTTTAGGTTTGCAGAAATACAGTACACAGAAATAAATATTTTCATGACCAATCCCATCGGTTATTCTAAAAACTTTAAGCACTTAAATCTATTACATATCCCTTCCCAATTCCCAAGAAAGAATGATCTGATTTCACTAAATCGTTATGGCCAATGGTTACTCAATCTTCTACTCCGTAAATCTTTTCACAGTATGAGTATTTCTAACTCCAAATCTAATCGTCCATCTTCTTCTACCGCATCCTCTTATTATATTTGTCTCCTTACATTTAAGGCACAAGTGATCACATTACAAAAATTTCGTCTAAAAAGAAAATTAAAAACCATTTTCAAACCTTATAAATTCCTAAAATAATTTAGATTGGTTAATGACAAATCTCACGTCATGCTTGGCTAGGTGTTTACCAAATTCCTAGCTGGTGTGGAAATTGATACATAGTCTAAATAGCTACATCCTTTAAAGCTCTTTTCAGAGGTAATATTGTTAAAGCCACCCACAATCACATAAGTATTTTAATTCTTTTCTCAAAGAGAATATTGCTAAGACCTCCCACATTCACATGATTAAGTCAATAATTTGGGAACAATATTTTAAATCCAAACATCTTATTTATTTTAATAAATCAGAAATCCTTACTTATTCACCTTATCAATCTTCTCTCATTATTTGAAAAGATTTAAAAAATGAAAAATACCTTAATATAAAAATATCTAAAAACTTAGTCATTTTTCAAAACCTAAATTTTTTAAATTCAATTTTTATAATATTTTAACTCTATATTTTATCTTTTCCTTTTTAGTTTCTTTGAGCTTCCCCTTATTTGGCTTTCATATTTTAATTTGACTTCGATGAGTAGGCTTTCTCTCCTTCAATTTCAATCTTTGAATATGAATTAAAAAATATAATAATTTTAAGTAAGATATTAGTATTACTTTATTTTCATGTTTGGGTGTGTTCTTACTTTTCTTTACATTAATGTAAGTTCTTTATTTTATTTAATTCTCATTTTTATTATAATAGATGTAATTATTTTTTCTCAAATAATTAATGAGTTAATTTTAATTTATAATACTTTTCCTATAATTACTAATTGTTTAGTATAAAGTTTTGAGGAGTAGCTTAATTGGTTGAGTCTCTATCATTAAAGCACCTTAATTTTATCAATTTTCTTGGGTTCAGGTTCTTATGGTTAAGCCAGAACAAAGTGAGCCCTTCATGTGGATCTACCTTAATATTTTGTGAACATAACTTTAGTGCTCTTTTCTCCTAACCTTTTCTCATAATTTAGCTAACTTGGTCATTAATTATGGGTAACTTTCAAATCTTTTTACACAAGGTATTTGATAAATGTTATTTCACTATTATAAGTGGGTGAAAACATATGTATACTCAACATATACATAGTATACATATAGGTTTTTTTTTTTTAATTAAATGTGGGTGTGTTTGTGTTTGTATGTTATATTAATCCAATAAACATTTGTATTTTGGAATATGACTTCCATAATTTTAATTTAATTATCAATAATTGTTAGATGGATGATAGATATTTAATATATAGAAAATATTTTATAATATTCTTTGTAGTATTCATATATTAAATATTGAGAACCGAAACCAAAAATCAAAAAATCCAAATGATGGAACTGATGCATAATTGGCTACATCGATTTCACTGATACCATATATTTGAAACACCAAAGAGACATAACCATTATATATTTCAAATTCATTAAAAAAAATTACATAAGCCATCTCCAATACCCAAAGCCACTTAACCAATGCTTCTAATTGCGGGACTGCTTGGGAAAATTATAGACTTATAATTTGATAGACATAAATCGTCAACTTTTGACAAGTAAGCTTATGAGATGTTGTGAAAAATCTATTCCGTCTAATACATTAAGTGCTTCTCTAATCAAAACCATACGCACACAGCTCCAATATCTATTTTCCCCATCAACACTTAGCATCAAAGGCGATGGAGTGGATTCAGTCATCCCTCTACAACACCTAAGATTGTTGATGTTGATCAGAAAAAGATAAGGGAACATTCAAACAAAGCTTAATCCAATGACTCCATACATATTTATCAAAAATGCTTCACCATTTAACCATCATACATGTGATGCTACAAATTTAAAAAAGAGAAATATTAATTGTGCAATAACTTTGTCAATTCATGAGAAATAATTAAAAAGAAACACAAACATGCAACTATTGGAGTTGTGAGCAAAGGGGGCCCTCCCTTACTCACAACCCCTTTTACTGCTAAAGGATTTTACACGGAAAGATCGACAGATCATGTAGTTTTGTATTAATATGGAAAAGTATTACAGTGGTACAAAAGTATGGTATTTCCAACCTTCCTTGCAGATAAAACATAAAAGTATTTATATAGGTACAAAGGCATAAGATTTCTCGAATTAGGAAAATTGACATGTTGCAACTATTTGCTAACAATAACTTAAAAAGACAAAAAAAATAGCTATGTTGAGTTTGATACATGATTGAAATCATGGATCAAAATGATTTCATTGAGTTGTTGGAGCTATTTCCCAATACGACCATTGATGAGAGGACTAAAAATCTGGGTGGATTTGGTGATAGTTTTGAGGCACCCAATAGGATAATGCCATGTAGGTAAGTTTCCTAATAAAACCCATGACCTTGTTCTTCTTGAGGCTGATTGGAACATACTCAACCACCGATATTAGTGCAGGAAATCGGGACGGTTACAGGAAATCCACATCTACAAGAAATCGCAGAGTGTCTGCAGGAAATCATTGAATCATTGACTATCGTCAAGAAATCGTGGAACTGCTTTGGAAGATAATTAGTATGCATTATATTCACTTAGTCAAAATTAAAATTGTAGATAATTCGATTAGGTAACATTTAGCTTTGAAAATACTTAAGAACAATGTGAAATGATACCTTTTAGAATAATTTGCATACCTTAAAGCTCACACCACCCTTTTGGTCAAAACATATGTAATATGGAAAAAGGAGAGCTATTAAGGGTCAAAAGAGTTCAAGAGGGGTATAATCAAGACCTTAGAATGTTATCAAAACTGAGCAAAATTGAGACTCAACATCTCTGCCACATCTAACTTCTTTCATGTCCCCTATGCATGCAAAAGTGTTCCAACTTCAGAATGAAAATTTGATCTTTTCCCTGTGTTGTACCTACTGCAACCAAGTGATCCAATTGTGTCATGTTCGACTCAACTTCCCAAACCCTACTCTGATATTATTTATTATTCTTCTACAGGTGTTCGACCTGAGTTTTTTTCTTCTTCATGGTTTGGAATGCCTTCTTACGCCATTCATCAAACTCCTTCTACATGCGTAGGTTTTTCTCTGTTAGGGTTTCATTTTCCTTATGAATAACCCATTTAGAAAGAGTGAGATCAATGATAATTTCCTCCATCTCCTTTGGGGACCTGTTTTTCTCCAAAGTTCCCTCCCCCTCATGCTGCACTTGAGAGGACTATGGAAAACATGGTTCCTCTCGCTCTTGGCAGTCCTCAACTATCTTATCCCCACTTTCCTGTGGTTTTGGGTCTTGGAAAGACGCATCCTCCCATTCATCTTTGTTAATTAATTCAGCTAACTCAATCTTCCCTTTCCCCGTTGACAAGGCTCGGGGCTTCTTATCCTTTTTATCATCTTTAATTTTTGGTAACCCTTCCTCTGCAGTTCCTCTACATCTAGCTTCATATCTTGACTTCTTATAAAGCGCTTAGTAGGGGTAGAAGTACCCTTTGACTTGGGATTTTTCCCTATGGTTTCCCTACTTACCACCACCTCCTCGAGTTTCTTAACCTCCTCTTTCAACTGACTACAGGTCCGGGGTTTATTTCTTGGCTTCTCTGCTAGTTTTGCCTCCTTGGTTCCTGGTGAATCAGACCCCTTCTCATCATCCACGAAGTAATTATCCAACAAGAATTCCTCCCATGTTTTGTTTTGTTTATGAAAAACCTTTGTCACGATAATTTTTACTAGACCGTGATGATATAGGTTCTATTTTATACATGTCATCCTCTCCTTGGAAAAAGTAGACATATTCAACATGGACATTCTAAGATAATATGGCTAATTAAAGGGCCTTTCTCAGAAATGGCCAAGGAGACGCATGTGAAACATAAAAGCTAACCAAAAAAACCTTCATAGGTGATATATTTCTGTAGGAAAAATAAGAGATGTTGATACTTACTTCTAAGGTAATCCTGTGGAATTCCCTTGCTCCAATACTGGCTTGCATGCTCTTTTCTGAGGAAGGGTGTGAAAATATCCTTTTTGAATCGTTGGTTTTTAAAACAACTCTCCCCTTCCTTTGGAATTCCACAAGCTCGAGCTACTAGTTCCTCCGTCAATCTGAACTAAACATTTCCCACCTGCGCCCTGCCGCCATTTAAATTTAGGTCAATCAACTTTATTACCTCTGATTTATGCCCACTAAACTTCAGGAACAAGGTCAGCCATCCTGCCTTCTCCATCCTTGCCTTACTTTGTGGGTCGACATCTAGTAATGTAGGACCTTGAGGTTCCAATCTGAGAGAAAATCACATTCTTCACATAGCTATGAGTGGGAGAGAGCACAGTTGATTTCGTTCACTGGTATCCTTCTAAGACTAAGCAGAATAGTTAAAACACGATAAGAACAAGGATAGTTTAAATTAAGAAATATTCATGGTAATGAGGCAACTTTGAGTGATGCAGGATGTGATCATGATTTTCATCATGACCCCTCCTACGGGATAAATGGTGGGAAGATAATCGAAGGACAAAAATAATAATAATCTGGAATAGGAATTCATGGTATGACACAAACAGATGATAACCTCCTTATTCCGCAAGGGTGGCCATGACTCTTACTTATGCAAATTTGAAATTTTTGTACCATTTCCTTTTTACCTTAAGTATTCTGATGCCAACCATACCTTCTCGGTCTTACCTTACAACAGTCAAGTAATTAGGTGATGACTGCACTTTCCTTGAAATAATAACCCACCTTGAAACTATATCATATGAAAAATTGTATAGTTGCATGGCCTTAACTAATGATGAAAATGATCAGTACTTGCGAGATTATCTTAAGACAATTTTCTGTCTGAAATTCATTCTTTAGGAAATAAGTGATGATGGTGTAAGAAATGCAACCACTGAACTTTTCTACAGGAAATCCTTCTAGAAGAAATCATCTTCTCCCCTTTTTGTACTGTTCACTACACATGAATATAGGTGATGAGGTTGAATGTGTAGTGAACTCTTTGGATTACCAACCATTAAGTTCATTTTTTAACTAATGCGAGGTCCCTCACCATTAATGAGAGTGAGGACTAAGTTACATCCGATTCATCCTATCAGGTGTGAATGTATGAGTTGTTGTCCAACCCCCTGTACGATCTAGTAGTCAAGGAGCCATGATGAATCCCCATTGCTGCTGATGAGATAGCCTATCATTAAGGTATGCAAGCTTCAAGCCATCACAAGTCTTTGATCTTAAACACAGATAATTTGTTGATGTTGATGGGCCAAGATTGTTGGAATGACAGCCTTAAGAGATCCCACATCAGTCCAACACGATCAACCCAAAAATTAATTTAAAGACAAATTTTAATGACAAGATCCCAAAGGATCTATTGACCTATGATTTTAACAAGCCTAGGGCAATCCATGCTTGCTATATTTCAATTTTAGAGAGTCTGAAATACCGAAAAAGAAGACTCGAAGGGGCTCCTTTTCCATAACTAGTCCATTGGGTCCAGAAAATGAATAAGCTTGCACCCAATAGACATTCCTCTCATGGTTTAATTATTATGAGAAGGAACAAAGTTAGCTAATTTTATTGGAAAGAAATCAAGAAGATTTAGTGAAAGGAATGACTCCCTCTCCCACCATTACCAGCTCCTTGTTCTTCACAATCTTTTCCACAAATTCCTCCTTAGATTGGGGTTTCTGATATAGCTTGAGTTTGTGCCCATTCACCAAGAAGGTAACATTTCCCTCATAAATTATTTTAACCTGAATAGATCCATTATCAAAAAATTCTCAATTTCATAGGGGACAAGCCAATGTGTATTAAACTTCCCTTTAAAATTCTTAAATTTCGAATCAAACAGCAAGGCCCAATCTCCCTGTTTTAACCAATTTATCTTAATGTATTTGTCATTCCATTTAGCTAGTTGTTGTTGGATCACATCTGTATGTTGAAAAGCATCTTTCCTAATATCATCCAACTCATTAAGCTGCAGAATTATCTATTGTTGTGCTTCATTAAGGTCTATGCCTAAATCTGTTGCCATCTTAAAAGTTCTGATATGAAATTTAATTGGCAGTAAAACTTGTTTTCCATACACAAATTCATATGGAGAGAAGTCAATGGTGTTCCTTCATGTGATCCTATAGGACCTAAAATCCTCAGGAAGTCGATCAGAACAATCCTTCTTATGTAATTGCACTGTCTTTGTTAGGATTGTTTCCAACACCTTATTTGTTGATTCCACCTACCCATTAGCTTGTGGATGGTAAGGGGTGGACTTTCAATGAGTAATACGATATTTATGTACAATTAATTGGACAAGATTTGATACAAAATGAGTACCCTCATTAGTAAATATTTCCCTTAGTACTCCAAATTTTATAAATAAATTAGAAAAAAATAAATTCTACCACTACTTTCTCTGTTGTTCTAGGTAGTGCTCTTCCTTTCACCCACTTTGTAACATAATAAATACAAACCAATATATACTTCTTACCTTTGGACATAGGATTTATGGGACCTACAAAATCAAGAGCCTGCCTCTCGAATGGGTCTATGAGAACTTGTGATGCAATGGCATTTAATCTTCTTCAACAGAATACCTATTCTCTAGCAACTATCACATTTACGGACATACTCCTATTCATATTTGAAAAGACTTGGCCACTAGTAACCTAAGCAGAGGATCTAATAGGTTTTCTGCTTATCTGCAAAATTTCCTTGATAGGGTTCATCATGACAATCTCTCAAGATGTCATATATCTGATCCTCTTTGATAGACCTACGAATAATCAAAGAAGGTCTGGTGAAAAAAAGGTCTCCTTTAATCCAAAAGTAATCAACACTTTTTCTAATAATTCTCCTTTTCTGGCTATATGCGAAGTAGGGTGGTAGATTTCCAATAGGAATGTAATTGGACATGCATGCAAACGAAGGTGTTTTGACAGAAATATAAAACAAATTCTCATTACAAAAGCTATCATTAACAGGAATATCCTAACCTGCATGGTTGAGCCTAGATAGGAAATTAGCTACCTGATTTTCTTTTCCTGACCTGTCTAATATTGTGATGTCAAATTGCCGCAGTAGAAAAAACCACTTACTGATTCTACCATTAATGATGGTTTTCTTTATGAGTGTTGGACACCTAATCCTCTAGGGGTAGGTGTGGAAGGAAAACAGTCCAAGAGGACTCCAAGTGACCTTGGAATGCAGAATGTAAGGGTCAGTACATTGTATTATAAATATACATCATGTTAGTGCTAATTACATCTAACGCTTATCCTTCCCTATGTTGTCTATTCTTCCCTATTTTATTGTTGAGTTTAACATGGTATCAGAGCCAACATGAGTGGCCTTCTTCTACCTCATTATGAAACATAGGGCTGCTCTTCGCCACCTTGAATAATGTTGGTCTTTGTGTTATAGACACCGTGAAACACTCTAACACTCCTCCTTCTTGAAAAACTATCGGATTATTTTCTCACTCGTGCCTAATCTACTGCATAATACGTTGATTCCATACATTGTTTTTTCTTCCATCAAATCACTCCACGGAGATAACTCCATACACTGCTCTTTCTCCATCTCTGTGTCCCTGAAATTTATGCAGTCAATTAAATAACTCTCATGCATGAATGGTTGAAAGATGAATAACTTCAATAACAATTAAATTTTGGAGACAATCAATGCATTCATGTTGTTCAATACACATTGAGATGGAACTGCATTTTCGAGGCTTTTGAAGGAGACAACTCGAGCATAGAAGCGACGGTGTTGGTGTCAACATCGAAAAAACAGATGAAGTTGTCAAGGGACGTGGAAGCACTAATTGAGCATTGAATTTTATGTGAAATACTCCATACAATGCTGCATGGCTCCCCTGTAATACTCTCGCTGTTCACGTTTACAAGTTTGGCCTCCCGTGGCTTGGCTTCCAGTGCTTAGCATATGCCATAACAAAATGTCCAATACTTTGCCCTCTCTATGGTCAACCTCCCTCTTCCACCTGCGTCAACCTCCACTACACTATACGCTACTCCATATAGCAACACCTACCATCACTGTCACTCCGCCCTCCGCCAGGCTCACACTTACCTGCTCGACCACACTAATATTCCACTCATTGCGCTCTCGGGACACGCTAACATAAACGTGACATTGTATATTGTGATTGTAATTTTACTGAGTGTATATTTAGTCTTGGCCCTTAGCACTGCGCTCAGTTGAATCCGCTTAGCTTCTATTAGCATAATACCACCACTCAAGTGCTCATCTCTCGACCTCTACCCTTGCGGTTCGACTACGCACTACACTCTTATCACCACACTCCTCCTCCCATCATATCCTCAGCACAGATATAACTGGTCCTCCTCACATTATTTGAACAATCCAAAATTTGTATTACAATGTTGGTGGTGGTACTCAATACCAAAGGTTTAATGGCATTACCGAGTTCCACTCCCACTGTTCGACTCAACACAATGCTTATATTACCACATAGTTTCAATACTAGTACAATTTCATGCCTTTTCTTGTATGCCTTTATCAGTTTTTTGTTTTCCTTCTCCCTAACAAAATTGTTTCATATTCTCCAGTAAGGTTCATTCAGGAAGGTGAAAAAAAAATCTCAGAGAAATTCAAAGATTTATATGAATTGATCGCTACATCTATGCGCAAATTATGATAATGTCATGGAGATAACTTGAGTGTCTATCTTCCGCTGTCGAAGATGAAGCTTCCAAAGGAGCATAGATAAGTTAGAAGTTGGTTTACCTTGGTTGACTTGTCCACTTGAATTTTGATAACAACGCCCGAATTTTTCTTTCCATTGTAAACGAAAGGAGTATGAACTCATGACTTTAGATGCGCAATGGTCTCCATGATCTCACCTGTGCATGACAAAATGTAGTGTTGAAGTAGTGAGTTATATCAATTTCTATGTGTAGTATCACATTGTTTTGTGTGTTAATGGGTGTTAATGGATCCATTCATTAGTGGAATTCCAACAAGATATTTTTGAATGCTACACTCTCCTTTTCAATCCTCATCACTGCGATATCAAGTATGTTCTTTATTTCTGGGAACAAGGTTCCTAAAATTTGGTGGTAAATGCGTTGTATACAGAACTATATAAAGGAGAGCTGACCAATCCAAATTTTGGGCATTATTTCTTGAGGGAGTTGAATGGTAAATTGCTTGAAAACAAATATTGGTGTGAATTTTGGAGTTAAATCACAGATTTTAAGTCACTGATCATTGGTTTCGAATGAAAGGACAAGTTTCTTGTTGTACATTGGGGACTAGTTTCTGGAAACAAGCTCTATTCTCACTACTGTTGCAGGTTCCTTTATCATCTCAAACTTTCTTTGCCTTGCTAAAATTTGTGAAGTTTGATGTCAAAAATAATTGTGTTGAGTCTTTGAATTTATGTCTTTAAAGTTAGTGTTGGTTATACATGCACCCTGGAATTTTGGTGCAAGAATTTTAATTATTTGGGGCCAATGTGCACCTCAACGCATATGAAAAGAAAATTCTAGAATAAATTGTGTTGCATTCATAGGCATTTCTTTCTTAGTGAGACAGTGACTAAAATTACTAGGTTATTAAAGTTTATAGATACTCTTATACTCTCCATTATTGAATCTTAAGACACATTCGAAATCAAGAAGACCACTCTTGCTGACATTCAAACATGTCTACAAAATTCTCAAGAAAAGATTGATTTTCTATAACTTGAATGTTAATTCTAGCAAGAAAAGATAGAACAGAATATACGTCATTCTGAACCTGAATATACAACATATCACCAAGCCTAGTACAAGAGCATATTTCTATGCAAATGCAGAAGCTCACGCTTCACCTCCCAAGCCCATCATCAGGCCTTGGGAAGAGCTTGTCCATCACAAGCATAGAACAGGTCTTGGATATGACAAGGAATTGTCTTTTTATATTCCAGACTACTCCAAGCCCATCAAATTTCATAGTCTCAGATTTCTTCATGATATCTCACCTTCATTTGTTCTATATTCTACTCCTCTTCCACAGCAGCAACAACGGATTATAAAATTCCAACACTGTTGTCATATGAACAGATCAAGTTGTTCATATGAAAGATCCTTGTTTCTATCTTCACCCATGCAAGAAATGTGGTCAGCACACTCATTATTTAGACAGATGCTTCAAAAACAAGCCTCATGCAAGAACAAAGATTCATCTTGGAGGGATCACTTCTCGTGAATGGGCATCAACATAAAAGAATATGTTTAAGTCACATGCCAGAACTTGTTCTAGAATATTGAACAAGATTGTAGCTGAGTTATCGCCATCATCTCACCTTTTACCTGACAGGGGGGAGATTATGGTCATCTACAAGCTTCAAAGCCACATGAAGCGAGCCTAAGCCACAACCTGTCATTCCAGATTCAGAGTTGTAGCCAGAGAAACTAGATTTCAAGCGAGCCTCAGCCACAATATCTCATTATAGATTCAGAGTTGTAGCAAGAGACACATATGCCTATGAGCATGCCTTTGGTTGGTGGTCAGTGTTAAACCATCTATGCGAGGTTGATTTTCTTCCTCTTCAAATAATTTGGGACACATCCTCTAGCAGAAGACTTCAACTTCTTGCCAATTTTGGTAGAGTTCTAGGAAATGCATCAAGAGTTCTAGAGTTGGTTTCATGCTTAAGCCATCGCATGTTGTAGACCTCCCTTCTTCTAAGTTGAAGGTATTCCTCTTCAAAACATGAGATGCACTTCCTCTAGAAGAACACCTCAGCTTCTTTCCAGATTTTGAAGAATTTCGGGAACTGCACTAAGCATTCCAGCATTGGTGGTCATCCTTAAACCACCTCTTTATGCCAACATTTAGGAGAGCTCATTCAGCCTAAGTGTTGCCATGCATACTTTGCAGATTTGTATTGCAACTCTCTTCTTAGACTTACACATACCCCTTCAGATTAAGGGGGGGGGGGGAATAGTTGGACACCTAATCCTTTATGGGTAGGTGTGGAAGGCAAACAGTCAAACAGGATTCCAGGTGACATTGAAATGTGGAATCCAAGGGTCATCACATTGTATTATTAATATGCATCATGTTATTGGTAATTACATCTCATGCTTATCCTTCTGTATGTTGTCTATTCTTCCCTATTTTATTTCACAGTTTAACAATGAGATATTGAATACCAGAATTATCAATGTGTAAAAAAAATTCGTAACCAATGATGTAATGTCTAAAATTATTAATAGCATAAATTACAAGAAGGAATTCCTTATGTGTTACAGTGTAATTCAGTTTTGCAGGAGTTAAATTTTTACTTAAAAAATAGATAGCATGCAGTACAATATTTTCCTTTTAGCCCAATGCTACTCCTATGACTAAAACATAGGCATTAGTGGAAATATGAAAGTGAAATTTCCAATATGGACCTCTCAAGATGAGTGCTAGAGAAAAAATTTTCCTTAAGTGTATCAAATGCAGCATGACACTCATCACTTGAATGAAATTCAGATTCTTTAGTCAATAATTTAAACAATGGAGAGGCTACCTTTGTAAAATTCTCAAAAAACCTACTGTAGTGGCATGGATTCCCAAGGAAACTTCGAACTCCCTTTTGAATGGTTGGTGAGGGCATCTTTACATTTACTTGAATCTTATCTGAATCAACTTTAATTCCTGTAGGAGAAAAATGATGACCCAAAACAATACCCTAAGTCACAATCTTAAAAACAATTCATTACTAAATGAAAGATAAGTTTCTATATATCTTTGAAAAACATTCTTAATATTATGTAAACATTCTTCAAAAGTATCACCCATTACTGTAAAATCATCGATATAGACCTCTATGCAATCATGCAAAAGGTCAGAGAAAATACCAATGATTGCCCTTTGAAAGGTGGCTGGTGTGTTTCATAAACCAAATGGTAGTAAATTATATGAATAGGTACCCCAGGGACATGTGAATGTTGTCTTCTCCTAGTCCTCTGGAGCTATCCTAATTTGATTGTACCCATTGAACCCATCTAGGAAGGAAAAATACTTCTTCCTTGATAAAGTGTCCAGTACTTGGTCTATAAAAGCCAAGGGAAAGTAATATTTTAATGTAGCTTTGTTTAGTTCCATGTAATATACACATGCTCACAATTTGCCATTATTTTTAGGGATGATAACTAGTGGTGATACCCACTGGCTTTATGAGATAGGATAGATGAACCCTACATTTAACAATTTTTTCAGTTCATTTTTTACAATTTCTCTTAAAGTGGGGTTCATCCTTATTTGTGGTTGTCTCACAGGCTTGGAATTTCCTTCTAGGTAGATATGATGAATGCATGTGTCTTGGTGAATACCCCTCATATTTGTATATTCCCAAGAAAATTTATCCAAAATTCTTTTCAATGTCTGAATTAATTATTTCTCATGTTTAAGAGTTAAGGCATAATTGATATTCAAAGTTTTTCTAGGAAATATTTCAATTATATTACCTCCACATTTTAGTCATCGAATATGTAGGGAATGAAAATAAGAGGGTTTAATTTAACTAAGCTGATATACTATGTTCACAAAAGTTCTGCAAGTACTAGACTGCCCTTCTAAATGTTGTGAAAAATCAAGATTAGAAATATAAAAATTTATGAGACTTTGCTCTATATTTTCCTTAAGGCTCATGGCTTAGGATTTTGTCAAAACTTGTTGGGTACAGTATGAATTATTTTCTTCTTCTTCAACCGAATGAGTATTTTCTAATCTTGAGAGGGGTTTAGCAGGGGGGTACAAATTGATATGCTTAGTTTCAGCTCCATGAGTGATGGTCATGTTTCTAAACCTACACCCTATGTAGGCATATGTGGTGGCTAACCAAGGTCTCTCCAAGCTCAAAGGATGTGCTCCGAAGTTGGTTTTAGGTTGAAGAACATAAAATTCTGCAGGGTAATCCCAGGAATCCAATGAAATGACAATTTATTCTAATACACTCTCTGGCTTAACCTTAGACTTGTATGCTAATTCTAACATGGTAGGAGTAGGAAGTAAGTCAAAGGATCCTATGAGAGATAAAGTCTCCATTGTCAGCACATTTATGGCTTCACATAAAATGATTAGAGTGTTTTTTATTGGTTACCCATTGATAAAGGTTTCTAACTATAGGGATTCCAAGTTTTGTATATTTCTAAGTAGAAAATCTAGTCGACATAAGGCTTGCAAGTTTCCCACCTACTTGAATTATGGAGGGTTATTTCTTTTGTCTCCCTAGTTTCTTGGCACATAGATCCCTCATTGTTTTAGCATAAATTGGGATCTCACTAATTTATTGTAGTAACGGGATCTTAATGCATACATTTCTCAATTTAGGCAAATGATCGAACTCAGGTTGTTTTATTTTCATCTCCAACCTCTCTAGAAAATGAGGTTAGACAGTATGGGACGAGGAAAGTACTTGTGACTTTGAAGTGCTTTGTTCTGTTGGTTCTATTGTGTTTTCTAATTTAGGTGTGTCCAGAGTGTCTTCCTTTATAATCTCTTCATTTTTTTGAGGCTAAGTCACCACTTTTCCTGATTTGAGTTAAATTTCTTGCAAGGACATAGGAAATTCCTACATCAAAGGAACAAAATTTCCTGCAGAGGTTGTGGTGCAATACAATAGGTAGGAAAAGTGGGATAAGTGACCACTCCAATATTGTGAGCAGATTGGATGGCTTTATTGTTGGGGTTAGATACTATCTTGGCAGGAAGTTGTGTGGGACGACATTGATTTGGTGGGACAAGCAACTAAATTTGTTGTTGTGGCTTAGCCATTTATTGCAGTATGGGCTATGGTGAATAGAAATTCTATGATGGAAAATTATATGCAGCAGGGTAAGAAAAGTTCCACTACCAAGGTTGTTGTGGAGGTCAGGGCTGCTAGAACATTAGAATATTCCACATCCGATTATGAGTATAAGGAAATTGAAAATGTTGTTGTGACATACCTGTAGCATGTTGTTGCCATGATTTTTTAGGTGTAATTGCATAAAATGCATGGAAAAATCCCTAATCTACTAGATATGTTTCTTTAATCTCTGGAAGAGAATGACATTGATCAGTATAATGATCATTCTCACAGATTCGGCATGCTTCTATATTGTTTTTGGGACATTCCCTCAAGGGATTATTCTTCTTGCATTTGGAGAAAAACACACCGAGGGCCTTCTCCACTTCCTTCTATTTATTCTTAGCCTCCAAAACATTCAATTGTGAAGAAAAAGTGCTAATGATATTAGTCTTAAAATTTTCAAATAAATTACCCATTTCAGCTCTAGTTACTCCAGCTCCGACAACTGGTTTTATGAGTAGGGAATAAGTGTCTCTTAATCCTCCTCCAAATTTATAATTTCACCTTGAATAACGTCAACATAAATCACACACATCGTAATATCTTAGTTTTGATATATCGCCTGCTCCCATCAGGTTCAAAACCTCCAAAAATTTCAGTCTGATTTCCATGAGAGAAATTGTTCTCTTGGTCTCTTTACTTAGTTGATTCATCTTGGATCTCTGCATATTATATTGAAATCTTTCCACCAATTCCTCTAGACTCTCCCCTTCTTTCTGGGTCATGCCAAAATTGTCTTCCCTAAGGTCCCTAGTTTTACAATGATATTGATGCTTTTTCAGGAATGCCTTCTTCATTTCATCCCAGGTTGCAATAGATTTGGAGCCCAAACCCATAAACCAACTGTCAAGGGTTGCATCTATTAATGTAGTAGGAAACAACTTCGGCTTCTAAGCATTGGTAGAATAGTCATATCTTATGCACAATACAGCAAATTCGAATAATAAAGCATTAGGATCTTAACCAGAGATACCATGAATGTTAGGGAGGCTGAGGGAGGAATGTTTTTCATCAAGGTATCTCCACCAGTCTCCCTGATAGGAAATTCAAATTTGACTAGTCCCTCTTCCTTCCAATTATATCCCCATCTATATTACGAGGACCCTCTAGGTGAGCCATATCAGACCAGCAGAGAGGAGGACCCTTGTAAATTACAAATTCTTTAGAATCAATGGTCTAGAACTCTGGCTCTTGAATACGATTGACGAAGAATTCCTCTTTAGGCTGACCACTGAGCATAGATGTTGACTTCATTATAAGAGGAGGTTCTAAATGCGTAGCAATAGAATATTTACTGATAGAAGATTCTGCTGTGAAAGTATTAATCTACTTAGGATAAAATACCAATCTCTTTTTAGGACTACAAACCTCCTGTTCGGATTCTTCTTCCCTTGTTGCCTTGTTTCTTATGGAATTCCTTGTACTTGAAATTTTATTAGTGGACGAAGTGGTGCTCACACCACCAAAAAAAACTTTTGAAAATATTGGACCCTATTTATATATTATGGAAAAAAATTCTAAAATTTCTACTTACCAAACAATCACGACATGGATTTCGTGAATTCTGATCTTTGTAGGTGTGTAGGCCTTACCGCATGTCTTACCACTTCGACTCCCCCAGTCCTGGAAATTTCAAACAACAAGAAATCATACTAACTCTCTCAGTATCATCCCTTAGTACCTCTGTAACAACCACAACAAAACGTTTGGGAAAATTATAGACTTATAGTTTGATAGAAATAAATCATCAATGAGGGGAAGGTAAGCATAGGAGTTGTTGTGAAAAATATATGCAGGCTAATACTTTAAGTGCTTCTTCAATCAAAACCATATGCACAGAGCTCCAATATCTCTTTTCCTAATCAACACTTAGCAAAAAATGTTACGGAGTATATTCAATCACCCCTCTACATCACCTAAGATTGTTGACGTCGATCAGAAAAAGGTAAGGGACCAACCAAAAACAATGAAATCGATTTAACATTTCATAACATAAATCAAAGCCTGATCCAATGACTCAAAACATATTTATCAAACAAGCTTCGCCATTTAACCATCATACATGTGTTGCTACGAACTAGAAAAAGAGAAATAATAGTTGTTCAATAACTCTATCAATTCATGAGAAACAATATAAAAAAACACAAATCTGCAACTACTGGAGTTGTGAGCCAACCGGGCCATCCCTTACTCATAACCTCGTTTACTGCTAAATGAGTTTACATAGCAAGATCAACAGAATATGTAATTTTGTACTAATCTGGAAAAGCGTTATAGTGTTACAAAAGTCTGGTATGTCCAACCTTCCTTTCAGATAAGACATAAAAGTACTTATACAAGTGCAGAGGTATAATCTTTCACGAACTAGGAAAACTTACATGTTGCAATTGTTTGCTAACAATAATTGAAAGAGAAAAAAAATATATATATGTTGAGTTTGATCCATGAATGAAAGCATGGATCAAACTAATTTCGTGGAGTTGTTGGAGTTATTTCCCAATACGACCATCGATGAGAAGACTAAAGAGCTGGGTGGTTTTGGTGAAAGTTTCGAGGTAGCCAATAGGAAAACGTCCATGTAGGAAGATTTCCTAATAAAACCCCTATTCCCATTATTCTTAAGGCTAACTGGAGCATACTCAACTGCTCATATTGATGCAGGAAATCAGGAGGGTTACAAGAAATCCACGTCTATAGGAAATCGCGTGAGTGTTTACAAGAAATCACTGAATCATGGTATTTCTATAGGAAATCGAGGAACTACTTTGGAAGATAATTATTGAGCATAAGATCCAATCATTCGAACTTGAAATTGTAGATAATTTGATTAGGTAACATTTAGCTTCGAAAATACTTAAGAACAATGTGAAATGATACTTTTTAGAATAATTTGCATACCTTAAAGCTCACAACACCCTTTTGGTCAAAACATATGTAATATGGAAAAATAAGAGTTATTAAGTGTCAGAAGAGTTCAAAAGGGGGGAAGTAAGGCCTTATAACTTTATAAAAAATGAGAAAAATCGAGACTCAATAGGGACTATAATGTATGGACACTATAGAAATAGTCAAAGCAATTACCAAAACACGGACTTGAACATTACTAAACATGATTTTATATCTTTGTTTGTGGACCAAAAAAACTTCAAACCTTTATTACTCACAAAAAATTCATTTATATGCATTGATGCACCTACCAACTTTTTCGAGACAATTGGATGTATAGGTGATTTGTAGTATTTGATAAACCTCCCTGTAATAATAAGAAGGTACTTCTATATTTCTTAAAAAATTATGAGTGTAGTTTCAGCTACGACTTCATGTCATCTACTTTGACATTTGAGAATTCCATGTGGTGTTTCATGGGTGTGGATAGGATAGATAAATGGTAGGTGCAACCTAGCACTCTGTCCTTGTCTAATTATATGAAGACTTAACACCCCTACCTAACATCCTCTATTTATGGATAGTCTTATTGAGAATCAAATGGCGATATCCACGTTGAATTACATACTAGTGCAACATGGTATTTTCATGGCATCATCAACTGAGGAGACACCATAAGCTAATGTTGTGGGTTGGGTTGAATGATCCAACTCTGGAAGAGGATTTCATTAGAAGAGGCCGCATGGACGCTCACTTGAGCTTCAAAATTGCACTAGATTTTGACAAATTTGCTATGTCAAGATAAACATCAATGTTTTATGAAGAAGGTTATTGTATTAATCATCTTCACAATATATATATATATATATATATATATATATATATATATATATATATATATATATCATGTTTTCTTTGTATATCTAATTATATGTCATTTTTCGTCTTTATGCCTCGATAACACTCCTCCCACCCCTGTAAATGCATCAGTGCTAGTTTCAAGCTAATGTTGTAGTCAATGCCACTTTATCATTTGGTGTACCATATTGTCAAGTATGGTGAAGTAAACCATCCTTGCAAAACGTTTCATATGTTTTTACTCTACAATACACATATTTATAGATTTAGTATAATTGTTGTCTACATTTAATAATTTTACAAATTGTGGTGACACTAGAAAAGGAACTAGACCCACCTTAGGCAGACATATGTTCCCCTTCCTAGGTATCATGTTTCAAACTAGATTTTTTTTTAAATGTTTATTTCTTTATTTTTTTTAATGTCTAGGCTCCAACTACTACCATTATAATCCCTTGGTGGAAAAAGTGACCCCCCCAAGCACATATCCATGGGCAAGCAAATGGGAATTTGAACATGGGACATTGTACTAACATTTCCTTTAGATTTTCACAAGATTTCAAAGTGATCTCCCTTAGGGGGAGGGCATTGCTTATTTCAATAGTTTATTTTTGTTTAGTAATTGAAATATTATGGATGTGTATGTAGCCTCCTTCATTTTCTTAGTTTTACACATTTAACCCTTTATATAATTCATCACCATCCATTTTTGACCCACGGATTATCGATTTTATTCATCACATTTCCTCGATGTTTGGTATCCATATTACCTTAACTAGGAAACTCCCATCATTAGTGCTACCCATGGGTGTTCATTGTCACCTACCTCCATGATCTTTTCCATCTCATCCACCCGCAAAGGCTACAACCATAGACCATATGGTGCCCCCTCCCCTCCCCCAACCCCTCCCCCCACCATTTTTTCTATCGTTCTATCCTAAGGGGATTCTCAATATATCTCCCATGTAGTAACCTTAGCATCAACCCATAATGGTATTCATTGGATGAAATAGCATAATTTTACACTTTGCAAGTTATGTAGCCAATTTCTTTACCCTCTAGTTGTTCTCATCTAAAATTCAATCATATCTAGTTGGATGGAGAGGATTATATGAATCCAATAAACTTTATCTAGATTCTTTTTTGCCCAGAAATACTTTCCTCCTATATTCGAAGGTGCTTTCCCTTTATCTCATAAAATCATAGAATAAGGTTTCCAATATACATGGCTTAATTTTAAGCCCAATGAATATGGTTTGAAGGTTTGGTTATGTTTGTTTAAGAAAATAAAATTTTTTATCACTCTTCGAGTTAACAAGAGGTTTTCAAGGGGTGTGAGGCTCGTAATTCTTAAATCAACAATGTTAAACATCCCCATCTACTCGACCTTGATTGACAAGGTGTAGAAGGGTCTTTTAATAAAAAATTAGAGAAATATGTTTTCACTTCGCATGGTCTCATAGTTGAGACAAGGATGGTATTTTAGATGGTATTTTGTTGATAAAATATTCTAAAATAGCATCGCCTAGAAGCCATGGATGTTGGGGTATTAGAAGACCTATATTTTTATCCAAGCACTACTACTAAAAGCCTTTGGATTCTTTCTTCAAACATGGCCATTGGTCTAGAGTAATGAAATCCAAATATTTTTATAAAAGCTCTGCTATGGACATTAGTTCCGCTCTTCTTGGAAATCGTCTAAAAATAGTTCAATCATTTGGAAGGATCTTGTAGATGTTTTCCAACTTGCTGGAAAATGGACCATGTGGAGGATTGATAATGGTAAGAAATTCATAATAATAGAACATTCATGTGTTAGTGTACTAGTGCAAATGAAGTTTTCAAAGTTTGTGAGAATCTTCTAGCTCTTCTTCATACCTGAGACACATATACTCTTTTTGATGTAAGAGCCCAAGATCATGACCATGTTATAAAATTGTGATAGAAGTTATAAGAAGTTTTCGGTTGGTGAGTATGTAAGATGAATATCATAGTTACATTAACAAGTTATGGTACAATCATATAAAACAAGTAAAAGAGGACATAGTAAAAATTTAAATAATTTTTTTTAAGATTTGAATACTTTATCTTATATTTGTTTTTACTTAAAAGAATATTGAAATATTTTATTCTCATTACCTTATATATATATATGTTATGTGTCAACTTTACATTAGATACAAAAAAAAATTACACATCTTTCTTATATTAAACTAAAAATTATATATTTTAAATAATACCTTTTCATGCAATGAATTACACAATATTAAACACAGGTATAATAACACATCACTATTATAATCCATATAAAAAGTACCTACTACTCATTTAAAAAATATTATTTATTTATTTATTTCCTTACTCCTTTTTATATTTTTTAATCTAAATAAATATTAAAACATATATTTAATACGAAGAACATTTACACATTTGTTTATTTTTAATTTATTAAAAGTGCCATTATTATAAAAAATATCAGTATAATGATGTCAAAAATTTATTCTATAATATGGAAAATGATCTTTTAGTGTAATTATATTATGCGATATAATGATATTATAGATTTTCGATCAATTCGTTATTTTTCATGGCCAACTTTAAATTTGAACCCTGTTCGACTGGAAAATGCGACCGATAAGAGTCCACCGACCGCCCTAAGAAATCTCGTGTGAAGTTTCCACACCCGCAAAGTAATTATAATGATTCAATTTTATGGAAACAATTTGGGAGCGCATTTGGTCCCACACTCTAGCTCTATAATCTGTACGACTGTGTAGTCATTATACCGAAGGTGTTTTTTTCCCTGGGATTTTGATTTGCAAACACTATTCACTCTAGTGAATCATTGAAATTCAATTTTGTCTTTCTCGCGCCTATTTAAATTTGAATCGTTGATCTTCAATTTTGTCTTCCTCGTGCCTATTTAAATTTGACGCATGGAACCTTTGTACAACTATTTCATATCAACACGATTTTGCCATTTATTTTCATGACCTTAGCATGGGCTCTTCCCAAATTTTCCCCTGTCGATTCGAAGAGATTTTAATGTGAATTTACCATATTAGATCTGGGTTGGTTCTTTTTCGAGCTTTGAATTGAGATTTTTTCTCCTGATTTGGGGGTTTCAGCTACAATTTGGAGCCGAAATCATGTCACCTTGATATGGAGATAAAATTACAACCTTGAGGACTCTGATAAGGAGAGCGAGTATGGATACGTTTGAATGGTGTCAGGACCTGTTGTTGTGGAAGATGGCATTGGATGGGAAGTTGTCTATCAACTTGTTTTAGTTGGTCATGACAATCTTGTCGGTGAAATAACCCATCTAGGGGTGTGATTCTGCCACCATTCATGTTTATGAAGATATTGCAAGATTAATGGCGAATGATCCTATCTTGCAGACACATAAGCCTCTTTGTTTGTAGAGTTGGGACCTAGAATACTCGGTAATATTTTTAATGGGATTCAGAGGCCTTTAAAAGTGATTTCCATCCTATCTTGCAGACACATAAGCCTCTTTGTTTGTAGAGTTGAGACCTAGAATACTCGGTAATATTTTTAATGGGATTCAGAGGCCTTTAAAAGTGATTTCCATAAAGTCTGGTGATGTTTCCATACAGTCTCGTGATGTCTATATTCTTTTAGGAGTGGTTGTGCCTCCTTTGGACAAAGAGGCCACCTGGGATTTTCAGCCTAGGGATTTTCAGCTTAAGAATCTAACTATTGGAGGTGCCTCCTTTGGACAAGGAGGTAGCCTGGGATTTTCAGCCTAGGAATCTATTCATTGGAGTTTCCTCCTTTAGACAAAGAGACCTAAGAATATATCTATTGGAGATGTCTTAAATGGTGGTAATTTAAATGTTATGGTCTTTGAGAATAGTTTCATAGATCATGGGCATTACCAGCTGTGTCGGGGAGACATAATTTGAACTCGAAGCCTTTTACTATGGACATGGGATGAGGATGGGAAATATGCAAAGGAAATGTAGTGTTGGGATCGTTGTCAGCTCTAGGATATACATGCCTCTGTTTACTCAACCACAAATTGTACAAAGAATACGAAGAGAAACAGGCTCCCGTCCGTATCCTCTTCAACATTGTTTTCACCTTCTCCTGCAGCCTTCTCTGGCTCGTTCTATTCGAAATCTCACCTCTCTTCTCTACAAAGGAAAGGTGGATAAATTGGAAAATGGGATGCTTGAGAATTAAAATTTCATCATCCATTTCTCTTCACCTTCCACAAACCAACAGAAAGAATTTTCTAGAGATATATTATCAACACCCACACTGCGCCATTGGTTCTCTCGACGACCTCTTCTTTGAGACCTGTCAGTCCAAGTTCTCGCAAGTTTGCTTCACTTCTTAATGGAAAAGTCGAAACTCCTACCTTTTCTTCATTTCTAGATGCCCAGGCTTCATTTGTTTGTAGATACAACCATGAACATTGATATGTTGGTGGAGGTCATCGAGTCCAAAGACGTTTGAGTGAGCTTCACATGCGAGACTTGGGCTCGCATGGAAACAAATTATTCTCTGCTAAGATACCTGATCTCCCACAGACCTCTACGCCTCCCATGCCAACAAACCTAAATATATACCGACTCTGAAAAAATATCTTCACCGGGACAAAACAAAGAAAAATACCTTCAACCTTTGAGGTTGTCCTTTCAAACCCTAGATTTCCAATTCATAACCACCAGTGAAAAATGGTGCATGGTCTGACCATCGTGGCACTTACCGAAAAAAGGAACGATATTAGTGACAATTGACAGATGAATGCAGCTCCCAAATGGTGGCACTATGCCCCCTCAATGAATTCTATTCTTAAGCCACGTAGAAGCAAATCTGGGAAGCCTATATTCTTTAACATGGCATCCATTAACTTGTTTGTTTGTGCTCACATCCGCTTTAGGTGTCGTTCGTGACAAAATGAGAGAGAGAACATTAAAAAAATGAATTTCTGGGAGATAACACACTGCATACATTTTATTAAAGGAGATATATATATATATACAACTAAGAAATAGTTATAACAAAGAAACGGTTCTGCTAACTAATCCTACAACAATTGATTGTTAACTAAAGATTAATTTTGTAACATTCCCCCTTAATCTTGAGGGTTACATTGTTTTATGCCAAACTTTTGACATTGAAATTCAAAATTAACTTTTCCTAGTGGTTTGGTGATGATATCCACTAATTGTTCCTTGGAATCACAAAATTTGAGAACAATATCACCATTCTTGGCGAGTTCACGAATGAAGTGAAAACGACTGTCGATATTTTTTCTTTTTTTATGAAAGACATTGTTCTTCCATAAGAAAATAGTGGAAGTATCACAAATAATTGAAATAGGTTCATTTTATGTATATCCAAAGTCAGAGAGAAATATTTTTAGCCACACTGCTTGACATGGTGTTCAATTCAATGCAACGTACTCGGCCTCTGTTGAAGATAACGCAACTATGGGTTGCTTTTTGGATGACCACGAGATGAAGTTTCTGCCAAATAGAAAAGCATAGCCAAAAGCGTTTTTCCGATCATCAATACATTATGCATAATCATTGTCTCTATAACCAACAAGCTTACTGTATATAGAGGTTGCATATGTTAAACCATAAGTATATGTACCTGCAATGTATCTTAACAACCTTTTTCCAGCTTTCCAATGCCAGTATTTATGAGATTCCATAAACCTAGAAATATAACTAGTTGCAAATGCTATATCAAGTCTAGTAGCAGTAAGATACATAATGCTGCCAGCATGTTTCTTATACAAAGTCGAATTAACAATAGTACCCACATCATATTTACTTAACTTTGTACCAACTTCAATAGGAGTATCCACCGATTTGCACCTGTCCATATTAAAAGTTTTCAAAATATTAGTAGCATACTTTTGTTGACTCATAAACATAACATCATGTGTTTGTTTCACTTCAATACCTAAGAATTATCTCACTAATCCAAGATGTCTCATTTAAAATTCATTTTTCACTGAAGATTTAAATTCATCTAACTGCATGTTACCTGTATAAATTATGTCATCAACATAAAGACAGTAACAAAATATTACCTTGATGAGAATCCTTGATATACAAAGTGGGTTCATGGCCGCTCCTTCTGAAACCATTATTCAGTAAGTAATGGTCTATTCGGCTGTACCAAGCTCTTGGAGCTTGCTTCAAGCCATACAATTCTTTCTTCAACTTGTACACCTTATGTTTTTTATTTTTTATTTTGAAATGTGTTGGTTGATCAACATACACTTCTTCATTCAAAACACCATTCAAAAAAATAGACTTTATATCCATTTGGTAAATAGGTCACTTGTTTTGTGTTGTAATATCTAATTCAAATCGAACAGTATCAATTCTTGCTATAGGTGCAAATGTTTCACCATAATCTATGCTAGGTTGTTGTGAAAATCCTTTGGCAACTAATCTTTCTTTGTACTTATCAACTTCACCTCTCTCATTCAACTTAGTTTTAAAAACCCATTTGACACCTATAGAATTTTTATCATCACATAGATCAACCAAATCCCATGTTTGATTTCTTTCAATAGCATTGATTTAATCATTCATTGCATCAACCCATTCTTTGTCCTTTATAGCCTCTTCAAAACAAGTAGTTTGAAATGAAATAAATGAAAAATTTACAATATCATCAACATCGTCTTATGCATAAATATCACTTAAGCTTCTTATTTCAGGATTATCAGAATCAGACTCAAAATATGATGAACCGCTACTACTTGATGAACTACTACTGCTTTTTCTTTAACCTATAATCTTGGAGTGCTTGTTGTAGAAGCTTGATTTGCATCTAACATAATAAAAGGATTAGGACAAGTATTGTTCTCCATTTCTTTCCAAGATTTTTCATCCAGAAATTTCACAACTTGACTTACGACAAAATTATTAATTATAGGATTAAACAATCTGTATGCTTTAGATTGATAACTATACCCTATAAAGATATACTCTTCACTCCTATCATCAATTTTTTTTCTTAATTTTTCTGGAACATGAGCGAAAGCAATACAACCAAATACCCGAAAGTGTGGAATAGTTACCTTTTGTCTACTCCAAGCTTCTTCAGGTACAAAACTTTGAACACTAAATGTTGGCAATCTATTCAAAATATATACTGAACATGCGACTACTTTAGCCCATAAGCCTTTAGACAAGTTTCTTGTTTTGAGAAAACTCCGAGCCATATTGATAATTATCTGATTCTTTCTTTCCGCGACTCTATTCTGCTGTGGAGTATAACTAGTTGTCGTTTGTTTTTTAATACCATGTTGTTTAAAAAAATCAATGAATTCATTAGATTCATACTAACCTCCTTTATTAGACCTCATAACTTTAATAAACTTGCCACTCTGTTTTTCAGCCTCGACTTTGAACTCCTTGAACTTGGAAAAAGTTTTGAATTTGTATTTGATGAAATACACCCAAATTTTCCTGTTAAAATCATCAATAAAAATAAGAAAATAGAGACTGCCAATAGCTGATTTTGCTTGCATTAGACCGCAAAAATTTGTATGCACTATCTCTAGTTGTTCTTTGGCTCTATTAGAGGCTAAATCAAAGCTATCTCGCTTATGTTTACTCATTATACAACTTGTACAGGAAGAGATATGATCAGACAAAGCAGGAAAACCTTTCACCATAGACTGTTTTTGCAACAAACTCATACTTTTGATAGGTAAATGTCCATATCCCAAATGCCACAAGTCAGTGTCATTATGTGTTGAAACATTATGTGCATACAACTTCTCACTTTTCATTTGTAATTGATACAACTTGTTCTTGGTCATTGGAATATTTGCAACAAGAGACTTATGTTGATCAGAAATCGTGCAAGTAGTGTTGTGAAAGATAACATCATAGCTAACACTCAGTGAATTCTGCTTGAAATTGGGTAGATAATAAACATCATAGGTACTCTTCACAAAATTTTGTTTGGTTAAGACAGGTATAACGCCCTTTACTAAAGATTTAACCTGACTATCATCACCCAGACCAATAAAGGAACTAAAATATGTATCAAGATGTGAAAAAAAATCACTATGATGAGTCATATGATTAATACATCCGTTGTCTACCAACCAAAAATCTTTATCAGGTACTGGCACAATTACATAGCATGCAAAAAATAAAGCATTTGATGTGTCGCATTCAGTGTTTGTGACATTGGCTTTCTTTTTACTTTAAACATACTGTAATTTTCAACATGGAGACTTATAGTGGCCATGTTTTTTGTAGTAGTGACATTGAATTTTTTATTTATCTATCCACCTACGACAACGATTAATTAGATACTGCTCTGAATTTGTTTGAGTTACCTGTGATCTATCATTAGACTCAGACTGTCCTCTTCGTTTTCCTCTCTTGCCATGAAAACCTCTGCCTCTACCTCTATACGTAGAAGCTTTAGATTTGAAAGCATACTCTAAAGTACTAACATATAAATTAATTCTTGCTTCATGAGCCAACAAAGAAACAGTTAATTCTTCCACAGACAATTTTGTTAATTCTCTCGACTAAAAAACAACAACTATCATGTCAATTTTTTTAGGCAAACGTCTAAGAACTTTTCCAACAATTCTTTGATCTTCTAGTTCTTCACCATTCATCTGAATTTTATTAACAACACCCATAAATTTAGTCATAAACTGATCAATGATTTCTGATTCAGTCATTTTAAGTGTTTCAAATTATGTTCTGAGAGTCTGTAATCTTACAATTTTTACTTTATCATTTCCTTGATAAGCAACCTCAAGTATATCCCATACTGATTTAGTAGTCTTAGCAGCAGTGATTTTAGGAAAAATAGAGTCATCTAAGGAATTTAAAATGCACAACTTTTCTCTACCTTCTTTCTGTTTAAGTTGATCAAATTGTTTTCTTTAAGAAGCACTCGCTCTAGCTATTATATTTGCATCAGGTTCTGTGTACCCAATTCTGTAGTTTCCGAAAAACCTAAACCTTGTAAGCATGCTTGCATTTTAAGGCTCCAAAAGTCATAAATTTTCCCACTAAATAGAGGCGTAGGAATGGAAAACTGACTTGCCGAAGCCATGTTTAAAGCAATGATAAATCTGACACCTTTTAAATAACTTGCACTCTCTTTTCCTCTTGTCCAGAAACAGAAAATCAAGAGCCTCTACACTGATTATATTATAACTTGATATCTTTCTGGCAGAATTATCATAAAGAAATATGCCCTTCTGGCAAATCAAGGTAGTGGAGAATATATTTAATAATGTCCTTTTATGGAAACACACACTCAGCCAATATACTAGGGATGATAATCCTCAACTAAGATTTAATTTTTGTATTTAAATTGATACTTTTGAATATCACTAGATATTTTTAAATATATATATATATATATATATATATATATATATATATATATATATATATATATATATATATATATATATATATATATATATATATATATTTGAAAACAAAGGTCTAGACAGCAGAAACTCTTCGCATGGCAGCAAAAATTTCTTTAAGTGGTTCTGCAAAAACCTAATCTCAAAAGAAACACTTGCAATATGCGACAATGGCAAATGGAAAGGGCCAGAAAATGAGCAACAGGTGACAAAACTCCTATCCTGTGGCTCTCCAATGGCGGGTTCGAAGGCTGCTTAGGTTGCTGCAAAATACATCTCAAAATAATTTTTTTTTATATTTTTCTTCGAAATCAATGATTACATCAATAACTCCTTACAACCTTCTATATATGCAACAAGTCATAGATAGTCGCAACAAAGCTTTCAGGATCTTCTCCTCTCTGAATACTCCTAACAACTATCAACTTTATACGAGCTTGGTGCGAGGAAGTTCATGGTGTCCTCTGTTGGTCCTTTGGGGTGCATTCCAAAGAAGTTAGCCAACATGAATTCAAATGGCATCTGTGTGAATTATGTCAATGGTCTGATTGAAGATTTCGATGGCGGGTTCGAAGGCCTAACACCTTACGACCTTGAACTCTTCAACTAGTGACAGGCGATGTCATGGCTCCATTACTCAGTAGAAAAACAGACACTGCTCCAAGGCTCTGATACCATGACAAAATGACAGAGAGAAAATTGAAAAAACAAATTGCTGATAGAGAACACATTGCATACGTTTTATTAAAGGAGAGAGATATCTATACAACTAAGAAATAGTTATAACCAAGAAACAGTTCTGCTAACTAATCCTACAACAACTAATTTCTAACTAAAGATTAATCCTCTAATAGTGTTAGTTTAATTAATTGGTCATGATATTTATCAAGGTTAAATTTTTTTCAGTTTGCAGTGATAAAAGGTACTTAGGATTGAGGTTTCTCTCGATTTTTTCTCATACTTTCTAGTTACAAAAGGAATTTAGGAGAGAATTCAATGAAATTTTTTCTTGACTATGATTCAATGAGTTTTTGTTTGCATTCCTTCATTTGTATTGATTAAACCAACATAATCATTGCTTATAAGAATTGATTTTTTAGTGCGATTATTGTGAATGTGGTGGAAATTCCAAAGTTTGCCATAGTTTCTTATTAAATTTTAATGAAATTCAAGATCTGGTGGATCATGCTCTATATCTTCACCACTTGCAATTAGAACTTCTGCTAGATAAGGAGATTATGGAACATGTAGGCTCGAAATGAATGTAGTGTCTACGTATAGCTATTCAATTATGCATGCTCAACAAATGGATATTTATTCCCCCTATCTGATTAAATAAGTAATTCCCTTTCTAAATTCTCTGAGAGTTTTGAAGGTGGTTACACCTTCTGTATAAGGGCTTTCCTGAAAGGATAGATTACTTGTACTAACAGTTAGTAAAAGGTCTATCCACATAACACTCTTTGTAAGGATTTTACGTTATGATATTATTTTGAGCATCTCTAACCATTGCATGATTTATAATAATCTTTATGTGATCACACTTGAAATCGATGTGTGGATAACACTCTTTGTGAGGATTTTACGTTATGATATTCTTTTGAGCATCTCTAACCATTGCATGATTTATAATAATCTTTATGTGATCACACTTGAAATCGATGTCTTAAAAACATTTCAGGTAGTAAGTGTTCAATTCTTTGCTATATATATATATATATATATATATATATATATATATATATATTTCATAAATGAATAGAGATTCTATGTTTATAACTCATAATTGAATCTAAATTTTATTATGAAAATGAAGCTCTTATCATGAGCCAATGAAAATAGTAGGAATATCTCACTCTTATCATTGAAAACACGAAAGAAAATAAGGTGACACGGGTTGCTGGAAGTTTTCTTTATTTTAATCCTTTATGTTATGTTTTTAGGTTTAGGGAGAGTGGTATGATTAGTCTTCAAATAATTAGACCTTTTTGATTTTTTATTTCTTTAAATGGTTGCATTGGATTTTTAAAATATTCTGGAATTTGAAAGATGGAAGATTAATTATTTTTCAAATCTCATTGAAAAAACAAAGTCAACAAACCTTAACTCTTGTCTATTAAATTTTGAAATATTTTTAAAAGTTTTAATCTACATAAAATACCTTAATGATATTTTGTTTAGATTTTATTTTGTGAGAGAAAGAATATGAAATTTATATTTTTAAGAGAGAAAAAAATTCTGCAAATTAATTCAAAGACCACAAGTCACATGACTTATTTAAAAACAACCTAGTTTTCAAAATAAAAAATTGTGAAAATATGGTTTAGTAACATTACTTTTAGACCAACACATTAGTGAATACATCTTCCTTAATCCAACATAGATTTTTCACAATAGGAAATCACACATTTTCCAGAAATGTTGTAATGACTGAGATTTAAAAAAAAATCAATAACTATATAATTGAAATCAAGTTGAAATTTTGAAAATATTACTATTTAAATGTTTTTTTTAATGTAAATTATAAAATTCAAATTTTTATTATTATAAAATATTCATGATTTTTCTATTCTTTCATGATCCTTTGCACCTTTCCCTTTAATCACTAGTTTATGTCTTTATTTATGACTCGATGGCTATGGTGGCATATTATGGAATGATGTTGTCTAGAAAGGCCATAATTTCATGACGACATTCATTTTTTTTTCAAAAATAAAATTTGGGAGGATTTCAATTGTATTTTATGGTGAAAATGGATTCAGTACCACCAAAAACCCTAGAGCATCGAAAAATCATGAAGTTTAAGAGATATAACCTGGAATTTGAAAAAATTCCATAAAAATTTATCAAAATCATACATGAAGTTCTATATTTTTAGAGTTAAATTGTAGCCTCTTTACATTACACTTTATGAAATTGGTTGGTAGGCCGGGAAAATATTATGAAAACCATATGGGAGACCAGTTTTGCATAATACCTCTTTCTTCTCCACCATTATAATTGGAAATGTATGGCTTTTACAATATCTCTTTTCTCTTCCGGCTTTATAATTATATGGTGTTTATAACTAAGACGACGATATGAGATTGGGGAAAAATATCCTTTAGTGTAATGACGTCATAAATTTATTGTAGAATATGGAAAAATATCCAAAGTGTAATGATATCATGTGCAATACGGCGTCATAGATTCTTGATGAATTCATCGTTTTTCCTTACTAACTTCAAATCTTGACCATATTAGATGGAAGTGGGATTAACAATAAGAGTCCATGGACCGCCGGAAGGAGGTAGGTGAAGGTGCCACCACCCTTCCCCCGAGAAGTAACTACAATATAGGGTTTGTTTTTATGGAGAGAAGTGGTGAGCGGGTTTGGTCCCATACCACGCTAGGCTAGAATCCGTACGAGTTTGTAGTCATTTTGGCTTTATAACTCGCTCTATGGAATTGAGGGGTAGACTATGTGAAATACTATGAAAACTACATGCTAGGCTAGAATCCGTACGAGTTTGTAGTATTTTTGGCTTTATAACTCGCTATATGGAATTGAGGGGTAGACCATGGGAAATATTACGAAAACTATACAGGACGGTTGTTTGCATAATACCTTTTTCTTCTCCACTATTATAATTGGAAATATATGGCTTTTATAATATACCTTTTGTTTTTAAGTTTATTTTGTATTTATATGGTGTTTATAATTGACTGGAAAATTTTATGTGGAAAAAAATATATACATTTTTTTATGAAAAAGAGAAAGAACAGTAGAAGACGGAACAAAAGAAAGAAGTTGTTTGTAAGATAGTAGAAGACAGAAAAAGAGAAAGAAGTTATTTGTAAGATAAAAAAATCTATGGAAAATCTTCAATATGTTAAGGTTGGAAAAAATATCTAGAGAAAAAGATAAATGGAAAGATAAAACATATTAAGAATAAAATATGTAAAAGATAAATTGTTGTTGTTTCGAAGATACAAAAATCGATATAATTCTTGAAAATGTTTAGAATATTTAAAAAAATATCTAGAAAAAATAATAGATAGAAGGATAAAGTATATCAAGAAGAAGAGATCTAAAAGAAAAGAAGAAAATTAATAGATTTAGTTAACGATATTCTTTAATTGATTGAATGAGTTATGAGCCTTTTTTGAAAAAATTATGTCACAATTAATTTAGTAATTTTTTTATTTATATTTGAACTTAAAATAAATATTGAAATATTTTATATTATAAATATGTTTTAAAATACCACATATAAATTACATATCGACGATATTGATAATGGAAAAAATTAAATATCTATTTCACAATCACTATGTAACATATCTCACTACTAAAAGGGCTTTTAAAAAAATAAAAAATAAAACTACCTTACTATGAGTAACTCACAAGTCTCACCATATGTGAATGTAAACTTACATACATTACTGAATATTCAATATTGAATATATCGGTTGGTTTCTTATTTTTAAACACGCTATAAAGTAATTATGTGCAATCGTTCCCACACTAGCTCATTTTTAATTATTTTCATATGTCGTTAACCAAGATATACATGTATTTCTTTTTATGTGATTCACATATGCCATCCCTTTAGCTTACACCAATATTACTGTCGGACCTTCGTTAATGTCATTTATTTATCATGGTGTGGCGAAAGTCCTATGCATGTTTTAATAATTCATATGGATCAAAGTTCTTCGTTAATGTGATTTATTTACCATGGTGCGGCTAAAGTCGTATGCGCGTTTTAACAATTCATATGGGTCAAACCTTTAATGTGGTTAGATAGTCTGTCATGTAATTTAGCACAGCCCACTGTAGTTTCTAGACCTTCTAGCTATTTGGCACTAGAGTTCTTGGAGTTTGGGTTTCGTCTTGGGTTAATCTAACTATTGACGATCTAGAATTATGGTTTCATATCTACGGTGAATCTGACTCCTTGCCGTTATGCAGGTAACTACCTCTCTCCCCTCAACGCCGCCCACTCTCAGTTGGCTCTGCCGCTTGGAGAGAAAGGCTTTGTAACCAAAGAATACTATGTCCCTGAATTTCTTAGGTCTCGGTGGCCCAGAGCGTACTCGGTAACTACGTTTTATTGTGATAGTAAATTTCTTCCAATTTATTTTCACGTCGAGGGTTTATTGCTTTTACTACTCATAAAATTGTTCTTCTTTACTTCCACATTCCATGGATAAGTATTTTTTTGGTTTTTTCTACTAGTCATGAGTCTTTGTAAGACTTTCCCATTCCATGGATAAGTATATGTCGCACCGGTTATTTAGATGACTTTTGCTGGTGATATATTGCTCATGGAAAACCCTAATAGTCTCTACAACGTACCCAGGTAATTTTACAGTTATCGGGTTTCCCTCGGTCTTAAATATTATTTACTTTTGTGGGTATAATTCCTTGATGATATTAAGCACACTATGATGTACCAGGTCGCTCGACCCCTGTAATTACTGGAGGAAAATCTACACGTAACAATATGTATTTTTTCGATTCTAATTTTGAGTTTTGATGCGCGTTATTTTTAGGGAAAAATTGTGATTCTGAGAAAATATTTTCTCTTCTCCTTCTGTAATTTTCCATTTTTCTAATATAAACACTTGGTTTTTAAGATCAACAATTTCTCTTTTCCAATTTTGGATATCAGAGCTCACCAAGGTTTTTTTTGTTTGTCTTGTTGATGATTTTTTTGGAAAGATTTTGTATTATTTTCAAACGAGGCATCAACAAAAAGAGATTCTTGCATGTTAGCCATTTCTCTGCTAGATATGAAAAGATTGGAAACATAAGGTTTTCAAATTTACCCTTTGAAATCACAATCCAAGTTCTCATGTAGTTCTTTATTGTAGATGTAATACCAGGTTTTTCGAGAGCAGAGACTAGTTATGGATTAGGGTTTGGTCATATACACTAGTGTTGATTTTGATTTAAGGAATTAATGTGTTGAAGGACCCTTGACTACTAGTGCTTAGGGTTTGGCTGCGGGCCCACTCTTAAGTTTTTCCAAATAGATATTTTAATGAGTATTATTGTGATTTGTCTCCACGGTTTAACTTAAGTTATACTTCCATTTTAAAATTGAAATTTTCTCAATTTTCATCCGTAATAGGGAATAAAACGAAGCCTCCTCTCCGACTATTAATCAATGCTACAAATGGGGTTGTTTGAAATCACACATCAATGAGATTTTGCGGTGTTTCTCTATTTATAAACTTTCTTCTTCAATTAAAGCTACGCTCTCGCTATGTATTATGTATAGGATTGTTCTATTGTTAGTTTTTTCCCATTCTCGGAAAGCGTTTCTCTATTTATAAACTTTCTTCTTCAATTAAAGCCACGCTCTTGCTATGTATTATGTATAGGATTGTTCTATTATTAGTTTTTTCCCATTCTCAGAAAAAGAAGAACACCTATCAGTTTTGCATATGTTTGTTTTAGACCAATATATTATCTTGGTGGTTGTTCTCATAGAAAAAAAAGTCATTATACTGTTTTTTTTTTCTCTTACCTTCTTGGTAGTATGAGAGAAAGGTAGTTTTAGTACAATTTTACAGTAAAAGAAACAAACTTTGTTAATACTTTCTCTAACACTTTTATAATTTTTTTATCAGTATTTGTTTTCTTTTCTTTTCATAGTCAACGATGTTTATAATTCCTTTATGAGTGTTTCTTTTCTTTTCATAGTCAACAATGTTTATGCACCAACCGGGTGTATACATGTATCATTTGCATGACCACTGTGTTGTTAATTATAGTTTGTATATAGGCTGGAAGGCTTGTGGGACTAATCCCTGGGACATACTACATGCCTTCCAGTCCTTGCTATCTAATAAGTTTTCAGGACTCTTTGAAGAAGATGGAATACCTTGTGTGGTCCAACAAGACTTAGAGCTAATCCAATCACACATTTGTTTTACCTAATACTAGTTATTGATTTCAAACTTTTACACGGCCTGAAATTAAATGTTTGCAAAAGAAAAATTCAAAATTTCTTTTAGTTACATGTTCCTAATAATTATGCCAGCCACGAAAAACCATGAAAAATATAGGGGAAAATTTCTCCACCCTACCAAATTACTTAGTATTCTTTATCCAGATCCCCCGTGATCCAACTTCACCACTAGATCATCTTCTAGAATAGAGACCATACCAGGGCACCCCCATAACACTATGAAACCCCACAAGGTCTCATCTGGGGTTTTAAGTTTTAGCACACATGATTCAGATTGGAATTCCACTAGCCAACTAGCTCAATAATTCCTTTCTTGGTAGCATCGTGCCTCCCTCAACAACGTCTTGTTTGAGGGTTCCAAGGTTAACAACTTATCTCTCCTCTTTCCTTGGCCTCCTCCAACCATGATGCAAAAAAATAAGGTCACCTTAGGTTTTTACTCTCTCCCCTATTGGCTCTCTTTTCCCTAACTCAGATGACTTATCTCTAGGGAGAGGAATAACTGTATTCCAACATTTTGGTATTTGAAAATATCGTTTAGCATTTCCAACCATAATTTTCATGGCCTACCATTAATAATGTTTATAAATGAAATTTAAAAATATAAACATTTAGGTTTATCACTTAATTATACTAGGCATTGAACATGGCCCACCATTTTTGAAGTAAATTTAGCATAGTAAATTAAACTATTTAACTAATCTACTAAGGGGTATTAGATCTTCTCCCCTTTGAGTGAAACATCGTCCTCGGTTTTTTACCCTACCGCACTTTTAGACACTCTAGGAAATATCTCCTCCATAAAGTTCCTGCACTGCACTTTAACTTGGGTGATAGCTCGCTTCCGTAGCATAATTTCTCTTTGGTGAAGAATACACAAGGGCTCCACTAGGAAATCTACGTTCAGTTTGACCTACATATACAACCAATATAAACATCATTAGTTTCTCTTCAAACAAATGTCATTAGTTTGTCTTCAAACATTAATTGGGAAACATATCTATATAATCACTTGTAAATCAATGTTTAACTGCACATGCTGCCAATTAATGATATTTTTAGGATCATATATATAATTCTTTAAATAATAAACATGAATATGTTATTTATTTGTATATGGCTTGAAAGAGTCAATTAGAAGGATGGAAGCCCAAATAAGGCAAGTATTTGGAAAGGACCATAGATGTGAGGGGTCAATTTCACACAATTCTCTCATCGTAATGTGCTCTTGTTTGGTTTAACTCTTACATATACACGACCTCCTACTTGAAACTCCATGTAGCTTCATATTTTCTCTACATAGGCCTTTTGTCGATCATGATAAACTTTAAGATTCATATGTACCTTCAGCATGGTCTATTCTATCTCTTTTAACATGTTTGGTTCGGCTATTAGTTTATCTTCAGGTTTAATCCAATTAATAGGCATTCTGCATCTTCACCCATATAATACTTCAAATATGTTCATCTCCAAGGAAGCATGATAGCTATGTTTATATGCAAACTCCATCAAGTGGATATAATATTCCCACTTAGGTGGTTGTTGCGCAATGTACATTCTTAACATATCTTCTAATACTTAATTTTCCCATATGTGTACGGATGGTACGTAGTACTGAACTATACTTGAGTACCTAGTCTAGTAAACAAATCCTTTTAGAAGAAGAGGTAAACTTAATATCCTGGTTAGATATTACTACCTTAGGAATACCATGTAAATGCAAATTTTCTCTCATAAATATGTCAGCAATTTTAACGACTTTATAACTTGATTGTACAGGAAACAAATGTGTTTTTTATTTAATTTCTCCACGATAGCCATTATCAAGTCACTTTTCCTTTTAGATTTAATTAAGCCTGTAATTAAATCCAATGTTATAATTTCCCATTTCCACTCAAGAATGGCTAATGGGTGATGTAAACCGACTATATGTTGATGTTGAAATTTCACCTTTTGATACTTAAGACATTTTGCTAAGTATTTTCCCAATTCCCTCCTCGTGTTAAGCCAAAAAAACTCTTTTCTTAAGGCTATAACTAATTTCTAGTAAGCAAGGTGAGAAATATAGGGGCTTCTCTGATCTTCATCTAAAATTAGTTGTTTAACAATTTGTTGATTGGCACCATAAATTATGTTTCTATATGTGAGAAAATTATGCTTGTTAATGCCATACCCCAATTGTTTTTCAAAGTTGTTTTCTTGCTTCATTTGTTGCCATAATAAGTGATATTCTCAGTCTCTTTGATCTAATTCTTTAATCTAATCAGCAAAATCAAATTTTATTCCATTGAATGGAATTTCATTCAAATTTAGCCTCCTACTTACGGAATTTGCCACCTAATTTACCTTACCTTTTAATACTTTATATATAAAAAAATTCACTTAAAGAAAGAAGTTCATTGTGATTGGCGAGAATTAAAGGCGGGTTTTTAAAATAAAGTAGTTAGGTTACTATAATCGGCCATCAAAATTAATTTCTTTCCTAAAAAATAATGTCCCCAAACCTTTAAAGCTTGAACTACCGTTGTTAATTCTTAATCATAGGTGGAATATATTTTTTCATGTTATTTTATATTCTAGGATTCATAAGCTACCACCCATCGTTCTTGCATAAACATGCCTACTACCCATTCCTGGCATGTGTCTATGCATATAAAAATTGTTTTTATAGGCATTCAATCCTTAAGACGGGGGTTGCAGTTAAAAGATGCTTTAACAGATCAAAACTTCTTTCACATTCTATTGTCTAGTTAAAAAATTTCCCTTTCTTCTGTAAAGTTCTTATGGGGTAAGTTACTATTGAAAATATAATATCATGATAATCGCATAAAGCATCTAATGTTTATCAGATTTTTCGGAATGGGCCATTCCATAATGGTCTGAATATTTTCCTGGCCTATATTTATTCATTCCTAAGTGATCACATGCCCCGAGTATTGTAACTTATATCTATAAAACTCACATTTTCTATATTTGTCATATAATTGAATCTACTCCCGTAAGGTCTGCAATAATATTTGAAAATTCATTTTATTTTCTTTCGTGTTCTTTGAATAAATTAAGATATCATCAATGAAAATCAATATGAACTTGTCAAGGGATTGGTAAAATATGTTTTTCAAAAGGCACATAAATGTGGTCGGAGCATTTATAAGCCCAAAAGGTATAACTACAAACTCATAGTTCCCATAATGCATCGTAAATGCATTTTTGCATATGTTTTCTTCTTTGATCAGTAATTGATGGTATCCATATGGAAAACATAGTATCACCCTTACCCTAATCAAAAAAATCATAGATCCTAGGTAATGAATATTTTTTTTAGTTATTTTCTTATATTATTGTCGATCGTCAATGAAAATCCTTAGCGTTCCATCTTTATTTTTGAGAAAAGGTACATGATATACTCAAGGTGATATGGGTCGGAAAATATATCTTTTATGAAGCAACTGCTGAAGTTGTAATTTTAATTCAATTAATTTTGGTATGCTAATGTTGTAGGGTGTGTTATATATTGGTGTGGCTCTCTAAATTAAGTCAATTATAAAATCAATGTCTCACTTAGGGGGAAATATAGTGATCCCTTCCAAAAATACATGAACAAAAATTTTGAAAATTGGTATTTAAATTTTCTAAATTTGTTATCTTTTCCTTATAATTAGTATACCCCACTTAAAAAATATAAATATGGCAGAATTTTCTAATGAATTTTCCCTAGATGTGATGTTGTAATGGTTATTGATTTCAAATGTCTAACTATCCCTTCGATTTCCTTTCTAGCTCCCCCTTCATTAATGTAATTGATTGTTTTTTTTTATATAGTTTACAAGGGACTAGTGTTTTTCTGTCCAATCCATTCCAATCAGAATGTTGTAAGAACCTAGGTGGAAAATATTTAAATTCACCCTTATGGGTTTACCTCTTAATTTACCAGAAAATTTTTCCACTTTTTTTGCCACTCTCTTTTTTCGCCAGTGGATAACTATACCATTCATGGCTTTTAAAACTCATTAGCTTGCAAATGACACGAATCCATTATTTTTGAACTTAAATAACTCAAAATTTCTCCAAGATCTATTAAAATAGACACATCATGGTTGTAAATATTACCTTCAAATTAAATTATCGTAGGTTGGTACTCAACCTCGTGGTCTTATTGAGAAGCATAAATTTTTGCTAAAGTTTTCCCAACCTCCCCTATGGTAGATGCCTCTTGTATATTTTTTCCTGATTTGTTCTTCCATGATAAGGATAGTCTTTAATTTATTTAGGTTCCCCACAACCCGAGTAGTATATTGGTAGCTTCTGTGGTTGAGTAGGTTCAAGTTTGTTTGGCAACTCTACAACTTTAGTTTCGTTCTGTAGTTAAGGCTTCTGCTGATTTTTCCCTAAAGGCTTACCTGGTTGATTTATTTATGACCCCTTAATATTCAAAATTTTTGCATGCTTAATGCCTGGAGGATATTTCTTCACTTTATTTCTTGGCGATGCTTTATTATTATTATCTCCCTTTTGTTTCATCTATTGGTGACATATACATTATTTATAAACATTTTCATCCATATTTTTAGGGTTATCGAACACTAATTGTTCCTCCATGGATACATGAATACTTCTTATAAAGCATTGCACCTTCACCTTTTCTTCTCTTATATAAGGGACATATCTTAATACGAAAGTATATTTCACTACATACTCATCCATGGACAATTGACCCAATCTGAGGTCATGAAATTCCTTGGCTTTATCATCAAAAAACCACATAATTAGGTACTTATTCTTAAAATATTGATAGAATTTCCCCCATAATATACCTTGTCCATCAACTCCTTATACTACCTTAACCTCCTCCCTTAATAGGGTTACATTTCCTTGAAGTTGTATATTTCTAACTAAGCTTTCATGTTTTTGATATATTCATAGATTTGAAAATATTTATTAATATTCACTAGCCATGCTTCTGAAACTTCAACAGATTGTCCGTTAAAGGTTGGAGGCTTAATTTTCCTGAATTCTCCTTACAACTCTATTTTCCATCTTTTTTCATGTTGTTGCATTCCTTCACAACAAATATTTTAATATTCATATTCATTCGCCCCCTTATCACCCTCCAACTCTTGCATATGAATTTTCTCTAGTATATTATGCTCTCTCCGTATGTGTGATTGTTCTAAGTTTCAATTATCATGAGTTGGCAGAAAAAGTTCTTTGAGTTTGTCTATCTATTAAAATCTTAATTATTTTCTCATGTTCCTGCACCAATCATTCATTATCAACCTTTAGGTTGGCCATTTATGTTCTTAATTGTTACATCATTTCCAGCAACATTGCAATTGTTTACCAGGGTTCTTCTCCCAATTAGAAACACAATTATGTTTTGTCTTGGAAAAGGTATTGGACCAGGCCATGTAATTGGTCCTAAAGGTGGCATGGTCATCATACCACTTCCCTTATAATACTTTCCTCTTTAACTTTGTGGAGTGGAAAAATACAATTTGTTCTTTTTTATGTTTTTACATAAACATGCCATAGTGTGGGAACCATGGCTCTCATATCACTTGTAACATGTCGTAGTAAAAAGAAGAAAAAAAAATGTCTTTTACCTTACTATGAGTAACTCACGAATTTCACCATATATGAATCTAAATTGATATACTATACTGAATATTGAATATTTTTACTGATTCCTTATTTTTAAAACTACTTATTTGCAATTGTTCACCATGGTCACACCAAAACTCATTTTTTATTATTTTCTTATGTCCTTAACCAAGATATAAATGCATTTTTTTTATGTGATTCATATGGGATCCATTTCACGTACACCAATATTTTTGTTGTGAAATTCGTTAGCAAGATTTATTTATCATGATGTGGCTAAAGTCCTCTCTGTGTTCTAATAATTCAATTGGGTCAAAACTATAATGCTTTTATATATTATGTGATGTATTTTAATGAATCCCACCACATTTTTGAGACCTTTCGATTATTTGGCATTGTATTTATTGGAGTTTTGGGTCTGTCTTAGGTTAATCAAAACATCAATGGCCCAAAATTAGGGTTTCATATCTATGGTGAATGCAACCCCTTGTCGTTATGGAGGTAGCACCTCCCTCCCCTTGGTGTCAGCTACTCTCAGTTTTATTTTCCGCTTACAGAGAAATTCTTGGAAACCAATGAATACTATTTCCATTAATTTCTTAAGTCTTAATACCCACAGCGTACTGGGTAACTTCATTGTATTGACATAGTCAATTTCTTCCATTTTCTTTTCACATGCAACATGTTAGGATCCTAGGGGTCTAGGGATCAAATTTCTTTGGCTCGTTTATTAATTTTGGGATTTTGTGTAGTTGTTTAGCCTATGAAATATTGTTTCCATAGTCTAAAGAGTCATTGTTTGAGGTCACTACCAGTTTTTCATAGAGGGTCCTTAAAGTCAAGGTTAAATCTAAGAGAGTCTGAGTTATGAGAAGGTCATGATGTCATTTGTTCATTTATATTAATCCAAGGGTTAAGGGGTATTTATCACAAGTCATAACCATGAATAGAACAACTTAGGTTTAAGTTATTAAGGTTCTTTTTTATTGTTGTTAATGGTGTCCATCATGACTCATTTCACAATACATATCTCATCATACAGTGTTCACCATTTAATATTCATCATTGATTTTCATATACTCCCTTCCATAGACCCCCTTCATTTAAATTTAACATCATATGCACATGATCCCCCCACCCCCACCACTCGTAGATCACCTCTCATCATCATTTCTTCTAGACCCCTCAACAATTCATTACCATCATTCATATTCCATGATCATAACAACCCTTTACCTAAAGTTTATAGCCATGACCAAACGAAACATATGAGGTGCATATTTTCAAATTTCTAAGTCATATTTCCCTCATTCTCTCTCCAATATACAGTTCACACTCTTCTCTGAGAAAAATTAACAGTTTGTACCGCACAAGGTCGAGAGCAGTCTGGAAAAATTTTGAAGACAAGTTCTCTCAACTTTGGGAAAGTTGTTGCACAAAGTTCTGAGTTATACAATTGATGCATATTTTTTGTGCAATCTCCTCAAGCTCCTTGTAAAGTTTTATCACCATTTATAATCGAGTTTTATTGTCGTATGAGGTAGGAAAAACACCTTTCGAGCCACAATTTTCCCTTAAAAATTAGCTACACGTTGATTTGTAGAGTTTGTATGCATTTACTGCATAACCATTGCATAGACCCTGCGTGTTGATTAATATATGTTTGAGACTTTTTTAAGTTCTTAGGGTTTATTGGTCAGTTTATATGACTTGAATGTTTGTCTATATATAACCTTGTCAATCGAATTTCATGATATTTGGCAAAAAATCATTTGCATACATCACATACATTGCATACATTTCATTATAACATGATTTCCATGGCATTGAAACCCAAAGTCATTTGGTTCTTGTGAAAACCATATGTGTCACCTCTTTGTATTGTGCTACCATCTTTTCCATTGTCCATTGCGTTGTTATCTAACCTTTCATCCACATACTTGGTTATTCCATGAAGAGCTAGTTGAAACGTGTGCTGTACTTTTTAAAATCCAAATCAAAATCCCAGGGAGCAGAGGCAAATAAAAGGGAGGAGAAGTGGTTCATGTTAAGCCTATAAGTGTAGACATGATGAAATTTGACCCTGCAACCAAATTTTCATTTGAAAAAATAGGGTTCATATTCTTTTGTGAGAAAGATCAAACATATGGCCACCATTTTCAAATTGCAACCATGTTTTCCCTAACTTCAGAGGCAAAAAGGTAAAAATTGGTGATCCAGAGTTTACAGTGTCTTAGGAAAACATTTCTCAAGCTACAAACATTGCTATTGAAGGTGTGAGTTGGTTCAAAGGGAAGGAATTAGATGCCTCATATTTTAAAGAGTTTGTAAAAGCTCAATACAAGGACATATATGACACCACATTTCTGAGGAGATACTTGTTGAATCACTACAGTCGATTGTTAAAGGTAATACAAGTATATTTCACATGTGAACGTCACTTTAGCAAGGTGTATCACTATCACATCATATTTCTTAAGAATTTCACTGGTAAGAGGAGCTTGAACTTACCCTATTACCTGTTCAAAATCCTTGGGAAGATGGAAGAAATGTTTGAGTCCAAGTGAGATAAGCACTTTACCCTATGACCTATTCAAAAGCCTGGGGAATATGGCAGAGCTAGTTGAGTCCAAGTGAAATGAGCACTTGCCTAGTTTATTCCACTTTTCACTCATATAATTGTTAGCATTGCATTAGTTAGAGAAAATGAAGACGTCTGGGAATGGCTTCTTGTCAACCTCATGTCTACTATCTCATGTATATAATATTCCAAAATTATCATGCATCTAATTGGAATATTAATGTTTGTTTTGCTTCTTAGTTAGAAGAATAAGAGGGTAGGGAGACCCATAAATCTCCTTAGAAGGAATGAAATAACTCCAGATGTTGTTGGAGGTCAACAAAATAGCTGAATAAAGCAACCTTATGTGTGAATAGTGGATGAACCATCTAGAATGGGTCAACTTTGACCAAATCAATAGCACTGGTATGGAGGGAGTGGACATTCAATGAAGGACAACATAATTTTGGAGGGAGATTCTTTGCATGGAAGTAGTGGCTTTAATGTGTGCGGCCCAAGGTGAGGAAGCTCGCCAATCATATAAGGAAGGGAATGGAAGCCAACAAAAGGATGTTTTGATTTATTATTTTGATTATGGTCTGTTATGACTTGTTGCTCTCTTTAGTTGTTTAGCAGATATTGCAATGCTATTTAGCACAAGGGTGTTCCCGAGTGGGAATCCCACCTTCATCCTCGAGGGACTTCGAGTTCCCACTTAGGAGAAGTGATTGAGCTACATTTCCACATTCTGGCATTAGGCCAAGCTATAGCTTTCTTCTACAGTGTAGTTTCTATTTAGATTTGTGCTGAGTTATAGGGTGCAACAGTGGAGGATTTCCTTGGGCCATTTCTGATCTTTTTTTCAGTGGAGGAAGCATTCTCTCCATTGGAAGGCCAACAAGGAAGGTCTCTAGGCTTCATGTCATATTTTGGCACCAGGCCAAGTCACCACCATCTCCTACAACGCAGTTTCACTCTCAAACTACGTTATTCTATTAAGAAGATTCAAAGGAGGGTTCAATGCACCACTTGGGATGTTAGATCTTCATTGGAGGGATTAGCCCTTCATTGGGAGAGTCTATTGGAGGAGAGCCATTCATATTTACATCAGTTTCATCCACCTCCTCTATGTTCTTCAGTTGCAATGTTTGTTCAGCCCTAGGGCTTTAGACCACCATTTGTATTTTTATGTATTTCCGGTAACCCTTCCTGGTTTATCTTGGGAATTTGTTTGGGAACTTAGATATCCATTCTTAGCATTGTATGAGCATTTTACTATCAGATCCATTCATTTACATTTTCCAGTTGCAGTGTTATGCATTAAAACTATGTTGTATTGGCTTCAGTATTTTGTGTAGCAGTGTATCACATGTTTTGGTGCTTTTAGGCATTGGCGGCTTCTCTTGCTTAGCTTGAGGGACTTGATCCCAAAGATATTGTACTTATTTGTTGTTTTTATACTTAATACCATGGATATATCTTTGGCTCATGCTTGATGTATTGTTATTTACTAATTCTTTCCATTTTTATGTGTTATATTGCTGCTTTTCCTATTTTGGAATATTACAGTGGTATCAGAGCATAATCTTGGCTCAGCCTATGAAGCATTACATCTATGTTAGCAGAAGAAGAAGAAGCCTCTCACATAAAGGAGAAATTTTAGAGAAGAGACAAAGGAAAAAATCCAATATCAGGAGAAATGAAGGGAAAGGAGTTTCCAAAACTTCTTCTCCAAACTATGCATAATATTAATAAAGAAATCAAGGAAATGAGGAGGGAAAGACATAAAAATTCCTCTAAAAGGTTTTCACATGAAGGAAGCTCTAGCACTTCATATTATGGGTGTTAGAATTCAGCCACACAATCATATCCACAACGCTATATCATGCCCACATTTATAGTAAGAGAGATGGAGGAAGGAGATGCACCAAAGGAGACTTTTGGTGACTATCTGCAAGGATATGAATCTCAATTTTAGAGGTTCAAGGAGCATCTAAAGTTCCAAGGGTTTTTCCAGATCAAGGAGAATAGAAGGCCTAGAAATCACAATAGAAGTAAAAGGTGCAAGCAACATGCTTTGGGTAGATTATTTCTACCTACTTTTGATGGGTCACCTAAGTGCACAACTAAGGCTTGGGTGAAGGAGCTAGACACTTATTTTCAAGAGCACCAAGTTTTAGAAGAGGAAGCCATTAAAGTAGTCGCACCGCATCTTGAAGGTAAGGCTTATGCTTGGTGGTTTTTTAAAATTATTCATTGAATCATGAAAATGTATCTACTTATGCAAAGTTTAGTAGGAGGTTAGTGAAAATGTTTGATCTAAAACATTCTGAAACATCCTTGATTGAGCTACCCAAGCCCAAACAATCAAAACCTCTACATGAGTTGGAAGGATACATAAACCCAACTCCATTAGAGAATTATATTAAGGGGGTTAGAAACATGTAGAACACCTTGCTAAAGGAAAGATCCCCACTTGAGGAAGAGATCTCTTCTCAAAAGGAAGACATGGAGATATCTTTTTCAGAAGAGGATCAAGACATAGAGCCTCTTGATGATGGTGATGTAACCTCCAATAATGATGAAGGGGAATAACATGCAAGAGATATCATCGTTTTCACACCAGTAGGAGATCTATTACCACCCGGGGATGGAAATCGAGCAATTTCTACAATCAGAGGAGCCCTTGTGTCTTTACATGGAGTTCCAAAGGATCCAACATGTGGAGATCATGGCACAATCCAAAAGCAACATGTGCCAGCATTGATATATTGTGAGACCTTGCAGATGGAAGTAGAATATAGGAAGGATGGCCAGCATCAGGTGATTAGGAGCACACATCCCTATCTATTCCAGGAGGTTGATGCACAAAAGAGGCAGGATGATTTGCACAGTGAGAGTAGGGACAAAGTAGTCCACTCACATATAAAGTCTACTCTAGACATTGATGTCTCCTTACATGGATTCATTCCGCCAGGGAGGCCACCAGATAAAGATTTGATGAGAGATGTCTCACAACATATTTCACCACTCATAGATCCAGGAGGGGTCAGAACCTTGGAAGGACTTGGTACAGTGTAGAGAGTCTTGGGTAGGCTCAAGGAGGAGGAAGCTATTTTCCCAATATCAGTATTACCCACTCTCACCAAACATCTTGCACTAAAAGAAGATGTTTCACGGAATTATGGCACCATCATGGTGCAAGGACATCACTCCATGGATTTGGAGACTCAGAAGATACTTCCACATAAGGAGGGACCTTCCAAAAATGGTAGAGGTTGGTGGCCTCTCATTCTTACATTGGCCAAACTTAGAAAGTTTTTGATAGGTTATATCTTCCCATGTAAGGCTAGCCTCCAAAAACTTCAACCTTCACTAGAACATGAGCAGTTGCAGGAGGAGTAGCAGAGGCAAGATAGCAGCATCCCGGTGTATAAATTTGGCATGGGATATGTCAAAGAAGAGGGAAACCACATGACAGGTGCTTTACATGACAGATCAACAGAACTGTCATTCAATGAAGAGGGAAACCACATGACAGGTGCTTTACATGTTACATCAACAACACTATCATTATTGAGTATTGACCCTTATTGGAGATCCCAGCTATTGGTGGAATACTCCAAGGATCTCTTTCCATGTAGAGTACTTGATGGCCAGTTATTAGATGGGAGATATGCAGTGAGAGATGGGGTCATCTATTTTCAAAGTAGGATCTTCTTGACTTGAGCTTCTAAGCTCAAGCAGAAGCTACTACATGTAGCATTTGAGGGTTTTCTCACCAGCCCCACTAATTTCATAGGAGCATACCATACTATCATGGAGGGATTCATGTGGGAGGGCTTCAAAGAGGAGATGCATGGATTTTTTGGAGGATGAGGAGAGGCATAACTCTTTGGTAGAGTTATCATAACCACTTCCTTTCTCATTGAGAATGAGATGAGGCCCATATATGAGCCACTCCACCAACTTGTTTGAGGTACATGGTAAGGATTGTGTTTATGTGCATCATGATTCACTTATTATATGTTTTTATTTCCTTGCCATCCATGTACAGGTAATTTCCCCAAGAGGGGGAACTCTTTCTTACAGACTTCATGGTCTACATGGGGCCATAAGAAGTGACGATGATGGCCACTCCCTAGGAGATTTTTGGGAGATGATGTCTTATTCAGAATGTGCTCAGTTGGCACCACACATCATACACCTTCTCCAAGCATGTGAGAGGATTGGGGCAACAAGTAAGTGGTTGGAATACCACTCATCACATCATATTCTGAGGTAGTTAGGAGTAAAATTGTGTTGGTTTCACTTGAGGGACCATTTTCCTTCTTTGGTATTACACATGGCAGATAACATGAGTTTGATTGTGATCCCATTTGTTGATGATGTTCTTATCATTGTTGTGGGCATTATTGGAGGGAGGACACATGGATTGGATGTTTCCATTGGAAGTGAGATTCTCCACATTTCTTATGCTTTATACTTCAGTGGGAACATTGGGAAACACGTGATTGCTACATTATACCTCTTGTTTCCTTATGGGATGAGCCATTTGGGTAACTTGGGCACTTGGGGTGTGCCTCTCATGAGAATTGGGGAGGAGTTTTTCTATGAATTATCATTCTGGAGGGTGATTCAATTTGTGTGTATGATAGCTTGGGGATTCAAGCTTCACATGGGAATGGAGGTTCCCAATATTTTCTGATTCCATACCTCAAGAAGGCCTCTAGACAACATATAGTTGCCTCCATGGATATCCCACTTTTTCATGGTGAGAGACATTTGGATTTATCACCAAAGGCTTACTTCTACACTTGGGAGGAGAAACTTGGGGACATATTGATGAGAGGGCTTCTTGCTCATTGGAGGAATTGATCATATGAGGATGCCACAGGAGGAGCAGAGGAGGCTCTTTAATTCTATCCTTGTTGTTGCTTGAGGAAAAGTAACATTTGGGAGGGGAACATTGTAATATTCCAAAATTACGATGCAGCTAATTGGAATATTTTTTTTCTTTTTGCTTCTTAGCTAGAAGAATAAGAGGGTAGGGAGACCCATAAATCTCCTTAATAGGAATAAAATCACTCCAAATGTGGATGGAATTCATAAAAATAGATGAATAAAGCACCCTTATGTGTGAATAGGGGATGAACCATGTGGAATGGGTCAACTTTGACCAAATAAACAACGCTGGTATGGAGGGAGTGGAAATTCAATGAGGGACAACACAATTTTGAAGGGAGATTATTTACATGGAAGTAGTGGCTTTAATGTGTGGGGCCCAAGGTGAGGAAGCTCACCAAGAATATAAGGAAGGGAATGGAAGCCAAGGAAAGGATGTTTTGATTTATTATTTTGATTATGGTCTCTTTTGACTTGTTTCTCTCTTCAGATGTTTAGCAGAGACTGCAGTGTTGTTTAGCATGAGGGTGTTTCTGAGCAGGAATCCCACCTTCATCCTCGGGGGAATTCGAGTGCCCACTTAGGAGAAGGAATTGAGCTACATTTACACATTTTGACATCAAGCCAATATACAACTTTCTTCTACAACACAGTTTCTATTTAGAGTTGTGTTGAGTTGTAGGGTGCAGCAGTGGAGGGTTTCATTGGGCCATTTCTGATCTTGTTTTCAGTGGAGGAAGCATTATTTCCATTTGGAGGCCAGTAAGGAAGGTCTATGGGCTTCATTTCATATTTTAGCGCCAGGCCAAGTCACCAGCATCTCCTACAATGCAGTTTCACTCTCAAACTACGTTAATCTATTGAGAAGATTCAAACGAGGGTTTAGTGCCCCACTTGGGAGGTTAGATCTTCATTGAAGGAATCAACCCTTCATTGGGAGAGTCTATTGGAAGAGTGCCATTCAGATTTACATCAGTTTTAGCCACTTCCTCTATGTGCTTTAGTTGCAGTGATTCTTCAGCCTTAGGGCTTTATATCACCATTTGTATTTTTCTCTATTTCTGGAAACCCTTCTTGGGTTACCTTCGAAATGTGCTTGGGAGATTAGATCTCCATTCATAGCATTGTATGAGAATTTTACTATTAGATCCATTGATTCACATTTTCCATTTGCAGTGTTATGCACTAAAACTACACTGTATTGGCTTTAGTATTTTGTGTAGAATTGTATCACATGTTTTGGTGCTTTTAGGCAGTGGAGGCTTCTCTTGCCCAGCTTGAGGGACTTAATCCCAAATGTATTGTACTTATTTTTTGTTGTTATACTTAATACCATGGATATATCTTTGGCTCATGCTTGATGTATTGTTATTTACTACTGCTTTCCATTTTTATGTTGTATATTGGTGTTTTTCCTATTTTGGAATACTACAATGTAGATATTTCTCCAATGTAAGAACTTGAAGAAGAACCTAAGGCTGAAGAGGCAGTGAAGGAAACTATCAAGGATAAGATAAAAATAGTAAAGGGAAAGGAAATATAAAAGTGGTACAAGATGAAGCACAATGTCTACATAGGCTGAGGACTATATTGAGGACTCGATTTTCTACAAAGTAGTTGCTTGAGGAGCCAAGCACTCCTCCAAATACCATTGGTGTTTCATAGGATATGCTAGAACATGATACAGGGGATGACCAATACGTCCAAATGGAGGACAAAAATCTTCAACTCACAAAGTTGCATGACAGCCTAGGAAAACACAATCTTACAATTGCTTATTTTCTGAAAGAAAATCCAGAGATCAGGCACATAACAGGAAAAGAAACCGAGCAAAAGGAATGTGACTTTTCCAAGAAGCCTCCTAGACCCACAACCCAGGAAGAATTAAAACAAGTAATTTATGTGGAGGAGACAGGAGAGCCCAGGGTGCAACCTAAGAAATCCCATGGCAAGGTCAACAGCTAAATGGAAAGACAAAATGAAGGAGACCTTTCTATCAACATAGAAGAAAAAATTTGATTAGTGGAAGGAACATCATAGGTTGTTTGACGAGATTGAATATTACCAACAAAAATTTATTCAAATAATGGAGGATAATGAAAATCTCAAGAGGGATGTGAAAGATACCATTGTGGAAGTTGATGTTCAGGATGCAGAAGATATTGATACACTCAAGGGAGATTATGTATTATTAAAATAGACTCTTCCCTATAGAAATAGGTCAAGAGTAATTATACAATAAAACTGATTTTCAGGAGAAGATTGAGGTTAATGTAACAAAACTTGGAAAGGGCCAGGAGACAACTAAAGGAGGTCATGAAATTACATAGAATTTTTCCCACAATAATACATACAGTTAAATAAATAAATAAACCCTACAACAAAGAGATCAAACCCTCATCCAACAAGAAGAGGATAATGTAACCAAGTATCTTGGCCGAGTTTCCCATTTTCGATCATAGACTCTATTCCACTAAATTTGTATAGCTAAGGGATCATCCTGCAGTCAGAAAGGGTCTTTTGTTTTGATGAAACGATGGAGACTTTTGGATTTTTGATGTTTGCTAAGATTCATAAGGTATATGTGATGAATTTCTGGACAACACATTTTTTTTGGGGCGGGAAATGATAAGAAAACCCATAATTTGAAATTTTGACGCGCAAGTGGTGACTGGGAATTTTTGAGGTCTGTATGCATGGAAAAGGAGAATCGAGTGTGTCCTACTCCAACATAGCCGAATCTTCATCATACCTATTAGGTCCCTATATTGCTAGTATAATCCCTTATTGTTGTTAGTGTAACCCCCTTATTGTTATTGTTGTACCCTTGTAACCCCAATATTGTTATTATTGTGCCCTTACATTATTATTGTTAGGTCGGCTAGCATTATATTGTGATCCCATGGAATCCTATTATAGGAGGAGGTTTTTTCATTTGTATCATCCAATAATTGTTCATTTATGTAATGTATTGGAGGTTTATCCCTTGAAGTGGGTGATTTCTAAGGCATTCGTCTCTCTTTTCTTCTATTTTTGGAGCTGGTTTCATAAAATTTGGTATCAGAGTTTTGTATTCTAGGGTTTCACTGCTCCAAACAGGTCATCGTGGAAATTTTTCCTTGAATTTTGTTCTATGAAGGTTCAAAAGCTAAAATTTGTACAGAGTGAAGCCGAAATCCTAAGGAAATTCGTGTAAAAATTTTAGATCTTAGCTCGCAATATTTGTAGAGATATGATATGTGGAAGTTAGGGTTTTTTTACACTCCTGAATTTCACCTAAAACATGTCATTGTGGAATTTGGGCTACAAAATTTTTTCTACGAAGGTTCGGAAGATGAAATTTTTAAAGAGCGAAGACGAAATCCTGAGTAACTTCCTGGAAAAATTTCAGATTTTGGTTTGCAATATTTGCAGAGATATGATCTATAAAGTTAGGGTTTTTCGAGGCTCCCGAATTTCATCTCAAGGAGGTGACCGTGGGAAAATCATCATAACACTCTCTTTGAGCATCGGATTGGAATTCTATAAAAAGTGCCAAGAATCACACAGACTGTAGTTTCCTTTAGATCAATTTCAAAGCTGAAGGAGGAAATAGTCACATGTGGCATGCTGTACAAGTTCACTCTATTGAACCAGTCCATAATTAGGTCATTGTGGGAGATTGGACATAACTTTGTCTTGAAGAATCCAAATCAGATCAGACCTGTCACATTCGAAATAGATTCAGAGAGCTACTACACGACCGAATTTCAGATATTGAAGATCCAAAATCACAGAGATAATTCATTTTTAATATCGAGCTCCTCAAAAGCAAGAAAAAAGTGTGTATTTTTTTTTTCGAATTGCATAAGTCTTGTTTGAAGAATCAATTTGAATATATTCAAAGTACATATTGTAGAGTAGATATCACTATTGGGTTCTAAAATGTCTTCTAAAAATAATTCAACATCCATTAAGCCTTCAAAAGTCTCTACTATGAATCATGAGGACGAAGAAGCGCAACATGACATATCAAAATTACAAGAGCAAGTGCACAAAGTTTCGCTCTCGCAAAGAGAAACAAAAAATGAAATGGATGTTTTGAAGAAAGGCGTTGAAGCTAATATGGATGGTTTGAAGAAATTCATGGATGGTTTGAAGAATAACATGGAAGTTAAGATGGATGGCATGGAAGCTAGCATGGAATCTAAGATGGATGACATGGAAGAAAAATGGAAAATATGAATAATGATCTAAAAGCAGACATGGAAGGTTTGACAAAGTTGATACAAGAAATGTTTCCTAATGGCGAAAATATAGTAGAGGAAACTCATGATGAGAAAAAAATAAATGTTCATCGTGATTTCATAAACTCTAATGTGGATGGAATACCCACCATATTCTAAATATGTATATGAGGAAGTTTTATGGAAAGGATCCCATAACATGGATAATACAGATGGAGCAATATTTTGATCTCAATAATGTGAAAAACACACAAAAGGTACACATTGCAACTTTACATTTAGAACAAAATACATTTTTATGGTATTGATGGCTTTGCTCCCATAAAAAATTGTCAGTTGGTCAATTTTTACAGAGGAAATGATAACACATTATGAGGATACAAAGAGAAACACCTTCTTTAGCCAATTGATAAATCTAAAAAAAAAGGGTTCAGTGGTGGAACACGTTAAGGAATTCCAAAAATTGAATATAAGGGTAACTGATATTCCAAAGTAACATAGGATTGATGTCTTCATAGGGAGTTTAAAGGATAACATGCAACATGAAGTTCGCGTTTTTGGAACCTGATTCATTGGAGAAGGCATTCAGATTGGCAAGAAAAATTGAATGTAAAATTATGGTGACAAGGAAGCCTAACACTCACATCTATTAAGATGGAAGTATTTCTACTCCTAGACTTCCACAACCTATAAGGTTGACACCACATAATTTGGAAGAAGAAAAAGAAAAAGGTCTTTGCTACAGTTGTGATATCAAATACACTAAAGGTCATAAGTATGTTGAGAAGAAATTATTTTACATAGATTGTGAAGAGGAGGAATAAAATGAACAAGAAACTTCAAAAGAAGAGGATATACACCAGGAACCAACCCTAGAAGAAGAAGAAATGAGTCTGACCATATTGTGTAATCCATTGGCAGGTATTACCACTCCTCAAACTCTCAAGATAGAAGGACATATCAAGAAGAAAATGGTAATAGTGTTGATTGATTCGGGTAGTACCCATAATTTTATTCATTTTAAGGTAGAAAAGGAATTGAATTGTTTCCTATACCTAGCACGAGAATTTCATGTGATGGTTTCAAATGGAGGAACTATAAATTTCTCTCGAAAATTTCATAATATCAAGCTAACCATGGGGGAATATGTATTGAATAGTCCAATGCTTTCCATTCCAATGGGAGGTTCTGATGTTGTACTAGGAGTAAAATGGTTATAATATTTGGGGAGGGTATCATTTAATTTTCAAGAACGTTTCTTGAATTTTATTTTCAGAAGGAAAGGAAGTGGAATTACGGGGTATCGCAGGGAAGCCATGAAATATAATAAGTTCTATTGTCATGACAAATATTCTGAAGAAATAACAATGAGGTGTAATTTCACAATTATGCTCACTAGAAGTTCCAACATCAAAATCATCAATTTCTCCATATCTCCAAAAATTCTTCGACAATAATTCCAAGGTGTTTGAAATTCCCAACAGACTCCCACCTATTTGTGATCATGATCATTTGATTCCAAACATGAGCCCTAAAAAATACCCTTAAGTAAAAAAGAGTGAAATTGAACGTATGATTGCAGAAATGTTAGAGGCTGGTATAATTCAACCTAGTCAATTTTTTTTCTTTGCTCCAGTGGTATTGGTGCATAAGAAGGATGGATCATGGTGCATGTGTCTGGGTTATAGGGAGCTCAATAAGCTCACTATTAAAGATAAATTTCCCATTCCCGTGATTGATGAATTAGATGAATTACATGGAGAAATCTATTTTACCAAGTTTGATCTTCGTTCAGGATATCATCAAATTATAATTAAGAAGAAAGATATTCCAAAAACATCATTTCAAACTCATGAGTGTCATTATTAATTTTTCGTCATGGGTTTTGGCCTTACTAATGCACCTTCTACATTTCAAGGGTTGATGAATTCCATTTTCAAACCCTTCCTTAGAAAATTTGTGCTAGTATTGTTTGATGATATACTAATCTACAGCAGGTCTTGGAAGGATCATGTTCAACATGTTGACAGGGTGCTAAAACTATTGGAAGACAAATAATTATATGCAAAAACATCCAAATGTTTCTTTGGAGTACAAGAGGTGGAATATTTGGGTCATATTGTATCTCATGAGGGTGTTAAGGTAGACCCTAAAAAAATTAAATCCATTAAGGAATGGACAGTCACCACAACCATAAAGCAGTTGTGAGGATTTCTTGGGTTAACAGGGTATTATCGCAAGTTTTTTAAGAATTATGGGTGAATAGCAGCTTATATAACAACATTATTGAAGAAAGATGCATCTTCATGGACTCCTGAAGAAACTAAGGTCTTTGAACATATTAAAGAGGAAATGTTCCTAACATCGGTCTTAGATACGATAGACTTCACAAAAACCTTTATTGTGGAATTTAATGTCTCAGGAAATGGAATTGGTGTTGTTTTAATGAAATAAGGAAGATCCATTTCTTTTGAAAGCTGTCCAATCAAAGGAAAGTATTTACAAAAATCTATTTATGAGAAGGAAATGTTGGCAATACTACATGCACTAAAGAAATGGAGAACTTACCAAATGGGAAGACACTTCAAGGGAAAAACTGATCATGATAGTCTTAAACACTTTTTGGAACAAAGACTATCTTTAGAAGAGTAGCAAAAATGGGTTGCAAAGATGTTGGGTTATGACTTTGAAATCATCTACAAAAAATGGAAGCTAAATGTTGTCGCAGATGCACTCTCAAGAAAGGATGAAGAGGTGGAAGCATTGCTTTGTGCCATTTCTATTATCCAACCAAATTGGATAATCAAAGCAAGGGATGAATGGAAGGAGGAAGAAGTGTGGACACTCATTCAAAAGATTCACCAAGATCCTAGTACATCTGATACATTTACTTGGAAAAAAAATTATTTATGGTACAAAGATCGCTTATATATTTTTAAGAATTCCCAACTAAAACAAAAAAAATATTTTCTAATTTCACACTTCTCCTTTAGGAGGACACTCAAGATTCTTAAACACTTACCACTGGGTGAAGAAATATTTTTTTTGGGATGGCCTTAAATCTAATATTCAAAATTTTTTGGTGGAATGTTTGGTTTTCCAGCAAAATAAAGTTGAGACAATTAAGACCCCATGTCTTCTACAACCTTTATCTATTCCACATCAACATTGGGAGGATATTTCAATTGATTTTATCACAGGTTTACCTAAGTCTAAAGGAAAGAGTGTCATCATGGTGGTAGTTGGTATAATTACCAAGTATGCACACTTTTGTGCATTATCTCATCCATTTAATGCAAGTAGAGTTGCTACTGCATTTATGGAAACAATTCAAAAGCTACATGGAAACCCAAAGATTATCTTAAGTGATAGAGATCCCATTTTTACTAGAAATTTTTGGACGAAATTATTTTCTTATTTGGGTACTCAACTAGCTCATAGCTCATCTTATCATCCTCAATTTGATGGTAAAACTGAGATAGTGAATAAATGTTTGGAAGGATATCTTCATTGCTTTGTGTCTGATAAGAAAACATAATGGGTCAAATGGTTAACTCTCACTGAATGGTGGTATAACACTCCCTTCCATACTGCAACAAAAATGACCCCATTTATGGCACTTTATGGATATCATACACCATCCATCACATCATATTTAAGAAAAAATTCTAAGGTTCAAGCACTGGAAGATCACATCGAGCAATAACAAGAAGTTCTCCAACTCTTAAAGGATAACCTAAATTTGGCACAAAATCGAATGAAACAACAGGCATATCAACATCATAGCGAGAGAAGTTTTGATGTAGGGGACTGGGTATTTTTACAGCTACAACCATACAAACAAATGTCCCTCAAGAAAGATAAGAAGGATAATAAATTATCACCAAAGTACTATGGTCCTTACAAGGTTTTGATAAAGATTGGTACTATGGCATACAAATTGAAGCTTCCTACTTCTTCGCGAGTGTGTCCAGATTTCCATGTGCCATGCTTAAATAAGGTTATAGGTGACAAAATTCCAGTTCAAACAATATTTCCAGAACTTGATGAGGAAGGAAAAATCATATTTGAACCTAAAGCAGTCACGGAAACAAGAACTCGATAGCTATGAAATTGATCAATTTCAGAGTATCTCATCAAGTGGAAGAGCTTACCCATTGAAGATTCTACATGGGAGGATGAAAATTTTATATAGAACATCCGGAGCTACTCAAGCATTGGGGACAATACTTTCTTGAAGGAGAGGGGCATGTTAGGTCCCTATATTACTAGTAGAGTCCCTTATTATTGTTAGTGTAGCCCCCTTATTGTTATTGTTGTACCCCTGTAGTCCCAGTATTGTTATTATTGTGCCCTTACATTATTATTATTAGGTGGGATAAGATTATATTGTGATCCCATGGACTCCTATATATAGAAGGAGGTTTTGTCATTTGTATCATCCAAGAATTGTTCATTTATGTAATTTATTGGACGTTTCCCCCTCGAAGGCTGATTTCAAAGGCATTGATCTCTCTTTTCTTCTATTGCTGGAGCTGGTTTCATAACAATACCCATCAGATCAGTTTCATCTAGTATGACTCGTAGCTACGTTGATCTATAAGTCTACTGCAGAACACATCACTTAGTTGTTTTGTAATTTGTTTATTTGTGGAAGTTCTATAATAATGTCAATGATAAATATAAGATGTCAGATTAGGATAGGGATGAATAGAAAGATAAGGTTTATTTTCTAAAATCTATGTTGTTTATTTTTTATCCTAGCTTTAAGACTTGATGTTTCTAATTTGAGTTTGTTTCGATCCTCTTAGTGGATAAAACATACATTGTGTCTAGTTTTGATTTTCCAATCTGCCTAAATATATTTAAACAAAACAAAACATGGGAAAATGGTTTGGTTTGGGGAGAAGAAGGCATGTGGATGTATTTTGTTTTCTTGAAATAGAAAATTATCAGTGGAAAATATTTGGAACTTTATCAGATATTATTGTGGTATTAATTTCAATTTTTGTGTTCCTTCTCATGTGTAATTCATTATCTCAAATGTTAAATCTTCACCTTCTTAATTGTATGTGAACAATTTTCAGAATTAAATTTTTCTAGTGCTCCAAATGATTGTATTTCCTCTGATAAACTATGATGGGATTCACCCTTGGTTAGGTGCTACTTTATGGAACTCTTATCGATATTTGATAAAAGGTATATGTTTCATAATTCATTTCATGTTCTATTTCATGCTATTGGATATCTTTTGTGTATTTCCCAATTCCAATCAGCACTAACTCACTATACTATGACATATGTTATAAATTGATGTAATGCCTTCCTTTCCTTTGTTTTCATGAGTTCCTTATGTAATATTTGAAAATTTTTTATAAAAATTTGAATCATAGATCCATGCACAATGGTCCTTCCCTCTTAAGTATGTAAACCACCCTCATTAAGTCTTGTTTTACCTTTACAAATTTTTCCTTTGTCTTATGTCCTTAAGCCTTATTATTTACACATTTTGACATTATTTTGAGTGAGGGAGCCCCATCTGGTTCGAAAATGTAATTTTCTAGCCAAAAGAGGTTTTTAGCTACACCTTTAAACCTTTTCTTAGCCTAGAGGTTAAATTATATGGTGCTAACATAGTGAGGTCATTTTCAGGGATCAAAAGTTAAATTTTACCTAGGAAGACTTATCATGTTTAGAGCTATATCCTATCCCTGTGAGGTGACTGGTTGTTAGGCATCAATAGGTTGAACAATCATCTTGAACTGTGTTTTGATCAGTTGCATGTGAAGTTGGGTGAGGAAATTTGGCTCTAAAGACACACACTAGGAAAAATCTTGATCCAATCCCTCCTGAAATTTTAAACAATCCTAAAAAGCTACTTAGAAAAAAGAGATATCTGAAGAAAACCTTGGGAGTAATATTCCCCATTGAAGGTATTATTCTCTATGTGAAGGTTTGTTCAGTTGAAGATATCAATTTTGATTTTCCCTTTGAAAACTCTCATTTAAGGACTAAGTCCGAGTCTTTTGTTTTTGAAATTTTCATAGATAAATCGACATTGAGAAAAATACATCACCTCCAAATTATGATACTAGTGAGTTTGGCAAAAGTGTATTAACTCAGTTTCAAAATCTTGAGGTTTTATAAATAAGTTGCACCAAACTGCTGAAAGGAAGTCATTTTACAACATATAGTCCCTCTCTCATCTGCAACCTCTCATTAGAGGAAATTTCAGCATAAAAGTGGCCTCCTAAGGAAAACTAATAAAATAATAGGAAAATAATAAAATAAGAGTTATGAATTTTGGAGGGAAAAAAAGGAAACTGCTATTTTTTATTTTATTTTTGGCTTATATGCTTATATTTTTACTCAAATTTCATGTGTAGACACTTGTTAGATGAAAAATTAAATTTTGCATCCAACGAGTATCCATTATGCATACTTTTGAGAAGACCCACATTGATAAAAATTTACGATACATTAAAAAAACATGTCGAACACTCGTCTTTAATGTATCTTCAATTTTTATCAATGTGGGTCTTCTCTAAAGTACGCATAATGGGTACTCTTTGGATGCATAATTTAATTTGGCATGCAATGAGTGTATACACGTGAAATTTGAGAAAAACTATAAGGAGATAAACCAAAAATACAATTAAAAAAAGTAGTTTTTTTTATTTTCCCTCCAAAATATTTACATGTACCTCTTTTCGAATTTAAAGGATTTTGATTGGTTTACATTTTATGTATATGATAATTTGATGGTAACTTTGAGGCTAAAATTTACTCTAATGTGTCTTCATTTGTTGTACCTACACCTGTTGCATCTTCTTTTATAGTTCCTTTAAGTCCACCTCTTTGCTCAACTCCTATATCATTTGTTTTTTATGCATCACCTACCATAACCACTACTCAACAAATTGTTTTTCTCTCCCCTCTTCCATATATAAAAACTGTCACTACAAAAAGCTCATCATCCACTCAGACATCGACCATGGAATCGAGGCATGCCCCTTTTATTTTACCCACTTAGCTACATGACCTGTATCATAATTATGGTTAATGAATCCCTCAATATGATGGCACTGGTTAAACTACTACTAGACAACATGTAGATAAAGTCAATGATTTTTTGGATCTTGAATAGGTATATTACAAGGATGTGAAGATGAGGTTGTTTGGGCAGAGCTTCTTCAGTGAGGTGAAAAAATGGTTTAGAAGTGTTATAGCTAGAACATTTGCTGCATACCAATAACTTGAGGTATTTTTCATTGCAAGATGGGGTGAGAAAAATAAACCATTGCAGATCCTTGTTGAATATGACAATTTAAAAAGGCAATCTGGTTAGAGGGTCCAACACTTTCTAACAATGTTCACCAAGGTATATGACTCCATTCAAGTAGATATAAAACCCCCTCTTGGATTATCCTTACTCCAAAACCTCGATGGTTTCAATCCAGATATGGCATACCAGCTTAGAGAAAGGAAGCCTGCAACACCTAAGGATATCAAGAGTAATGCAGTTAGTGTGGAGGAAAATATTCTAGTGAAGAAGTATAAAATGAAATCAAAGAGGAAAGTAACCATACAAGAAGAAAATTCTACCTCATCTAATGCAAAGTTGGATACCTTAGTTAATACTATGGAGAAAATGATTGAAAAGATAAAACTCTCTGATAGAGTTGTTGCTAGAGCACCCCAAGGATGTCCACTGATTAGGAATGCAAGCTTTAGGAGGCAGCCATAGATCTAGATTAATAAAAGGGAAAAAATGGGTCAAGAATAACAAAAAAAATAGGTTATACCCCATTTCCAGCATAATTATGCACAATATCAAGATGAAGGAGATGAACAAGCACTTGAAGACTGCATCCTTTTTTTTCGGTGATAGGAAACAAAATGTTTATTTGAATTAATAAGACCAGGAGAAATTTGAAAACCTTGTGACATAAGAAGAGAATTTTTTTTTACTTAGTCTCAAGATAATATCATGATGGATGACTCTGAAGAGTACAAAAAGGGTTACCAAAATTCCATTATTTAGGTTGAAAGGAAATACAATTTAAGGAGAAGAAATGTTGGGAACAATCCTACAAAGAAGGATGTAGCAACGAGCCATCAAAAGAAGGATGTAGCAACCAACAGTCAAAATAAGGATGTAAAAAGTAGAAACAATTAGAAAACATATGCACCAATAAACATCCTTGAAGGAAAATATTATTCTACTAGGGATAATGCGGACAAGAAATATCTAGCTACTAAGGAGGAAGATAAAATGCATAATCCTTTCAATTTTAAGACTGGACTTGTTAAAATCAAAATTTATGCTCATCTAGGTAAGATGCTAAAGAAAGATCAGTATAGAGTTCATATTTTGAAATCTTTGAAGATTGAGAAAACTTCTGATATTTTCAATATAACTGATGATCATCCCACCATCATATTTGGATGAAAGATTCATGACAGGGGTCAGGATGGTGAAGTACCTCCTTTATATGCGAGCCTAAATTACATGATCAGATTATTCACGATGCTATGTTGGACTCAGGTGCTTCCCATAACTTGATTCCGAAGGTAATCATAGAAAGGCTTGGGCTTGATGTGACTAGACCATACAAAGATTTGTATTCTTTTGATTCTAGCAAAGTGAAGTGTTTGGGATTGATAAAGTATTTATAATTTTCCCTAACTCAAATTCCTTCCAAGAGAATGGTGATGTGTATTGTAGTGAAAGACATACCCCCTAAGTTTTGAATGCTCTAATCGAGGTCATGGATATAAAAATGGAAAGGGGCAATGCAAATCGACATGTCATATATCATTGTTTCAGTTTTTGGTGGCCAGAATAGGAGACTTTACTGGGAACCATTGATGCAATACATGATCAGCAACAAGGAGAAGACTACCAAACACCATGTTTATGCAGTAGACTCTAATTTATATTCTTTTATTTTTTTCAACGCTAGTTGTCACGAAGATGAGATGACATGTTCTGTTGTTATATCATAATTGAAGGAAGGGGAAGACAAGAAACACAACAACAAGATAGGTGATAAGAAGGTCGAAGAGTTAAAGTCAAAGGTTGGTGAAGAAGAACTGAAAAAACACCTTTGGAGTATGCATTTGTATGGTGCAACAAGAAAAGAAGATGTTGGTGCAGGTGTGTGGATAATTATCCCTGTAATCAAAGAGACCAAGTTGTTTTCCTACAAGTTGCCTTCTAATTCCACAAAAAATTTAGCTGAGAATGAGGCACTCCTCTTGGGTTTACATGCTATAAAAAAGTCAGGGGCTAAAAGGATAGCAGTCTTTGAATATTTAGAATTAATTATCAAGCATATCAAAGGTGAGTACCTCACAAAACACCCTCGAATGCAGGCTTACCATAATGTTGTCCTATATTATCTGCAAAAATTTTATGAGTATATTTTTTCTAAAAGGATAGTAGTATTTGAAGATTGAGAAATAATTATCAAGCATATCAAAGGTGAGTACCTCATAAAACACCCTCAAATGCAGACTTACCATAATGTTGTCCTAGATTATCCGCAAAACTTTTATGAGTACAATTTTTCTATCACTCCTAGGAGATAAAATGTTGTTGAAGATTCCTTAGCTACACATTCTTGTGATTTTGAAACGCCAATTAGCACTAAATAAAATCATAAAATTGAAGTTAAGAATAGGCACGTTGTTCTAGATAATATGAAGTATTGGTAGGTTTTTGAGAATGATAAGCAGCTAGAAATTTTTTGTTCATGAAGGAAAAATTTGAAAAGATGCAATTTGAAAATGACTACGGGTGGGAATAAGATGATAATAAATTTTTTATATATAAGATTAAAGAAGACTTAGAAAAACATGGGGCGGATTTGAAGGTGTTGCAGTTGAAGGATAATGTCATTCCGAAAGGGCTAGTACCACGTGAAGAAATTTTTTTCCAAAATGATGTAGCTAGAAGGCCATAGTTGATACCTAATGAGGCAAGAGTAGAGGAGCATAACATAGGCATAGAAGAAAATTCCAAAACGATAAAGCTATCCACAAATTTAATCCCATAAACGAAGAAGAAATATTTGCATCTTCTGAAATAATTCTCTGATGTATTTGTGTGGGGGTACGAATATTTGAACATATATGATAATATTATCATCCAACTTACTATCCCAATCAAAGAGGACCAAAATCCATTCAAGCAGAAGTTGCGGAGGACAAATCCTATTTTGCTGCCTTTGATCTAAAAAGAGGTAAGAAATTTATTTGATGTTGGAATTATAGTACCTCTGGTATTTTCTAAGTGGTTTCCTAACTTAGTGCCAGTTAGAAAGAAGATGGGAGAAATCAGGTTCTGTGTAGATTTTAGAAATTTGAACAATGAATATATCAAGGAAAATTAACCCTTGCCCAAAATGGATCATATTATTCAAAAGGTGGTAGTTTCAAGGAGGATGTCGATGTTGGATGGTTTTTCTGGATACAACCAGAGTATTTTTCATCAGAAGATGGAAATTCCGAGAAACTAGAAGGACATTAAGTCTTTTATTGGGAGAATAAATTTATTAAGGAGGTTCATTCCAAACTTAGCATAGATTTTAAGGGAAATTATAGACATGTTCAAAAGGGACAGGAAGGTTAATTCGGCTCAAGAAACCAGAAAATATTTTAATGAGGTATAATCTACATTGTCTCATGCTCATGTTCTTATTAGTTTAGATTACACTCAAGATATCATTATTTTTTTATTTTCTTGAAGCATAGTATAGCATCCATCCTTATACAAAAGAACTAGCAAGGTATAGAGAAACTGATAGTATTCTTGAGGAAGACTCTCAAAGATGTTATCCTTAAATCCAACATTATGGAAAAGCAGGCATTTTCCTTGGTGAAAGCCTTAAAGGATTTCCATATGTAAATTTTGCATTGACACATCATTGCCTATGTAACAAGCGTTCTGTTGTGAAATATATACTCACTCAAAATTTTCCATAAGGTACGAGAGGAAGATGGATTTATTTGATACTTGAATATGATGTGTAAATTAAACCCACAAAGTTAATTAAAGGGAAAATACTAGAGCATATGATGACATAATCAAATCCGCATGCACTTGAGATTAATTTCTTGGCTACTCTATCGGAAGAGGATGATTCAAGATTAATTCAACAAGTATTGGAAAAATTTGTTGTTTCTCCATGGTATGCAAACATTTTGTATGTTTTACAACATTTGCAAGCCCCTTTGGGTTTGACTAAGACTAAATGTTGATTCCTTAAATTGATAGTTGTCAATGTTTTTATCATAAATCAGTTCTTATGGTGCAATGATCCTGGTGGTATGCTGTGCAAATATTTTCTTGATGATGAAGCACAAAAAACCATAGAGGAGTTTCATAAAGGTGATTGTGGCAGACACTTGTTTTGGAAGAACATTGCTAACAATATCTTAAGGGATGGTTTCTAATAGTGAACGTTGTTCACTTATGTATATAAAAGGGTTTCCACTTGTTATGATTGTCATATTTTTAAAGCAAGAAAGAAACTTCTCCCATTTCCCTTGAAACCTATTATGGTTGAGTAACCCTTTTAGTAGTGGGGATTTTATTTCATAGGTGAAATCCACTCGGCCTCACTTGGATAACATAAGTGGATATTAACAGCAACTGATTATTTCACCAAGTGGATTGTAGAAATTCCAACTAGGCAAGCTAAAAATGTAGTTATCCTTAAAGTTTTGGAAAGAAATATCTTGTCTAGATTTGGTTTCCCTAAAAAAATCATTACATAAAACATTGTTTCTTTTAAATAAAGGAATATGGTGGATTTCTGTCACAAGTATAACACTACACTTGGATACTCAACAACCTGTCAACCCTAAGGTGATGGTTTGCCTGATTCTTCCAAAACAATTTTGGTCAACATAATAAAAAATATTATGCAAGAAAACAAAAGAAATTGGCATAATAAGTTAGTGAATGCCTTGTGGGTTGACCAAGTAAGCACTAAGAAATCAATAGGTATGTATCCTTTTCAGTTATTTTATGAAACATATGTTGTATTTCATTATTCATTGGGAGTTTCGGTGATGAAATTTCTACAAGAAGCTAAAGTATAACCCAATGATGTACAAAGAAGAATCAATCAAATGACCTAATTGCAACAAACTAGGGAAAAAATTTTCATAAATACTCAGGTGATACAGGACTAGATAAGAAGATTTATGCGAGAAGAACTAAGGAAGATGATTTTCATATTAGAGACTTGGTGTTAAAATGAGATGCAAGGAATGAGGAGAAAGGAAAGCACGCGAATTTTTAGAATTTTTTTAAGGGACCCTTCAAAATTACTACTTTTTGTGGAAAAATTGCCTGCTTGATCGAAGATATGACAAATGAATTACTTGGATGAGGGCCTGTTAATGTTAGGTTGTTGAAACATTTTCTCACTTTAATTTCATTCAATCCAACACTCCGTTGTACTTACCATTTTACTTTTATTATTATAAGTGTGGGTAGTTATAATTGGAACATGAAGCTTGAGGAGAAGGAACTAAGGTTTCGGTGATCTGCTACAATATCTAAGTCATTCAATTAATTTTTAGTCCTTAGTGTTTGACTCCATTACCCAATGGTTAGGCTACTAGTCTGTCGTGTTCTTGAAACACCACTAGGAGGTTTCCATCCCCATTGGAGCCAATGTTAGGGTCCTAGGGTCTAGGGATCAAATTTCTTTGCCTCTTTTATTCATTTGGGGATTTTGTGTAGTTTTTTAGACTATGAACTACTACTGTCATAGTCCAAAGGTTCATTTTCCAAGGTCCCTACCAGTTTTTCATAGAGGGTCCTTAAAGTCAAGATTAAATATGATAGATTTTGAGTCTATGAGAAGGTCATGAGGCCATTTGTTCATGTAGAGTCATTTAAGTTTCAAGGGGTATGTATCACTAGTTAGAACAATGAATAAAACAATTTAGGTTTTGTTTATTAAGGTTTTGTGGGTATGATGTTAATGTTGTCCATCATGCCTCATTCCACCATGCAAAAAACATCATTCATTTTTCATCATTTAATATTCATCATTATTTTTTGTATCCTCACGTCCATACACCCCATTCATTTATATTTAACACCATATGAACATACCCCCTCCCGCGCCTCCTTAACTCACATCTCATCATCATTGCTTCTACACCCCTCCACAACTCATTAGCATCATTCATATCCCATGATCATAATATCCCTTTACCTAAATTTTATACGCATGACCAAACGGAATATATGAGGCACATATTTTCAAATATTTGAGTAATATTGCACTCATTCTCTCTACAATCTACAGTTTGCGCTCTTCTTTGAGAAAATTTGACGGTTTGTACAACAAAAGGCCTAAAGCAGTATGGCAGGGGTTTCAAAAACAGGTTTTTTCAAATGTGGGAAAGTTTTTGTGCAACAACAACACAATTTTGAGTTATACAATAGCTGCATTATTGTTGTGCAATTGCCTCAAACTCTTTACATATTTTTCAAACAGCTTATAATCATTTTTTCTTGTTGTATGATGTAGGGAACACACATTTCCAGCCAAATTTTTCCATTAAAAATCAGTTACAGATTGATTGGTAGAGTCTACATGTATTTGTTGCATAATTGCTGGGCAGAGCCTACGTGTTGATTAATTTGTGGTTGAGACATTTTTAAGTTCTCACGGGCTATGGGTCAGTTTATAAGAGTTGAATTTGTTTCTATATATAAGCATGTCAATCGAATTTCATGATAATTGGCACAAATTCCTCTGCATACATCACATACAGAGCATACATTTCATTGTAACATGATTTATAGGGCATTAAAACCCAAAGTCATTTAACTCTTTTAAAAACCTATCATACATTTGTTTATATCACATTGGCATCCTTTCCATTTTCCATTGCACTATCACTTGACCCTTCCTCCATAGACTTTGTGTATGCCACAAAAACATAGATGAAATGTGGGTTGTAGTTTTTAAAAACCAGATGGAAAGTCTAGGGTGAAAAGGAAAGGAAAAGGGAGGAGAAGTGATTCATGTTGAGCCTAATATTCTATACATGGTGAGCTTTGACCCTGCACTCAGAGTGACATTTGAAAAAACAAGGTGCATATCGTTTTGTGAGAAAGTACAAACACATTTCCACCATTTTCAACTTGCAAGCATGTTTTTCTTGAACTTGAAAGGTGAGAAGGTCAAAATTGGTGATCTAGAGTTTACAGTGTCTAAGGAAACCATTTCTCAAGCTACAGAAATTCCTTTACAGCGTGAGAATTGGTTCAAAGGGAATAAATTAGATGCCTCATATTTTAAAGAGTTTAAAAAACCTTAACACAAGGAAAAATATGACACCACATTTCCGAGGAACTACTTGTTGAATCACTACAGTCAATTTTAAAGGTAATATAGAGATACTTAACATGTGAAGGTTGCTTTAGCAAGGTATATTTTTTTCACCCAAGAAATGGCGCACTTGGGTTTCACTCGAAGGTAATGAACTCGCAGAGAATTTCAAAAATCATAAAAGATTATGTTGAAGTTTTAGACTCCAAACGATGCACAAGTAATGACCGGTATGAAGACCATTGTTAAAAAGGCCTTTCATGGCCATTTATTTCTTATAAGTATGGATTGCTTGAACCATTTTTTTGGCAAAGCTAAATGACATATTCTCAAGGTTTATGTCTGAAATTTGGTGGGTTTATGAGCAATGGTGTACGTTGTGTTCATATAGTAATGTTAATCTGAGACAACATGAAATATTCATGTTTGGAAGTCGAATTCAATTCAAATGCTATGGAATTTTTACTATTTTAACACTCATTTGAGTCGTGGAAATATATATATTTTTTATTTTAAAAAAATTAAAATAATACAAAAATTTCAAATACATTAAAATTCTTATGCAAGAGAACCATAGTAATGAAAATTAGACTTGCATGAGGTAGGTACTCATAATAATATTAAAAGATACATGAATCCAACCTTTACAAAATATTAAAGGACCCAGGCATTATGGAAGTTAAGTCTGTAAACATGTGGATACTCATTTCTTACCTAACACATGATTGCGTGAATAGGCGCATTCTACAACCTCGTATGACCGTGATGTGTAAGTATGCCACATCCTCAAAAAATAATAAAAATAATTTGGCTAATGTTGGCTAAGCCATTCACCTGAATCTTAAATTATATATAACTTGAATCTTTAGATTATATATAACTTTTTAATCTTATTAATGAACTAAGAGTAATTACTAAAATAAAACTATGTATTATTATATATAATTTGAATGGATAATAAATTATCTCTTGATTTTAATAGCTCTTTTATCATATACGTGAATGTAAATGGATCAGAATCGAAAATTGTGCTCCAAAATATTTTAATATTTCTTTTCATTAAATATTTGTAAAATGAATCTTTAAAAGGAAACACCATTTATATATATTAATTTGATGTAGTTTTGTTATAAATTTTTTACCATGCCATGTCAAAAACATCATTAAATATATTATTGATATTAATACTAAATATAATATTAATATTATTAAATTTAATAACTTTGTATCAGTACAATATTAATTTTAACATAATATTAATTTTTTATATTATGATACATATTAATATATCATGATATATTATTAGCTATAAGTATATAGGGAGGGAAGAATAAAGACTGAGTGATAGAGGTTGAGACATAGAGGGAGTGACAAGAGAGAGATGTAGATAAAATGAAGGAGAGGAGAGAGGAGGAATGAAGAGAGGGAGACAAAGAGAGTGGGAGAGGGAGATAAGGGTAAGAGAGAGAGAGAGAGGAAGACACAAAGAAGGATGGGGGAGAGAGGAGGAGAGAGGGAGGGAGATAGAAGAGAGGGAGATAAAGAGAGTGGGAGAGGGAGATAAGGGTAAGAGAGAGAGAGAGAGGAAGACACAAAGAAGGAGGGGGGAGAGAGGATGAGAGAGGGAGGGAGATAGTGGCAAGGTTGGAGGGACGAGAGAGAGAGAGATAGAAAGAGAGAGAGAGAGAGAGAGAGAGAGAAAGGGAGAGAGGGGAGGGACCAAATAGAGGACTTCAGAGAGAGGTACATAGAGATGTAGTTGGAGGGGAGAGACAGAGTGAAGAAGAAATACATAGAGATATAAAAGTGGAGAGAGTGTGAGAGAGGAAGTGATAAGGGAGAGAAGGGATATAGGGGAAGGTCAGAGAGAAATAGAGAGAGAAGAATGAAGAGATAGAGGACGTGAGAGAGAGAATGAGAGAGGGAGGGGGGAGAGAGGGAGGTAAGAAGAAATGCATAGTGAGAGAAAGGTGGAGAGAGAGAGAGGGAGTGATACGGGATATAGAGAGATAGGGAGAGAGGAGTGCAGGAAGGGTGAGAGAGGGAGAGAAAGGGAAGAGAGAGGGAGATGAAGAGGGAGGAGAGATAGATATATATGGATAAAGAGAAAATGTATATTTTTGGGGTGATATAGAGAGACAAAGGAGAGGAAAGGGGATATATATATATATATAGGAGGTGAAGAGAGGGAAGAAGGAATAAATAGAGAGAGGGAGGGAGAGATAGAAAAATATGGAGAGAGAGAGAGCATGTGTGTCTCGGGGGGGGGAAGGGGTGGGATATAGAGACAAATAAGGAGAGATGGAGGAAGATAGATATGGAAGGGGGGGAGAGACAAAATAAAATTTCTTTCAATAGATTCCTTGATCTCAGTGTAGAAGATGATTCCTAATCCTATTTGATTGCTTGTTCTAGATGCATTGATTTCAGTGTAGATGGTGATTTCTAATCATATTCTATTGCTTACACTACATGCATTTCTTACACTACATGCATTGATTTCTAATCCACCATGATTTCGAGTTATATTTGATTTCTTGCACTAGTTGCATATATTTCAGTGTAGATATTGATTTATGGGTTTATTTGATTGGTTGCATTAGATGCATGGATTTCAGTTTAGATATTGGTTTCTAATCCTATTTGATTGTTTGTATTATATGGATTAGATTTTGTTAATATCGAGGTTGTAAATTATTAAAAATATTTTTGAAGATGAATTTATTTCAGTGTAAATGGAGATTCCTAGTCCTATTTGATTGTTTTCACTAGATGCATTAATTTTAGTGTAGATGTTGATTTTTAATTGTATTTTGTTGTCTACATTAGATGTATTTATTTCAGTGTAGATGTTGATTGCTAATCCTATTTGATTACTTGCACTAATGCATTGATTCAATGTAGATGTGGATTTATAATCTTATTTGATTTGTTGTACTAGATGCATTTATTTCAATGTATATGTTGACTTATAATCCATTTTATTGTGTGCATTAGATGCATTGATTTTAGTGTAGATGTTTTTTTCTAATCCTATTTGATTGCTTTCATTAGATGCATTACATGTTAATCTTGAGGCTATATATATATATATATATATTCATATATTCGAGATATATTTAGTAATACTTAGAGGGACACTATTAAGAATTAATTAATGCATAAAATCACACATATCCAAAATTAATCATAGCTTTTGGGGCTCTACCTAAGCCTTTCATCGCTAAAATAAATAGAAAAGGAGATAGATGAGCTCCTTGTGAGATTCCCTGAAAGGAATAGAAATGGGGATAGGGTGATCCATTGTCTAGGATTAAAAATGATGTTAAAGATATAATGCTATAAATCCATTTATTCCATTTCTCTGCAAACCCAAATGCTTGAAGAATGCAGTCCAAGAAGCATAACCTCAGCTTGTCATAAGTCTTTGACAAGTCTAATTTAATCAACAATCCATGCATCTTTCTTTTGTTTTCTTGTGAATTTATTCATGGGATTCAATAAAATCATCTAATATTTGACGACCCTCAATAAACCCTATCTACTCTACTACCATAATACCGTATAATATTTGATGATCCAAAACAAGCCCGGTGCTGATCTTAGAGAGATAAAATAAAGAAATCAATCATGGACAGTCCATTCTTAACCATAATAATATGTAATCATGGACAGTCCATTCTTAACCATAATAATATGTAATTATTATATACCACCGAAAAACACCAGAAAGCTTAATATTTACCATAAAAAAACTCTATAAAAAATCTAGAGTGACAACGCACCATCGCGGAAGTAATTAAAATGCTTCAGTTTTAGGAAAGAGAGGGAGAGAGTGTTTGGTACAAAGCACTAAAGTGAAGAACATTGTAGTCATTTTGTCTTTATAATTTACCTGATTGTGATTAGAGCGAGGCACATAGTGAAGAAGTAAAAAAATGGTTGAAGATGGCTAATGGGTAAATTGATTTAAAAAAGGGTTTTGGATGGAAATAAAAAAGAGGGATGCCCATGTATTCCTATTACGTTCTTAATGATTTCATCTTTTTGTGAGCCTCATTATGTTTTTGTGTATGACATATTAACTCTTTTTTAACTAGTGACTAGATAACTTATCGCTTTTATATTCGAAATAAAAACAACTAAACCTAGTGCTAATATTTTTATTTTAAAATATTTTTTAAATGATTTTCAATTAAAATGGACATTAAATTATTTTATTTATAATTAATATTGAATATTTTCTGTTATAATATCTTTTCAATGTAATATATTTACACTATTGATTATCAAAATAAATATTCCCTCATGGGGGTGTTTAAAGGATCTTGTGATAGCATGGAACGAGGGGGTATTATCTACATGTCAGATCTCTCTCGCAACCTTTTTGAGGCAAAATTTATCATTCACATGCAATGATTTTGTATGGGGTGGGAGGTTGTGGCCCTTGGAGAGAGAGTTGGTCTCTCCACATAGCCCCACATGGCCCCACATGTGTTGCACGTGGCACATCGAAGGCTCTTACCATGGGAGCCACCAACATGGGATCAACCATATTAAATATTGCACGAAGAGGGTTAAGGTAGTACTCGGATCACGTGTTCTGTTAACGAAACCTCCCTTGCTTGTGCAAGAATGGAGCTCGGTGGATTAGTCATTACCGACCTTTTTACTGACACTGAGGGATTGGTCATTTATGACCTAATTTCGGGTCAAAGTTTCAGGATGCTACCGTCAAAGAAAATGTAAGAACCATGTTCTAATTATGTTTCTAGTGAACTTACACAACCAAATATTTATACGCAACTCTGTGTTTGTCCGTTGTGGTGGAAAAATGGTTATTATGGTTTTGGAATTCTTTTGTTGCAAGTTGGATAAGTTGCTTATTTGGCCCCTTCGTCAACCTTACTCCTTCTTTCATAATTCTATTGTCTTGAAAACTTGGGGAATCCTAATTCCCTTGATTGTTTATTACGGGAGTCTAAATTGGTCTTACATTTTGTTTCATCTATGCTATCTATGTTCTTTGTACTATTTCTACATAGTTTTGCTTTAGGTTTTAACACTATACAAAAATTATTTGGAAATGAATTTAAAAAAAAAAAAATATGCAATGGCATGAACATAAAAAAAAACATACATATAGTTTTTCTCTTGGATCCCAAAAGAAAAATTACGAGATTGATTTTTCATTATATATATATATATATATATATATATGCTGAAGAATTCATAAACCCCAATCCATTAACCCTGGATTTGAATATAATCATTTTTCCCTTGACCTAATCTACAAAATACCATGACCGGAAAACCATCATGCCCAAAACCATGTGCAAACCTCATGCACAAAACCATGATTATGTACGCCCACCATCTTTGGGCCTTCACCCCATCCTTGAGTCTGCCAAACTATTATTGGGTTTGCATAAAGGTATTATAAAACATAGTAACAATACTTAAAAGTATTATAAAAGATAGCCCCACTCCAATTGTGTTGACTTAGTTGTTTGTTGAAATTACAACCCGATACAAAGGAGATATAATAAAAATATTTCTTTTTTTTTTGTAAATTTGGTGGGGCCTCACTATTTCCTATTTATATTTATAGGACAGGCTACAAAAAATAAAAATCAGGCTATGGCCTCAACCTGCCCCTGGGAAACCAGGTCTGTTGGCCACCTGAAAGCGTGAAAATATTTCACTATAACTCCATTGATATAATTTATATTTTCCTATTCCAATTGAATATATAAATATATCATTTGAATAACCATGTTAACTAACTTATTTTAATATGAACTTTAGAGAAAACACACACACACATATATGAGCCACAAAAAATTATTTTGATGTTCAAAGAGAATAATTAATAAAACAATAAAACAATAATAAGAGAGGATAATAAGAGAGAAATGTGTAGTTCATTGAATCCTTAATAAAAAATTAGTATATGAAATTTAGAAAATATTAATAGTAATTAACAAATTCAATATGTGTAATAGATAAGATATTTCAATATGTAAAATTAACTAATATTGCAATATATTTAAAAATATATTAATTAAAGCTAGTGTCTTTAAAGATATATTAGTAGTAATTAAATAAAATAATTTCTACCATATAATCCATAAATAAAATATATCAACTCCCATGTTATTTAAACTATCCCAATGCCAACAATTTACATATTGTATATTGTTTAAAATAATAATAAGAATAATAAGAATAAAAAACATGTACATATTATATGAAGTAATTGAAAAATTAAACTTGTATTTCTATAGCATTTAAAGTATCAGTATTTTACTTTTTAGCCATTTTTTAAGGATTGATTTTTTTATAGAGCAAATATTTGTTTGAATTGCATGTTTATGCTATTTTATTAACACAATCTAAATATCCAAGGGATTTTAAAGTGGTTGAATACATTGATGCCTTCAAAATGCAATTCAGTTGAATATATATATATATATATATATATATATATATATATATATATATATATATTGCACGAGATAGAGGAAAACTTAAAAATGGAAGAAAAAAACTATATTCAATGAAACTTGTAGTAACGCTAACTTTCATTAGTGAAATAATCAAACATACACAAATATAAACAATTATATTATGTTTGTGAGATCACAAGGGTCTCCTAGAAAATAAGATCTAAGTGGATATTATCCAAACAATAAAACAACTTTTCTCCATTATTATCAAGTTCCCCCCCTTATGGAGAAAGGATTTATTTACACACCTAATATCTCCGTAAACACCTAAAGTTTCATCTTCCCAATAGTCTTAGTGAAAATATCAACAACATTTTCACAAGTATTACAATGTTCCAGAAAAAAAATATTTAGACGATATCTTTTCTCTAAGAAAATGAAACTCGGGATCAACATGTTTTATTCTTACATGATACAATGCATTTTTTTTTTAAACTTAATTGAGATTTGGTTGTAATATTTGATCATTGTAGCCTTCTTTTCTTCTTCTCTAACATCTTGAAGAACTCTCCTTAGCCATATACTTTCACAAGTTGCTACACACAAAGATTTATATTCTATCTTACTAGATGACAATGATACAATTGGTTTCTTCATGTTTCTCCATGAAACAATCCTAGATACAATACTAAAAGCATAACATGTAGTAGACCTTCTACCATCCAGATTACCAAACCAATCTGAATATGAGTAACCTTTCAGCTCAACATTAAACAAATTTGTAACAACTCCAACTAACCCAGTTTTTTCTTTTTCTTTTTATAGTAATTCTAGCTGTGATTAGTGATCTTTTCTACCATATTCATCATTGATAATTTTTTCACTAACAATGCTCTTTAAATATTGTATTTATTTTATTTTTCTCATCCTCAAATTCCGTATTAAAAATGTTGTTTTATGTCATACCTTCACTTTTTTTTTCTCAAGATGCCTACTTCTTTTATCCACAAAGGGTCCCTGTTAGGTAGATTAACACACTGTTCTATGTATTTAATTTTATTTACAATTCCTTTTACTTGTCATTATTCCTTATAATGTACTAACTTTCCTTAGCTATAACCTTGGAATAATTTTACACATCATGTTTATATTGTACTTGGTCAATTATTACTTTCTCTTATTATAACCATACCACAGACTTAATTATGTTGTCTTCAAGTCATAATTTATTAATTATAACTTTCTAACTAATAATATTTTTTTTTTTTATTATATATATATTACCAACAATATATATATGACTCAATTAAAGGTTAAAAGCATACATATCAACGTAATTATAATTACATGTCACCCCACCTTTAAATTCCGACTTTATACTTTCATACTTTGGTGACATAAAAATTTACGTATACTATAGCCCATACCTCAGGATTTATGTATACTAAGAACATAATTATATTAACAAACAATATATACTATTCCCTGAAGGTTTAAAGGTGAATATATCAGCCTATTCCATAGTGATTAATATAGGTTCTTAATATCTCCTTGTAACGTTTATGCAAATATGCAAAACCTTCATTTTCCTTAATTCAAATTTTTCGTACTTTATTGTTAATTGATTTTTATTTGTGTTACATTTATGATTCGAATTTTTGAATGATGGGATTGTACCAATGTGTATTAACTCTCACCTTGCCTTATCATTTCGTTCACATAACCATTTTAATGATAGTCCTTTTTCACCTGACTATCACATGGGTTATTTTAAGTCATTAGACACTTGTATGATGGATCTTTTCTCTCAACAAAGGTTGTGATTTATCTGAACTGTCTCCATACGTTGAATAACTATGGCTAGGGTTTAGTAGTTTCATTTGTCTTTTAATCTTGGGGAATTTCCATCTGGATGAAAATTTCAAGGATATAACCTCTTCTCTGCATTCTGGAATTCCATGTTTCGACTATGGAAAACATTGCTCTGTAATTCGTGCTACCCATTTTGTTAAATCTGGCAACACGATGCTCCCTTGAGACGTGTATCTTCTTGAAACCCGACCAGGTAAATTGTAAAAAAAAAAATTATGATTTCACTGATTTCAAAGGAATTTTTTCATATTACTTGTGATTGTAATTTCTCTGTGTAATGTTTTTAATTCCACCCACAATTTTTCAATAATTTTATTTGTCTTATGCCAGAATACTATTTCATGTAGAATTCATTCGAATCCTCTTCTTCTTCATTTTTCTCCTCACGGCCAAAAGAACGAGGTAAGTAAATTTCGAACGAGACACAAAATCTTCCATTTTCCTTAGTGTCAATTCTCAACACTAAGAAATATGTCTGGGTTAGAAATTTCTTAGACTAGTTCGCAGTTACGAATTCCTCAATTCATAAGTCACGTTACTATAATGTGAACTATTTATTGGCTAATTATTTGAACGTGTGAGCTATACCCACTCGAATTGTTTGCTATTACTACCTCTGTGTATTATCCCTGGAGGGTTTATCCTTTTCTATCATTTAATAAATTGATTACAGTAATTTCTTCCTCAAATTTTATATATTTAAGTGTTTTGGGTTTTTCCTAGATTTTATAATTTGACGTTGGAATTTTAGTTTAATGATCAACTATGAGAAATTTGTGTTATAATTGTATATTAGAGAAGCATATACTTTTTCCTCAATGTATAATAATTCGTATCAATTCTTCCATGTGATTTTTATTAACAAATTTGTCAGTTTGTTATGTGCACATATTTACGATTTTTTTGTTTAAATTACAGAGAGTTTCAGGTTCACATCGAGAGTTTACTCTCATGCGTTATCCACCCAGGAATATTTTATGCTCTCTATACTAGTAAGTCATACTGTTCATTCGATTACTTTCAGCTTTTTCTTCACCATTGAACTTTTCAGAATGTATACTATACGGTTGAATTTATTCCATGTAGTGTTGGCATTTTCTTTCCACGATTTCTAGATTATACTTTTGTCTTTTGACCAAGGTAACAATTGTGAAATGTGTGAAAATACGATTTTAAGACTTCCAGTCTACCTGTCGTAGAGTGTGACTCTGAAATTCTATGACATTTCATTTTGTCTCTTACTCGAATCCTTGATTTAAATCTTCGTTTCATTGGTATCCTTCTTAGGATTTCTAATTATAATAAATTATTAATGTTATATGGTATTGTTTATTTTCTATTTAATTATCTGTATAAATGAGAATTAGTAAAATTTGATCTTTTACTATAGGATTATACATAAAGTTTAATTGTTTCAAAAATATTCAATTTAACTCTGTAAATTAGAGTTTTGAATATTTAATATAGTATCATTTCAGAATTTAAGGTACCTATACTTAGGTTTCTGAATTTTAATTTTTATAGTCTTATTACTCAGTACATTTAGAGTAACTAGCATTAAACAAATTCTTCTATAATTTAATTATTAACTTATTTTATAAAAATTCTTTCTATAACTAATGCGGAATCCATTTTTCGAGATTATCATAGTCTTCCACAACTACGCCAATTTCTATTTCGATTCAGTACACCTCTTCCCTCATGTGAGTATCGAATTTTCCCAATTTTTCTTTTGTTTACAGTCACATAATTAGTTCTGTTCCTTTTATCTTCTTGCACTTACAATTCTGTTTATTGTATGTACAGGAAGAAACATCCAGCATGAAGCTAATTTCACAGGTATTATTATTATTATTATTTGGTAGTTTATACTAATCCTAATAACCCATGGGTTTCGAATAGGTGACCTTACATATGGAGTGCCTTAACAGTGCACCCCATGACCGACTGCTCTACACCATGTGGGCTTTCACAGGTATTATTATTATCTGTACAATTTCTATGTTTTTCCTTTTCGTTTTCATTCGTTTATTTTTCTAACTTTGATCTCTATGTTTGTTTTAGGTTTGTCCCATTTATTTCATTCTCTAATACCATTATTTGAGATCAATTGTCGGAGTACTTGATGCTCACCTTCACCTCTTTAAGGTCATTCATCTGAGAATTGGAGGCTCTGCTACCATTCTGTCCATTTTAAAAAATTCATATTGATACATTGTACTTTCAATTATGATTGATGTCCCAGATTAATTTGTAATTAAACTATTGTATAATAATTTTTTTTTGGAAGGTTGATAAAATATTTTTATCCTCATCTCCACTAGAGGATTTTAAATGAAAAGGACTGATACAAGTAATTAAGTGTTTTAAAACATTTTTCTACATTACATGTTTATAACTATGTGACTGAATCTTAATATTCATAGAACATAAGGTAATTTCTATATGATAGTAGTCTGTATTTCTATTTAAAGTTTAAATTTGAATTGTATGTTCATCATTCATATATGTATTTTTATTCATGATGTATATCTAAACTATATTATGTTTAGCAATTCATTTCTGGTTCATACTTTTTGTTATTACTATAGCTGAATTATGTTTAGTTTCATAATATAAAAACTATAACTGGTTCAATGAAATTTTAGATAGTTTGTTGGACTAAAACAAGAGATTTAAACCCTTATTAAGGGTTTATAAATTCGTTTTGTCTGTCTGTAACTGTAATTAAGTCTATGTAACAGAACAGAAATATTAATTGTATTCCTCTATGGTTAATATTTGTCAAATACATATGACACTTAAAAATTTTCTGAACTAACCACTCTACAATACACATACTTTATGTAATTCAATCTACCTACATTGAAGTTAGAATTTAAAGAAATACAATTTTTTCCTAAATTCCACATCATAATCGGATAATTATTAACATCAGTATAAAACATAAAACTTCATAAAATGTGCATACGATTGTTATAAAGACTATTTGCATCCTGACCTTGAGCCTATTCCACGGCTCTCCCCTGAGCAGGGACCAATTCTTCCTTAGTGTTGAAAACCCTTTGTCTTACAAGGAATAGCATATTTAAGCTTGATTTCCCTCAACATATTTCCATAACTATGTCCAGTTATTTAGGGATCATGTTTCCCTTAGCCTAGGCTTACTTTTGTTTTTTCTACAAAAGCTCCTTTAAAACTAGTTTTTCCTCTTTCTAGTTTTATTCTCACCTCTGATACGTAACTTTCCACTTTACTGCATCTTTTATTAGATTATTTTCTCCCATCTGATAATTTAGTTTTTATTTTATTTTTTTCCAAGGATTTTTGGAGAATTTTGGGAAAGTATTAGGATTATGTTCCATTCTAATGGACTTGAATTCCTGGTCTCCAATTTACTGTAGTATTTATAAACTAATAAAAATTAACATTCATTTATTTATTTCCAAAATAATATGTCAACATATAGTTTTCCCTTAGGTCCACTTAACCTTTAGAATCATTAACTGTCTATAAAAGCTGAAAAATAGGGATACTACATATTCCCCCTCTAAAACAAAACACCGTCCTTGGTGTTACAATTATTTATGTTCATTCCTTAAACATTGATGGATATTTTTCTTTCATCTCATCTTCTCGCTCCCAAGTAGCTTCCTCAGGTGTAAAGTGTCTCCATTGCACTTTCACCCAAGCTACTATTCTATTCTGGAGCATGATTTCATCACGCTCCAGTATACAAAGTGGCACTGGCATAAATTCCCCTTATGTTTCAACCTGTATCATAGTCCTGTCAAAGATATGAGTAGGGTAATGTACATATTTCTTGAATGAGGAAACATGAAAAACATTATGAAATTTAATATGACTAGGCAGGGCCAATTTGTAAGCTATTGTCCCCACTCTCTCCAGAACTTCAGAGGTTTTGCACTAGCGTGGTGATAATTTATCACAACTACCAGCATATAATGTAATTTTATGCTTCTTAATCCTTAAATAAACATGATCTCCCACTTTGAATTCCCTGCGAATTCTTTTCTTATCTACATAAATTTTCTAAAGATCTTGAGCTACCTTAATATTCTGCTGAATTATTTTCACAGTTTTCTCCATTTCATGTAGTGGGTCTGGCTTAAGGACTAATTTTGACTCTGGTTGATTCTAGATCAACAGAATGTGGTATTTTCTGACATACAAAGCTTCAAAAGGACTCATCTTAATTGAATTATGAAACTTATTATTATAAGACAACTCTGCCAAATTCAGAAAATATTCTCACTTAGTGGGTCTATCCATCACGTACATGTGTAGCATGTCTTCCAAGATTTGATTGGTTCTCTCAGTCTGTCCACATGTTTGAGGATGGTAAGAAGTATTAAAGTTCAACTTGGTACTCATTTCTCCAAACAACCTTTTCCAAAATGTTTATGTGAATTTGGCATCTCTATCGGAGATAATCATTTTTCGAATTCCTTGGAGTTTAACAATTTCTTTCATGAATACATTGGTCACTTGTGTTGTGCCAAAAGTATATTGCACCGGAAGAAAGTGCGATGCTTTAGTTAGAGTGTACTATACAACAATTATAGAGTCATGTTGATATTTATTATGTGGCAATCTAGTAATAAAGTATATTGAAACCACTTCTCACTTCCATTATGGAATAGGAAGAGGATTTCACAGTCCTCCAGGATGTTGATGTTCTACTTTTACTTGTTGACATTCTAAACACCTTTCCAAACAATCAACTATATCTTTCTTAATGCCTGGCCAAAACATGTTTTTCCTCAATGTTGAAATTAGATTTTCATAAACAGGATGACCTGCATAAGGTATCTTATGGTATTCATCTAATATTTTTTGTTTTAAACATGTTACATTAGTAATATACAATCTTTGTTTGTAGCTGATCAATCCTTGCTAGTTTATGGTATATCCTGCAATTTTAGTTTGCTGTCATTTTTCTTGCAATTTTATAGATTGCTAATCTTGCAACAACACTCTTTGAATTTCTTCTTCTACATCAAAATTTACACATATTCTTGTATATGTCAAAATTTTATGAGGATTTCTACTCAAAGCATCCACAACTATGTTTTCTTATCCTTTTATGTGTTTAATTTCTATATCAAAATCAGTAAGGAAAGCTAACCACCTTTCTTATCTGGTATTTAAATTTGGTTGGGTAAAGAAATATTTAAAACTTATGTGATATGTCATTAATACAAATTTCTTTCCCAACAGACAATGTCTACACATTTTTAGTTCATGTATAACAACAACTAGTTCTAAATCATATACTGCATAATTCTATCCATTTTTCTTTAATTTTTGTGATTCATAAGATATTACTGCATTGTCTTGTAGCAATACTCTTCCTAGTCCCTCTATAGAAGTATTTGTACAAACTAAAAATTCTTTGTTTGGATCAGCAATTTTCAGTATAGGAGTAGTATTTAATTTCTATTTTAGTTGCTCAAAACTAATTTGGCATTTTGCTGTCCACTCAAACTTTGCTCATTTTTTTCTCCAATGACGTAATGGGGTATGATAATGCAGAAAATCCCTCAACAAATCTACAGTAGTATTCGGCAATACTGATGAATGATCGTATTGTTGGTACATTTGTGGGTACAGGCCAATTCATTATTGCTTGTACCTATTTCAGATCTACCGCTAATCCATACTTAGAAATAATATGACCCGGATATTGGATCTTGTTTTTTTAAAATTCACATCTACTAAGTTTTTCATATAACTGATATTCGCTAAGGGTTTGCAGTACTATTCTTATATGATCTGGATGTCCTTATTCATTTTTGGAGTATATCAAAATGTCATCTATGAACACTAATACAAACTTATCTAGATATTTATGTAGAACACTATTCATTAAACACATGAATGTAGCAGGGGCATTTATGAGTTCAAAGGGTAGGACTACAAACTCATAGTTTTCATATCTAATTATGAATTTTGTTTTGTTGATGTCTTCATCCTTAATCTGAAGTTGGTGATATCTAGTTCTCAAATAAATTTTTGAGAATATGGTGGCTCCTCTTACTTGACTAAATAGATCATCTATCCTTGGAAGAGGATATGTGTTATTGATAGTTAACTTATTCAATTGTCTATAGTCTATACACATCCATAAAGAGCCATCTTTATTTTTTTTAAACAACACCTGTGCTCCCCACGGGGACACACGTGTTCTATTATACCCTCCGTCTAATAATTCCTGCAACTGAAGTTTCAGATCTTGTAGTTCAGGAATAGTCATTCTATATGGTGCCCTGGAAACTGGGGTAGCTCCTGGTACTATTTCAATTGAAAAATCAATGTCTCTTTTAGGGGGTAGAGGAGGGATTTGTTCTAGGAATACATCCCTGAATTCTCTGATTACTAGTAAGTCTAATAAAGTCTCATTTTTTGTTTGTTGTCCAAAATCCTCCACTTGTACAACATACACTTGATAGCCTTTTCTAGATTTTATTTTTAATTGCAATGTAGAAATATGTATGATAGATTTTTTTTTTGGTTTTCCTTTAACGATTACAGATTTTCCTATATCATCTGTGCAATTTACTATTTTGACTAAGAAATTTACTACTTCTTTCTGTTTTTCTAGCCAATCAATTCCTACTAATAGATCATAGGATCCTAGAGCGATAATGTTTAAATGGAGTTCAATTTTTTATCCATTTAAATTTACAGTAGTTTTGGGAAGTTTATGTGTAGCTTTTCTCTTTGTTATTGTAGCTAGCTGCACTAGCAAAGCTTGCTGAAATTTTTCTAATTTTAGGTTACATTTTTCCACTATCTAGGGGTTGATATAACTTAAATTTGCCCCTCAATCTATTAAAATAGAAACAGGCTGGTCAGCAATCATATCTTCAATTTCTACCATTCTTGATTGTTGTTGAGCATGTCTGTCTTCTAATGCAGCACTGATCCGGGGAAAATTGTAGCCAATTGCATTTAATGTAGTTGCTTCTCATATTGCTTGAATATTATGGATTGTTCAGGTGTTGTGTGGTAGTCCCGCAACATGTGAGGCTCTCCGCACCCCCAACATTTTAATGGTTCTTTCACTTTTACTACTCCTCTTTTATTTTTTATTTCCATTGGCTTGGAACGAGTGTGGCGCTGTGTTGTTTGGTTTTCCCCACTCTTATTAAACTTTTTTCGTTGGTGTTTTTTCCCAATGTTTTTCAGATAAGATGGTTTTGATCTTTTTGTGCTTAACTCCCCTTTTCCTTTCTCTTTATTCTAAAAGTTTTTCATCTGATCATTTCTGCCTTCAAATTGTTGGTAGTGAAATTTTGGTTTTCGAACAACTTCATCCATTGTTTTAGGATTACCAAATTGAATTCTTTATTTTTAGATGTTAGGTAAGAAAATCAGAAATCGTTGTGCTTTGGCATTTTCTTCTCTAATGTAACATAGATAGCGAAGTAAATTTGTAATTTTTTTAAGAAATTCATCAATAGTGAGTTGTCTGAGACTCATCTCATGAAATTCCTTCACTCTATCATCATAATACCTCTCACTAAGGTATCTATATTTGAATTTATCTTGAAATTATTCCCATGTAACAATTTTTTCATCAAGTACATGTACAATTTTTGTCTGTTACCACCAAAGAGTGGTTTTACCTTGAAGTTCATAAACTACCAATTTGGATTTCAAATTACTTCCGTATTCATATACCTGAAACTATTTGACCATGTTTAGGAATCAAGTTTCTACATCCTCTTCCTTTTCCCCATCAAAAGTTGGAGGCTTGATTTTGTGGAATTCCCCTTGCAACTCCTTTTTCTTTCTGGATTTAGATCCGGAGACTTCCCCACTGTGAGACACCTTCGAGTTGGGTTCAATTTCTTTTCTCTTTCTTGCTTGGTATTCACTTTTATGACTAGACCTAGAGTTACATTACCTTATCAACCTCTCCTGCTCATTATTGGCCTGTAGAAATCGTTCATTGCTAGACCTTAGCTGGATCATTTCGTGTTGAATATTCCTTATCATTTCCAACATTTGAGCGTTTTGATATGGTGGGGCTCCTTCACCCCACTGTTCTACATACAAATCTTCTTCATTATTCATAACAATAGCTATAATTGTTTTTACATTTCAATCACTCTACAAAGAATTAAATTAGTATTCACAAAAAAAAAAGTTATCTAACTTTTATCACAGAAGAATTTTTCTTCCTATGTTAGGACACATAGGCACAGAGTTTTCAACATGGACTCTGAAACCATTTGTAACAAATTTAACTAACCCAAAAAAAATAATTATTTTTATAGTAATTATGGTTGTGATCAGTGATATTTTCCGCCATATTTGTCATTGATAATTTTTTCACTAACAGTTCTCTTTAAAGTCTGTCTTTATTTTATTTTTCTCATCCCGCAATTTTGTATTAAAATTGTTGGTTTATGTCATACCTTCATTTAAAATTTTGTTTCTCAAGATCCCTACTTCTTTTATCCACAAAGGGGCCCTCTTAAATATATTAACATTCATACTATTCTATGTACTCAATTTTATTTACAATTTCTTTTACTTGTCGTTATTCCTTATAATGTACTAACTTTCCTTAGTTATAACCTTGGAATAATCTTACACTTACAATGTTTTTGTTGTACTTGGTCACTTATAACTTTCTCTTAATATAACCTTACCACAAGCTTAATTCTATTGTCTTCAAGTTATCATTTATTAATTATAACTTTCTAATTAATATTATTATTTATTTGAATATATATATATATATATATATATATATTACCCACAAAATATATATATCTGACTCAATTAAAGGCTAAACTTGTACATATCAACTTAATTATAATTACATATCACCCCACATATAAACTCCTACCTTATACTTTTATACTTTGGTGAGATAAGAATTTACGTATAATATAACCCATACCTCAAGATTTATGTATACTAAGAACATAATTATATTAACCAACAATATATAGTATTCCCCAAAGGTTTAAAGGCACATATATCAACCTATTCCATAGTGATTAACATAGGTTCCTAACATCCCCTTGTAACGTTTATGCAACTATGGAAATCCTTCATTTTCCTCAATTCGAATTTTCATCAATTATGATTAATTGATTTTTATTTGCATTACATTTATGATTCAACTTTTTGAACAATGGGATTGTACCCATTTGTATTAACTCTCACCCTGTCTTATCGTTTCGTTTACATAACCATTTTAATGATAGTCCTTTCACACCTGACTATCACATGTGCTCATTTAAGTCGCTGGACACTTTTAGATGGATCTGCTCTCTCAGCAACAGTTGTGATTTATACGCATTGTCTCCATACATTAAATGACTATCGCTAGGGTTTAGAAGTTTCATTTGTATTTTAATTTTGGGCAATTTCCATTTGGAAAAAAAAATCAGAGAGAGAACCTTTTCTCTGTGTTCTAGAATTCCATGTTTCGACTATGCAAAACGTTTCTCTGCTATTCATACTACTCTCTCTGTTAAATCTGGTAACACGATGCTCCCTTGAGCCGTGTATCTTCTCGAAACCTGACTAGTTAAATTGTAATCTTCTTTTTATGATTTCACTAATTGCAAAGGAGTTTTTTTCTGAGTTTTGTTTGTAATTTCTCTGTGTAAGGTTTTTAATTCCACCAACAATGTTTCAATAATTTTATTTATTTTATGCCATAATACTATTTTGTGTAAAATTCATTTGAATCATCTTCTTCTTGTATGTGCTCCTCAAGGCCAGAAGAACAAGGTAAGTAAATTTCAAACAAGACCTGAAATCTTCCATTTCCCTTAGTTTCAATTCTCAACCCTAAGAATTATGTCTGGGTTTGAAATTTCTTGGATTGGTTCATAATCATGAATTCCTCAACTCGTAAGTTACGTTACTATACTGTGAACTATTTATTGGTTAATTATTTGAACATGTTAGTTTTATCCATTCGAATTGTTTGCTATTACTACCTCTGTGTATTATCCTCGAGGGTTTATCATTTTCTATCATTTAGTAAATTGATTACAACAATTTCTTTCTCGAATTTTATATATGATTTCCTTTTCCCTTTAACATTGAGACTCTTCCCAAATTTAAGTTTTCTATTTTTTTCCCAGATTCTATAATTCAATGTTGGAATTATAGTTTAATGATCCACTATGAGAAATTTTTGTTATAATTGAATATTAGAGAATCATATTATTTTTCCTCATTGTATAATAATTTGTATCGATTCTTCCATATGATTTTTATTACCAAATTCATCAGTTTTTTATGTGCACATATTTTTTATTTTTCTTTTTAAATTACAGAGAGTTTCTAGTTCATATAGAGAGTTTACACTCATGCGTTCTCCACCCAGGAATATTTTACGCTCTCTATACTGGTAAGTTGTATTTATCTAACGATTACTCTCAGATTTTTTCTTCACCATTAAAATTTTCCAGAATGTATATTATACGGTTGAATTTCTTGCGTGTAGTGTTGAAATTTTCTTTCCAAAATTTCTAGATTCTACATTTGTCTTTTGATCGAGGTAATAATTGTGAAATATTTGAAAATACGATTTAAAACTTTGAGTCTTTTGGGTCTGTCGTAGATTTTGACTCTGAAATTATATTACATCTCATTACGTCTCTTACTCAAATTCTTGATTTAAATCTTTGTTTCATGAATATCCTTCTTAGGATTTCTAATTATAACAAATTGTTAATGTTAGATGGTACTCTTTATTTTTTATTTAATTCTCTGTATAAAGAGAATTAGTAAAATTTGATATTTTACTATAGGACTTTACATAATATTTTAATTGTTTCATAGATATTCAATTTAACTTTTTAAATTAGAGTTTTAACTATTTAATGTAGTATCATTTCAGAGTTTAAGTTACCTCTACTTACATTTCCGAATTTCTATTTTTATAGTCCTACTACTCAATACATTTAGAGTAACTGACACTGAACAAATTCTTCCAAAATTTAATTTTTAACTTATTTTCTAAAAAAATATTTTTGTAACTAATCTGGAATCCATTTTTCCAGATTCTATAGTCTTCCACAACTATGTCAATTTCTATTTTGCTTCAGTACACTTCTTCCCTCAGGTCAGTATCGACTTTTCCCAATTTTTATTTTGTTCACAACCACATAATTAATTTTGTTCTTTTTATCTTTTTGCACTTACAGCTCTATTTATTGTATGTACAGGAAGAAGCGTCGAGCATGAAGCTAATTTCACAGGTATTATTATTACCTATACAATTTCTATGTTTTCACTTTTCATGTTCGTCTCTTTATTTTTCTAACTGATTTCATTCTCTAATACCATTCTTTGAGATAAAATATAAAAGTACTTGACACTCACTTTCACCTCTTTCAGGTCGGTCATATGAGAATTGGAGGCTTTGCCACCATTCTTTCTATTTTATAAAATTCATCTTCATACATTGTACTTTGAATTATGCTTGATGTCCCAGATTAATTTGTAATTAAAATTTTGTATAATAATTTTATCTTTGGAAGTTTGATAAAATAGTTTTATCCTCATCTCCAGTAGAGGATTTTAAATGAAAAGGATTGATACAATTAATTAAGAATTTTAATACCTTTTTCTACATTACATGTTTATAACTGTGTGACTGAGTCTTAATATGCATAGAACATAAGATAATTTCTATATGACATCAGTCTCTATTTCTGTTTAAAGTTTAAATATGAATTGTATGTTCATCATTCATATATGTATTTCTATTCATGATGTATATCTAAACTATATTATGTTTAGCATTTTAGTTTTGGTTCATACTTTATGCTATTACTATAATTGAATTATATTTAGTTTCATAGTATATAAACTGTAACTGATTCAATAAAATTTTAGATAGTTTGTTGGACTAAAACAACAGATTAAGACCCTTATTCAGGGTTTAGAAATCATGTCTGTTTGTCCCTAACTATAATTAACTCTATGTAATAGCATAATTAAGTATATGTAACAACACACAAAGATTAATTGTATTCCTCTGTGGTTAATCTCTGTGAAATACTTAAGACACTTAAATTTTTGTAAACTAAGAACTATACAATACACATACTTTATGTAATTTAAACTACCTAAATTCAAGTGAGAATCTATACAAATACAACTTTTTCCTAAATTCCACATCATAATTAGATAATTATTAATCGCAGTATAAAACATAAAACTTTAGAGAATGTGCATACCACTGTTATAAAGACTATTTTCCTCCCAACCTTAAGTGTATTCCATATCTCTCCCCCAAGTAGAGACCAATTCTTCTTTAGTGTAGATAACCCCCATTCTTACTAGGAATAGCTTATTTAAGCTTTCTTTCACTTAGCATGTTTCCATAGATGTGTCTAGTTATTTAGGGATGGTGTTTCCCTTAGCCTAGGCTTTACTTTTTTTTCCACAAAAGCTCCTTTAGAACTGAATTTTCCTGTTTCTAGTTTTATTCTCACCTCTTCTCAATAAATTTCCACTTTACTGAGGCTTTTATTAGATTCTTTTCTACCATCTAATAATTAATTTTTATTTCATTTTTCTCCAAGGATTTCTAGAGAATTTTAGTAAAGTCTTAGGATTTTATTCCATCCTCATGGATTTGAATTCCTAGTCTCCAATTTACTCTAGTCTTTATAGACTAATAAAAATGCGCATTCATTTATTTATTCCAAAATGATATTTCCACATATAGTTTTCCCTTAGGACCACTTGACCTTTAGAATTATTAATTGTCTATAAAAGCTGAAAAATAGGGATATTACAAGTATACGTAAGACCAACATTGACTATTGATTTAAAATACCTAAGTATATCGTTCGTTGCTCTCCATTGGATTTCTAGAGGACTCGCCATAAACTCACTTAACACAATGACATAATATGTTATGTCAGGCCTGGTTGTAATAATATAATTCAAGCTTCCCACTAGTTGTCTATACAATGTACCATCAACCTCCTTTGAGCCATCCTCAAAATTCAGTTTCACATTCTTTTTCATTGGAATAAAAGTTATTGTGCACTGATCCATCTTAAAATTCTTAAACAATTTTGTCACATACCTACAACGACTAAAAAAACTATGAAGACCATCTCTCCAAACTTCAAGACCTAGACAGTAATGTAACTCACCAACATCTTTCATCTCAAACAACTATGGAATCTGCTCCTTAATGCCATCATTTAGTTTAACTGAATTTCCTGTAATAATTAAATCATCAACATACAAGGAAATCATTACATAATTCCCATTTGCATCAAAACAAAAGTTACCGAAGAAACGGGAACTATTACCTTATAACGAGAAATCTAGCCTAAAAAAACTCGAAAAATATGAAATAACACACCAAAAACGAAAAGTGTATATTACACCGCGCACTTTCTTTTAAGGGTCAAATTTCAATATTTTTTTTAAACTATGCTAAAAACATTTTTTTTTTCTTGAAAAGAGAATTGAAAAAAAACCCTCATATCAAAAAAAGTGTTGATGTTCGGAAAAAAAAATAGAATGGATCACAATTTTGACACTTTTTAACAATGGAATTAAAGATAAAATATTAGGAATTTGTAAAAAAGTAAAGTTCCAACAATTTTGATACATGATGTTAAAGATAAAACTATCATGTCTCAAAGCCTTATAATTTCCAACAATTTTCTTCCATCTTGTGAAAGATAAAATATCTTGACTCTAAAAAACCCTAAAATTGTAATTGATTTCAACCATAGCATTAAAGATAAAATATCATAGCTCAGAAAACCTTAATATTTTGACACGCTTTCAACCATGGTTTTAAAAATATTAAGTTTTTAACATATTTGAACAATGAAATTATGGAAAAATTATATGACTAAAGCAATTTTAAAAAATGAACAAGAAAATGAAGTATTTATTATTCCAAGAGTAATTTTAATTGTAAAGGCTAAAAGTATATCTCTTTTCAAATCTTACCCTAAGACAAATCTTTTATATTAATTTATTTGTATTTTAAGTTTATCATAGTATTAACAATTTATTAGATAACTTGAAAATATTTAGGCAACATAATAGACTAGATTGAGCTCGAGATGAATCATGGTAAAATCCCTTAGGGGTTGCAGGCCCATCCCTACAATAGTGCATCGAGGCATGCAGCTGGGCGAGAAGACAAGCGTACGATATTGTAAGACTTTGGCAAACACCTGGGCATCCCTTGGTTGGTCTCAAGGCATATGGAATGTGGTCTGAAGACTGTCCAACTCTAACAAGAATCAGGATGAAGGTTAGGGTAATTTACCGTTTCATTTCCACGCGACGGGGTTTGAAGATTAGGGTTTCTGATCAGCGACCGATATCTCGCTATTGTGGTGTCGGGATAAGAAGTCGCCTTAGCTGTAGAGATGGGGTTTTATTGTGAGTACGTGGAAATCGAGTTGGCGCCTAAAGACCTGCTCACATGTTGGGGCCATGAAGTTTGAAAGAAAAACTTAGATCATTTTTTCCCGAAAGCTGCAAAAAATACTCAAGCCTTTAGTGAGGCTGAGGGAGTCGATGGGTTTACAAACAGGGCGAAATTTCTAGAGGAGACGCTACAAAGCACCTTCAACGGGCATTGGAAGGTTGGAAATAACTTGGGCCAGGTCTAGGAACAAAATCCTCAGGTCGGCGAAGTTGGTGGATTTCGGCATTACAACCTTTTCTCCAATCTCTCTCTTTCGGGGCCAGGTATTCCATTTTTTCCTTGATTTACTAGTGTGTTAAAAGATATTGTTGTTAGTTATGGTTTTCAAGGTCTTGCGGGCTTAAAAGCTCTAGGGGAAGATAGGCAGCAAAGTCTAGATCCCAGAGGTGGAAGATTCAGGGGTGAATCCCTTGTGAACCGAAAATCTTCTCTGAGTCAGGGTTTTCATTTCTTAATCACTCTGATTTCCCTCGCAAATCAAGCGGCCTGCTTGAATCTGGTTCTGGGAGAAGCTTAGTTTCAACAACTTCAGGTGGTGGCAATGGTGTTTAGCCAATCTAGGGTTTCATCAAATGAAGCAGTAGAAGGAGAGTTGAGAAGGCTTATGGAAGAAGAACAGGAGATTGGATTGGGTCAGGAAGTTGGGCCAACAGAAGGGAAAGTTTTGGCAAAGGGGGACAATAGAGAAGCAAAAGTAAGGCAACTAGGGTCGTCTGTGATCAAAGTGACAGATGCTCATGTTACTCAGGAAGTTGGAGAGGGTGAAGGGCGAAAGGAGGAAGTGGGTGAGAAAAGAAAGAAGCAGAAGCCTATTAGGTGGAAATAAGAGCATCCAAGCTGTGTTCTTGGAGTGGACATACGCATATATGAAGTCATGGAAGCTATGGAGACAATTCTTGTCAGCAGAGTTCATGGAAGAAAGTTCTCGGAAAATTACATCACGAACTGGGCTTAGACAGAATGGAAAGAAGCACCAGGGCAACCAGCTGAGATCAAAATATTGGATGGGTGTTGGTTTAGCATTATATTTTAGCATAAATATCATGTTGGATGGGTGTTTGAAAGGAACTGGTGTTTCAGAAAGAGACCGATCTTGTTTCGCAAATGGATACCTCTGTTTTACGCTCAAAAAGAAAAGATGGCGGAATCGCCAGTCTGGGTTAAATTTTCAGGGCTTCCAATGCCTTTCTGGACTGACTCTGCATTCCTCTCTATTGGGAATACCTTGGGAAAGTTCTTATAAGTTGACATATTGTTTATACAAACCAGATATCTGAGTGTGGTGAGGATTCTAGTAAGTCTCAATCCAAGAGAAGGACTGGTGGATGCAATTACTTTGAAGTATAGGGACCTAGAGTTTTTGCAAACCTTGGATTATGAAAATCTACCCTTCTGATGCCATAGATGCCACAAATATGGAAATTAGGCCAAGGAATGTCTGCTAGGCCATCGCCATAGAAGAAGACAAAAAAATATAGTAACAAAACATTTTGAATCACCTCAAGCAGAGGAAGAAAATGACCTAGAAATGAATCTTATGGATGAAGATACAAGGGTTGTTTTGGAGAAGGTGGCATCCATGGAATAGGCATAGAATGCTACTAATAACCCCACTTCTGATAGGAATCCTGCTTTGTTGTCCTCTCTGGCTCCCGTTTCAGTTTCTAAGATAGCTTTGGCGACTCAAACAAGTACGAATCTCTCTCCCCACTCTTCCCTTTGCTCATCTGTTTGTTTATCTCCTTTGGATTTTTCTGAGCCTGGTCCCTCCAGGTAGATCCAAAATAATCTTTTAGATTTAAATATTATTCAAGCATCTATATATAGCATTATCATGTCTATCTCGTCCTCCTCTGTGACTTCTCCTTCTGCCACTGAGAGTGTAAAGGTCCCAAGCTTTCCTCGGGTCTCTCCCCCTGAAGCTCCTCCTTATAATATTAGATCTCTCGCTATTCGCACTGGGAAAGGGTTGGTAGTAGGGGACCTTGAGTCAGATCTTGTTTCGATAGGACCGAGGAAGTTGAGAGGTAGGAAGTGAAACCTCTCAAAGGCCTAGGTGAAAAAAAAAATTGACATAGCAGATGGGAAGCAGAGGTCTTTGTCTGGGGTACTTAAGGTAGCGTAGCCACCCTCCCAAGGCTTGCGATGATTTTTCTATCGCACAATTGTAGGGGTTTAGCTAGTCAGCCTAAAAACTAGCTTTAAGGGAGTTGGTTAAAGTTCATAAACTGGATGTTATTTTGATTCAAGAGACGTTGGGCCAGGGAGAAGAAGTTAAGGGAACTCTCTTAAAAATGTTCTTAGGGTGGATATTTCATGTCGTTGATGCGAATGGCAGATCTGGGGGAGTGGCCTCAGAATATAAAGTCGGGAAATTTAAAGAGATCTCTTCTTGGGGGTTCAAAAATTCTTTGACGATAGAAATTTACTCAAATGAGCTCTGCCATCCCTTAATTCTTCTGAATGTGTATGGGCCTTACTCGGATAGGGAGTGGTTTTGGAACCCCTTCTTCATGAAATCTTGTCTCTATCATTCCAATCTCATTGTAGGGGGAGACCTCAACTTCTCTCTGGGGGCCTCGAAATCTTAGGGAGATTCAGCAAGAGCAGACCCTCTTACACAGTTATTTATAAATAAGTTGGTTGCCTCTCATCTGGTGGACGCCTCCTTACTAAAACCTTGGCCTACTTGGATGAATAGAAGAGTGGGAGATGCATGGGTTGGAAAAAAGTTGGACCGTTTTCTTTTGTGTGAAGACTTGGTGGAGAGACTATCAGTGTTTAGACATTGGGTGGGAGAAGGGGGTTTATCATACCACCTTCCAGTCTTCCTGGAAGTTAAGGGAGCTTTCAAAAAACCGGGGACTCCTTTTAAATTCAATTCCTCCTGGTTAAAAGAAGAATATTTCATATCTTTGTTCCATGCTATGTGGAGAAAGGACAACTTCAGTGAAGGATAATGTAGGAGTCAGATTTTTATGAATAATCTGAAGAGAATGAAGTCAGCAACAAAGGAGTGGGTGACTCAAAAGAATCTGAAGGAAGAGGAGGAGTTAAGGAAAGTAAATGCAGAGCTGGATTTTCTTGAAAAACCTGAAGGAGCTAGATACTCTAATCCAGAATCCCGGAATAGAATTAAAGAGCTGGAATCTACAAGGAGGAAAATTCTTCAGTTAAGAGAGGAAAGCTGGCGCTTAAAAAGTAGAGTGATATGGCTCTAGGCGGGAGACAAAAATAGAAGGTTCTTTCAAAATTATGCAAAAGGAAGGAAAAGCGTAAACACTATTTGGGAAATGCAGAAAGGAAATGGTGAGATGGCCCAATCCTTTGAAGAGCTCGCTCTTCTAGGGGTCAATCATTTTAAAAAACTCTTCAGAGCCCCAGAGGAAGTTTCTATTGCACAAGTCATCAGGGTGGCTCAATTTTTTCCAAGTTATATTCATGAGGAAGGGAACGAAAATATCATGGACCTTGTTTCAAGAGAAGAGGTGGAAGCTATTCTAAAAGCTATGCAGAAGGAAAAAAGTCCAGGGCCGGATGGGTGGACTCTCGAATTCTTTCAACATTTCTTGAGTCTCTTGGGGACAAGCTGGTAGCAGTGATAGAAGAGTCTAGGTGCACAGGCTCTATCTACTAGCCCTTCAATGTCACCTTCTTAGCTCTTATCCCTAAATCTAATCATCCTTCTTCTTTTAATGAGTTTCAGCCTATCTCCTTGTGTACTTGCATTTACAAGATAATTGCTAAAGTAATTGCCTCCAATATGAAACCTTTTCTTTGCAAGAATATTTCTACAGAACAATTTGGGTTCTTCGATGGAAGGCAAATTCATGAAGCAGTGGGGGTAGTGCAAGAAACTCTTCACAGTTTGAAAAAGAGTGGTAAGAAAGGTGAAATTGTAAAAATTGACCTCTCAAAGGCTTATGATAGGATTAGTTGGATGTATTTAAGACTTTTGTTGACTCATCTTGGTTTCAAGTTTGATTTCGTCAGATGGGTCATGGGATGCATCTCAACATCCTCAGTTGCAATTCTGATAAATGGTGCAGCCTCAGAGTTTTTCAACCCTGAGAGGGGTCTTCGCCAAGGTTACCCTCTTTACCCCCTCCTTTTCCTATTGGCAGCAGAAAGTATAAGCTTAATGATACATGAGGCTAAGAGGCAAGGGGATCTCAAAGGAATTGAAGAGGCGGTTAATCTTTGGGTAACCCATCTTCTCTTTGTTTACGACATTTTACTATTCAGTAATGGAAGTATAGAGGACTGTCGAAGCTTAAAGAAGATTCTGGATCTCTTCCTAAAAGCCATTGGTCTCAACATTAATGGGAAAAAATTGTCCCTGACCACTTCAGGCCTTTGAAGGGATGAAGTGGGTAGGATAGAAGAATATCTGCATTTTGAAGTCAAATCCTTACAGGACTCCTTCAAGTATCTGGGTTTTTTTCTAAAGCTAGACAATTACCAGATACATGATTGGAAATGGCTAATTGCTAAAATAGAGAACAGGATGAATCACTAGAGTTTTAAATGGCTGTCAAGAGTGGGAATATTGGTTTTAATAAAGTCTATGGTGATGGCAATTCCTATTTATTGGGCTAGTATTATTTGGGTACCAAAAATTATTCTGGCGACCATCAACAAACTATGTAGCATATTTCTGCGGGTAGGATCAAAGATGGAACGCATGACTCCTTGGGTTTCATGGGAAAAAATTGTTAGACCAAAAGTATGGGGTGGCTGGGGAATAAAAGACCTCTTCCCTTTTTCAAATTCACTATCTGCCAAATTAGCCTGGATACTTATCACTACATAGCACCTCTAGACATCGGTAACTAAAAGGAAATATATAAATCCAATGTCAACCCTTGATTGGCTAAGAATGCCCCAAAAATCCTCCAAAAAATCATCTGTGGTGTGGAAGGAAATGGTTTCTTCAGTCAAGATAATTGAACAGGGTTTGGCCTGGAATGTGGGGGATGGGACACATGTTAGATTGGGTCAATACCCTTGGGTGGGCTGCTCAGAGATATTTGCACTAACAAGAGACCTAACTGAGTTCTTGAATAACAGAGGCTTCCTCTGTCTCAATCATGTTGTCAACCATGGGAACTCCATGATTTGGAGGCAAGAATGGATGTCAAGGATTGCCTCACAATTGGAAGAAAGATGGAAAGAGGAGTGGGAGAATTATACATTGGACCTTTAGAACTCTCATATTCGCATCATCGACAAAAGAGACGAGCTAAGGTGGGTGCACTCACAGTCTGGGATTTAGTCGCCAAAATTTGGGTACAATTGGCTTATGACTCAGAATCGGTGGGACGATCCAGCTTGGTGGGAAAAACCATTATGGAAGTTTAAAGGGCCGACAAAGACAAGACTGTTTTTCTGGTGCATTCTTCAGAAGAAAGTCCCCACTTGGGACTTCTTAGAAAGGAGGGGGAAGATAGGGCCTAGCTGGTGCTCCCTTTTTAAAGAAAGTGTGGAAATGGTGAATCATGTTTTCCTCACCTCCCCTTTCAACATCAGTCTCTGGAATGAAACCCTGAGTCTATGTAAAATTCCACAAAAGTGGGATGGTCAAGAGCTTTTGAAAGCTTGGCAAAGGTGGTGGCAGGAAGCCCCTAATTACAGAGTGCTATCCATTCCCCTTTTGATTGCTTGCGGTACGTGGATTGCAAGGAACTAGGTGACCTTCAAAGACACTCCTTTTCCAATTGGAAGACTGGTGGCTGAAGGGGAAACAATTTTTGAAAACATTCCAACTCCTTCAAGCCCATAACAAAATAGAGCAGTGCAGCTGGAAGTTATTAGGGGAAGTATTCCATGGGCTTATTTTGACGGGGCGTCGGATATAAATAGGAGGTGTGGAGCTAGATTGGTTGTCCATTTCCCATCTGGAAAAGCCTTAAAGCTTCAGTTGGGTTAGGGCATGGGACCAACAATTTTTCATAACTAAAAGCTTTGCACTTTCTCCTATGCTATTTATCTCATAGTAATGTGCGTGAGGCTCAGATCCTTGGAGACTCTATAAATATAGTAAAGTGGTTCAATGGGACTCAACAATGCAGGAACTATATTTTACTTCCTTTGCTTAATGAGATATCTTGTCTAAAAATGTTTTTTCACTAAGATATCTGTTTGCCATATTTATAGGGAGCGGAACCATAATGCAGATCACCTTTCTAAAGAAGGCGCTGAGAAAGATATGGGGGCATGGATAGCTGTGGAATTGGGGAATGGATTGGCTCGCCCTATCGCACAAACTGTTTTTGTTTAATGATCCATCTGTTTACTCATTTTTTTTCCTTTTTTTGTATATAAACTGCAATTTCATTTTCGAAAAACAATTTGACAAACTATATTTCGGACCCTGGCTTGTTTTCCTTACTGAGGAGGTCTTGGAGTTCCGATGAACAATGACACTTTAAGCTTGTTGATAAAATAGGAAAGTGGTTACTACCCGGTTCTAGTTAATTTGAAGCATAAAGCTTCAAAGGACTCTGTCTCTTTCCTACCTCTATTTCAGTTGTCTCCTTTAAAAGGAATCTGGGAGGTGGAAAATGGACAGGATTTTGTTTTTGATACTCTTCTGTCTGGGTTGTTTGGTGAATATCTCTGTGTGTTTACAACAGTCGATACTGTGTTTCTCTGCCTGAAAAGCGAGAAATGGAGATTTCTTGAAATTCTATGCATATGCTTTGTAACTTTCTATATTAATAGATGGTTCGATTTTTTTTCTGTGGAAAAAACAATTTATTATCTATAGTGTTTTTTTATGTAATGTATTGAAATCACTAGTTTCGAAATGTTTCAGTTATGATGAATAAATAACTTTACAAAACAAATGAATTTATATCTCATTTTGGAGTTTTTTATAGTCTCTGCATTAAAACATTTGTTTTTCTGGAAATTTGTATTGCCAATTATTTTTTAAAACATATATATATATATATATATATATATATATATATATATATATATTAAATTAATTTTCAGATAATAATAATAATAAAAATATTATTATTAATTTAATATTAAAATTATATTTCTTTTGGATTTAATAAATTGAAAGTAATAAACATCTTAAAGATTATGAAAAAAAATTTCGTCTCGAGAATCATATCAACCGCTAAGGACTTTTTTGCTACCTTAAAAAAATGGGTACTAGGTAATTTTCTCGTTTGATGGGTAGCTTTGTTCAAACTTGGTATAAATATTTGCATCTCTTTGACTCCTCATAAAACTCTACTGAAGAAAGAAGAATTCTATCTTTTCATACCACGACCTAGGTGCCTGCTTCAGCCCATATGAATCTTTCTTTATTGTGCAAACTAAATGTTCTTGCCCCATTTTCACATACCTTTTGAGTTGTGTCAAATACACATCCTCCATTTTCACCATTCTGAAAAGAGGATTTTACATCTAATTGGTGCAAGTTCCAATGGTACATTGTAGCTAATGCAATTAACAACATAATAGTATTTAATTTAGCTACAGGTGCAAATTTTTCCGCATAATCAATGTCCTCCTTTTCTGAGTACACGTTTTCCACCAATGAAGCTTAATATTTATCTATACTGCCATCTGCTTTAAACATGGGTTTGTATAACCATTTACATATTATGGGCTATTTACCTTCAGGAAATTTAGTCAATTCCCAATTTTTTTTTTTAATTATAGATTCATACTCTTCCTTCATTTCTTTTATCCACTCTTTATGTTCATTAGCCTCAGTAAAACTCATGGGTTATACGACATTCAAAACACTACTCATCTGGCAATATTCCTTATACCTTTCAAGTAGGTGAATCGTTTGAATAGATCTCCTTCGTACTTCATTGTCTGCACCCTTGTTCTCTGAAGTTACTTCTCCACCTCTAGATGGACTCTAACTATTGGCATTGTCCATATCACTAGATTTTGCCTCAAGCGTTTGCTACTACTGCTAACTATCTTTTACTTCTGCATTATTGACTTCAACTTCAGGAAGTATTGCCACCTTTCATAATTGTTGCCATTTTTTCCTTCATCTACCTCCTCATGGAAAGTTACATCTCTACTTGAAAACACTATGTAAGTATAGGGATCAAACATTTTATAAGCTATAAATTATGAACAAAATTTTGCAAAAGTACATTTGATACCTTTAGCATCAAGTCTTTTCTATTCTCCTTCAGAATATGTGCGAAGACCTTACACTGAAATAGCCTCAAATGATGAATTGATGGTTTAAAACCATACAAGGCTTCAAATGGGGTCTTAATATCAATATTTCTTGTTGTACTTTTGTTCTTTAAATAAACAACAATACTAATGGCCTCTGCCCAAAAATCATTTGACAGGTTCTTACCTTTGATCATATTGCCTCCACACTCAACCAACGTCATGTTTTTCCTTTCTGCAACATCTTTCTACTATGAAGTGTAGGGTACTATAAATTGTTTCACTATTCCATGATCCTTGTAGTAATTAATGAAATTTCCCAGCCTGTATTCTCCACCTTAATCTGAACGAAGGATCTTTATGAACTTCCCTTTTTGCTTCTCTATCATGTTTTTAAATTCTTTGACATACTCAAAGATATCACTCTTTTTCCTAAGGAAGTACACCCAAGTGTACCTTGTGCAATCATTAATTAAAAAAATAAAATAATAAGCACCTCTTAGGGATCTGGTCTGCATGGGTCCACAAACATCACAACGCAGAAGATCTATTACATCTTTTCTTCTCCTATCGGAATTCGAGGGGAATTCATCTCTGTGAATTTTTCCTAATGTGTAGACTTCACAAGCAGTATACTCATTCTTAACATAGGGATTCCTTCAACTATTCTTTGTGTCTACAACAACAAAAAATCATGATAATTGATATGACCATACCTATCATGCCAAAAGCTTTTTGTTGGAAAAGTTGAAGAAGTCAGTGCTTCATGACTCTTGCTGGTAACATCAAGTTTGTACAGTCCTCGTACTCTTACTCCTGAAGTAACATGTTTTTAGTGATCCAGCAAAATTTTCACTACTAAATGTTTTTTGAAGATTTTAACCTTCAAATTCGGATCGATAAGTGTGGACACATAAATCAGTTTCTTCATGATCCTAGGCACATACATAACATTATGAATGCGCCTGACACTGCCATTTGGTAAGGTCACTGGAATATCACCATATCCCTTGATCTGATGTGCACGATCATCTCCAAGATAGATGTTTCTTCCACTTCTTATTTCCTTTATGTTCTCATTAGACATAAACAACTTAATATATTTTAGATCAAAATTCAGAAATTCTCCTACAAAGTGTCATGAATGTCTTATTTTCTTATTATGCATAGCTTCATCATTTTTCTTTTGATAACATTATTTGGAAAGGTGCCCACTTTTACCACTATAAAACATTTCATTCCAGAGTCATTTTTAACAAATGACATACCTTGATTTGGTTTTGGAAATGGAATTTTTTTGGATATACTTCCACTTTTACTTCACAAATACTTCCTCATCTGTGTTTCCTTTTGATGAACTTATTGTTTTCCACAAGTGCTAAATCTGAATTTTGAGGCTTCAAATTCGTACGTCTGTCTTCTTCCTACATCAATATACTTCCCAATTCCTCAAAGGTGGGAGCTTTCTCCCTTGTTCAAGACTTGTAATGACATTTGATAGTCCTTTGACATTTCATTTAACGTGATTGTCACAATATTTGTACTAGGTACTGATTCTCCTGTGTCTCCCAACTTATCTTTCAAATCTTTGATTCTTGAAACAAAAATATTAGCATATTCATTTTCTTCCATTTTAATATACATGAACTTACTCTTCAGAAGGAGGGCTAGATTTCTATTTTTAGTTTCACGCAATTTCTTCATTGTATTCCAGGTTGCATTGGAAGTTTGACAATCACGAATATGAGGAATTATATTACCTTTTACGAGCATTCTTAATAAAACCTTTATTTTTTTCTGTCGCATCTCCCATTATTGAATCGATATAGATTTCAAGTTTTCAATGAGTTTTGTTTCTTCTCCCTTTGTGATGGTCCAAACGTCATAGATTTCTAGCAATGTCTGCAACTTGAATTTCCAATTCATATAATTAGATCCGTACAAATTATTGGCCTCATTAAGATCATTTTCCGTAAGTGAATTTGAGATTTTGATAAAGTATCTCAATCTTCACAGACACCTTGCTTTTTATTCTTCAAATTTAAGGAATATAAAGAAATTCAACCTTTTAAAAAGGAATCCAACAATTGTTTTAATACGACTCACACACACACACACACACACACACACACACACACACACACACACATATATATATATATATCTTTGCAAAAAAAATGGCTCATTGGACTCTTTACGTCCACTAGAGGAGAGTCAAAAATCAAGAACGGTCAAAGGATCACCAAATAATCACGTCAATGTCTATTAATTAGACCCAGAGTTGTCTACAGACACAACAAAATACCACAATTTTTTACAAGAATCAGGTAAAAAAAAATTCAAAAAAGAAATATGTTGGAGTGTTTGAATCGTTTTTTTGATGGTGGAAATGGATTCAGCACTATCAAAATGCCAGGGTCACCCAAAATCCTCATGTTTGACAAATATAACCCATATTTTCAAAAATTTCTGCTAGAAATTTTTCATAATTTGACCATAACTTCTTAGTGATTTTATGAGTTTTTTTAAATTACACCATTCAACCAGACACACTCCTCGATGGGAAATTGGTGTGCTCCATCACCAAAATTCACGATTTATGAAGTTTGTGATTGTAGCTGCACTTCCCGCTAACTAGAAGGGTGATCATTCCGAAAAATTGTTGAAAATTATGAATACAACAAACAGATGGACGCATTTTCCACCACAACACAGAAAATGGGCAAATGCGCGAAAATAACAAATCACAATTCACAGACATACAACAGGAAAACACAGAGAGGAATTTATTCCACTCTTCTTTTTCATTCGATTCAACTCTCTTAACATATGAGAAATTACATCATTTTACACAAAATGGCCGAAGCGTGAAACTCTTAACGCAATTCAATGTAGATTGGATGTATACCAAACAAATCATCCTTTGGCTCTGATTGGTTGTTTATACACGAACACACGTACATAAAACACATAACAACGAACCTGAAATTTTATTTGTTCCACTTTTGAAAACACATCGTGTCTAGCTCTCCATCTCAAATCGCTCATTGGTGATATTAAAATTAACCCTGAGCGCTTACGAAAAACATAAGACTTGCAATGTGCGATGTGATGTGGCACGTATCGCATCGCAACAAAACAACTTTAACATGCGGGTGCAAATCCGTTAAACTCTGAAGCTTGCGATGTGCGCTTGCGCTATCCTCTCGAGCTTGAAACGTGCCCTTTGCGATCGCATCGCAATAAAAATAAAACATCTTGGGGGCGGCTTTCAAAGGTAAAACTTAAACTTTGCGAAATGCGGGCTGCGGGTGGCTTAAAAGCGGTAAATGGGAAATACGAAAAAGGTAAGGAAATAAGGAGAAACAAAGGTTTGTGCGGGTTTGCAATGAGGGAAGGTTTGTGGGTCCCGCCAGATCGCATCGGCGTACTTTTAACTTTTGGCTAAGTGTTAAGAGTTACAACTTAAAAGTTGTGAGTTGCGGTATGCGAGGAGTTAAACGGTGGGAGGTGCAATATGGTGTGAAGGTAAGAAATAGTAAAATGTAAAGGTTTGCAGCGGTTTACAATGCGGTAAGGTAGGTGGGTCCTGTCAATATCACATCGGCGGAGATTTAACTGATGGCAAAATGTTAAGAGATAAACGGTGAATGTTGCAGGTGGTGAAGTGCGGGCAAATTGGTAGGTCAAGGGCAGAAAAAAAAAAAAATACAGAGTAATGACTTTAGGTACTCTGTTTGTGAATTTTGCATGGATTTAGTGAAAAAGCCTCTAGATCTGAAACCTGCCTATTGTCCTTCCTACACCAAAATTCAATTGAGTGTAAGTTGTTGCCACTATTTATTCATGACAATGATTGAGAGTATTTCCAACAAAAAATATTAAAAATAAAAATATTTAATCTCGTCACTCGCTTGGCTCGGTGGCCCTCCCACACTCACCTCAACACTTCCCCTACAACGCCACAATGATACGTTGGTATGAGTTAGTCAAACAATGTATATTTATTTATTTATTGTTGCCTCTACGCTTGGCAGTTAACTCATATGCTTTTGCGAAGGGAAAACTCAACCCATTCGTTGGCTCTTCAACGCTCGCTCAACACATTCTACTACACTGCTCACAAAACAATCGTATCACGAACTCCACACAAATAAAATGCATATTATCAACAGATACACGATCATAGGAGGTCTACGCCGCCAACGCATATCACATAATCTCACACTTGTGCGACCAACATTCTCCGTTCAGCTCTCCCGTGCACATACAAATTAAACACATCCTAGATCTTCTTAGTTAGCGAAATAATTCTGCAGGCATCGTCTCTAATGGTGATTGCTGGCAGTCACAACTTTCCATGCTCGCCAATCAATCGAATCCTCCAACCGACGCCAACGAATTGGTTCCTAAAAACAGTGCCTCCAAATAACGCCAAGCACTTCGATCACTCCACGTCCAACATGACGATGCTAGGCTTCTTCTGAGCCTCTTGCCAGGCTTTCTCTCAGCCTCTTGTTCAATTAAAAGAATTAAAACATTTTCTTTTTCTGATCACTGCAAAACATGATACCACAAGAACGATTCTAATCACTGGACTGCACTCTCAAAATCGTTGTGAGAAAAAAAAAAGAAAAAAAAGGAAAAAAAGAAGATGTGCACTCCCGATCGAATCAACAACTACACCAGTCGGCTCAAATGCTCACAAACATAACAAATATAAATTATTACATAATGTTTATGAGATCAGAACGGTTTTCTAGAAAATAGGATATAAGACTAATCTAGGACATAATGCAAACAATTAAACAATTTTTCTCTATTATTATCAAGTGATTTGATCATCTTAAGTCTATCTTTAAGTCTATCTTTAATAAGTATAATCTATGGAGTCCTGAGGGTATCAAATTTTTGGAATTGTAAATTTTTTAAGTTTTGCATTAAAAAATTGGTTTGCATCTCAACAGATTTAATCCCTATAAAAACTACATAAACTTTTTGCTAAAACATATGTATACTAGCTTTAATATTTTCTTGAATATCACATTTCAGCTACAAATTAAACAACTTCTTCCCCATCAAATAAGAAAAGTACATATCTTCTTCAAATTGAAATGGGAAAAGTTCATCTGTACACTTTTCTTTCTTTAATTAATGATAATGATTAAAAAATATTTTGTTTAATAAAATATTTCAAAATCACCTTACATAAACAGCAAAAACTATTTTAAAGAATGAATTAAGTCTTTTCTCATTGAATTGTGACCCTAAATAAATAAATAAAAAAATAAATATATATATATATATATATATATATATATATATATATATATATATATATATATATATATATATATATATTTATAGACTTATAATTCCATACATATAAATGAGAGAAATATGATAATAAAAATTAACAAAACTATTACTCAATAACATATTTCAAAATCATATATATATATATATATATATATATATATATATAAAATATTTTATTCAATGTTATGACAACACTAAATTAGTGTGTAAGATTTCTTTTTTATGGAGTACAGAATGCATTTCAATATAATTGTTTGACTATTAAAGTATTTAAGTTGATAGACATGTCCTTTTTGTAATAGGGTTTCTAGAATTTTTATTTAATTATCAATAATTATTAGATAAATGGTAGGCATTTAACCTTCATAAATATTCTAGAATTTTTTTTCTAGAATTATTTTTATAGTATACACAACTCAAAGAGTAAGATTTATTTTCAAAGTAGTTATGCATTTATCCCATTTTAATTAAATTCATTAAGAAAAAAAAAAATCATATGAAATGAGTTACCATTTTTTTGGACATGTAGTATTGATAAACCATGGTATTGAATCCTTGTATTGTAACACAACCTATTTACATATTAAAAATACCCATCATAAATTGGTTGTGAATATCTATGATTACAAATCTTATTACATGTTTTTAAAAAAAATGTATATATATGTTGAACTTATATACTAATTAATTTTAATAAAATAATTAGTAATTAAATTCAGACTTCGATCCATATCATGAAAAGAAAGAAAACTTTCCATAAAAATCACATTATCAGAGTTTGGTCAACCCGGTTCGAACCATCTCGTGTGGTTCATCTTCATGACAAGATGAAGAAATAGGTCCCTTCATCTATTTAAATTGATGCCAAGACATTTTTATTTATCTTGTCTTGACAATGAACCACATGAAATGGTTTGAAACGCGTAGACAAAACTCTGATAATGTGATTTTTACCAAAAGTTTTCTTGTTTTTCAATAATAATTATTATTACTATTTAAATAAAGTTATAATATGATTAATTAATATGAATTTTTATAGTTTTATTTATTTATTTATTTTAACAACTTTAAATGCACTATTTTAACAATTTTAAATGCAGATGAATGTCTTTCAGATTAATCACGTCATTAGGATTTGGTGGACTTTTCAAACCAATTAATGTGGTTCATCCTCAAGAAAAGGTGGAGAAACTTATCGATCTTGATGAATAAATAGTGCAAATGAATTATCTCCTCACTTCCACCATAGGAAATTAAGGAAGGCAATGGAAATTGAAAGGCATGTTGATGATGGTTGGAAATTAAGTAAGATTTAGACTACAGTTCTCACTAGGAAATTTTGTTTATATATATATAATATTTTTTTTGGTCCTTCATTTTGTTTTATTTTTCTTATTTTATTAAATCTTATTTATTATCTCCTTAAATAATATAAATACAAATTTTACTACTCCCTAATTCCTATTATATTTAATTTACTTAAATATGGTGTATTTCTTTATGTTACTTAATAATAATTTATATAAAATTCCTTAACCATATTTTTAATAAATTTTTTGTTTATTTTTTATAATCAATAAATTTCTTATTTGATATTAATTCTTAACTAATTTTCTAATGGCTAGTTCTTAACATCTAGTCATAAGCGATAGTTATTAACAACTAGTTCTTAACAGCTATTTCAGGCAATGATGCATCTCCAGTGTTTATTCATCAAGATCGATTAGCTTCTCCACTTTGTCCTAAGGGTGAACCACATTAGTTAGTTCGAAAAGTCGAACAAATCCTAATGATATGATTAATCTGAAATACATTCATCTACATTATGGATCACAAAATTCTTAGATCTAACTTTAAATGCATGATAATAAATGATGTGATTAATACGAAAGACATTCATCTACATTATTGATCACAAAAGTTTTTGGTCTAACTTTAAATGCATAGTAAAAAAAGTGTTTTAATGTTTATTTTCTCTATCAACATTAGTTAACCATTTAATTTATATGAGTGCGTTTCACTTTACATCTATTTATATAATTAAAAAAAAAATTATTTAAAATAAATATTTAAATATTTTATTTTCAATTAAATTTTAAACTATTTTAATTAAAAATAATCATTAAACTATTTATTATAATAATATTATTTTATGTTAAATTTAAAAAAAAAGGTTATATTCTCCTTTCACCTACATGAAAATAAAATTAAAAAATCTTCCTTTAAAAGCCAACTTTAAATTGGGAAAGCATTGATAATAGTCTATGTATCACCAACATTAAATAGCAGATAGCTATTTTTTTTTTTTTTGGTTTAGTCTATCTATAATGTGGAATTGGTAAGTGTCAATAACAACACACATCAAATATTAAATAGCACATATCAAATATTAAATAGCATAGATAATGATTTCCCTCTCTTTTCTTTTCTTTGGGTCATTTTATCTATAATGTGGAATTGATAAGAGTCTATAACAACACATATTAAATACCATAGAGTTTATGAATTTTTTTTTCTTTAATATAAATTTTCAATTGAAATACAATTACATTAACAATTAATCTAATAGGTTTAATAGGATTACACTTACATTATCAATTAATCTAATACAATCAAATTAACCATTAATCTATTGCCTTTCCATTTTTACTTTTCTTTAATTAAAATAATATAATATTCAATAATTTTCTATAAATTTAATAAAAATATAATTACATTAACAATTAATCTAATACAATTACATTAATGATTAATATATTAACTTTCCATTTTTATTTTTCTTTAATAAAAATAATATAATATTGAATTAATTACGTTGAAAGGAATTTTCTTTGTTGGTTTCTGGTGGACAAACACTGTTCATCTTAGCTAATGAGAAGCTTTGGTTTTCGCTCTTCCAACCAATCAGATTTTAGCATTTGTTTATACCTCCTAGAAATAAAAAATTTCCATCTATCTAGCCACCAGGAACGTTATCGAGTTTTGGGCCAAAGCTCACATATCAGCGGAATTTTGAACATGATCACTACCAGATTTGTTGACGAGATTTGGCCTTGTTCAGAAATTTCGGATTCTAGAACCCTTAAGAGTATCAATGAGCCAGAGAATTGTCTCTGCTAGTAGTAGCAAGTTTCAGTGTATAAGCTTTCTAAGGCCTATTAAAAAAACCTCATTTCTTTTATCGGGGCCCTCCAAAACACCAGATTTTGAAAACCAAGGTTTCGGGAATTTAAGGGCTCCCCTGGAGGTAGAGGAAAATACAAGCTAGTTTTGTATTTTACCAGCTTTAGGGAAATTAGAAAGACCTATGGGGATTGCTTTTATGTTAGTTTAATTCTTCAGGGTTTTAGGATTTTTGTGGATGAAAGTAATGTCTCTATGTTCCGAGTATTGCCCTAAGTTGCAGAGATTGTTGGGGACTAAGCGTAACAGCATGACCATGTTTTTTATAAGAGGGGAATGCATTGGTGGAGCATATAGGATTATATAGCTGCACGAAGAAGGTGAGTTACATAAGTATTTGGAATTTTTTCCATTATGAGTTTCATTAGGGTTTGTGATGGCTACAGGGATTTGAGGTTTGTTTCGTGCCCTAATTTTCATGGGAGTTGTAAGCTTTATAATGATGAAGATGAACTAATAAGGTGCCTTGATTGCAATGACAATGTCTTGATAAGGTGCTTTGTATGTTATTGAAGATTTGAAGGGTTTAGTATGCATTTACTACTCTTGATCTCTCTACAATATGTGATATGTGGTGCTGATGATATCATTTTTTTTGTTCCCGAAGTCTGACTTCAACACCTAATTGGTTCAAGGAAAGTCTTCAATTTTTCTTAATGTGGTCGTGATTGCGAAATGTGAACAACAACATATTTCTATCTGTTTGTTTCTTTTTCATAGACTGTGTTTCAATGTTTCTTTGGAAGTTTGGGAAGATTTTCTTTATTTTTTCTATGCATGGATTTTTAGCCACCAAAGATTTGGTTTAAAGTTAAGTCCATGCTTATTAGGCACACATATTCTTACATTTGATCACTGTGAAGCTCCTAATGTATCCATTGATCAGGTTTCAGTTAAGCGTTTCTTTTGGGTTGGATTGGGAGAGAGGCGCTAATATAGACTATGATTATGATAAATGAATTTTTATATTTATTCATTACTGGTGTGTAGAGGATACTTTTATATTGCCATTGCCTTTTTCACCAAAAGAAGCCACTAGCTTGTGGTCATTGTACCCGTAGCATATTAGAATATTTTGTTTTGACTAGAAATGTATTTTATTTTGACAAGAAATGTATTTTATTTAAATATGTACAATAATTAAGATTTCTCGTTGTTGTACATGAGGGGTGGTTGCACGGCATGTCTTATGCCAACAATGTATTTCCTATGAAAGAGAGGCATTGCATTTCTCTTGTAGATGATCTTGGTTTTCTCTAACTAGATACAACGAGCTCCACAGGCTACCATATGAAATTCTTCAGCAAACCATGCTAGCATTTGAATGAGTTTTCATAGTACACTTATGTTCATGGATGTTATCTCATTTGTATTATATTTTTTCCATTTTGTTAGAATGTTGTGATTGATTTCTTATAGATAAAATTATATATTGTTTTAGAGAAAACAAATTGTATTGACAATCTCAAGTTAGAAGTAAGCACCGTCTTTACCATTTATGCCAACCATTTCCAATAAAACCCTTTTGACAAATCCTCTAAAGACTCAATTCGAAGTATCAAGTAGTTGATACATGCCTGATTGCGAACAACAACATATTGCTATCCAGGTCAATAATATGTTGCTCACAGTTTAATGGCACTTGTTCTCATACAGGACCAAGGTTTTATTTTCCCTTATTTTGGAACATTCCCATTCTTATTACTAATATAAAGGGATAAGATTGTTGACATCCAACAAACAAATTGACATATAATGATGGATGTAATCACTCTGGAAATGTCACTTATGGGTTTTATTTGGAACAAATGCTCGCCCAATTTATGCTTTTGAATCTGTGTACAACCTATTCATTAAGAAAATAGGTTTTCCAATTTCATTTTGAACAACATAAATGACAAGCCAAGAAGCAAGAAGAAACAAATATCTACCTCATCCCCATCCATTTCTACACAACCCCCTGTATCCTAAGTCTTCTATTTAAAGAACTCATGTGTTATGATCTATCCTTATGTTCTGAGTCCACCATCAGTATGTGCATCAGGACAAGTATTAAGTTCCTTTGTCAATGTTTAAGATGCCAGTGTGGACCTCCCAACAAGCATGTAGTTACATTTGAGCCCTACGTTTTTCTAGCTTAATTTATTTTTCCCCAATATTACATAGAATTAGTGATCTAGCATTATAAAATCCATCTAAAAGGAGTTGCATTTGAGCCCTGAGTTTTGTTAGTTTAATTTATTGTTTCCTAATCCTACAAAGAATTGGTGAATTTGTGATCTGCCCTTATAAAATCCCTCTGAAAGTTAATCGTAAGGAAAATTGGAGAATTTTAATGGAGCCAGCACATCCAAAAAATTTTAACTTGTTCAAATATCTGGCTTTTTTTCCCCTTACCAATTTGTGCACTTCTTTTTCTTTTTTGTGTACCATGTGGAATTTACAATGTGACAAAGAATTTTCTGCAAAGAGACAATATACATTATTTTCATTAAAACCACGTAAATAAGGTTGTTTGTGGAATTAAAAATGTCACTTTAAAATTTATAAATCAAAACTTGCATTCATGCAAGCTAACTTTTCATAATATAAATATTCGATCTTGATAGTGCACCAAAAATTAGAGGAAATAACAAAAATTTATGTCAAAATGTTATAATCGCATTGTAATGATACAAGATCTTATATCCATTTTAATTGGACCCAGAATTTCTATACATGGATTTTCTCTCTTACATCTCTAAAAATAGTAATTAAAATTGCTTAGTGGGACTCTCAGTTAGAGTTAGTAGTGGAACAGTTATCTCCACGACATAAGAAAATGTCTTCAACTGTAAATAGAGTTGCAAAGATGGTTGTTTCTCAAGTTTTTGTTAAAGGGATAGCTAGAGGTACAGATGTTGAAGGAAAAGAACTGTTAAGGTATCCAATACATGTCATTTTTATGTGCCTATATGTTTTGGGTCATCCTAAGGTTGTTTTCAGCAGTAGAGGAGACTGCGGAACCAGACTTGATGAAGCAACATCTAGGATTATTCTAAAGTTTGAATCCTTAATCACCATTATATTAGATGGACCTTCTTCTAGATCTCTGTCAATACCTTCTTCTCCAAACACAGCAGCTGATGATTGGGGTTCTAAAGAACCTAAGACTTTAAATAAATAGCGGCCATTTCCATCCCAACTGGTTGCATTTGATGTTGCCTGGTGCTCTTACTTATATCAATCTATTTTTTGGAAAGTCAAGGATGCACAATCCCTTGAAGAGGATTTAATTAGAGTGGATTTCTAGCTTGAAGTTCCAATTATGAAAAAGTGCAAGACAACATCCGGAGATGAGGATTATGCTAGTGATGACTCAAAGGCCATTCACAAGAAGGTCTCAATTACTACTTTATATTCACATGCACTCGGTATTCTCATGTTCATAGAAGCAGCAGCTAGGATTATTCCAGACTTTAAATCCTTAATCACCATTATATTAGATGAAACTTCATCTAGCTCTCTGTCAAGACCTTCTTCTCCAAATGTAGCAATTAATGATTGGGGTTATGAAGAACCTCAGACTTTAAGTCAACAACGGCCATCTGTAGCCCAACTGGTTGCATTTGATGTTGCGTTCTCTTACTTATATCAATTTGTTTTGTGGAAAGTCAAGGATGCACAATCCCTTGAAGAGGATTTAACTAGAGTGGCTTGCCAACTTGAAGTTTCAATGTTGCAGAAGTGCAAGACAACATCCGAAGATGAGGATGATGCTAGTCATGACTCAAAGGCCATTGACAAGAAGGTTTGAATTACTAATTTATATTCACATGCACTCGGTATTCTCATGTTCCTATTGAATGTATAGTTATAATTATTCATCTATGAGGATGGCACCTAAGTGGATAAAATGTGCAAATCTTTTCAATCTTAATTTTTGTATTGTTGTGCTCTATTTTTTATGATGTTTTTTTTTACCTCTAATGAGATGATCTTGTTGGTGGGATACATAAGGAACATATCAACAATTTTACTAGACTGATTTGCAGGGTACATATACATATACATATACATATACATATATCAGTTGGTTTCCATGGATATGGAATTCTAAAAGCCACTAACTATTATCAGTATACCTTAGTAACTCAAGGTTGCTAGGTTGCCATATAAGTTGCCTTTAGATTGTTTATTTTTATTCTCAATTTAAAATTTTGAAAAAACGTTTCACTTCTTAAACACACCTCTTCATATGGTCTTTTTGTATTTTCTAAACCATTAATTAATCCTATTAAAACAGGTTAATAACTTTGCTTATTATGGAATACCTACTTCAATCTCAATAGGTGTTATTTTTGGTTAATTCTATAAACATAGTTTGAGTCTAAATTCTCATCATTACATGCATTTTATAGGTTCTCGAAGATCATTGCCTCAAACTTTACAATAGCTTACTTTTCTTACTTTGGTGCCGAAATTTGTGTTGAAGAAAAGAAGTTTAATTTGAGGTTGTATCAAATGATTTCAGAAATAGCCAACCTAATGGGATCAAGTACACATGCCTTGGCCTTGGGTTTACCTCCAGTGACATCACTTCGAACAGGGGGCCAATTAGATTTCAGAAAAATCTCACCAATCAGTTCTGCAAATGGCTTTACATCTCCTTGTTGTACACGTTTGTTCATTACATTGCACTAAATGACATTTTTATGCACCAGTTTGTGCAGAAGATGTATTATAGAGATATGTTGTTGTGGCTTACTTTTTAGTTTTCCTAATTGCAAGTTCTTCAAGTGAGACACCCGATGAGATTAAGTGGAAATCGATAGAAACATTAGTAAGGCTGGGCATACTGCAATTGGCAAGCAAAATGGATGCTGCAAATAAGGAGACAACACGAGAAACATTAGAACTGAACATTAGAAGGTTGCAGAAGGCAAATTAGAAGGTTGTAGAAGGCACAAAATGATTTTCAGAATATTGTTGTGATTGCAACTAGGTTAGTGAATTGCAGTTACTCCAGTATTTTTATTCTAATAATTTTTTTAATTCTATTACTAATGAATCTTATATGCTATGCTTCAATATTCAACATGCTATTAGTGAGACAGACACTTGTTGTGAAGGGAGTTCTAGCTGCAGAGATTGAAACTGTCCTCCGTGGTGCAAATAAGAAACTAAATGACATCCTCAGTAGTCCTGCTATAAGCATTCATCATATCGGTCACTTTTTGTCTCAGATTTTCTTTCCATCTGGGGAAAATGATGAAGCTCAGCCAGAGCTGATGCCAAGGATTTTGAGGATTTTGTTTATTGGTGATGTTGTTTTTGTGAGGGTGTTAACTGTTGTATGTTCAGCAATTCCAGCACTACTCCTTATTGGTAAATGTTTACATCGCCAATCATTGACAGAGATGGCTCTGAAGCGAATTGGAGTTGTTTTTATCATATTTCTACAAAGTCTGTCTCCAGTTTGAATTCCGCAGAGCCGACAAAATCCTGAGGTCAATCGCCCTCGAAATTTTCTTCTTCTTTAAAATCTATATCTATGGCAGGATCTCCCAATAACTTCAGTCCGTGTACTTATGATAAAATCCCATAATTAATCCAAGTTTAAAGTGAAACTACTCGGAACATTGAGCCTCCATGCAAAACCCTTTCCCTCTGTATCCATGAAAACCCTCAGCCTTTCCTTTCTATGAGGGTGGTATTTCAAGGGTCCCGCCACAAGTAGTTATAATCGTTGTAGAAGCTTCCCCAGCAGCTTGTTGACTCACAGGAAAAGTACGGGGCTCAGCTTTCTGTCTTCTACAATGTGGGTATCCTCACCATTAGATATATGAGTGATGAAGTCCAAACCCAGACGGTTGAAATCTCCATTTTGAGTGTGTTCTTCTTCGTTGGGGACAGCTGGCCTCTTCCACAAACATTGCATGAAAAATCCAACGCTAGCAGCGGCTATTAACAGAAGCTGCCACATTGTGATCTCTGGTCAAAACTATAACTTGCAAGGTCACCTTTTTCCGCTGTCTAACAACCAAATCCTGGCGTCATTGCAGAAAATCCCTGCATTACTGATATAAATAAGGAAGCACCAGCTCAAGAAATCGTGAAAAAGGGTTTTGAGTGCTTCTTCCCAGTGTTATGTCTGTCTTCAACCTTGGGATCTCTAAACAAGTATTCTTCCATAATCACTGGCATTGCCAAGGCCTGTTACTATCACTCACTTCACTACAAGAAATAAAGGCAAAATTTCCCTCCCACACACCATTCTAAATTCAAACAAAACTAGATACCAGACAACTAGATTAGAATGTGGTGGGAAGCAAAGTTTCAGTTGTAATTACTTTCATGTACTAAAATATTCAATATATTTTAAGGAAGTACCTAACGTTAAGTGGAATGGTCACATGGCTATGAACCTGTCTTGAAAACTACATCGTGAAGCTCATGAATCCATAAATACTCCTTGGTTGGGTTGTGGTCAGAGCTAGATCTTCGCATTATAATTTGCTTTCAAATTGTCTTAATTTTCGTTATTTTTCTTGAAATTCGATTAAACAAGATTAGTGGTGATTTGTCTTGAAAACTGGCTGATACAAAATGATTAAAATTATGAAATATGTTACTTAAATGGAAAATTTGATCTCTCTCTGAATTGGTTGATTGAAGGCTCAGTAAAATATGCTAGATTATAAATTTTAGCTACAAAGCTTTTTTGCAACCAGATTCTCGACCATAAAGAAAACATACAAAAGATAATAGTTTGAATACCCACAGGGCCATATCTGGTACACTAGTGCAAATTCACTACATCAATTACGAGTGTAAAAGTATTGGTGCAATTCAGGGGGCAATCAAGGGCCAAATAATCATTGCCCTTCTGTTTAAAACAAAACCAGATAAATCTGGTAAAAAAGGAAGAGCAGGAATGTGAATTCTGCAAACCTTTTGGAAAATGAATCCTCATATAAGGGACAAATCAGAAAAAAAATGTTTTAAATATTGATTTTCATAATATTATTGGTATCTTGACCCAGATATTTTTTTGGGTAAATTTATATATGATTATATTTTAATGGAAAATTTGTATATTGTTATATTTTATTGGAATTATCATTTGGCCCCTTATAATGAACTCTATCAGATTGGGTTTCTCCGAAATAGTGGAAGAGATCAATTTAACTAGTTAGAGTTTAAATTATATAAATACTTTACATTTTAAGAATGAGAATTTAATATGAAGTTGTGTGTTCAAAGATGGATTTAATTGATGTCTCCAAAAAAATAAAGAATTTGTTGAAAAGAAAAATGGCATCCAAAAAACAATTTAAGAACTATGAAATTTGCTTTGGTGTACTCAAACATAGAAAAAGTTTAATTAAAACTAAAAAACACAAGAGAATTTCTTTTAAGTGAATAATGAAATTAGAAAATTGTCATATATATAATTAATTAAATATTTATTAAAATTAATTAAAATTAATTTTAAAAAAATGGTTTTATTTATAAAATATAAAATTAAATTATTAATAATGGATAGATTACTATTAAAGTAACTTAAAATGAAAGGAAACTCTTCTATCAATAAAATTATTTTCTTAATGGAAATGAAATATTTTCAATCAATCCAATTATTTTCTTAATAAAAGTTAGAACCACTTAACTTGTATAAAAATTATTAAAAAATTGAATTGAGATTGGCAAAGCCTAGGCTACCCTTATTTAATATTTAAGTAAACAATTTATAAATCTCATTAGCTTTCCCATCCATGTCCAATGCCTCGCTTCTTGGCAAAAGGACTAATGCGATTTCATAATTCTGTAGGGTATTTTATCATAAGTCTAGAGGATATTTTTAAGTATACTTTAATATTAATTCATTTTCAAATATTTATTCATAACCCATAGGATATTTTACAATATACAAAATTAAAATAATTTTTCTAACATTTTCTTTTATAGAGATATATATGAAGTTTCAAATACCATGGGTTGTCAAAACCTAAACCACAAAAACCACCAATGGTAAAATTTCATATATATATGTGTGTGTGTGTGTGTGTTAAAAGAAAATATTTTAATTTTGTATATAATAAATATCCAATATTCTTATGAATTGATAATCAAAAAAACCATTTTAATGAGTGTTGATCTACGTTGGTTATAGGTAGGATATTTTATTTGTACTATAAGAGGGCCACCTATAAATTCCAAAATGAGCACAAACATATCCGCCTAAATTACAAACCAAGGCACATTCATAATTTGAACTAAAGAAATTTCCAGAGAGGAAATTATATTAAATAAATATTGTAGTTTTATTTTACAATTGATCCCTTTATATAATTTTGGTGGTCATAATCACTATGTCAAAATTGGATATATAATTCAACCATCTTCATAAATATCTCCATGATATCTTTATGAATCTTTCCAAAGATATTTATCCCTATCTTTTTCCATTTTTCCACTTTTTATTTTTTATAGAATTATACTAAATAAACATTATATTTTGCACTCTTATTTTATAATTGGTCCCTTTATATAGCTTTAGGTGCAATAACAAGCATGTCGTAATTGGATGATTAATTCAACCATCTCCACCATATCTTCATAAATCTCTCAAAAAATCTTTAACTTCTCTCATTTTTCTTCATCTATAATTCTTACATAGAATTATTGAATTAATTTACATCATTACAAATATACCATATTGATTTATTATACATGAGAGTAGGATTTTATCTTTCATACACCACCTTAACATGTGCTCGTGAACATGTTTCTCTTTATTTTTCACTGGCCTCATCTTTTTCCTCATATCTTATGTTCTTTTCTTTTAATGCCTTATGACTTATATGTAACTATATCCTGGGCTTTCTATGGATTAAATTCAACCATTACACCTATGGGTTTTTATGGATGACCCTCAACCATCACACCTCCATGTTTATATGGTTTACCCTCAATTGTCACATCTCTAGGCTTTTGTGGATGACTCTCACCCATTAAATCCCAAATGTTTTACAGCATCATACATCTAACCATTACAATATCTAGGTGGTTTCAATTTATCCTAAACATTTCACCCATATTTTTTCGATGACCATGAACCATAAACATCAATGGGTTTAGAGTACCACAAACAATTCTTTGTCATGACAAGTGGTTTTGGCTTACCGCACCACCACAAAACTGTTTTTACAGCACCACAAACTTTTAAATGGGGAATACATTCCTATTAGGTTTACATCAATATCATTTGACTTTGCTACCTATAATTCCAAAATATGAAGTTAATCTAGCATTTTATACAAACACTTAATTAACACCATTTATTTTCCATGTGAAAAGGATTGTTAAATTGTGGAAGGATGTGTTTCATGGATTCATCCCATTTGCACCTCAAATTGAACACATGATATATTATTCTTACCTTGCTTTGTGCCATTCATTTTGTTTATTTCTTTATCTTCTTTTTTCTTCTTCTTTCACTTATATCATCTTTCCATTTCACTACAATGTTCTATTTGTTTTTTTTTATTAAGTGTAGAGGTCCACATTTCGTCTTCCTTTTTATTTCATCTTCTTTGTTCATTTTTTGCATGCTTCCTTTACTAACTTTGTGTTTTCTCATCTTCTTCTAATTTTGTCATCTTGCACATTTTATCCTTCAAATATTACATTGTCCCTACATAAATAATCTATGGTAAGAGGGAAGTATCCTTCCAACAAGACATGCATGACACCAATTGGAAAACTTGCTCGACGTAGCAATACCATGATTTTAAATTTCTTGAACATTGGTTTTCTAATTTTACCTTCACTTTTTTTTTGCATGAATTTTTATTAGTATTAATTTAAAAGATCATGAAACAACTACCATGTATCCATTGTTTTCTACTAAGTTAACCATAGACGACCTCAAATTTCCACTAGGAAAACCAAACATATCGATTGCCTATGGATGGGAAAGTCTAACCAAAATTAAAAAAAATTATCTAAATAAACAAGCTTATCAACTATTGAACTATGAATATAAGTGCTACTCTAATACATAATATAAATTTAGGGATTTGAACTCGTGTAGGATCCTTGTCACTTGACAGTGGAGGTACTGGAGGCTTTACAACACACTGGATATGTCTCTCAAAATGGGATATCATAGCATCTAGGTGCTCCAAACATGAACTTTCCATTGGGCACACATTGTATCATTCAAGGCAGAGATAATATCATTCCATTCCTCATGTTTCTGGTCAACACTGGTATGAAATCAAAGAAATCCAAAACCCCCCCTTCGGTTCTAAGATACTAGATAAAAACCATTCAAGCATCCTTGAAATTACTAAATAACCAAAATCCTATTAAAAAAAAAACTCCAAGACCTTCATGTGAAGGGTGCCTGCCCAAATTCAAGCGCCTTTTATTGCATGGGTCCTTTTTCTAAGAAGAGAGGAATTGGACATGGGTAAGCCGATGAGATTTATAATCATCATTTTGAAAGTCAAGAGTGGCATACTTGCTCAATTTTTTTCTAGATCTTTGAAGTTGTCCTCTGAGTTGTATACACCTGATTGGTGAAAACAAGGGTTTGAAAAAAGAACCTTATTTTGTCGTCACAATTTTCTCAGTCTTCACAAAACTTATATTCCTTCTTTGTGTCTTTGTACCATATTCCTTTTGTATGGTACTTGAAATTATAGGATAAACATATATTGTGAGTTAAAGGAGATAAGGGTTCATCATCATAGTCAGCACGATTTTGAGTCTGGACAAGCCTTATTAGGTGTATGATTATTTATTTCTATGGGTGATAGATAGTCGTTTAGACCTTGATTCTCCTCAATTCAAAATAAACCATTTTTGGAATTCACTAAGTAATGCACAACTTATTATTGTTGATTCTCAATTATCAAGAATTCTTTCTAATGGTGAATATTGAGAAGGAGTGGCTGCAGTCTACATTGTTTATTTTGCCACTGAAATATTACTTTTATATTTTGCGAATGCAACATAGAACTTGTTTTTTATGTGCATGACTTACTGATCTAGGTTAATTTCTTCGTTTTCACTTTGGGATTGGTCTTGTATTCCTTGGAGTGAGCGCTAGACAACCATCCTAAAAAAATCAATAATTTTTTAACGAATTTATAAGTATATTTAAATTTTCATACAATGAGATACAATATTTCTTTACTTTCATCCAATTAACAAATAAGATCTTTATATCAAGCTCAGAATAACAAATGGGCAGCAAAATAATTTAGTAGAGATAGCCCAAACCTAAGCAAGAAAATTGCAGCCATACTCATAGGACAAATTTCTAAAAAGAATGTAAACATTATCATATACATTGACAAACAAATGATAAACAATGAATACTTCATCAAAAATTGTTTTTTAAACAATTTATAAGTATATTTAAAATTTCATACAATTACATATTTATTTTCTTTAATCCAATTAACAAATAATCTTTTTATATCAAGCTCGAAATAAAAAGGGGGCAACAACATAATACAAAAGAGATATCCCAAACCAAAGAAATAAAATTACAACCATGCTGATAGGAAAAATTTCTAAAACAATGTAAACATTGTGATATACATGGACAAAAAAATCATAATTATTGAATACTTCATTGAGAATTGTGTCAAAAATGCTTATGATAAGTATTGAATACTTCATCCACATTTCTGTCAGAAATGGTTATGATAATTATTGAATACTTCCTCCACAATTGTGTCAAAAATGGTTGAAGTTTAATAACTCGCAAATGACAAGAGGTCAGATAGATATTGTACAGATATAAGAGAGCTCTCATGTTAATGAAAGACTTATTTATATTGAAGTGCAAGATCCGAGGGGAAGTGGAGAAAGACACACACTCTTCTAGATGAAAATTCAAGTGAATAAGAAAAAAGTTAAATGTTTTTTTTTAATAGAAGTTCTCAATACAATCTAATTTTTACATATTTCGTTAGTGGATTTGGATTGGAAACATATGAACATCCACATCCATGTTCATTTGGTTCTTCAGATAACATTTGATGGTTGCATTGGGAGAATCACTATGCAATATAAAATTTAGTTTCACATAAATCTTCATTTTTATAATACAATTTGACATAGATAGTGTTTTTATTAATACAGTGGAATGTCATCTAACAACACTAATTTTCATTAACCCTAAGACTAATATTTATAATATTATTTAAACATGGCCTTGAAAGAAAGTTTAAGAGCTGTTGTGGGACCTAAAAGTTTTCCAAATGGGGGTGTTGTGATCCAAAACAAATAAATAGGAACTAAGAATCATATTTACAGCATAAGAACTAAAGATTGGCTAAGTGGGGATGGCACAAAAAAGTATGTTTCATAATTTAAAATCCAATAATCCATGTAATCAATAACATGTCATTCATACGTTTTTCCCTTCAATGTGAGATTTTGCACCCCATAGGTTTACATGAATTATGTACCCTTACATGTATCACAACCAGAAATTTTCATTCCATATTCATAACTCCTCCTTTGGGCATTATTTTGCACCTCATGGTGCACTTGCTACTATATAGAAAGGAGAATACAAATCATTGATATTCATATGATTCTTAATATGTAATATCCAAAAGACACCACAAAACTTACTATTTACTATTTACACTCCAAAAATGCCAAAGAGTATCTAGAATGACAACGGCTCATCGTGAGATTATTTACATGACATACACACACACACACATATATACACTGCATCCATACCATAAATTATAGCATACCAAAGAGCCTCAAATTCCTCTATACTCGAACAATGAACTCATATCTGAAACGATGGACTCATACCTCAGATGGCAGGGCAATGGAAAGAAGGGGGAAAAGTGGAGCTGAATATTAGGGTTAGGATTACAGTAACAACATGTGAAATAATCACCAATAATTGAGGAGATAACATGAATGCCGACTTGTGTGGACAATGTATGTCAAATTTATTTTGTTCTTGCCACAAATGGTGCACTGGGGCTTCACCTGAAGGTAATGAGCGGTCAAACAATTCCAGAAATGCTACAACACTATGTTGATGTTTTACACTCCAAACGTTGCACAAGTAGTGATTGATATGAAAACCGTTGTTGCGAAGACGATTCATTAGCCATTGATTTCTTACGAGTATGGGTTGTCTCAACCAATTGTTTTGGAAAATCTAAAAGCTAAAAATTGTTGAAAATTACTTTCCGCCGCTCCATGTACAGGCAGCCACCTTCCATTTTTATCTGCAGAACATTGTACGCGAGTCGCTTTCCATTTTGATTGTTCAGTCAACTTCAGCGTTTTTTGAAACTGAGAAATTTCAACAACGATCCCAGACCTGAATTTTATTAAGCCGGATTTGTGAGAAATTCCGCATCACACTCAGCCGTCCATACGGCTGTCCAAAATCGGACGCGGAAAATTCATAAGCTGGATTTAAAATAAATTTCACGTCACATTTTTTATGACGTCAGCAAATTTTTTTGGCACCCAAAATTGATTGAAGGAGGGTTTAATTTTTGCTTGGCGCCCGGTTCAATGCATGGTATCAAATTTTGTTTTAATATTTGTTTTTAAAAAAAATCATGGGTAAAGTCAACGTATGAATATATATGTTTTACATATATATCAATCATATATATCAATTTGCACATTTCAAAAAGGTGAGGCCATGGGCCACAGTGAAAGTGTTTTGATTTTAATCTTTTTTATTTTTAGTTTTAAAATAAGTTTTTTTTTAAAATAGTTTTTTTTTATATATTGTAAAGTGCTGAGGCATAAAAAGAAAAGTTAAAAGAAAAGGCCCGTGTGCATTTTTTACATTGTAAGTTTTTAATTTTTACACAGCAGTGTAAAAGACTTATATATCATAGCAGTGCATTGTTCAGATTTGTAAGTTTTTATTTTTTACACACAACAAAAGTGTAAAACAGATTTTGAATGGCACAACAGTGCATTCATTTTTTTTTTAGAGACAGAGTATTTTTCAACACACAGCAGTGAGTTGTAAATGCACAGATAGAGTGAAATTTTTAGAGAGTGTGAGTTTTGTGTTGAACTGTGTTTTGAAGCAGTCAAAGTTTTTTTTTGTATTCCCTCAGTCAGAGGAGATTTTGTAACCAATTTTTTGAAGTTTAATGAAATAGTTTTTACAGCGAAAACTCTGTTTCCAATGAAGAAATTTTTAATATTTTCTCTGTGTTGAAGAGGGGAGTTTTATTCTCCATTGTTGTTCTGGAATTTTAAATATTCCAACATGGTATCGGAGCTAGTCCAGGATCTTTGAAGATCAAAGAAGCTGAAGGAAAGGAGTTCTTTGTTGTAGCAACTTCTCCAGTAGTGTGAAGACTCAGTCAAGAAGAATCCAAAGGTATTTCTAGATACAGATTTTGTGTTATTGTTGCAGAACAATCAGTTATTTGAATACACAGTCAAGTGTTTTTGAATCATAGTTAAGAGTGCGGAATGGCTGGAGCCAGCACTGGTATGGGTATGGGAAATATCCATCTCCCAATGTTTAATGGGAAAAATTATGACTACTGGTCAATAACTATGATAGCTTTATTTGTCTCCGAGGACTTATGGGAATTTGTTGAGGATGGCTTTGAAGAGCCAGCAGATGTGAATAAGAGTTTGGCAAGATTAACCCTGCAGAGAAAGACGGTTGAAGAGGAATGAAAGACCTGGAATCTCTCTTTCTTATTGCATCATGCCAGGATGAGAATGCTTCAAGATAGCAAGAACAAGAGATCCAAGAGAATGGGAAACTCTCAAGACAACCTATCAAGGCATGGAAAAAGTGAAGACAACAAAACTTCAGTTGCTGAGGAAAGAATTTGAAACTCTCTGTATGAAAGAGTCAGATACTATTGACTCATTCTTCACTCATGTGATTGGAATGGTCACACAAATAAGATCTCATGGAGATACTCTTGAAGACAAGAGGATTGTGGAAAAACTCTTGAGGATTCTACCCTCAAGATTCGATGTGATTGTCACCACCATAGAGGAGACTAAGGATCTCACAAAGTTCACAGTGGATGAGCTACATGCATCAATGATGACTCATGAGAAGAGATTGGGTAGGAGTGAAAACTCATCTGGAACATGCCTTAAGACCCAAGATGTCTTTCATAAAGAGGAAGAGGGTGCAGAGAAATAAAGAGGAAGAGGTTAAGTCAAAACAGTAGGTAAATGAACAAATCAAAGAATTCCCATGAAGAGTGTCAACTAAATCAAGATTGCGAAGCAAGGGCAAGCACTATAAAAGGTCACTACCGTTCTTACGACAAGGTATGATAAGTCCAATGTCCAATGTCACTATTGTAAAAAATATGGTCATTATGCTAATGAATGTAGAAAGAAGCAGCATGATATGGGAAATAGAACTAGTGCAAATTTCACTAGAGAAAATATTAGCCAAGATAATTTGTTTTTGGCTTGTAATATGGCTGAAGAAAAGAATGAATACTTATGGTTTCTAGACTCCGGTTGCAGTAACCATATGAGAGGAAACTTAGCAATGTTTTCTATGCTAGATGAGAGTGTGAAGTCACAAGTCACACTAGGAACTGATAGCAAAGTTTCTGTTATGGGAAAAGGAAATGTAAATGTTTTAACAAGAAAAGGTGCAAAGAAATCCATAGCAGATGTGTATTATGTTCCAGGAATGAAGTGTAACCTCTTAAGTATTGGACAACTTGTTCAAAAGGGGTATAATGTATTTTTTGAGGATGATGTTTGTACCATCATGTACAAACCACCCAACAAACAATGTATTGCTGAAGTGAAGATGACAAGGAACAGGATGTTCCCTCTTAGAATGAGAGCAGATTTGAAGAATGAATAAAAGATAGCAGCAGTGGCAAAAGAGGCTATCCAAAGCGAACCAAAAGATGAAAATTGGTTGTGGCACTTGAGATTTGGACATCTCAACTTTCGAGGTTTTAATTTGTTGAACATAAAATAAATGGTAAGAGGTTTACCATTGATAGAGAAGCCGGACAGCCTTTGTGAAGGTTTTATCTTCGGGAAACAACACAGAGAAAGTTTTCCTTCCGGGAAAAGCATAAGGGAAAAGGCACCCTTAGAGATTGTCCACTCGTATTCTGTGTGGACCGATGCAACCTATCATTGCTGCAGAACACCATTTGTTAACATCTAGATGATTTTGAAGAAGAAAAACTTGGGTTTACTTTGAAAATAAAGGAAAGTTAAAAATTTCATCAAAATACCCGGAAAACCAAAGTATTTACACATCAAAGTTCTAAGGACTGATAGAGGAGGTGAGTATATCTCTAAATATTTTCTACGTGTTTGTAGAGAAAATGGTATTCAAAAGCAGTTTACAACTAGATATACTCCGCAGCAAAATGGAGTAGCCAAAAGGAAGAATAGAACCATAATGGACATGGTGAGGAGTATGTTAAAGGCAAAGCATTTGCCTAATGATTATTGGGCTGAAGCTGTACATTGTGCAACATACATTTTGAATAGGTGCCCTACAAAAGCAGTGATGAACAAAGTGCCGGAAGAGGCATGGAGTGGCACAAAACAAGGTGTCACACACATGAAGGTTTTTGGATGTGTGGCTTATGCACACATTCCGGATCAGTTAAGGAAGAAGTTGGACAGTAAGGGGGAGAAATGTATTTTCATTGGATACAATGAGGAATCCAAGGCCTACAGGTTATACAACCCATCCACGAAGAAGTTTATTGTGAGCAGAGATGTTCAGTTTATTGAGGAGGAAGCTTGGGATGGAAGCATAGAGAAAACAATGAATGTTAAACACTGTTTATCTCATGATGAAGATGATGATGAATTGGCTGAAATACATCCCCAAACAACAGCACCAACACAAGAGCAACAAGAAACACCCTTGAGGAGAAATGAGAGTTCTTCTCCAAGCACACCACAAGGAGGAAATTCAAGTGCTTCTTCAAGCATTTGTACACCTAGTGAAAGAGGTAAGAAGTTCAGAAATTTGAATGACATTTATGCACAAGAGGCAGCAAATGAAGGTATCAATTCTTTGTTTGCTTTATATTTTCATATTGATGACCCTGTTCATTTCGAAGAAGCCATTAAGCATAAGAAATGGATAGAAGCTATGGATGAGGAGATTAATGCCATAGAAAGAAACAAGACTTGGGATTTGGTTGAAATCCCAAAAGGTAAAGATGTCATTGGAGTTAAATGGGTCTACAAGACCAAGAGTAATGCTGAAGGAAAAATAGAGAGACACAAGGAAAGACTTGTCGTTAAAGGGTATAAGCAAAAGCATGGGATAGATTATGAGGAAACTTTCGCACCGATTTCTAGAATGGAAACCGTGAGAGCAGTGTTGTCCATAGGAGCACAAAACAAGTGGAAAGTTTACCAAATGGACGTGAAGTCAACATTCCTAAATGGAGTGTTAATGGAAGAGGTTTACATTGAACAACCTCTCGGCTATGAGAAGAAAGGCCAAGAGCACAAAGTGTGCAAGTTGAAGAAAGCCCTTTATGGGCTGAAGCAAGCACCAAGAGCATGGTACAATAGGATAGATTCCTATCTATTGGACAATGGATTTGAAAAGTGTGAGGGAGAACCCACCCTCTACATCAAATAAAAGGATGGTAAAATGTTGATTGTAGTTTTATATGTTGATGATGTTATTTTCACAAGTGATGATGATTACCTTATTGAAAATTTCAAAACAGTCATGAAAGAAGAATTTGAAATGACTGATATGGGTTTGTTGAGATACTTCTTAGGAATAGAAGTAGAACAAGATGAAAATGAGATTTTTATCTCACGGACAAAATATGTTAATGAAGTGCTAGAAAGATTTAATATGCAGGAGAGCAAAGCAGCGATCACTCCCACAGTGATGGGATTAAAACTCAGCAGAGAGGACAACAGCAAGGATTTTGATCCTAGCTTGTATAAGAGCATAGTTGGCAGCCTCATGTATTTGACTACAACTAGGCCCGACATAATGCATGTTGTTAGCTTAATTTCCAGATTTATGTAGAAGCCAAAGGATGCACATTGGCAGGTAGCGAAGAGAATTATGAGGTATGTTAAAGGTACAAAAAGGTTTGGTATTTTATATACTGCTTCAGAAAATTCAGATTTAGTTGGATACACTGACAGTGATTGGGCTGGAAGTGTAGATGATCGGAAGAGCACTTCCGGTTATTTTTTTCACATGGGTTCAGGAGCCATTTCATGGGCTTCTAAAAAACAGCCCATTGTAGCATTGTCTACAGCAGAGGCAGAATATGTGGCAGCTACAGTAGCAGCGTGTCAAGCAATTTGGATGAGGAGGATGTTAAGAATTTTGTGCCAAGAGCAGGTAAAAGGAACAGTGATTTATTGTGACAATAGCTCAGCTATTGCATTATCAAAGAATTCTGTGTTTCACAAGAGAACGAAACACATTGACACAAAGTTTCATTACATCAGAGAATTTGTAAACAATGGTGAAATTGTTTTGGAACACTGCAGAACTCAAGAGCAGTTTACAGACATTTTGACCAAGCTATTGGGGCAGAAGAGTTTTGAGTTTTTGAGGAAATGTCTGGGTATGACTGATAACCCAACAGCTGAAAGTAAGGGGGAGTGTTGAAAGTTACTTTCCGCCGCTCCATGTACAGGTAGCCACCTTCCATTTTTATCTACAGAACATTGTACATGAGCCGCTTTCCATTTTCATTGTTCAGTCAACTTCAGCGTTTTTTGAAATTGAGAAATTTCAACAGTGAACCCGGGCCTGAATTTTATTAAGCCGGATTTGTGAGAAATTCTGCATCACACTCAGCCGTCCGTATGACTGTCCAAAATCGGACGCGGAAAATTCATAAGCTGGATTTAAAAGAAATTTCGCGTCACATTTTTTATGACGTCAACAAATTTTTTTGGCACCCGAAATTGATTGAAGGAGGGTTTAATTTTTGCTTGGCGTCTGGTTAAATGCGTGGCATCAAAGTTTGTTTTAATATTTGTTTTTGAAAAAAATCATGGATAAAGTCAACGTATGAATATATATGTTTTACATATATATCAATCATATATATCAATTTGCACATTTCAAAAAGGTGAGGCCGTGGGCCATAGTGAAACTGTTTTGATTTTAGTTTTTTTATTTTTAGTTTTAAAATAAGTTTTATTTTAAAATAGTTTTTTTTTATATATTGTAAAGTGCTGAGGCATATAAAGAAAAGTTAAAAGAAAAGGCCTGTGTGCATTTTTGACATTGTAAGTTTTTAATTTTTACACAACAGTGTAAAAGACTTATATAGCACAGCAGTGCATTGTTCAGATTTGTAATTTTTTAATTTTTACACACAGCAGAAGTGTAAAACAGATTTTGAATAGCACAGCAGTGCATTCATTTTTTTTTTGAGAGATAGAGTATTTTTCAACATACAGCAGTGAGTTGTAAATGCACATATAGAGTGAAATTTTTAGAGAGTGTGAGTTTTGTGTTGAATTGTGTTTTGAAGCAGTGAAAGTTTTTTTTTGTATTCCCTTAGTCAGAGGAGATTTTGTAACCAAGTTTTTGAAGTTTAATGAAATAGTTTTTACAGTGAAAACTCTGTTTCCAGTGAAGAAATTTTTAATATTTTGTCTGTGTTGAAGAGGGGAGTTTTATTCTCCATTGTTGTTCTGGAATTTTAAATATTCCAACAAAAATTGAAATATTCCAAGGGTTTCTATCTGAAATTTGGTAGGCTTTGGAGCATTGGTATCCTTTGCGTTCGTATCATAACTTCTTGTCCATGTACGATACTGATGTTGATGTTTGGGAGTCGAATTCATTTTAATAACTATGGAATTATTAGCGGTTTAATACTTGTTTGAGGGGCGGAAATTCATAAATTTTCGAAAAGTTAAATTTTATCTAAAATATTAAAATAATATAAAATTTTAAAACACATCGAAATTCTTCTGCAAAAGAGGTGAAGTGCAAAGCAGACTTGCAAGAAGACGCAGGTACTCATGATAATATTACGAGATATAGGAATCCAAACTTGACAAAATATTGAAGGATCGATAGATAAAATGTTACTATGAAAACTGTATTCTATTAATCAAATAGAGTTACATATATACATGAGGAATTGTTTTAAGATAGAGAAGCTATTTTGGACGCACAATAAGTTGGTTGAGAGAATATCTCAACCACACACCAAACTAGGAACTTAGTTTTAGCTAACCTATGGAATAAGAACAGACTCTATACATAGAGATAATCACAACTGAAGACAAGTAGAAATTACACATTCCAACACCGATGCATTTTGAAATTCAAGTGTATAATTAGGTGCATACTACCTACCTGGTCGGTCCAAGTAACTGTGTTTTGTGCAACAAAAGTAGGAAAAATGTTGAACATTTACTTTTCAGATATTAATATTCGGTGGAGGTATTGATATGGATTCTTCAACTGGATTCTTCAAGTATTAAAAATTAAACCGATTCAAAAGGAGTGGTAATTTGACAAATTATATTAGGAGCTGGTTAGATAGCATTAAAAACCACAAGACCTTTCCACTTTTTATCTTATCGACTATTTGCAGTAGGATTGATAAAAAAAAATGGCTAGATGATCAATGATATCAACAGAATTATCTCTATGGAGAAATGGCGTAGAAAATTAAAAAAATTTAAAAATAAAAGAACAAGGAACATTAAAAACAAAGAAATCTGGGGTAGCTATCGTGTAGGTTTTTAGATGGAGCATGTAAAAGTAAGAGATGCGGTTGCTGAGCAGTAATAGTAATCAATTTCCATTTTTGGTGGAAAGGTGGACAAGGTACTACAGTAAAACAGAGCTCATTTCTTTATTGGGTGTTCTCATAATGGAAAAATAGTATTAAGATATATGTGGACGTTAAAGGAATTATTATCAACCACTCACGTTTAATGTCCATATCGAACTCAGTCAGTCGACTAATCTTTCTCCTCCTCTGGGTCCTCTTTCTCTTGGTATGCTTCATCCTTCCATTTATCTATTTTATCCAGGTTTTTCTTCCACCTTCCGCGTGGATTTTCCCGTCTTCAGATACAAAAAGTAGAGGCAAAATTGCAGACAAGCCCTGACGCCACAGAAAAACAAACAAAAACAGACTTCCGAGAGATGACTCTGGAACTTGTGACTAAAGGACTAATACATTTTGAAGTTCAAGAGTGTAAACAGGTGGATACCCGTTTCTTACATAGCACATGATAGATTCCCTCAACGGACGCACACGCAGCCTATTGCGGGAGCCTTGACATTCCAAAGACCTAGAAAGATGGGTTGAAACGCAAGAAAGGAATGTACTCATCTTCATGAATTCGTCGTTGGTTTTGAATTCTATATCCAACTTAAACAAACATCTCCACTCCGTCCCTAGTACTGGCTTCTACGTAGCCTTCAACAATTAGACGCTTCCACCTGTGCGCACACACTATTTCTGCAGATGCTTCATTGCCTAAGAACTCATACTCCGCCGCTAAAGCTGCATCTTCCACATAGACAAGTCGACGCTTGCACTTGATGTAAATGTACTCCGCACACTGAAACGTGTTTTCTATTTCTACATATGCTTTACTGGCTACGAACCTGTGTCCGTAACGCACCAAAGTCGCGCCTTCTTCGTCAGCTTGGCCTGAGAACTCGTACCCTTCTGGGACTAAAGTTGCATCTTCTTTGGAGGCCTTCGCTCCTCCAGCTATCACTGCGGCTATTTTATGGCTCCTTACAACCCTTAAATCTATGTCGTTGGAGGGTTTCAAGTTCTCCACCCAACACCCGAAAACATACACACGACGCCTCGTTGGATAAGGCGGTCACACACAAAATGCATTGCACAACAAAATATCATATTGAACATTTTCCTAAATCCTGCGATATAATCACAGCTTAAAGTTAGGACTATGTACAAAAGAAATACGGAGATGGGCCAGATGACATTGTAGAGTCGGAGGTTTACGACCACCAAGCCTAAAATGAGCGGAAGTGGATTGCGTGATGGTGTTTGACAGGTGGACAGGCAAAAGATAGTAGTTCTCTAAAGCATGGATAATATGATTCTTTAGTATCAGGCTATCCAGCACATCCTTAAAGGTCATTATAGAGCCTAGCACTGTTCGTTCCCAAAGTTTCATATATCCAAGAGAGAGAAACACTGTACTGGGGTTTTTCTAACCATTTTCAGGAGAGATGCCGAGATTGGTTAAAGAATGTAATCTCAATCCCATGCTAGGTGTCAAAAACGTCAGTCCAAGTGTCCAGTTCAGTTTCTAGTTACTCCAGTTTAGTAGAGTTACACTATAGTCATTTATTGCTGATGTCTCCAATGTAATCTATTTAACTATTTCGTAATATTGAGATGAGCAATCCTCTACTCCACTTATTTTCAGTTTTTCAATTCTTGTCATGGTATCGGAGTTAGCTTACGTAAACCTCCCTCGAGAGCAGTAATAGAGCCAAGTTGGAGCAGTAGAGAGGAGAGACCAGCCTGCGTAAGACTCTTTGATAGAGCAGCAGAAGTTAGAGGAGAGTTAAAGACGCCTCGTGCGAAGAAGCAGAAAAAAACGAAAAAGCCGGGGCAAGTCTATGAAAGTGCCGGTGAAACGAATTGCAAAAAGGCTATTCGAGAAGAAAGCCGAATTAAAATTTTTTTGCACAAGATTAGCATTAGTCCTAACACACTACTCAAGAAAGATATCCGCGTTATAACGCAGTACCCAAGAGCCAGCAGCCGCGTTAGTTCCAGATACTTCACCAGTTTTGAACTGCCGCGGAAAACGCAGAGCCAAAGTTAATTTGCTGCATTAAGGTAAACATGGACCAGAGCTGGAGCGCTGCGTTAATGCCATTTACCAAAGAAAATCACTTGAGGTGAAGGTATGAAAGAAAGTTGCGTTAAGATTTTTTTATGATTTACGAATATCGAAGTGAAGAATATCTAATGAAAGTCAATGTTTATGATTTACGAATATCGAAGTGAAGAATATCTAATTAAAGTCAACGTATTCAAAGTTAAAAAAAAAAAAAATGAATGGCATGAATGTATGTCATGATTAGAAGAAATCTCAACGTGATACGAAAAAGGAGTTGGCCCATTTTTACGTAAAGAAAAATGTTTTTTTATTGTTCATTGGTTTTATATTAAGGTATTTAAAAAGAGGAAGAAGCTCTTCAAAGAAAGTTTTTTTATTAAAGTTTTTTTTTTTTATATTAAAAAAAAAAACTTTAATTTGTAAAGGTTTTATGGAAAGGAAAAAGGGGCTCGTAAAAAGAAAGGAATTTTAATTTCTTTATGGTATGAATGCTTTGTAAAAGTGAAAGATAATTTTTTGAAGAAGAGAATTTTTTTAAAGATGCATATATAGATTCATCTGTTTGTGGAAAGCCACGAGGCTAAAGGAAAAACAGAAGATGTTCGAGATCTTTTAAGATCTGGAAATAAGAAGGCAAAAATATGCCTATGCATTAAGATGCATAAAACAATCAGTTGATGAAAGTATACTTCCCTTGATTTTAGATGCCAAGACAGCGAAAGAGGCGTCAGATACCCTTGAGAGATGTTTCGGTGCAAAGGGGAGCATTGAAGTTGAAGATGAAGGTGGATTTGTAGCAGCAGATCTACAGCTAGATGAAGAGTCAGAAGAAGAAGAGAGAGAGCACAATGATGCTTGTGAACCCCACTGTACACAGCTACAAGTGGACGAAGATTCGATGATACCCGCAACATGGCTTGCTGAAGAAAATTTGATGAATCCAACAACAGAGCTTGTTGACGATGTTATGATGATACCAGCAACAGAGCTTGCTGAAGATGAAATGGTGAATACAACAACCTAGCTTGCTGATGAAAATTTGATGATTCCAGAAACAGAGTTCGCTGATGATGACATGTTAATTCCAGCAAAAGAGCTTGCTGATGATGTTTTGACGAATCCAGCAACACAGTTTGCTGATGAAAATTTTATGGTTGATGTAAACTTTGATAATGAAATTTTAGCTAATGATGATTGGTTTTAGATAAAGCAACAAAAAAATCATACTGAAATGATGCTATTTGGTGAGATAATCCCACTTCAGTCAGTGAAAGACAACCTGTTTGGAGCAGCACAGGTTAGTGATGAAAAGACAGAGACAGAAACAATGACAGAGATAAAGGTAGAGACAAAGACAGAGATAGAGCAGAAGGAAGAAACAAAGAAAGAAGAAGAGACAGAAACAAAGAAAGAAGTCTGCAAAGAGAAAGAAAAACAAAGAAAGATGCTAAAGCAGAGAAGGAAACACAACAGGAGAAAGCTCTCACTGCAGAGCAGAAAGACCAGAGCGAATGTCGTTCTGAGAATTTTTTTCTACAATTGATTTTTAGTGTACAGGTACACAGATTGATTATGAAGAAGAACTAAATTTTATTGAAACATGGCTTGCAACACCATGTCTAGTTGAGATCTACACAGAAGATGTAGATATGAATGATGAAGATGACATGTATGATGAACATGTCAATGAAATTTTCAGGTATTGGATTTTGGAAGAGATAATATATTATTCTAATCTTATGTTGCAACAGATTGATGATGATAAGCGCACTACAGAAGACAATATGTGGCAGTAGCCCTCATTTCTTGAAGATGTCAAGGACATGGTTAGACAGCCTGGAACAGTAAAAGACCTGCACCATCAAATCAAGAAACTAAAGTTTTAAGGATACAACAAAGCGAAAACTCTGAAACAATTTAGATGCTATAGGATTTGGAAGAAGAGAAAAAGAAAACCAAATCTAGTTGGAAGTCAATTTTTTTTAAATTTTAAGCCTCGCTGAGACATAGACTAGCAGGTATCTGAATTAAATTTTTATGTGGTTGAAATTAAAAGAGAGTGTTAAAGAATGTAATCCCAACCACCTGCTAGGTGTCGAAACTGTCAGTCCAAGAGTCCAGTTCAGTTTCTAGTTACTCCAGTCTAGTAGAGTTACACTACAGTCATTTATTGTTGATGTTTCCAATGTAATCTATTTAACTATTTCATAATATTGAGATGAGCAATCCTTTGCTCCACTTATCTTCAATTTTTCAATTCTTGTCATGGTATCAGAGCTAGCTTGCATAAGCCTCTGTAGAGAGCAGCAATAGAGCCAAGTTGGAGCAATAGAGAGGAGAGGCAGGCCTGCATAAGACTCTTTGACAGAGCAGCAGAATTTTGAGGAGAGTTAAAGACGCCTCGTGCGAATAAGCAGAAAATGAACGAAAAAGTCGGGCCAAGCCTATGAAAGTGCCGGCGAAATGAATTGAAAAAAGGTTGTTCGAGAAGAAAGCCGAATTAAAATTTTTTTGCACAAGATCAGCACTAGTCTTAACGCACTACTCAAGAAAGATATCCACGTTATAACACAGTACCCAAGAGTTAGCAGCCACGTTAGTTCCAGATACTTCATAGTTTCGAATTGCCGCAGAAAACGCGGGGCCAAAGTTAATTTGTTGCATTAAGGTGAACGCGGGTCCAGAGCTAGAGCGTTGAGTTAATGCCATTTACCAAAGTAAATCACGAGAGGTGAAGGAAACGCAACAGGAGAAAGCTCTCACTACAGAGCAGAAAGACCAAAACGAACGTCATTCTGAGAATATTTTTTTTTCTACAATTGATTTTCAGTGTACAGGTACACAGATTGATTATGAAGAAGAACTAAATTTTATTGAAACATGGCTTGCAACACCATGTCTAGTTGAGATCTACACAGAAGATGTAGATATGAATGATGAAGATGATATGCATGATGAACATGTCAATGAAATTTTCAGGTATTGGAGTTTTGAAGAGATAAGATATTATTCTAATCTTATGTTGCAATAAATTGATGATGATAAGCGCACTACAGAAGACATTATGTGGCAGTAGCCTACATTTATGGAAGATGTCAAGGACATCCTTAAACAGCCTGGAACAGTAAAATACCTGCACCAGTAAATCAAGAAACTAAGGTTTGAAGGATACAACAAAGCGAAAACTCTGAAACAATTTAGAGGCTGTAGGATTTGGAAGAAGAGAAGAAGAAAACCAAATCTAGTTGGAAGTCAATTTTTTTTAAATTGTAAGCCTCGCTGAGACATAGACCAGCAGGTATCTAAATTAAATTTTTATGTGGTTGAAATTAAAGGGGAGTGTTAAAGAATGTAATCCCAACCACCTGCTAGGTGTCGAAACCGCCAGTCCAAGTGTCCAGTTCAGTTTCTAGTTACTCCAGTTTAGTAGAGTTACACTACAGTCATTTATTGTTGATGTTTCCAATGTAATCTATTTAACTATTTCGTAATATTGAGATGAGCAATCCTCTGCTCGACTTATCTTCAGTTTTTTAATTCTTGTCATGGTATCGGAGCTAGCTTGCATAAGCCTTCCTAGAGAGCAGCAACAAAGCCAAGTTGGAGCAGTAGAGAGGAGAGGCGGGCCTGAATAAGACTCTTTGATAGAGTAGTAGAAGTTTGAGGAGAGTTAAAGACGCCTCGTGCGAAGAAGCAGAAAAAGAATGAAAAAACCGAGCCATGCCTATGAAAGCATCAACGAAATGAATTGCAAAAAGGTTGTTCGAGAAGAAAGCCGAATTAAAAAAAAATTGCACAAGATCAGCGCTAGTCCTAACGCACTACTCAAGAAAGATATCCGTGTTATAACACAGTACCCAAGAGCTAGCAGCCGCGTTAGTTCTAGATACTTCACCAGTTTCGAACTGTCGTGGGAAATGCGAGGCCAAAATTAATTTGCTGCATTAAGGTAAACGTGGGTCCAGAGCTGGAGCATCGCGTTAATGCCATTTACCAAAGAAAATCACAAGAGGTGAAGGTATGAAAGCAAATTTAGTTAATATTTTTTTATGATTTACGAATATCGAAGGAAGGTCAACGTATTCAAAGTTAAAAAAAAAATGAATGGCATGAATGTATGTCATGATTCGAAGAAATCCCCACGTGATATGAAAAAGGAGTTGGCCCATTTTTACATAAAGAAAAATGTTTTTTTATTAAAGTTTTTTCTTATCAAAACTTTAAATTTATGGAAGGAAAAAGGGACGTGAGTTTTAATGGTTTTATCTTAAGGTATTCAAAAAAAGGAAGAAGCTCTTCAAAGAAAGTTTTTTTTATTAAAGTTTTTTTTTATATTAAAAAAAAAAACTTAAAATTTGTAAAGGTTTTATGGAAAGGAAAAAGGGGCTTGTAAAAAGAAAGGAATTTTAATTTCTTTATGTCATGAATTCTTTGTAAAAGTGAAAGATAATTTTTTTAATGATGCATATATAGACTCGTCTGTTTATGGAAGCCAAGCAACGAGGTTATGCGAAAATCCAAGAGGCTAAAGGAAAAACATAAGATGTTCAATATCTTTTTAGATCTGGAAATAAGAAGGGAAAAATATGCCTATGCATTAAGATGCATAAAAGAATCAGTCGATGAAAGTATACTTCCCTTGATTTCAGATGCCAAGACAGCCAAGGAGGCATGGGATACCCTTGAGAGATGTTTTGGTGCAAAGGGGAGCATTGAATTTGAAGATGAAGGTCGATCTGTAGCAGCAGATCTACAGCTAGATGAAGAGTCAGAAGAAGCAGAGAGAGAGCACAAAGGTGCTTGTGAACCCCACTGTACACAGCTACAAGTGGATGAAGATTTGATGATACCAGCAACATGGCATGCTGATGAAAATTTGATGAATCCAACAACAGAGCTTGCTGATGAAAACACTATGATTCCTGCAACAGAGTTTGCTGATGATGACTTGTTGATTCCAGCAACAGAGCTTGCTGATGATGTTTTGACGAATCCAACAACATAGTTTGCTGATGAAAATTTTATGGTTGATGTAAACTTTGATAATGAAATTTTGGCTAATGATGACTGGTTGCAGATAATGCAACAAAAACATGATATTGACATGATGCTATTTGGTGAGGTAATCCCACTTCAGTCAGTGGAATACAACCTGTTTGGAGCAGCACAGGTTAGTGATGAAAAGACATAGACAGAAACAAAGACAGAGATAAAGGCGGAGACAAAGATAGAGATAGAGCAGAAGGAAGAAACAGAGAAAGAAGAAGAGACATAAACAAAGAAAGAAGTCTGCAAAGAGAAAGAAGAAACAGAGAAAGATGTTGAAGCAGAGAAGGAAACACAACAGGAGAAAGCTCTCACTACAGAGCAGAAAGACCTGAATGAATGTCGTTCTGAGAATATTTTTTTTTCTACCATTTATTTTCAATGTACAAGTACACAGATTGATTATGAAGAAGAATTAAATTTTATTGAAACATGGCTTGCAACACCATGTCTAGTTGAGATCTACACAAAAGATGTAGATATGAATGATGAAGATGACATGCATGATGAACATGTCAATGAATTTTTCAGGTATTGGATTTTTCAAGAGATAAGATATTGTTCTAATCTTATGTCGCAACAGATTGATGATGATAAGCGCACTACAGAAGACAATATGTGGTAGCAGCCCACATTTCTTGAAGATGTCAAGCACATTCTTAGACAACCTGGAACAGTAAAAGACCTGCACCGGCAAATCAAGAAACTAACATTTGAAGGATACAACAAAGCGAAAACTCTAAAACAATTTAGAGGCTATAGGATTTGGAAGAATAGAAGAAGAAAACCAAATCTAGTTGGAAATCAATTTGTTTTTAAATTGTAAGCCTCGCTGAGACATAAACCAGCAAGTATCTAAATTAAATTTTTATGTGGTTGAAATTAAAGGGGAGTGTTAAAGAATGCAATCCCAACCACCTGCTAGGTGTCGAAACCATCATTCCAAGTGTCTAGTTCAGTTTCTAGTAACTCCAGTTTAGTAGAGTTACACTATAGTCATTTATTGCTGATGTTTCCAATGTAATCTATTTAAATATTTCGTAATATTGAGATGAGCAATCCTCTGCTCCACTTATCTTCAGTTTTTCAATTCTTGTCATGGTATCAGAGCTAGCTTGCATAAGCCTCCCTAGAGAGCAGCAACAGAGCCAAGTTGGAGCAGTGGAGAAGAGAGGTGAGTCTGCATAATACTCTTTGATAGAGCAGCAGAAGTTTGAGGAGAGTTAAAGACGCCTCGTGTGAAGAAGTAGAAAAAGAACGAAAAAGTCAGGCCAAGCCTATGAAAGCGCTGGAAAAACGAATTGCAAAAAGGATGTTCGAGAAGAAAGCCGAATTAAAATTTTTTTGCACAAGATCAGCGTTAGCCCTAATGCACTACTCAAGAAAAATATACGCGTTATAACGCAGTACCCAAGAGCTAGCAGCCACATTAGTTCCAGAAACTTCACCAGTTTCGAACTACCGCAAAAAACGCGAGGCCAAAGTTACTTTGCTGCGTTAAGGTAAACGCGGGTCCAGAGCTGGAGTGTCGCATTAATGCCATTTACCAAAGAAAATCACGAGAGGTGGAGGTATGAAAGAAAATTGCGTTAAGATTTTTTTATGGTTTACGAATATCAAAGTGAAGAATATTGAATGAAGGTAAAAGTATTCAAAGTTTTAAAAAAAAATGAATGGCATGAATGTATGTCATGATTCAAAGAAATCTCCACGTGATACGAAAAATGAGTTGGCCCATTTTTACATAAAGAAAAATGTTTTTTTATTAAAGTTTTTTTTTATAAAAAACTTTAAATTTATGAAAGGAAAAAGGGACGTGACTTTTAATGGTTTTATCTTAAGGTATTTAAAAATAGGAAGAAGCTCTTCAAAGAAAGGTTTTTTTATTAATGTTTTTTTTATATTAAAAAAAAAACTTAAAATTTGTAAAGGTTTTATGGAAAGGAAAAAGGGGCTCGTAAAAAGAAAGGAATTTTGATTTCTTTATGGCATGAATGCTTTGTAAAAGTGAAAGATAGTTTTTTGAGGAAGAGAATTTTTTTAATGATGCATATATAGACTCGTTCGTTTGTGGAAGCCAAGCAACGAGGTCATGGGAAAAGCCAAGAGGCTAAAGGAAAAACATAAGATGTTCAAGATATTTTTAGATCTAGAAATAAGAAGGAAAAAAGATGCCTATGCATTATGATGCATAAAAGAATCAGTCGATGAAAGTATACTTCCCTTGATTTCAGATGCCAAGACAGCCAAGGAGGCATGGGATACCCTTGAGAGATGTTTTGGTGATAATGGGAGCATTGAAGTTGAAGATGAAGGTGGACCTGTAGCAGCAGATCTACAGCCAGATGAAGAGTCAGAAGAAGTAGAGAGAGAGAAAAAAGATTCTTGTGAACCCCACTGTACACAGCTACAAGTGGACGAAGATTTGATGATACCAGCAACATGGCTTGCTGATGAAAATTTGATGAATCCAACAACAGAGCTTGCTGACGATGTTATGATGATACCAGCAATAGAGCTTGCTGAATATGAAATGGTGAATACAGCAGTAGAATAAATATTTCGTAATATTGAGTTGAGCAATCCTCTGCTCCACTTATCTTCAGTTTTTCAATTCTTGTCATGGTATTAGTGCTAGCTTGCATAAGGCTCTTTAGAGAGCAGCAACAGAGACAAGTTGGAGCAATAGAGAGGAAAGGCGACCCTGCATAAGACTCTTTGACAAAGCAGTAGAAGTTTGAGGAGAGTTAAAGACACCTCGTGCGAAAAAGCAGAAAAAAAAACTAAAAAGCCAGGCCAAGCGTATGAAAGCGCAGGCGAAACGAATTGCAAAAAAGCTGTTCGAGAAGAAAGCCGAATTAAAAAAAAAATTGCACAAGATCTGTGTTAGTCCTAACGCACTACTCAAGAAAGATATCTGCGTTATAACGTAGTACCCAAGAGCTAGCAGCCTCGTTAGTTCCAGATACTTCACTAGTTTCGAACTGCCACAGAAAATGCGGGGCAAAAGTTAATTTTCTACATTAAGGTAAACGCGGGCCCAGAGCTAGAGCGCCACGTTAATGCCATTTACCAAAGAAAATCATGAGAGGTGAAGGTGTGAAAGCAAATTGCGTTAAGCTTTTTTTATGATATGAAGGTCAACGTATTCAAAGTTTTTTTTTTTTAAATGAATGGCATGAATGTATGTCATGATTCGAAGAAATCTCCACGTGATACGAAAAAGGAGTTGGCCCATTTTTACATAAAGAAAAATGTTTTTTTATTTAAGTGTGTTTTTATAAAAAACTTTAAATTTATGAAAGGAAAAAGGGACGTGACTTTTAATGGTTTTATTTTAAGGTATTTGAAAAGAGGAAGAAGCTCTTCCAAGAAAGTTTTTTCTATTAAAGGTTTTTTTTTATATTAAAAAAAACAACTTAAAATTTGTAAAGGTTTTATGGAAAAGAAAAAGGGGCTCGTAAAAAGAAAAGAATTTTAATTTCTTTATGGTATGAATGTTTTGTAAAAGTGAAAGATAATTTTTTGAGGAAGAGAATTTTTTTAACGATGTATATATAGACTCTTCTGTTTGTGGAAGCCAAGCAATGAGGTCATGGGAAAAGTCAAGAGGCTAAAGGAAAAACAGAAGATGTTTGAGATCTTTTTAGATCTGGAAATAAGAAGGCAAAAATATGCCTATGCATTAAGATGCATAAAAGAATCAGTCAATGAAAGTATACTTCTCTTGATTTCAGATGCCAAGACAACCAAGGAGGCATGGGATACCCTTGAGAGATATTTTGGTGCAAAGGGGAGCGTTGAAGTTGAAGATGAAGGTGGATCTGTAGCAACAGATCTACAGCCAGATGAAGAGTCAGAAGAAGCAGAGAGAGAGCACAAAGATGCTTGTGAACTCCACTATACACAGCAACAAGTGGATGAAGATTTGATGATACCAGCAACATGGCTTGTTGACGAAAATTTGATGAATCTAGCAAAAGAGCTTGTTGACGATGTTATGATGATACCAGCAACAGAGCTTGCTAAAGATCAAATGGTGAATATAGCAACAGAGCTTGCTGATGAAAATTTGATGATTCCAGCAACAGAGTTTGCTGATGTTGACTTGTTGATTCTAGCAACAAAGCTTGCTGATGATGTTTTGACGAATCCGACAACATAGTTTGCTGATGAAAATTTTATGGTTGAGGTAAACTTTGATAATGAAATTTTGGCTAATGATGACTAGTTGCAGATAATGCAACAAAAACATGATATTGACATGATGCTATTTGGTGAGATAATCCCACTTCAGTCAGTGGAAGACAACCTGTTTGGAGTAGCACAGGTTAGTAATGAAAAGACAGAGACAGAAACAAAGATAGAGATAAAGGCAGAGACAAGGACAGAGTTAGAGCAGAAGGAAGAAACAGAGAAAGAAGAAGAGACAGAAACAAAGAAAGAAGTCTGCAAAGAGAAAGTAGAAAGAGAGAAAGATGCTAAAGCAGAGAAGGAAACACAACAGGAGAAAACTCTCACTGCAGAGCAGAAAGACCAGAACGAATGTCGTTCTGAGAATATTTTTTTTCTACAATTGATTTTCAGTGTACAGGTACACAGATTGATTATGAAGAAGAACTACATTTTATTGAAACATGGCTTGCAACACCATTTCTAGTTGAGATCTACACAAAATATGTAGATATGAATGATGAAGATGACATGCATGATGAGCATGTCAATGAAATTTTTAGGTATTGGAGTTTTGAAGAGATAAGATATTATTCTAATTTTATGTTGCAACAGATTGATGATGATAAGCACACTACGGAAGACAATATGTGGCAGCAGCCCACATTTCTTGAAGATGTCAAGGACATGCTTAAATAGCCTAGAACAGTAAAAGACTTGCACCAGCAAATCAAGAAACTAAGGTTTGAAGGATACAACAAAGCGAAAACTCTGAAACAATTTAAAGGCCGTAGGATTTGGAAGAAGTGAAGAAGAAAACCAAATCTAGTTGGAAGTCAATTTTTTTTAAATTGTAAGCCTCACTGAGACATAGACCAACAGGTATCTGAATTAAATTTTTATGTGGTTGAAATTAAATGGGAGTGTTAAAGAATGTAATCCCAACCACTTGCTAGGTGTCGAAACCGTCAGTCCAAGTGTCCAGTTCAATTTCTAGTTACTCCAGTTTAGTAGAGTTACACTACAATCATTTATTGCTGATGTTTCCAATGTAATCTATTTAACTATTTTGTAATATTGAGATGAGCAATCCTCTGCTCCAATTATCTTCAATTTTTCAATTCTTGTCAAGATTGCATCTGTTATGTAATAACTCATTTTCCCATCAACAAACAACCTATTTCCTTCCTTTCTCTCTAGAACGAAGTCGTTGCCCAAGTAGTGCACTGGGATCTTATATAGTTGATGATTTAGGCCACATGGGAGGACCATAGGATCGGATACATGGATCACATGACATCTAACTCACTTGAATAAACGACCTTTGAAATGTTGTAGACTGGCGGCAGTTAGGAAGAGGCCCAAGCATTACAGCCTACTCAAGGATAGCAGAAGGCAGTCTATTATGCTTTGTATGAGCAGCCTGACTCGCGTGAACTTCACTGTCTCCCATAACTCAAGACATATTATAAATTGCGGCAGGAAGCTGATAAACTTTAATAAGTTGATAACCATCCAGTTATGTTCCAACTCCATAGGTCAGTCAGTCAGTTGGTTAATCTTTCTCTTCTCCGTCTTCGGGGCATTTCTTCTTGTTCCTCTTCAGCCATTCCCTTTCTTCTTTGTGTTTAGCAAACCATGTACGATTAAAGCTCTAGTTTCCTCTTCTTTTTCCGTCTTCTGGGGATCTTCATCTTGTTCACCTTCAACTAATCTTCTTCGAAACATGTACTAGAATCTTCTTTTCTCGTCCATGTAGTTAAAGCAGAATGTGTTACATACTGAAAAGATGTGATGAAGGTTCCACTTTCTTCTTCTTTTCTTATGTCATGTCTCTCATTGAGGATTTTTCTAGTACAATACATTATATTAGATTCCAGTATTCCTAGATGGTCCACTATCCAGCGAAATTTGAGTTCCGTGCACAACTCCTTTATGTCATGTCTCTCTTTATTATTATGTTATTTATTTTCTCCTTTATTATGTATTTCATTAATCATTTATGTTATGTCTATTTTTATTAAAAATTGAGAATTTTTCATACTTTATATTAAATTACCATCCACTATTTCTTGACAGTCCACTATCTAGCCAAATTTGAGCTCCGTGCACAACTCCTTTATGTCATGTCTGTTATTTCTTTTCCCCTTTATTATGTTTTTCATTAATCATTTATGTCATGACTCTATTCATTATGTTATTTCTTTTTTCATTATTCAACACCTTTTTTACTTCTTGTTTGTTTCTGTTTTTTTAATTATTATTCTCATATTATAGTTTATAATATTTAAAAAATGTTATTTTTATATTTTTAATTATTATATTATAATTTGGGAAACCAATATCATGATGTAAGAAAATATGACCCTTTTTTTTTTTACTATGTGCACTTTCAGGAACCTGCAATGTTAACAATACCAAGAACTATACATAAATTAAATTACTGAGCCAATTAACTATTACAACATATAAAGACATTCATTAACATATATACAGAGATAATACACAATTCATAAGCATGTAAAAAGTCTATTCTGAAAACCAAATTGATATGTACATGTTTGGCCTAATTATATTCCACCTCTCACACACTCGAACACACTCACACCCTTGTCATTAGATTTCATGATTAATATATACATATTACATTCAATGAGCCTTGTCCATTCAAATCCACTAAGTTAAGATCTATTGGACTTGTATAGGAGAAAAATCAACAAATCTAGATTTTTTATGACACCTTCCATATTATCAAAACTAATCCTATCCTAAATACCATGATTTTTCTAGAGATTTTTCATAATTTAGAAATGCTAGAGATTTTTCAAGCTTTGATAAGTTCTAGAATTTTGTGCAAGACATTTGGAAATTTCCCATTTGAAGGTACCCGTACATGCTCCTGCATCAGACACCCAAGGCAGAAAATTATTCATAGACTCCTCTCTATGAGGCCTGACACTTTTTCGTAAAAGGTAACAACTCCTCCAGGATCCCAAACTTAAAATTGTAACTGATCATTTCTGAGGAAAAATATTCCTTTACTCATTCTTCCTTTGTCCCATACCTTATTTTTTTGTTGTCCATTTCATTTTCTATAATAATTTTTCTCACGTGGATGAATTCTCCGACTGGATTTTTTCTTCTCATTAAAAATTTCGTACATTCTCTTGGAATGTTGCTTCATAAGTTTCCACAACTCATGAATCTATTTTTCGAATTTGTTTCTTAACTGAAGCATGTTGTCAACTTCTGCTTGTTGCATCTTCTTTTCTAGCATGATACTGTTGAATGAAACACTAATATTTTTCTCCAAAACAACTGACCTTTCCACCTCTATGCAACCTTCATCTCTTGCCAACCAGCATTCTAAAAATTTCATCTCTTCGCCAAAATCTCTAAAAAAATGTTTTGAATGTTGTACGCGAGGCTAGATTTCATCTTCATGAAATAACATATATTCTATCTCCCTAATCACGACTTCATGTTCATCATTCCTCTTTGTACATACTTTCACAAGCATTTCATTTAAGTGTTGCTCTTCATCTTGGCTTAGAACAGAGTAAGAGTTATGTACTCATTCACCTTCATTTCTTGTAACAAAATTTGCATTCCGTTCTTCCTCTAATTTTGTGACAGTTGTAAGTAACTATCCACCATCTTCCATACATGCATCCAAAAAAATTTCATTAGTTTTAAAAATATGAGAATTTTGGATCTCATCCACTACTTCGTCCTCATTCTCTCCAAGCAATGGCCCTTTCTTTGGGTCAAAATAGTGCACTTTTTTTCTCTCGTAGTCAAGTTCCTGGAGTTCCACTTATTTCAACCAGGTTGTCATCATGTGCCTCATCTTCTTCCGCAACTTTCTTGCAAACAATTCTTTAATTGTCCATTTAACTTCCTTCTTAAAACTCCATCCGCATCTCTGGTCTTCCTCATGTTTCTCTAGCGGCTCCATAAGTACATTCAGTTGTACTTTAATCTCAACGAGTTCGCTATCAAACTCCTCATCACTCAACCTTCTCTTTATGTCATTTTCGTTGACATATTCTTTCCTTTTGTTGTGGATTTTACCTGAACCTTTGTAATGACCCGCTATGGTCATCCTTTTCTCTAAATTTGTGAGCTTCACAATGCTCAATAGTGAACTACAACCAAGCCTCTCTTCTATAGAAAGTCTCCACTTGCTACTCAATACCTCATCAAGCTTTCTTCACTAGATTGACATTTTGGTATTTTCTCTGGTTCTCTCCTTACAGCCTTGTCTTTCGAGCACCACTTTATCTTCAAGTTTTTGTATTCACTCTTCTTCCTCCATCACAGTTGTGATATCCATCATTAATATGCACAAAAAAAAAACCAAAATCAATTTACCTGCCACTATCTTAATCTCGTTCTATTTTTTCTCCATATTGTTGCACAAAATTCTTTTTCTATGTCCTCCAACTACACACAGTAATCTTCTATGCTCTGATACCACTTTAGGAAGGACTATTTACTTCTTCATGCAATGTCCACTTCCGAGAACCTGCAATCTTAAGAATTCCAATAAATATACATAAATTTGATTACTCGGCCAATTAACTATTATAACATATAAAGACATTAATTAACACATATATAGAGATACTACACAATCCATAAGAATGTAAAAATTCCATTCTGAAAATCAAATTCATTTGTACATGTTTGGCTTGATTATACATTCATTTGGCCATTTAGTCATACTCCACCTCTCACACACTCAAACACACTCACACCCTTCTCATTAGATTTCCTAATTAATACATACATATTAAATTCAATGAACCTTGTCCATTCAAATCCACTAAGTTAAGATCTATTGGACTTGTATAGGGGGGAAATCAACAAAGCTTGATTTTTTATGACACCTTCCATATTCTCAAAACTAATCCTATCCTCAAGACCATGATTTTCTAAAGATGTTACATAATTTAGAAATGCTAGATATTTTTCCAGCTTTGATAAGTATTAGACTTTTGTGCAAGACATTTGGAAATTTCTCATTTGAGGGTACCCCTAGATTCTCCTGCATCAAACACCCAAGGTAGAAAATTACTCATAGAATCCTGTTTATGAGGCCTGACACTTTTCTGTAATAAGGTAACATCTCCTCCAAGATCACAAACTTTAAATTGTAACTAATCATTTCCGAGGAAAGATATTCCTTTACTCATTCTTCCTTTGTCCCATACTTTATTTTGTTTTTGTCCATTTCATTTTTTAACATAATTTTTCTCACATGGATGCATTCTTTAACTGAATTTTTTCTTCTCCTTTTCGTACATTCTCTTGGAATGTTTCTTAATAATTTTCCACAACTCAATAATCTATTTTTTGAATTTGTTTCTTGACTAAAGCTTGTTGTCAACTTCTGTTGGTTGCATCTTCTTTTCTGGCATGATATTGTTGAATGAAACACTAATATTTTTCTCCAAACTGACTCACTTTTCCACCTTTATGCAACCTTCATCTCTTTCCAACCAGCGTTCCAAAAATGTCATCTCTTCTCAAAATCTCTAAAAAATTGTTTTGAATGTTGTACGAGAGGCTAGATTTCATCTTCAGGAAATAACATAGATTATATCTCCCAAATCACAGCTTCATGTTCATCATTACTCTTTATACCTCATTTCACAAGAATCGCATTTAAGTGTCGCTCTTCATCTTGGCTTAGAATAGAGTAAGAGTTATGCCCTCCTTTACCTTCATCACTTGTAACAAAATTTTCATTCTTCTCTTCCTCTAATTTTGTGACAGTTGTAAGTAAATGTCCACCATCTTCCATACCTCCATCCATAAAAATTTCATTAGTTTTAAAAATATGAGAATTTTGGATCTCATCCACTTCTTCGTCCTCATTCTCTCTAAGAAATGGCCCTTTCGTTAGGTCACAATAGTGCACTTTTTCTCTCTCATACTCAACTACCTTGAGTCCCCCTTATTTCAACCAGGTTCTTATCATGTGCCTCATCTTCTTCCACAACTTTCTTGCACACAATTCTTTAACTTGAAATTTAACTTCCTTCTTAAAAATCCATCTTCATTTTTGGTCTTCCTCATTTTTTTGTAGCCACTCCATAAGTACATTCAGTTGTACTTTAATCTCAGCGAGTTCCCTATCTAACTCCTCATCACTCAACTTTCTCTTTATGTCATTTTCCTTGACAAATTCTTTCCCTTTGTTGTGGATTTCACCTGAACCTTTCTAATGATCCTCTATGGTCATCCTTTTCTCTAACTGTGTGAGCTTGACAATGCTCAATATTGAACTACAACCAAGCCTCTCCTCTCTAGCAAGTCTCCACTTCCTACTACTCAATAATTCATCAAGCATTCTTCACTAGCTTCACATTTTGGTATTTTCTCTGGTTCTCTCCTTACAACCTTATCTTTCAAGCACTTCTTTCTCTTAAATTTTTTGTAGTCACTCGTCTTCCTCCATCACAGTTGTGCTATCGTTCATCAATATCCACACAAAAAAAACCCAAAATGAATTTACCTTCCACAGTCTTAATCTCGTTCTATTTTGTCTCCATATTTTTTCACAAAATTCTTTTGCTATCTCTTCCAAAATACGCATAGTAATATTTTGTGCTCTGATACCACTTGATGAAGGATAATGTATTTCTTCATGCAATGTCCACTTCCAGGAAACTGCAATCTTAACAATACCAAGAAATATACATAATTCTGATTACTCAACAAATTAACTATCACAACATATAAATACATTAATTAACATATATACAGAGGTACTACACAATCCATAAGCATGTAAAAATTCCATTCTGAAAATCAAATTCATATGTATATGTTTGGCCATATTATACATCAATTTGGTCATTTAATCATACTCCACCTCTCACACACTCAAACACACTCACACTCTTCTCATTATATTTCATGATTAATATATACATATTACATTCAATGAACCTCGTCCATTCAAATCCTCTAAGTTAAGATATATTAGACTTGTGTAAGAGAAAAATCAGCAAACCTATATTTTTTATGACACCTTCCATATTCTAAAAAATAATCCTATCCTAAATACCATACTTTTCTAAACATTTTACATCATTTAGAAATGTTAGATATATTTCCAGCTTTGATAAGTTCTAGTCTTTTGTGCAAGACATTTGGAAATTTCTCATTTGAAGATACCCATAGATGCTCCTGCATGAGACACCTAGGGTAGAAAATTATTCATAGACTCCTGTGTATGAGTTCTAGCACTTTTCCATAATAAGGTAACATATCCTCCAAGATCCCAAAATTTAAATTGTAACTGATCAATTCTGAGTAAAAATATTCCTTTACTCATTCTTCCTTTGTCCCATACTTTATTTTGTTGTTGTCCATTTCATTTTCTAACATAATTTTTCTCAAGTGGATGCATTTTCTGAATGAATGTTTTCTTCTCCTTTTCATACATTCTCTTGGAATGTTGCTTCATAAGTTTGTACAACTCATTAATCTAGTTTTCGATTTTGTTTCTTGACTGAAGCTTGTTGTCAACTTCTACTGGTTGCATACTTTTTCTGGAATGATATTGTTGATTGAAACACTAATATTTTTCTCCAAATAAACTAACTTTTTCACCTCTATGCAACCTTCATCTCTTTCCAAGGAGTGTTCCAAAAATGTCATCTCTTCGTCAAAATATCTAAAAAATTATTTTGAATCTTGTACACAAGGTTGAATTTCATCTTCAAGAAATAACATAGATTCTATCTCTCTAATCACAACTTCATGTTCATCATTCCTCTTTATACCTCCTTTCACAAGCATTACATTTAATTCTTGCTCTTCGTCTTGGCTTAGAACAGAGTAAGAGTTATGTCCTCCTGCACCTTCATCACTTGTAACAAAATTTGCATTCCAATCTTCCTCTAATTTTTTGATAGTTGTAAGTAACTGCCCACCATCTTCCATACCTGCATCCATAAAAATTTCACTAGTTTTAAAAATATGAAAATTTTGGATCTCATCCACTACTTCATCGTCATTCTCTCCAAGAAATGTGATCCAGATTTATGGAGGAACGCAACACAATAAACATATAGCCATAAATATAAAAATGTAGTGGAAATAACACTTCATTTCATTAATATCAAAGAACTAAAATATGTTCACAGACGGAATGGAAATAAATTAGCTAGGGCACTAGTAGCTTATCTCTAAGAAGAGATGTGGTGGCTACAAGCCTCTGAACTCTGTGTTACAATGAGGCTAGATGACCTATATATTATTGAGAAACAATGGAAAATCTTAAAAATCCAAAAACCTAACCCTAGGAGATGAAATGCCAGAATATGGGCCCTGTCGGGATAAATTGGTACATCAATTTCCTAGGGCCATAGCTTTGGCATACTATCTCTGTTTGACGCACATGATACATCATTAATAAGATATTTGTGAGGAATACAACTTCTCACAGAAAATATAAATTCTATAATGGAATCATATTCCCCGAAGAAGCAATGCCCAAAAAAATTCATTTAGGGCCTCAAAACGGCTCCGGAAGTTCAGTAGCCGAAAAACTGCTAAAAATAGTAAATTGTGTTATAATTAAGGAAATTGCAAAAATGAAACAAACAATGGTGGGGCCCCAAGTGGAATAGGTGGGTAGCCACCAATATCCACCTGGATCATTCCTCCCTCCTTAGGAAGAAATGGTGCCCATTGCGTTGAGTTCCTCCATGAGATGAGGAAACTTTTGTTGAACTTGGTCCCTGGTGAACCACATGCCTTGGTGCAGGAATTGGCCAGCTTTGACCACCCGATAAAGTTGCATCTTCTGCTGGAAAGTGTTCTTAATTCACATGTCCATGATACAATCTGTTGTGGCATGTTCCATGCAGTCTAGGTTTAATTCTATCGGTGTGAGTTCTTCTGCAATGTCAGAGGTGTCCAATAGAGGTGGGAAATAAGGCCGAATGCGGTGCACATTGAATATTGGGTGCAGACCAAGGAATGGTGGAATACTAAGCTCAAAGGAATTGTTCCCTACAACCTTGGTGATGGTGTATGGCCCATATCAAAGCAGGAAAAGCTTACGGTGGGGTCCGGTGGGGCGCTCCTTCTACAAATGTAGCCACACTTTGTCGCCCACCTGGAAGTGGTGTGGCACCCAAAGTTGATCATCTCATTTCTTGTACTTAGCATTGGATTTGTCTAATATGTCATGAACCTACTGGTGGATGTGCTGAACATGCTCAATAAAGTTTTTCACTTTGTTAGCTTCAGACTAGATATGAGCCGAATCGGCTTGAATAGCCACAAATGGGCATGGCTACATTAATGGGACATAGTGGTTGGAACCCCAGACCCACCTGAAAGGGGTTGTGGCTGGTTGAGATGTGGAGAGCCCCATTATAGTTTTGTTTTACATTGGGAAGGCTCTTATCCCATGTGCATTGATGCTTTGAATTGTACATGCACAAAATGTGTAAAATCATCCCATTGACAACCTTTGTCTCGTCATTAGTTTGGGGATGGAAAGCTGTGGACTTGGTGATCTTGGTGTCTGGAATTGACCAGAGGATGGACCAAAATGTGTTGAGGAACCTGCTATCCTGATCTGAGATGACAGACTATGGCATCCCAAAGTGCACCCACACTCGTTCAAAGAAGAGTTTAGCAGTGGCTTCTACTGTGATATTCTTCTTGAAGGCCGACATAATGGCCATCTTCAAGAATATGTCGATGACCATGAAAACACAGTCATTTCCATGATGAGTAGAAGGAAGGCCTAACATGAAATCCATGTAGATGGATTCCTAAGGTCAACTAGGGGTAGGTAGCGGAGTATAGAGGCCTTGCTTCTTGATGGCTGGTTTGACATTGGAGCAAGCAGTGAAGGATCTCATGTACTTACCAACATCCTATCAAAAGTTCGGCCAATAGAAATACTTATGCAGTATTGCCACTGTTTTCTCGACCCTGAAATGCCCAGCGACTCGACCGTAGTGTGCTTTCCAAATCATCTGGGCATGCTCACTTGAAATAACACAAACGTGTCCTAGGTGACATAGCAGTGCATCTTGGAAGTGAAAATTTTGAACTTCCATACCCTTTAAGATTGTCTTGTATGTGTGGATGAATTTTAGATCACTCTTGTACAGAAGCATCCAATCAGAATTTTCGTGCCCACAAGATTTGAGAACAGTGGTTAGCGCCACGATTGGTGGTCAGCTGAGGCAGTCTGCAACATTATTGGTGTTGCCCTTCTTATACTTGATGTTCAAATGAAATTGTTACAAATATGTGGAACAACTCTAATGGCGATCTTTCTGCAACTTCCCTTATGTCTGTATGAACTGCAGGGGTCGGTGGTCTGTGTGGATGATCGTTTCCTTCCCAAAAATGTAATTCTTCCATTGGCGACACACCTACATAATGGAATACATTTCTTTGTCATAAGTGGGATACTTGCAGACTATATTAGATAGTGTCTCACTGTGATATTCCACTGGATTCCCCTATTGAGTAAGAACTGCCCCAATATCATAGTCAAAGGCATTTGTCTCGATCTCAAATGGTTGTTGCAAGTCAGGAAATGTGAGCACCAGGGCAGAGCAGAGGCGATGTTACAATTCTACAAACGCCTTCTCTTGAGATTCCGACCAAAATAATTTTGCTTTCACTCCTCCCTTGGTGACTTGACTCAAGGGCCAAGTGATATGAGAGAATCCCAACACGAACCTGTGGTAGAATTTAGCAACACCTAGAAAGTTGTGAAGCTCCGTTAGAGTGGTTGGGGCTGGCCAATCCCGAATTACTTGGATCTTGGTTGGATCCACATGCACCACCCGTTCATCAATAATGTATCCCAGATACTGAACCTGAGTCATGCCAAAAGTTTTTAGAGGACCTGTCGGATGTGTTTGAGGTGCTCTTCCGAAGTCTGGCTGAAGATTAGGATGCCATCCAAGTACACTACTACAAATGAGTTGATGAATGGCCGAAAGATGTCATCCATCAACCTCATGAAGGTTGTAGGAACATGCGTCAACCCGAAATTCATGACCAACCATTCGAAAATGCCCTCCTTAGCTTTGAAGGTAGTCTTCCACACATCAAACGCTTCGATTGGTACTCGGTGATACCCAGACTTCAAGTCGATCTTGCTGAAATATTTCATCCCTTTGAGTTGATATAGAAGGTCATAAATCTGTTGGATTGGGTACCTATTCTAGAGATTGATCTTCTTCAGTTCCCGATAGTCAATACAAAGTCTCCAAGTCCCATCCTTCTTCTGCACTAACATGATTGGGCTCCCATAGGGAAATGAACTCGGCTGGATGCGAAATTTATATAGCAGCTCCTGAATCTTCCTCTTGATTTCATCGTTCTCCAGAACAGAGCGCTGGTAGATCTGTCCATTGGGAAACAACACACCTGGCGCTATATCAATGGGGTTCTTTACCTAACACTGAAGAGGCACCACCGTAGGTGAGGTGAATATTTTCCAATACTCCTCCACAACCTTTTCCATTTGTTGTTTTTATGCGGAGGATCCCTGTCTGAAGGTCGTGGCCACAATATTCTTCTTGCCTTGGGGGTGGATCATTAGGAAAACAAATTTTCCGGTTTTGAAAATGAGCCTACTGCATTGTTTTTCAGTAACCAAAGAGATAGTCGTAGGCGGTGGTACCTCTGGTATCCTATACAACTTATTTCCCAAAGTAACAATAACAACGCGAGGCCAGGACTCATACGCAACATGTCGCTCCCTCAAGTATGGTTGGCCTAATAACACATCATAAAAGTCAAGAGGAGAAATGTCACATAATACATCATCTGTGAAGGGCTTGATGCTGTAGGGAAGGTGGCACTGCTGGGTGACACAAAGATCTCGTCCTTAGTGAAGCCACCCGATGGTGTACGAATGTGGGTGTGCGGTGGTTGGCAAGCCAATACACTTCAAGACCTCTGCTGAAATGAGATTCTTTGGAGGCCTTCACTCTTTAAGCTATCACTGCGGATGTTTTAAGGCCCCTTACAACCCTTAATTCTATGTCGTTGGAGGGTTTCAAGTTCTCCACCCAACACCCGAAAACATACACACAACGCCTCATTGGATAAGGAAGATGGTCACACACAAAATACATGGCACAAAAAACTATCACATTTCACATTTTCCTAAATTCTTCAATGAACTCACAAGTTATTTCTATGTACCTTGAAAAGACGGACATGGGCCAGTAGAAATCGTAGAGTTGCAGGGAGAAGGCCACCAAGTTTAAAATGATTGGAAGTGAATTGCATGGCGTGTGTGACAAGTTGATAGGCAAAAGATAGTCATTGTCTAAATCTTGGATAATATGGTTCTCCAGTATCAAGCTATCCAACACATCCCTAAAGATCATTATAGAGCCTGCCGTTGTTTGTTCCAAAACATTCATATATCCAGGAGAGAAAAACATCGTACTAGGGGCTTTTTTAACTATTTCCAGGAGAGAGGCCGAGATTGCATCTGTTATGTAATAACTCATGTTCCCATCAACGAATAGCTTGTTTCCTTCCTTTCTCTCTAGAACGAGTTCGTTGCCCAAGTAGTGCATTGGGATATTATATAGTTGATGATGTAGGCCACATTAGAGGGTCACAGGATCAGATGCATGGATCACATGACATCTAACTTGCTTGAATAAATTACCTTTGAAATATTGTAGACAGGCTGCAGTTAGGAAGAGAGCTAAGTATTCCTGCCTTCTCCAGGATAGCAACAACCTCATGGAACATAGAACCAAGCAGCCTCTTATACTTTGTATGAGTACCCCGACTCATGTGACCTTCACTATTCTTCATATGTCAAGAAAGATTATCAATTGCAGCAGGTTCCAACTAAACGATATTTCATTAATCAAGAATTGTGGCACGATGCTGATAAATGATATGTAAATAATTAGCAGGATGATGATAAGCTTTGTCTCGGCCATAGCTCGCTCAGTCAGTCGGATAATATTTCACTTCTTGGTTTGCCTCATCCTTCCATCGATCTCTCTTTATCGAGGTCTTTCCCCCACTTCTATGCATCTTCCAGTTTTTTTTCTCCATCTAAGGGGCATTTCTTCTTGTTCCTCTTCAGTTATTCCCTTTCTTCTTCACATTTTGAAAGCTCTAGTTTCCTCTTCTTATCCCATCTTCCAATGATCTTCCTCTTAAATGTTGCCCCATCTATGTACTAGAACGCTGCCTTGTCCGTGTAATTAAAGAAAATGTTTTACATAGTGAAAAGGTGCGGTGAAGGTTCCAATTTCCTCTTCTTTTCTTCCGTTCATCTTCCTCCTGTCATGTTTAGGTAGTCGTCTTCTATCTATCAAAATGCTACCACTTAATTAAACTCAACGTATATACATTCTGAATAGGTCTGGTCAGGGCTCCAGTTTCCTCTTCTTGGTAGTCAGAGATGTGATTGTACCTTTACTTGTTGGCGTAGTGCGGAGGATAAAATAATAATTTCTCCAACCACCACTTCCAAGTATTATGCCCCTTTACACTGTGTATATAATCTCTGGATTATTATTAAGGAGTTTTCCCCCGTCTATCATCCAGTCCTTGTAAATTTCCACTGGAAGAAACATGGATGAAACACTCTCCATTGTCAGTTTCGTGCCACTGGAAAATTTTGGTAGAATTTCATTAAAATTGGATCGAAAATATTTGGAAATCTAAGTTCTAGAAAATATTTGGAAATCTAAGTTATAGTTGTTAGAAAATATAGAGAAAGATATTGTACACACAACACAAATAACATAATTATTTTATTTATCTTACAAACATTACATATATAGGAATACATGATACTTCTAGATGTGAGAATGGTGGATCTAGATTACTAAAAATAGCTAGTATAACTATTAACTTGGAATACACATGATACACATCACATGGAAGCACTACTTCCAACATCCTCCCTTAATGCTTACATGTAACATACATTACAACAATAAATGAATCTTTGTCACAATTTTCTAATATGGTCGTCACTAGCACTCATATCCACTCTGAAATCTCATGGTTTCTGTTCTTTTCTTCACGAGATTTTTGAGATTCCCACTTGATCCATTTAAGACATAACTGCTTCAGACCATCGTTGATGTGCTTTGCACAATTGACGCTTCTCAAGCTCCCGGAACGCAACAGGTCAATCTTGATACTAAACCATCATATGGAACTGCCACCATATGTGAATACATGGCCCTCTGCAGCCTTAATTAGTTATCCCGGATAGCATTATGGATACATAATGTCTTCAACACACAATTCTACAACTTGGCCTTATATAAAATAACCTGTACTGATGCTCCCGGAGCACAATGGGTCAGACCAGCTTGACCTTATTAAGAAATACCTCTCACTAATGCTCATAGAGCACAACTGGTCACATTAGTCTATTAAATAGTGGGCCTATTCTTTGTGGTTCAAGATCATTTTATTTTCAATAATACACTTGCACAATAACACACTACAACGTCAAACTGCACCATAAAAGCCTCTACCAACAAATTTTTTTTTTAACTTTTCACCACCTTCCAAGCATATCTTCTCACTAGTTTTGAATGTGAAACTGACTAATGAAACCTCTATAGCATTGGATCCTTTATTTAGCTAACAGTGGCTTGATGTCAATGTGATAGTTTAAATTCACCAACTTCAAATTTTCTTAAAACAACAATGCATCAATTTATTAATACTGCAAATCCTTCTGCAAGTCAAAATTATTATATATGTAAATTTAATACATCAAATTAATTGACTTTAAAAAAATAAAAAAAAATTCTCCACGTGAAAATTAACTTCCCCCAAAAAAACTTTTTCCACGTGAATATTTGTTTCCCGATTCTTTCTTTTACTGTTTTAGGATACACCTTCCGCCTTTCCTTTTTGTTTTATTTTCCACTGCCAATGTACAATTACCTCTCTGCTACTGCCCACTACTGATGAGGAATGAGCATCGGTTAAGGATAAGAAACGGTAACAGAAAAAGAGGAGCGAGTCATAGAGTCCTGGTTATATAGCATTCAATTTTAGGGTCGTCTATTATCTGTTAGCACATGGGAAAAACTAGCCCATTTCTTTACGGTTGAACCATTTCACCTCTTCAACATTAGGGGATCGATAAAGCTTACATCTAACAGAAAATATCCATGCATGGGAATAGATCATTCCTCTTAAGTTGGATTTTGGTTGGTGTTGGAAATCCTTAGATCTGGTGGAATTTCTTTAATTCCCAAACCAATATGTTCAATGGCTCAAAAAATAAACCTCACACTGATGATCCTCGTCCTCCCTATGCGTAGAATGAGATTAGCCAACAATTCATAAATCTCACTCTTGGATCTCAAATCCAAAATTCATAGTTGTTTTGTGACTTAGCGCAAGATCGTTCCTTTAAATCTTTTCAAAGCGGTAAGATAATGTTGGACCTTTCTTCTTTTCCCTTTTTTTTAAGCAAAATTGATCCACACCAATAAAATAAAACCTCCACAATTATGCTGCCAAATAAACAGATCGAAGCACCTCAACACCAAGAAACACACAAGAATAAGTTTACACAAAATATATATGAAAATCAAATAGTCAAGTAATACATTTACATAGAAACAATAAACTCAAGACTCTCTCACATCTTCATGGCCCTCTCATGAAGGAGTCAGGCTAGAATAGGCTCTGATACCATGTTAGAAAATATACAGAAAGCGAGATATTATACACACAACACAAATCACACAATGATTTTATTGATCTCATAGACATTACATATATAGGAATACATGATACTTATAGATCCGAGAATGGTGGATCTAGATTACTAAAAATAGCTAGTACAACTATTAACTTGGAACTCACATAATTAGAACTCACGACAACTTGGAATACACATGACACACACCACATAGAAACATTACTTCCAACATCCTCCCTTAAAGCTTAAATGTAACACAGATTACAACAATAAATGAATCTTCGTCCGATTTGTCTGATATGGTCATCAGTAGCACTCATATCCACTCTAAAATCTCACGGTTTCCACTCATTTCTTCACCACACTTTCTAGCTTCCCACTTGATCTATTTAAGACATAACCGCTTCACACCATTGTTGATGTTTTTTGCAGAATAGATGCTTCGCAACCTCCCAAGCGCAACGGGTTAGTCTCGATACTGAACCATCCTATGGAACTACCACCATCTGTGAATCCATGACCCTCCACAACCTTCATCGGTTATCTAGGATAACATTTTGGATACAGAATGTCTTCAACAAATAATTCACAACTTGACCTTGTATAAAATAACATGTACTGATGCTCCGGGAGCACGACGGGTCACACAATCTTGACCTTATGAAGAGCTACATGTGACTAATTCTCCCAGAGTACGACGAGTCACATTGTTGGCCTGTTCTTTGTGGTTCTCCATCATTTTATTTTCAATAATACAGTTGCACAATAACACACTACAACATCAAACTGCACCATAAAAGCTTCTACCAAGAACTCTTTTTTTCTATATAACCTTTCACCATCTTCCAAGCATATCTTCTCACTAGCTTTGAATGTGAAACTTCCAACGAAACCTCTATAGCATTGGATTATTTCTTTAGCTAACAACGGCTTGATGTCAATGTGATATTTTAAACTCACCCACTTCAACTTTTCTTAAAACAACATTGCATCAATTTATTAATACCCCAAATCCTTCTACAAGTCAATATGTCAATATATATATATATATACACATTAAATGACTTGATTTAAAAAAAAAATGAAAAACTTTCTCCACGTGAATATTTGTTTCCCAATTCTTTCTTTACTCTTTTAGGATACACCTTCCTCCTTTCGTTTTCACTTTATGGTATGCTTCCAATGTACACTTAACCTTCCGCTACTTCCCGCTAATTTCAATGGTTGCTAGTGGAACTTCACCATCAACTTCAAGGACTCATGAAAATCATGGTCAGACACGAGGAGCCACAAGCAGGGTAAAGGGTCTCAGGGGAAGGATATCTTTCGAAAGAGCTCCACAACATTTTGTTCAGATTATACCTTGCATCACTTATTGAGGATGTGGGGGACCTCATTGCCAGTGCGATTGTCCTGAGTTATAAATTGGTAACAATTGTAGAGAAGGAAAATAACCAATGGGAGGAGCAAGAAGCCACCATAAAATCTATGCAGTAATTTATAACCAACAAATTGAACACCAATATTCCATGGTAGAAACATCGAGTATGATAAACAATGTAGAATTTAAAAAAAAAATTGATTCTGGTGGTACATATATTTTCATTTCCCCATTTGCATTAGAAAAATGTGCATTGGAAGCCTATGAGCATGATGAATTTAAACAAATCGAAATGGATTCTGGTATAAAACAAGCAATAGGACCTAGTGTTGACCAAAGTTAGTTGAACCATGTGGTGTGTATAACTAATTTGAAGGCACACATCACCACATTGGGGACATATTATGTAATCATTGGAATGGACTGGCTTGAAGCTCATTGAGCTTTAGTTGACTGTTTCAAAAAGAAGGTGATTTTCTTAGATGATGAAGGTAGTTCAATTGAGATTTGTGGTATAAAGAGAGGAGTGTCTGTATGATTCATATCCACGATTAAGGTAAAACAATGTCTTCGGAAATGTTGTAAGCTATATTTGGTCGAGGTTGTAAGTGACAATAAATGACCCTCCCTAGATCAGCACCCAGTTTTGTTAGAATTTGATGATGTTTTCCCAAAGAAATTGTCTAGATTACCACCTGTGAGGGAGATCGATTTCACAATCGACCAGAAACCTAGTGCAAAACCAATCCCCAAGACACCCTATAAGATGACATCCCCAGCACTTTGTGAGTTGCATATGTAGTTAAAAGAGATTTTAGACTTGGAATTTATTAGACCTAGTATTTCACCTTGGGGTGCACCACATATTTTTATCAAGAAGAAGGATTATTCCTTAAGGGTATGTAGAGATTATAGGGACATGAATCGAGCCACAATAAATAATAGGTACCTAATACCTAGAATATATGACCTATTTGACCAAATTAATGGAGCAACGGTTTTCTCAAAGATCGATCTGCAATGTGGATACAACCAATTGAGGATTAAATAAGGTAACATCCCAAAAACTGCATTTCATACTTGGTTTTATCACTATGAGTTCATAGTTGTACCATTTTTTTTTACCAATGAACCAGAAGTATTCACGAGTCTCATGAATGGTGTGTTCACAAAGTATTTGGAACAATTTGTGCAAGTCTTTCTGAAAGATATTCTTGTGTATTCGAAGAATGAAAATTAGGAGCATGAGGAGCACCTAAGGGTTGTATTGACCTGCTTAAGAGGAAATCACATGTATGGAAATTTTTCAAAATTTTCCTTCTTTAAAAATAAAATTCATTATCTTGGGAAAATCATTTTAGGAGAATAGATTTCAGTTGACCCAAAAAAGGTAAAGGCCATAATGGATTGGCCAGTGCCGAAAAATGCTCATGAGATGCATAGCTTCATGTGGATAGCATGTTATTATCGAAAATTTATGGAAGGGTTTTCAAATATTGGAAAACCCATCACCACATTATAGCAAAAATGGGTTAGGTATGAATGGACATATGAATGTGACACTGCATTCACCGAACTAAAGAGGTTACTAACTAGTGCACCAGTCTTTCGAGTGCCTGACATGGAAAAGGACTTCATTGTTTGCACAAATGCTTTAAAGAAAATATTGGGATAATTTTTGATGCACAAAGGTGGAGTAATATCTTATGCATCCATAAATTTGGAAAAACATGAAGAGTTTTATGGCCATGACTCAGAGTTAACAACAACGTTGATGCAAGAAGGTGGAGTAATAGCTTACCCATCCAGAAAGTTGAATAAACATGGAGAGTTATATATTACCCATGACTTATAGTTAGCAGCAGTGATTCTAGCTTTAAAACTATGGAGACACTACCTCGTCGAGAGAATCTTTGAGTTAAGAACTGATATTCAGAGCTTGAAGCACCTCTTCACTCAAAGCGATTTGAATGACAGACAAAGGCAGTGGAGCGAATTCATGAGTGAGTATGATTTTGAGATATCATACATTAATGGAAAGGAGAATGTGTTGGTTGATGCACTAACTAGGAGGCCACAAATATTCTCCCTAGTACCCTTGAGGGTTAATTTGAGGGAACGTGTGTTGGAAGAACACTTTGAAGACAGTTGGTATCTAAAGGTTATATCAACACTCCAAAATGTGAAGAAGGTAGAACCAAATTTTCAGGGTTATGTCCTTGAACCAGATGGTCTATTGATATTTCAAGAGAGAATGTACATCCCTAAGGAAGGGGGTATAAGAAGAACCATTCTCGAGGAGTCACATAGAGCACTCTATTGTGCACATCCTAGAGTGAAGAAGATGTATGTAGGCATGAAGAAACTATACTTTTGGGCAGGCATGAAGCACAACATAGTACCGTTTGTTGCTAAATGTCTTGAATGTCAATGAATGAAGGTTGATCATCACCATCCAGCAGGACTCCTACAACCACATGACATCCCTATGTCTAAATGGGAGGTCGTTTATATGGATTTTTTTATGGGCTTGCCACTCACTTCATGAAGGCACAATACTATATTGATTGGAGTTGATAAATTGACCAAAAGTTCCCACTTCATCTGAGTGAGAGGCACTTATGATGTTACTGATGTGGCACAATTTTTTAAAAGTGAATTTATTCGACTACATGGGTTACCCACAAAGATCATTTCTGATAGAGACACTCGTTTTATATCTAGGTTTTGGACAATTTTGTAGTCAGCATTGGGGACTCAGTTGAACCTAATCACTGCATATCATCCAAAAATAGACTACCAGACTAAAAGAGTAAATGAGGTTATGGAAGACATACTAAAAATGTACATCATGAATAATCAGACTCAGTGGGAAAGGTACTTACCATTGGTAGAGTTTTCCTATAATAATAGTTACCACAGTTTCATTGGTATGCCTCCTTATCAAGATCTATATGGGAGGCCATGCATGATGCCATTGAGTTTGGAAAAGTTGGAGGACCGAGTAATAGTTGGGCCAAAATTGGTACATGATATGGATGAACATGTAAGGCAGATTTGATAAAGGTTAAAGGAAGCACAAGGTAGAAATAAGGGTTATGTTTATGTACATAGGAATGATCATGGTTATGAAGTAGGAGACCAAGTTTTTATTCGTATTCGAACCAAAAAAGGCACCATTCGGTTTGGGAAAGGGATATCATTATCACCTCAGATTATAGGACTTTTTAGAATCAAGGACAATAATGGACCAGTTTCCTATCATCTTGTACTACCACCCTAATTTCATAAAAATCATGATTTTTTTCATGTATATATTCTATGACGTTATGTTTCCGATGGATCTCACAAACTGGATTGGAGGGAATTTGACGTTTTCGGACATGGGAACTGTAATTGTTGAACCATTATGCATATTGGACCATATGGTTTGACGGCTCAAACATCGCATGGTGGACCAGGTTAAGGTCCAGTAGGACAAGTATATCCCAGGATCTGCTACCTAGGAGGATGCAGAGACTATACGACAAGGCTACCCCTCACTTTTTGAGCATTTGTGATGCCCATTTGGACTTAGATAGCTACCTATGCTAAGGCTCTATCTATAGTTCCATTTTATTTTATTTATGAACACTATGTAATATTCATGTATTTTAGTTGGAAATATGAAACTACTTAGATAAATCATTAAATATATTAGGTATTGTTGATTAAAATATTTTATGTGTGATGTATTTGATGTACGACTTACTTGGTTATGATTTATCTAGTGTATGACTTATCAGAGTTATTGTTTTTTGATGTATGACTTATGGGGATATGGTTTATCTAATGCATGGCTTATAAAAATTTTGACTTATCTAATGTAATATTTATTTCCAGTATGTTTCTATGAAGTACAAAATTGATACGTGGATACTAGACTTATTAACATGATGATTAAGATCACTAATCTATATATGTTATGGTTTTTATGTATATGCATGGGTGAGAACTAACCTGCATATTGGAAAGAGCTATATGATAACCAAGATCTACTTTTTCAATGGGGAAATGTTGACATATCCAATGAGGAATGGTATGATGCACATTGCTCTATTACATTTATATCTACTTGATATTTTTTGAGATTCAATAAGAAATTTCAACACCTAAACTAGTGTGGGACCAGGAGGTCCAAGCAACACCTGCACTAGTGTGGGACTAGAAGGTCCAAGCAGCACCTACACTAGTGTGGGACCACAGGTCTTAGCAGCACCTACACTGGTGTGGGCTGAATTTGGTGCATGTCTATTTTAGTTATCCCTTAATTAAGTTGGACAAAAAAATGTAATATAATCTCAAAATAACTTGTAATAGTTAACTGAGTGTCATAAACTTAGTTAGCTCATGAATTTCGAGTTAAAGGTAGTTGGTGAGGCATGCAGAGTAATTATAGCTGTAACAAAGTTCAAAGTGAAGTGATGCATTAGCTAATGCATGTTGTAAATCAGTTTAACTTAGTTAAGTGAGTTAAAATCATTTTTGATAGTTGTAACTGAAGATACACTAGTGAGAGATCAAGTGAATTAAATATTATATAATTCACATGCAATGATCTCACGTTCCACTGATGTTTTACTATTATTAGCTGCATGCATGTGAGATTGAGTGGAGACCCAGTTGAGTTCTAGGTGAAAGGGAAGTTGACTACCAGTTGTATGATTATTGGGTTGCACCCATGCAACCAAAAATTCATTGGATTGCCCATGATACTTGCGCAGTCAAGGAAGGAAAAAATTCCTATTCTTTAGGGATTGCGCAAGCAAGGCAGGATGTCTCGAGGCAGTAAATTGGCTAAGTATTCGTCATTTTTATCTAAGACAGTGTGAGACAATTAGTTGAGTACATGAGGGATCTTGTGAGAAGAGTTGTATGTAATTGTTTCATGTGTCCATGCTGAATATAAAATAGAAGATAGTGGGGTTTTCAACATCAATCTTTCCACGAGAAATTATCTGTGTTGTGGCTTGATTGATTCTTCTTTGCTTCATGTGGTTGGCAATTATGTTTTTAATTCCGTAATTGATTTGTAGAAGTGATTCAGTATTTAAATTTAGCACATTGTTATATCAAATTGAATCCATGATACACATGCTAGTTGTATAATTTCTACATGGTATCAGAGCACGGGAAATCACAATAGTGAAGAGGAGCAGAGTTTGTGACTGGATAGAATTTGAATTTGCAGAATACTTTCTTGGTGCTATAGCTGATTCAGGATCAAAATGGATTTCAATGGCTTTAGGTTGGAGTATGCACTCGAGGGAAGCTCTAAATATATTTCTTGGAAGGACATGATGGAAGTAGTACTTTAAGACAATGGCTTAAAGGAATTCATTGACAATGATGTTCCTAAACTCGTTGTGACAGATGCTACAAATATTGATGCATGGAAAACGAAAGTGGCGAAGGTGAGAATGATCCTATTGGAGGGAGTACAAGACCACATTGTCTCAAGCCTCCATGGGAAAGCCACACCATATGAAATTTGGAAGGCTTTGATGGATCTATTTCAGAGCAGCAACGACCATAGGAAATTGGTGCTCAAAGATAAACTTAGGAAGATCAAGATGGAGAAAGGCGACAACATGCCAAAATATTTAACAAAGTTTGTTCAATGTCGGGATGAACTGGGGAGCATTGGCATAACTGTCACTAATGATTATTTGGTGAGCTTGGCTCTCATAAGACTTTCAAAGAATTGGCACATTTATCCTAACTCTATCAATGGAAGGGAAAAGCTGCCAGATTGGGAACGATTGTGGTCAAATTTGGTGCAGGAGGAGTTCAGATGGAACACCAGAGATGTATCTTCATACAAGGATGAAGATGAAGAAGATTTTTCTTTGGCTGCCAAGGCAAAGAAGGGTAAGGGGAATAAATTCCATTCCAAATCCGAGTCCAAATATGGCAAGAAGCGGGACATATCAGGGTGAAGTGTTTTCACTGTCATGGACATGGGAGTTATGCTACGAACTATCCACAAAAGAAGAAGAACAAGAAGGCTAGAAGATCTCTAGCTGGTGAGGCTTTGACCTCGCAATTTGAGATTGACTTCTCATTGATCACATCCATGGTGTCAAGTGGATTGGGATCTGTGTGGTATTTGGATAGTAGCACTTCCTTTCACATGACGAGAGACAAGGAACATTTCAGTAGCTTGGAGGAGAAGGATCCCCAGATGCATATTGAAATGGGTGATGACGGGTGCTATAGTGCTACTGGGATTGGTACCATTACCTTCCAGAGACAGTCAAGTAAACCATTTCAATTAAAATATGTAATCCATGTACCAGGTTTGAAGAAAAATTTAGTCTCGGTTGCAATGTTGGAGGATAGAGGCTATGATGTTTTTTTCAGTGATGGAAATGATTCCAACACAAAACAACAGGACAAGCCAAGAAGATAGGGATTCAAGTTAAGAACCGCTACAAGCTGGATGTAGATGGTTCCGCAGATTTGATGGGCAAGGTAGGTGTTGGGTCAAAAAGGTGATTGTTTTAAGGGTAGCCTTAATGCTTTACATTAATTATCAACCCAGGGAAAGTCTTGTTATTTCAAGAGTGTAAGGAAAATATATGCAAGTGACATCAGAGGTTAACTACTCTAGATCGTTGTAAGAAATATTGTCTAATTCTCGAAGTTTAATCAAAACAACTCGAAAGTGAACTATGAAATACTTCAGACCAATCAAAGGAGAAACTTCTATTCTAGGATTATGCAGAAATAACCACTCAAGACTGAAATAAGGAATAGATTGCAATTGAACAATTGCTTTGATGAATTGAATAGCTACCTTAATGAATTGAACAACAATCCTAATGAATTGAACAATAATCAATTATTCTAGATTTTGCAATGGAATTCTCTATTAATCAACTAATAACATCATTCATAATTAAACATCAAACCAAACATTCATATTTAAGATGGAAAAATTCATGAAATAACTGTATGCAGAATTGAACAGCAACCACACTGAAACTAATCTAACGACTGTAACTTCCTGGTAAAAGAACATTATTGATAAATCTAATCTATTGAAAAGGAGGTTATAACATATCACGGCTACAATTAACCAATTGAATGATAATGCTATGAAGCACAAAGGATAACTGAACATGCAAGTTCTGTAAATAAACATATAGCATAGAATAGCAGGAGAAACCCCAGGGCTGGGCCCGAAGCCACTAGAAGCCTTCTGCTAAAGAATACTCAGAAGCTGTTTATACTGAAAACGCCAATTTATTCATTAATCAACAGAGCAATACATTAGCGTGAACTTGACGATTATGTCCAAATACGTTTATTACCGGAAAATTATAATACATGAACTATCCTCTGTCTCTTTCACCTCCAACCCTTTATAGCTTAAAGGCAAAATAAAATAGAGCAACAGATCCTTCCCATCAGGAGATCCTACCACTTCGTGGCTATCAACTGAATACTCCAAGAGTAGGTGTGCCTCTACATATTCCGCTAATTCATAAGAGCTGATATGATTCTGTTTACTTTTCTTGTGTGTTATTTGGTCATCCTGGTCAGCAGTTTGGTTATTTCACTTCCCTATCAATAAAGAAAAAAACAAATCAATTTTTATGCTATTAAACATGCCTTTTATCAATAATTCATTCTACCTTAATTTTTCATTATTTTCCTTTACTGTATTGTTAATATGAAGGAAAAATATATAAAAGTAAATGACATATCATGGTAAATATAGCGATAAAATGTACATTCTCCTCGACCCAACATACTCCCCTACTTACCATTTTGCAAGTCCTTCTGCAAAGATATGGTTGAGGTGTAACTGGGTTAAAGAATATGCAGGATATACTTCTTCCTTGTAAATTCTAAAACCATGTTTATTTTTATCTTTGCAAATTTTGAGTTTGTGTGCCCCCATGGTAACTCATAATCATGATGATAGTCTTCAGGAGGGTACCAGATGATGGGGAATCTGTATCTACACCCTATCCATGTAGGACCCATGTTCAAAATTAGGTTGTTGTACAGAAGAAACCGGGAAGCATCAACTTTAAAGTTCCTATCACCAAATGGTTCTCTATTCTTAACACTATTTGTAGCGGCTTGCCATCTCTATTTGGCTGCTAGTAATTCTTCTTATTGGATGTCTTGGAAGTATGCCCGCCCATTCTGCACAATATCCTTATGAATAGGTCCCAATTTGGCTATCACCCCTTCCCATTGCATAAACTTCTTGTGTTGAGTGAATAGATATAAGGGTTTGGTAGGCTCCCCTGTGACCCATAGACCTAAGCCATGCTCTCTTTTATAAAAGGTATTGTAGGCCTTAGCCCATCTAGTCTAATTTTTGGTGAAGGACAGAAAAAATTGGCACTAAACGTCCCCAATGAACATACTGGGGTTACTGTCTCTATCCTCTTCTAAAAAGAAATTGTGAAAATACAATTCACACAAAAGATGCTAGACCTGCTCATCCTACTCATTGCAACATTGGAAAAAATCTTCATTAGTTTTGAAGGTAGTGAGCTTCCTTGCTCTGACAACTTTGATTTTCAGCAACATATATCTTTCTACTAAGAATAAGGCATAGTTCGTGGCTGGTAGCCTTCAAGTCAACACATCAGAGTAAAGAGAACAAACATCACTGGTTTGTTTCTTGGCCTGTTCCAATTGATCCTGTGCCTTTTTCACTTTTTCCCTTTATTCCCTAAGATGTGCAAAGGTTTCGTCCTTAGTTGCAAAAAGTTCTTTGAATCATTTTAGTAGTTCCTGATGTTCTTGTAAGGGCACTATTTCCTTTTATACTGGGCCAATTCATACTGAACTTGAGTTAATTCGTTGCAAAGCTTTTGATTAGCATCTTTTTCTATCAAAGGACTATAAGCAGGTGTTACCATTGTGTGATTCTCCTTGTCTTTTGTAAGTATTAAATCATTCTGCACAGAGACTTCAGCAGTATCTATCAGATCAGTCTATACATAAGCTTCAACAACATCTATTAAATCATCCTGTACAAAGACTTCAACATTATCTACCATTTGGGTAACAAAATCTGTCTGGGTATCTTTATCTGCTACAACTATCAATTCAGTCTGAACAGAGACTTTAGCAGTATCTACCGTTTGAGTAAAAAAATCTGTTTGAGTTTCCATTGTAGCTAATTCCTTCTTAGGCTTCCAAGACTTGTCTGCTTCTTTCAACCATTTCCTTATTTTTTTTTATTGTTTTCCTTAATTTTATACATCTCCTGCTCATTTGTCTATATTTTACTTCAGCTGATTTTTCTTTCGGAGGGATTTTCACAGGAGAAGGAATAACAGTGGCTTTGGGTTCAGGAACAGTTGTTCTAGTTCCAAGGTTATCAGAAATGATGTTTTCTTCAGGTGTCCAAGAGGTGATTTCAACATTGATGTCCTAACTGGGTGGAATAATATTTTCTTCAGGCGTCAGGGGAACATTCTCAATACTTGTGTCCTGTTCTAATAGAACAGTATCCCCTGACTAGTTTCCAGACTTAGATATTCTCTCTACATAATCTTCCCTATTCACCCATTCATTATCATAGGGAGATAAAACCCTAAAATCCTGCAATTCATCATGGCAAGGTAGGATTTCACTATGGCCAGAGCTTCTAGCATAGGAAAACTAGTTCAAATTGTCCCTTTATTCCTCGGATTTCTCATATGGGTTCCCAATTTCACAAGATGTTCTCATTTGCTTTAGTACTTGAGCCATTTCTTCCTCTTAGTCTTGTAAAGACATATTTTGAGGGCTTAAAGGTGGTGTATGGGATGGCCTCGTCCCATCTGGCAATACGAAGGTGTTTTTCCACAGTTGTAACCTTTCACACCGTCTCTGTTTTCCCAGTTTTGCGGTCGAAACATGGGTTCTCTTCACTCTTGCCCTTTTGGGTATGACTATTCTGGGAAGTTCAATTTCTTTCTGTCAGGGTTTTCTTCAGGGGAAGGTAGGGCAAGATTAATAAAGCTATCCCATGTTAACTGGTGTTTTTTTAACTCATGAATAATAATCAATTTAATTAAGCCATGGTGACTAACAACTACTTGAGGGTTTTTAGCTCTTCTGATTCGAATGACAATATCATCCAATATAGAATTCAGGAAAATGGGAAAATTAACTGAATTTTTTTGCTTGAGAATAAGTAACAGTTTGAGTTGATGGGACTTTACCACATCCTAGCATCTTTCATATGTGATGTATTTTTGAATGAAGACTACCAATTCTTGCCAGGGCTGCTGCAAGGGCGTAGGGTCACCTGGGTCCTGATACACTTAGACTGCTTCTTGTATGAGGAAATGTTTATCAGTCCATATTTCTCCTTCTATTGGAAGTCCGGAGACCTCAGCGATGATTTCTTCTGAAACTGGTATGATTCTTTCGTTGACTATGGTATGCCCTTCCCACACGTTTTGCAAGAATTCAATTATTGTATATGTATTAAATCCTTGTAGTCTATGTAGATATGGCATACAACCAGCTTGGTGGAGAATGGTGCGAGCTGATTCCGAGGCTTGAAAAATTGTGGGTTCATTGCGGAGAGAATTTCCACCCATGGCAACTGTGTTTTCAGGACTAGTTTCTTCTTCTGCATGCGTTTCTTTCGGCTCTGTTAGTTAAAACATCATAAACAATGGATGTGACTTTTATAAAATATATTATTAAAAATGTGACATAAATGCAGTGATTCTTTCATCCAATCAGCATATCCGAAGGGAGTTGCGTGGTCAATTCACATGCTCATTCATTATGAATATTCGTACCCGCTCCAATGAGAGAAGGGTGTCCACGGCCTCAAAGCTCAAGGAAAGAGAAAAGATGGTAACAATTATGAATGCGCACGAAGTAAAGGTCAGAAGTTGGTAATCATCACAAATGTATGAATAGGACGAGCATCCTTTTCAGTATAAATGTGATGTGTGCATAGTTGAGGATCTGTACCCTTCATGTATGGGTAGTCCCAAAAAAAGGCTCCATTATATTTTTGTAAAATTCTAACGAGCTTTTTCTATTTCTCACTATCCAGACTGTTTTTGATATTTAAAAATTTTCCTGGCTCAATTTCGATTGGCATGTTGTTGCGAACAATAGTCATGGGTATCTGCTGGTAATCGGTGTCTATTAAGGGGTCCTCCTGTGCTTTGTTATCAAGAACTGCTTTTAACATTTGGCACTTTAAATTTTCTGAAGTATATGGTTGGCTCATGAAGTTAGTGATTACATCCTCTTTAGTTTGATCTTTGAATTCAAGTGCTTCAACTATTGTCAGAGGTGAACGAATGTTTTGTTCCCAATATGTATGTAGCTATTTGTGAATATTTATAGTGGGAAGACTTGTTTTTGGCAGGGTGGTATATGGCAATATTTTTTATGGTATATCCTCTAGAAATGGTCATGCTGCCTACTCGACAACCTATTTAAGCATTGGTCATCGCTAACCAAGGTCGTCCCAATATCAGAGGATGTCCATATAACCTACTTTTTGGGTTAATAACTAAAAATTCCGCTGGGTACTCCCATGAGTCCACAGAAACCAGGATGTCTTGTAATATACCTTTTGGTTTTATAATAGATCTGTCAGCAAGTTCCAACAAGGTAGATTTGGTTTCCAAGGATGTTACACCTAACTTCTTGCAGGTTTCTATAGTTAATATGTTAATGGCTGCCCCCAAATCAACTAATGTGTTTGAAAAGAAGTGTCTAGATATATGTACTGTGACTACGGGGTTTCCTTGATCCTCATATTTTATTGGTGTTTCTTTACCCAAGACTAAGTCTGACAGTGCTACCACTACATGAACAGTTGGTATAGTCTTTTCTTTCCTCACCTGTTTTTTTTTCCACACAGATCTTTAATTGTTTTGGCATAGATAGGAATGTCTTCTATAACCTCTAGGAGAGGAATTTTAATGCACATAATTTTTAATTCCCCTAGGAGATCAAAATATAAAGAGACTATTGGTTTAGGTAGCATTAACCTCTCAGGGAATGGAGGAGAGGAAATAATAACGTTTTTCAGGATCTTTATGGTCAACTGTGTCCCTCCCCTACTCTATCTCTATTTATGTCATAGTTGATTGTTTAGATACTATTGAAATTTCAGACTCAAGTTGTGGTAGGGTCGTATCTTCTTCAGGTGAAATAACGCGCCCTGATCCCAGCCTAAGTTCATTGCATTGCTTCTGTTCAGTTCCGGGGGTTGGGTTCTCGACAATCTATATTAGCTAAATCGATCTATTATTAGGATTAGGATTGGGTTGAGATGGTAGTTGAGGACGCATAATAGGCTGAGGATTGTGTTGGACTGGGTATGGAGCTAGTAATGTTGGTTGATTCTAAGCCCCTGTTCCCATATGTAAATTGGTCATTCTCAGAGGTCATTTCTAGTTTTGAGAGAAATTTGTATTTTGTGAAGTGGAGGCAGGCCACTGGGACTGATATGGATTATTTTTCTAGTAAGGGGGAGAAAAAGGAAAAATTGACCAATTATTACTTGAAGGGGATTGTGTTGGCCAAGGAGGCATGGAAGATGATTGGGATGGCCAGACTGAAAAAGGAGATTGGCCCTGCCATGCTGTTCCAGGGTTCTCTTGATTAAATTATGGAGGATAAAAAAACTGAGACGAGTCTTGTGACATACCTGGTCGTGTTTTCCACTGTCGACGTTGAATCATTAGATACATCGATTATGTTTCTTCTTCTGCCTCTTTAAAAAAAGATTTCAACCCTGGGAGTTAATGGCAATGTTCAGTGGCGTGGTCCTTGGTACAAATAGCACATGTCTGGACCATGTCTAATGGACACTTCCACTGGCTATGATTCTTCCAAAAGCATGGGAAAAAAACAACCAATTTCGGTTCTACTAAAGCTTTCTTCTGCTTGGCTTGTAGAACATCTAGATGCGTTGTGAGACTGCCTACAATATCGGTTTTAAAATATTCTAAAAGATTTCCAAATTCTGCTCTGGTCACGCTGCCACCTGATTGTTTATAATTCCTTGTAACTGAATCTTGTTTGGTTGGTCTACTTCATGTACTATCTTGAGAGAATCTGATACACAATGCAATAATTTCATCATATTATTCTTCATAGATTTCCCCTTATCTCATTATATTAATTGTCTCTACCAATTCTTCTTTCATTCCTTTGATCATTGTTTCTTTCAAAATATATCTAAACAGTGCAGTATATGGAGATCTTTGCAAATTATACTAAATTTGTTCAACATATGCTTCTAATGTCTCATCATCTTTTGCATACATATTGAAGATTTCTTCTTTTAGTTCTCGACTTTGGTAGTAATATTAATATTTTTTAAGGAAGTATTTTTTCATCTGATCCCAGCTATTAATGGTTCCTCCATCAAGCCCCATAAACCAGTGTAATATTTCCCCCTTAAACATAGAGGGAAATAGTTTTAGTTTCTTAGGGTCAGTGGTGTATCCATATCCCATACATAATAAATCAAATTCAAATAAAAATGCATTCGGATCTTCTGAGGTTAGCCCATGGAAGGTGGGGATGTTCAGTAATAGAATATCTTTCATAAGGGCATTTGCAGCAAGATCAACAATGGGATACTCCAATGTTGATGTCTGTCTCTGGTGTTGGTTGTGCGCCATCTGATCAAAGATGTGCCAATAATATCCAGGGATTTCTTGATCTGGGAGGATAATTTGAGTGGAATTAGGGAGTGGATTTTGAGGAGGCCTTGCAGCACTTCCTCGATCTTGGATACTAGGTGTCTCCGTCTCAACCACTATCTCAGGAGATCCAGACTCGTTTTTACCTGTACTGCACTACTAGTTTCTCCCTCTCCTTCCTGCAAATTGCAGGAATTTCCCTCTCTCGAAGGGTCGATACTTAAGTGTTCTATAGTCTAAAGGCTTCATTCAGACCCTTCTATTTCACTATCTCGGCGTAGGTTGTAGATGGTGAGGCTGCTGCCTGGGGGACTTTAGTAGGACTCTATACAGGAATGGTTTTGGGTCCTACGGATGCCTGTGATTCGGCCTTCTTAATGATTTCGTCTATATATGTTGTTCTGCCAAGGGCCACTGATCCCTTGGGTTTTGTGGATTTAACTAGGGGGTTTTGATCTAATTCTACCTTTTCCTTCCTAGTCATAAAAAAACAAAAACACCTATCTTATTAACCTCTGCACAATTGCTGGGAAGCTGGCTGGAGAGCAAGTGTTTTGCTTGCTAGTACGCAGGTTCTTACCTCTCATTTTTAATACCCAAATATTTCACAAAAAAAATGAAAAAGAATTAAATGGCATCACTCCTAAACACTATGCCCGGCAAAAACGCCAAAATGTTTGGTAGAAAAGGTGACCGTTTTAAGGGTAACCTTAATGCTTTACATTAATTATCAACCCAGGGAAAGTCTTGTTATTTCAAGAGTGAAAGAAAAATATATGCAAGTAACATCAGAGGTTAACTACTCTAGATCATTGTAAGAAATATTGTCTAATTCTTGAAGTTCAATCAAACCAACTCGAAAGTGAACTATGAAATACTTCAGACCAATCAAAGGAGAAACTTTTGTTCTAGGCTTATGTAGAAATAACCACTCAAGAATCGAATAAGGAATAGATTGCAATTAAACAATTGCTTCGATGACTGGATCAACAATCCTAATGAATTGAACAACAATCAATTATTCTAGATTTTGCAATGGAATTCTCTATTAATCAACTAATAGCATCATTCAGAATTAAACATCAAACAAAACGTTCAAATTTATGATGGAAAGATTCAAGAAATAATTGTACGCAGAATTGAACAGAAACCGCACTAAAACTAATCTAATTAATGTAAAAGCATCACTTGTTGGTAAAAGAACATTAATGATAAATCTAATCTATTGAAAAGGAGGTTATAACATATCACAACTGCATTTAACCAATTGAATGATAATTATATGAAGCGCAAAGGATAAATGAACATGCAAGTTACGTAAATAAACGTATAGCACAAAATAGCAGGAGAACCCCAGGGCTAGGCACGAAGCCTCTAGAAGCCTTCTGTTAAGGAATACTCATAAGTTGTTTATACTAAAAATTCCAATTTCTTCATTAATAAATAGAGCAATAAATTAGCACAAACTCGAAGATTCTGTCCGAATACGTTTATTACAGGAAAATTATAATACATAAACTATCCTCCGTCTCTTTCACCTCTAGCCTTTTATAGCTTAAAGGCGAAATAAAACAGAGTAACGGATCCTTCCCATCATGAGATCCTACCATTTCCTAGCTATCAACTAAATACTCCAAGAGTAGGCGTGGCTCTACATCTTCTGCTGATTCATAGGAGTCGATATGATTCCGTTTACTTTTTCTTTCTATTGTCATTTGGTCATCCTGGTTAGCAGTTTGGCTAGTTCGCTTCCCTATAAATAAAGACAAAAAAAATCAAATTTTATGCTATTAAACACAGATTTTATCAATAATTCATTCTACCTTACTTTTGGATTATTTTCCTTTACTTTATTTATAATATGAAGGAAAAATATATAAAATTAAATGAAAAATCATGGTACAGATAGGGGAAAAATATACCTTTTCCTCGGCCCAACAGCACGCAAATTGGTGAGCCAGGATGAAGGGGAATTATGGCACAAAACATTGCAACATATTCACCATGGAGCCTTGAAAGTCATGCAGCAGATTTCTACTGGTCTTTCCAGGGGTACATTTGTGCAGTCAAACACATGCAAGGGATGTACTATGGAAAAATATGTAAAGGCCACCTTTCATGAGAAGGAGAATCAAGCCTCGAGTATCATCGAGAGAGTTCACATAGACATGTGTGGACCATTCTTTGTTGCTGATATTTGTTGATGACTTTTCTCGTAAGCGCTGGATCTACTTCATGTAGAAGAAATATCAAACATTCTCAAAGTTTCTTGAGTTTGAACCACTGGTGGAGAAAGATTCAGGGAAGCAAGTGAAGGTTCTTAGGAGAAATTATGGTGGACAGCAGATCTCTAATGAATTCAAGAACTTCTGCAGTAAAGAAGGAATTCGAAGAGAACTAATAGCGCGTCATAAGCCACAACAGAATGGGGTAACTAAAAGAAACAATAGAATTATCATGGTTGTAGCAAGAGCGATGTTGCATGATCAAAGCCTACCAATGCATTTGTGGGTAGAATCATGCAACACTTTGATATTTGTGTAGAACCATTTTCCTCATAGTATACTTGGCATGAGTACACATGTCCTCATAGGATACTTCGCATGAGTACACCTGAAGAGGCTTTCACTGGTAAGAAACCTAATGTTTCACATTTTATGATTTTTGGCTCATCTGTTTATGTGCATGTGACCAAAGACGCCAGGAAGAAGCTGGAACCGACAACTGAGATCGAGATTTTTGTGGGGTACACTAAAAAAACCCACAACTATCGAGTGTATTTTTCAAACAACAAAATGACTGTTGTGCGATGGGATATAAAATTTAATGAGTATAAAGCCATGCGATTGTCCCTTGAGAGGATTCTAGATTTGCATGTAGAGGAGGAACTTTGGTTCCCAAGCATGAGCCTCAATATGTGGAGTAGCCACATGAGGAGGATCATGGAGTGGGTGAAAACACTCATGCAAAGACATCCATCAGAAATGGTAGAAGTTGCACCACAGAAGCTAATAGATTGAGACTTGATGCTGCAGACAAGTCCAGACAAATTTACTAGATACATGGCTCTTACGAGAAAATGTATTGTGATTGAACCATCTTCCTTTTAGGAAGTAGTGCAGAAACCAACTTGGGTTGATGCAATGGTGGAGGAGTATGACTCCATTGTCAAGAACATTGCCTAGGAGATTGTCCCAATATTGGTTGAGAAATCAGTGGATGGATCTACAATGTAAAGAAAGCTGCTGATGGGAGTGTGGATAAATACAAGGCCATATTTGTGGCCCAAGGATTCTCACATATTGAGGGGGTTGATTATGATGACAGTTTTTCACCTGTTGAAAGGTACTCTTCCATTAGATCCATTCTTGCACTCTCAGCACAGATGGGGTGGTGCATTCATGAGATGGATGTCAAAATTGTGTTTCTCAATGGAGTGATTGAGGAAGAAGTGTACATAGAGTAGCCTGAAGGTTTTTAGATCTTCAATAGTGAGTCACATGTGTGTCGACTCAATAGAGCATTGTATGGGCTGAAGCAAGCACCTCGTGCTTGGTACACTCAGATATACAACTATTTCACCGGATTGGGATTCACAAAAGTTAAGCTGATGCAAACCTATACCATATTTTGGTTGAGGGTAAGATATTGATTATTGTTCTTTATGTTGATGATCTAATTTTGACTGGTGATGAGCAGCTGATACACTCATGTAAGGAGGATCTTGCAAGGGAGTTCGAAATGAAGGACATGGGACTCCTTCATTATTTCCTTGGTTTGGAAATATGGCAGCGGGATGGTGAACTTTTTGTTTCTCAAGGAAAGTAAGCTAAAGTGATAGTAGGTAAGTTTCACATGGAGAGCTGCAAACCCATGGACACTCCTCTTCCAGGAAATTGGAGGAAAGAGGATGCTACCTATAGAGAGGTAGTGGATGCTATTGTCTACAGATAGTTATTTGGTTCATTAATGTATATAGTGAACGCCAGACCAAACATTTGCTACTTAGTTAACCAACTGAGTCAAGCTATGGTTAAGCCTACCAAGCTCTTTTGGAAGGCACGAAAGCATGTCTTGAGATACCTGAGGGGCACATGAGAGTATGGTATTTGGTACATACAGGCATAGGGAGTGAAGCTTCAAGGCTTCACGGATGCAGATTGGGAAGGAAGTCCATCAGACGGAAAGAGCACATCAGGAGTGAACTTCAACATAGGTTCGGCAATATTTTCTTGGTATAGTAGGAAGCAAAGATCTGTGGCACTCAGTTCGGCGGAGGCAGAGTACATGGTAGCAAGTCAAGCTACATGTGAGGCTATCTGGATGAGAAATATCTTGGTTAGTTTGTTTGGTTATCAGATGGATCTGACAGTGATACATTGTGATAATAAGAGTTGCATTAAACTCTCAATTAATCATGTGTTTCATGATAGGTCCAAGTACATAGATATTTGGTATAATAATATCAGATATTGTGTGCAAAGGAAAGTAATTTTGCTTCAATACATTACCACAGAAGATCAATATGCAGATATTCTGATGAAGGCGCTCACTAGGAGAAAATTCGAATACCATAGAGGCAGGATTGGGGTGAAGGATAATCCCTTTCTTGTAGACAGGGAATGTTGAGATTCAACAAGAAATTTCATCACCTACACTAGTGTAGGACCAGAAGGTCCAAGCAAGACCTACACTAGTGTCGGACCACAAGTCTTAACAGCACCTACACTGGTGTGGGATAAATTTAGTGCATGTCTATTTTAGTTATTTCTTAATTAAGATGGCCAATAAAATGTAATCTAATCTCAAAATAACTTGTAATAGTTAATTGAGTGTGATAAACTCAGTTACCTCATGAATTTCGAGTTATAGGTGGTTGGTGAGGCATGCAGAGTAATTCTAGTTGTAATAGAGTTCGAAGTGGAGTGGTGCATTGGTTAATGCATGAGGTAAATCAATTTAGCTCAGTTAAGTGAGTTAAATTCAGTTGTGCTAGTTGTAACTGAAGATACACTATTGAGAGGTCAAATGAACTAAATATGATTTAATTCACATGTAGTGATCTCACATGCAACTGATGTTTTACTATTATTAGATGCATGCATGTCAGATCCAATGGAGACCTAGTTGATATTTAGGTGGAAGGGAAGTTGACTATCAGTTGTAGGATTATTGCGCTGCACCCCTGCAACCAAACACTCATTGGATTTCCCATGATACTTGTGCAGTCAAGGAAGGCCAAAATTCCTATTCTTTAGGGATTGCATTCATCACGGTTTGCACAAGCAAGGCAAGCTGTCTGGAGGCAGTAAATTGGCTAAGTATTGGTCAATTTTATCTGAGACAATGTGAGACAGTTAGATGAGTACATGAGGGCTCTTGTGAGAAGAGTTGTATGTAATTTCTTCATGTATCCATGCTGAATATACAATAGAAGATAGTGGGATTTTGAGCAGTAATATTTCCCCAGGAAATTATATCTGTGTTGTGGCTTGATTTATTCTTCTTTGCTTCATGTGATTAGCGATTGTGTTTTTAATTCCTCAATTTATTTGTAGAAGTGATTTAGTATTTGACTTTAGCACATTGTTAGATGAGATTGAATCAATGATATACATGCTTGTTGTATAATTTCTACAATATGCACTATTATGACATGGGTAAAGTGTAAATGATAGCTGATAAGACTACCTCACTAGATTATTCGATGACAATTATCCAAGCTACATCATGGTGTGGTCCATATTAGGGTGTTGATCCTTGTTTTGAGGAGGGGGGGAGGAATTTCTCACCTTTTAACCTCCAAGCCCAGAATCATGGGAGGCCAGTGATGGACATGCTCCCCTAGACGTGTGATGGTGATTGTCAGTTTCTTGCTGGGAAAGTTACGTTGATATAGTCGATGGTTCTGCCATATTGGTTTTATTAGTGGTTTGATAAGTATAGCAGATGCCATACTATATTGCAGTAGAAGAAGGATAGGATGGGAGAAGAAGTAGGTTAGGAAGGATAGGAGGTTACAGGTTAGTTGGAGACTCTTTCTGGGAAGTGGTATCATTTTTTGACTTACTTAATTTGACTATTATAGATCTCTCTCTATTTTGTTATGCCTTATTGTCAAAATTCTTTCAAACTCCTTGTGTCATTTTCATTATAACTTCAGGACAAATTTTTCTGAAGGAGGGGTGTATGTAATACGCTACTTGATCCTATCACGATAATTTTGATTAGTGTTTAATTGAATTGCAAATATTTAATTATATTTATTGAGTAATATTGGTATATATCTACACTTGTGAATTTGTAATTTTATTTTTACTAATATTCCTTTTATTACTTGTCATAATTTATATTCCCAAGGTATCTTCTCAAATATACTTTTGGATAAGATATGATCTTCTCCAATTTATTTCTAAATCAAATATCTATATTTTATTCCCAATACGTATTCTCAGATCTACTTTTAGATAATATATGGTCTTCTCCAATTTATTTCTAAATCAAATATCTAGATTTTAATGTGTCTTCTCAAATCTACTTTTGGATAAGATATGGTAAGGAAAGTGAAGGTTAATAAATTAAAATGATGAGGGGATAGTCATGGAATTAGTGGTAAGTAGTTGAGGTGGATGAGAGGAAGGGACATAAAGGAAGGGAAGATGAGAGGAGAATGCGGGGGGAGGGGGAGGGAATCCTTGGACTTTGTTTTGGCATTGGAGGATTTTATTTTGGGGAGGAATGTGGAGAAAGAGAGGGGAGAGAATGGAGAGAAAAATGAGAGAATTCAAACTTGGATCTATTGGAGAGTGTTGGTTTTAACATGGACACACTACAGCTGGTTGGACTTGGGCTCAGAGGGCTAGGGAACCTATTGAGGTTCCCTAGACTAGGAAATCATTCCTAGTTCGCTGGGAGGTAAATTCAGTCGGGTAGGTAAGAGGAGCATTCCAACCAAGCCACTGGAACAATTATTCTTCCATTTGATTTTTTATTTAAGTAATTTGTTGCAAATGAAATTTCTGACATGTTTAATATGTTGTTGATTAAATTTTAGTTATATGTTTTTATCGAGTAAATGTCAGGTTATAAACATGTTATATTTTCTCCTTATTGTAATTAAATTATATGATAAATTTGGTTAGTTAGAAGACCTAGGGTAGGTACTCACCCCAAGGTTCCTTTTTAAATCTTGTAAGAAGAGGTAATTTTTACTCTTGTTAAAGCAATTTTTCTTTTGAATTTCACCATTCTTTTGCACCTAGTTGGTGTGTATGTCAAGCTTGAGAATTAGAGATAAGGGTTTATCATCAGAATCTGGATCGTGGTCATTTACGATGTTAAGGTTTACTATGTAGTTGACGATATGGGTGTAAGATATCACATAATCGACAACACTACTACCCAACCCGTGAATTCAAGTCATTTTGCCAGAGGTAGGCCATTTACTAATCCTATTACAAATAATCAAGTCCTGGGAACTACACAGTTTGATAAGCTCGGTACCAAATAGGTTCTCGGTGGTGTCTTCAAAGTCCCTTTTGAATTTATTAGCTAGGTCACAATCTTCATTGAGCCATAGGGGGTTATGGTTAGAGTTATTGCTTAGACTAACAACCTAGTTATTAGGTGTTCTAGCATTGAAGTCCCTAAGTAAAAGGATATCACACTCGCTTCGAAGATTATGGATATCTTGTTCGAAAGTGTTGAAGGGTCAATTCTAATCCAGGTTGTTTTTCTTATATGAGGTAGGGTTGATAGGGGTGAAATAACAAGTTGCAATAAAGATCTTATTGGTGCTAGAATTAGAAAATTGACACACACACACACATAAATACGAAACACAATTCTTCAATATGGGATTTACCCTTACTTTTCCATGGAGATTATTAATGTGTAAATAGCCTTTGTTACAATGTCATAGGCTAATACCTTAGTTTATTAATCTCACATGACCAAAAAATCATTACTCACTTCATATGACACTTCTTCATAGACTGTATTTGTTTTTTAATCAATTTAATTAAAAGATTAAAAAAGACATAATTACACTGAAGATAAATCTGAACCATTGATTTTTGTATACTATTATGGATATTTTAAAATATTTTGAAGAAATTAAATCTCTACTATCCACATAATAATTATTTATATTAAATATTAAAAACATTTAACACCATATTTAAAATAAAAACAAAATATTTTATTTATTTAATAAAAAATAAAATGTTTTGTTATGATAATATTTCTGTTTATTAATATATTATTTGAATATTATATCTCGTGTCCCTATTAAATATAAGAAAAAATGTATGCGTGTCTTAAATTTTAACCAGCCCATTATATTTTAATAAACTAATAAAAATTATACACATGCTTTATATTTGAAGGAAAAAAATCGAAATGAAATTAAAAACTCTTCATTTATTTAAACACCAACTTTTTGACCGCATTCAACAGGAGAAACGCCAACTTTTATACCGCATTCAACACGGGAATGTGGAATGTATAAGAATCCATGGACCCTTCAAGGAATGTAGATTCCCTATCCCTAATGGAATGTGTAATTTCTTTCTTAAGTTAAAGTTGACTTATGTTAAAATAGTAGAACGATAAATGTCAAATGAATATAAAAAAAAAAAAAAAACTTTGACTAATTTCAAAAAAACACCATGAGTGTAATTAAATTGGTTCATTTTCAAGAAACACGACGATAGTGAGTTTGGTCCTACCCAATACATGGAACCTGTATGACTGTGAAGTAAGTTTTGGGTATAGGATTGACTAAACACCTTAAGTGTAATTAAATTGGTTCATTTTCAAGAAACACGAGACGATAGTGAGTTTGGTCCTACCCAATACATGGAACCCGTATGACTGTGAAGTGAGTTTTGGGTATAGGATTGACTAAACACCTTAAGTGTAATTAAATTGGTTCATTTTCAAGAAACACGACGATAGTGAGTTTGGTCCTACCCAATACATGGAACCCGTATGACTGTGAAGTAAGTTTTGGGTATAGGATTGACTGTGAATTTCGTCGCGCTCTTTTGACCACTCAGCTTGTCGAACTCACGGCCGGAATAGTAATCCCATGTGTACATCAACATAATTGGAATGGAGGGGTAAATATTAAGGGCATGGTCTAAACGTTATATGTTTTGAAGTATTTCTTTGAAATTGGGCAAAAAACAATTTGGTCAAATTTAATTTTTGTTATTGAAAGTTTATTTTTGACTATATGGATTTCGCATCCTAAAAAGTGTTGGGTATTTGTATTGTAAACAGTTCACAAATCAATATTTTTACTTCAAAAAATACTTATGGGATTCTAGGCAAATTATGTTGGAAAACGCTCTAAAACATTTACGAGATAGATGATGGCAATATCAACCACCATGCAGCGAGCCAATAGTTAACTCATTGATTTTACATCTTGTTCAATGCATATCACTTTATTTTTATCTAGTAGACAAAATGTAAAGGCAGTAAAAAAGAGCAATAATTTATATCTCTTTCTAGATTAGATCCATATTTGATACTTAAATGTCTTGTAATTTTTTTTACAAATGTAATTGTTTAAAAAATTGGTTAAAAATTTTATTAAAATTTTCAATCTAATTATAGAAGTGTTTTGTTTTCCAATTTGTGTATATCAAACTATTGTTTTTTAAATTTAAATTAATTTTAATATGATTCAAAAAGTTCATTTTCGAAAATAAAATTTGAAACATACATATTTTGGATATATCATCTGTACAGAGCAATCAAATCTCTCGAGGTGCACACCTTTTCTCAAATGCTACACTCTAAAAAGAAAATTTGCACCTTGAAGGATTTAATCTCTCTCGGCACATTCTCCTCGAACGATTTGATCCCTCTCTGTGCATGATAGATCCAGAGTCAGAAAAATCTAGGCTAGTAGGAAATGGATTGAAATTGGCAATTCATTCTACATCTAAAAAAAACATGCAACAATGGTTAATAAAATTCGGTATGTCTGGAACTGCAATCATTTCCATGGTTAGAAACAAAATTAATATTGGTCTCCAGTGCGCTCTTTTTAGTTGTATATAAGACATCATGTGAAATCTATAGTTGATTTCCATTCTTTGTTAACGCCATGAGTTGTTAGATAGCTCAAAATGATTTGTATGTATCTCAAGTGAAAGTAGTGAACTCAGTTGATCGTTGTGCATAATTTTGTAACCCACTTACATGAATTTATATGTTTGAGAGGTTGTTATTAATATTTTTCTTAAATATTATGAAAGTACATATTAAATAAATAAAAAAATACAATTTTTTTAATAACATAGTGTGAATGATCATTTACTATCCTAATAAAAAAAAATTTAAATTTAAAATTTTCTATTTATAATTAATATTGATTTTTTTATATATATAATTTTTTTTATTTGGAACGAAATTTATTAACTTCCAAACTAGGAGATTACGTTAAGCATTATAATAAGTCAAATAGATTTCTGATAAGGGGGACATGACCATAACCAAAATTGTTCCCTTAGTATGGACAAGAGATTTGGTTGAAATCTAACAAAACCAACGTCCAACATCATCCAACCCCACAACAAGATAGTGTCCTATCTGGTCTTGCACAAAATTAACTACAAAAGTGGAACCAAAATCCAGAACCATAACACATTTAAGTAAGAGGATCATAATCAGAGCATGTCACTCGAATAGGATTTTTTGGGTATGTCGGAGGCCAATCAGCTACAAGAGAGATGTCGAGATGTTGTTCAATCCTCTCCAACCCACACTCCATCTTCTGCAACCTGCAATCATAATATTTCATGTGCCCATGAATGTGATCTAAGGATTGTAGCATTTCCAACCGAGACTCATGGTGATGCAATAGAGTACTTCCTAATATGAATTTCATTTTCTAATACAATTCTATTATCTGCATATATTCATTAGATCTTCCTCATGTTTGTATTGTATATGGGATTGAATTTTTCCACTTTGTTGATGCTTCAATATATGTGATGGAAGTTCTATGGGAAGAGGCTTCCCATTTCATTCGAGCCAATTCCTCCTGCATATGAATCAAAATCTACTCCCTATATCACGCTAAAAAACCTTTTACTCTGTGATGTATATTGAATAACAACTACAAAACCTTTTACTCTTCTACAAAACCTTTATATATTTGTATAAAATATAGATAACAACTATTAATAAATATTAATATTAAATACAATATTTCAAAATTGATAGAGAAAGACATTATGTTGAACTATTTTATTGGTTAATAATATTTTATTGATTGATAATATTTTTTCAAAATTTAATATTATCATATATGTGTATGTGTGTGTATGTGATGATGATGATGATGATCAATGTCCGCTAAGACCAATGCGGCCTATCGGACCTCAATAAAGGAAAAATAATCTAAGTTTGATTTTTTAAATCTTATTTCTATGATCAAAGAGAAGGGAGATAAGCGCTCCAAGATTGCTATAGGTGGGTTGGTTTAATAGCTCAAGAATATTGGAAGTGTGGCAGATATTAGGGAATTGAGAGCGGATGTGAGCAAGAGATGGGAAGTCTAAAAGGAAGTGTTTTTCATCTTCCACCTACTTAGTATCACAAATCTAAAATATTCTATCGTTCTAGGGAGTCTTAGGAATAGACCATCGCCTAGTGTCACTTCGAAGTTTATGAGAACTAGTTCTTATCTTAGCAATGTTCAATTTTTATTAGTGTTGGCCAACATAGAGAAATAAATTTGATTATCAAGGATGGGGTTGATCGCCTCCTTATAGTATCTTAGCTTCCTTTTACCCTCTGGCTCAGGATCCTCCCACAACTTGTCCTTAAACTTGGAGGTAATAGCATTTTTGACACTATCATTGCTTCCCATACTGAGCTCCTCATTAATTCCATAATGGTTGAGCCAAGACTGGGCATCCTTATGCCACCTGCACTTGAGGCGAAGGTGGGGGTTTTGAATACAGTTAGAAGAAATTTTTTTGAACCTTTTGGATTCCATGCTGTAAAATTTCTTCTTATACAACAAATATCTAAACATAGTCATACTTTTAATGGGGGAAAAACCAGGTTTGATCAAGAGGATAGGATAGGGAGTATTTCCCTTGATCTTTAGGTTGTAGGTTATGAATTATTTTTGAATCATGTCAATCTTCCTCCATGACTCACTGGATATACTGCAACCCCAAACTTCACATTTTTATAAGACAACATGGGTGACGAGAGTCTCAAAGAGGAACCTCTTTTTACTCCAAATGTAAAGTTTCACTGACTTACAATTGATTTCAAGTTGATAATAAGCTTTCCAGCCTCCAATAATCGTTTTTTCGATGTTATAACTCCAGTTGAGTTGATGAGGGAAGTCAATGCCAAAATATTTATAAGAAGAAACCTAATCTAAGAACTAGTTATTATACACAAAACTACCATGGGTGATCTTCTTCGATTTAATGATCATGACTTTAGTCTTATCGGTATTAACTGTCATACCCATCTTGGAGCAGTAGACATGAAGAGTCTGAATCTACTTCTCAATATCATCATGGACTTTTGCAAGAGGAATGACATCATCGGCATAAAGGAGAAGAGTAACGAGAACACCAACAATCTCGGTGCCCTTGCATCCCGTACTTTCCAGACACTCCTCTAGCTCATTGATGTATATTCCAAAAAGGGTAAGAGATAGGGGACACCCTTGTTTAACTCTGATATTTCATTTAATGTCTTTAGACCACCCCTTGTTGGTCTTAAGCTTGATAGTGACATTCTCGTAGAGATGGATCACAACAGTCATCACCTTAGGAGGGACCATGATCTCTTGAAGTCTCTCCCAAAATTGATCTCGAGGAACAATGTCGAAAGCTTTTCTAAAGTCCACAAAACAACACAAGAGATCGGCTTTGCTATTGTGACATTCATGTGCAATGATTCTGAGAGTGAAAAGATGGTCAATAGTCGAGTTATGTCTCATAAAACTAGCTTGTGCTTTAGCTCTTTTGCCCTAGCTTTCAAGCCAAATGCTAAGCCTCTTTTCCAAAATGAGCCCATAAAGCTTGGCAAGGAAGTGGCTAATCATAATGGTTCTGTAGTTAGATGGAATGCTTTTCTCCCCATTTTTAAAGATAAGAACAATAAGGCTTTGCATCCGAAGGTGAGGGAAGTGATGTGTTACAACCAAATTGAGAAGCTTGTGGAGATGAGGAATGAGGATAGATCCTCCCATTTTAAGGATCTCAGCTTGGTATTCTTCAATATCTTTAGCTTTCTCATTAGCAAGCTTATTAACACTAGACTCAACGTCATCGAGAGAGAATATATCCTCCTTAATTGGAGTGATTAAGGTGTTGCCCATAGTGTTCGGAAAGTCATACAAATTCTTAAGATAGTTGTCCCAGTTTTCGAAGGGGATTGAATGATTATCTTTGCTTTTACTAAAAAGCACATTCTGCCAAAATTTTCATTTCATTTTTAATTAATTAATTTTATATATTAATCAATTAAAAAATTCACCAACGAAAAACTACTCTATTCTTGTTATTATTATCCAATTTTAAGAACACCAAATTGTTGTATGAGACCTCTTCCTTGTGGGATAAGAGACTTCTGCTAAGTCTATAAAGTCATACATACTCTATCTCCCTCTTGTTTTGAACATATACCTTCTTAGCAAAAAAAAAAAAAACAGATGTGCTCAACCATTAAGCCCACTCAAATTCAGCACTAAAATTTGGAATGAATAAAATTCCATGGACCCTTCAGGAATGTACAGTGACAGAAACACCATTAAAGTGGTTATTTTCTATGAAAGCTGGGTATTACGTGTTTGGTCTCGCGCACTACCTTGAGAATCCTAAAGTCATTTTAGCTTTATAACTGACTGTCGTTCTAGCAGGCACATAGAGCTAACGAAGAGGAGGATACCTATAAGATGCAGAAAAAACAAACATGGAGAACACATGGAAAGAAAAGGGTGAAAATTCATGGAGGATACACGGAAGACAGATTACAAAAACATGGTAGAGGCTTCGAAGACCGGCAGAATCTAGCAGGTGCAAGGTTGAATTGCAGGGTAAATTTACAAAAAAGCAAAAGATAATTGACCAGCATATTGATGAAGAAAAAGATAACGAAGAGCAAGATACTCGGAAAACGCAGAAAAAAACAAACATGGAAGATACACCGAAAAAAAAAAATAAAAAAAATTCATGGACGATTTTTTGTAAATATTATTTTAATTTAATTTGTGAAAAATCAAAATGTGTTGAAATTATAAATTTATCACAATTCAAATTTTAATAATGTGATTAATCTAAAAAAATTATTTTTAATATTATGAATCACAAAATTTTAAAAATTAACATATTTATATCTTATTTAAAATGTATATAAAAATAATATATATATATATATATATATATATATATATATATATATATATATATATATATATATATTAATTTAAACTAGAAATTAAAATATTTTATTGTGATAATATTAACATTTTTTTTTGTTATTAATATCTCATTTTAATATTTTAATATTATATATTCAATCATGTATTTTATATTTTTTTAAATTTAAAAAAACACAATGGAAAGCTTTAACCAAATTTTAATGACTTCTAAAGATTTTTAGTAAATATTTTTTTGGTTGAATTTGTGAAAAATCAGTATGTTGAAATCACAAATTTATTCTAATAATTAGTTAATGAAATAAACTTTGAAGAAGCTAAATTTATATCTATATATGGGCACCACCAATTTGTTGTATAAGACTAATTGTAGGATAAGAGATATGTACTGAAATTTGATTACTGTGTTGCTAACTTTAAAAAAACATACATACTCTACTTTTTTTGGTTTCTAATCTTGTACTTCTTAAAAAAAAAAAAACACTTTATATTAACCTTTAAACCTATTTAAATATAAACTTATTTAAATTATATATTTCATCTCCCTAAAAACCTCAAATTTCATCTTCCTAAGAGGCTTAGTGAAAATATCAACAACATTTTCAAAGGTATTACAATATTCAAGAAAAAAATATTTAGACTGTATCTTTTCTCTAATAAAATGAAACTGGGGATCAACATGTGCTATCTTACATGATACAATGGATATTTTTTGCAACTTAATGGAGCTCTGGTTTTCATATTTGATTATTGTAGCGTTCTTTTCTTCTTCCCTAACTTCTTGAAGAACTCTCCTTAGCTATATAGTTTCACAAGTTGCTACACACAAAGCTTTATATTCTACCTCAATAGATGACAATGATCCAATTGGTTGTTTCCTGTTTCTCCGTGAAACAATCCTAGATCCAATACTAAAATCATAATATGTATTAGACCTTATATCATCCACATTAGAAGCCCAATTTGAATTTGAGTAACTTGTCAGTTCAACATCAAAAAAATCAGTATACTTAAGACCAAAATTGACTATTGATTTAACATACCTGAGTACATATTTTTTTGCTCTCCATTGACTTTCTAGAGGTCTCTCCATAAACTGAATTAACACACTAACATAGTATGCTATGCTAGGCCTAGTTATAGTAATATATAATTCAAGATTCCCGTAGTTGGCTATACATTGTACCATGAACCTCCTTTGAGCCATCATCAAAATTCAATTCCACATTCTATTGCATTGGAATAAAATTTGTAGTGCATTGATCCATCTTAAAATTCTTAAGCAATTATCTCACATACCTACTCTGAGTAACAAAAGTATGAACACCATCTATCCAAACTTCAAGACCTAGACAATAATGTAACTCACCAACATCTTTCATCTCAAATACTTGTGGCATATCCTCCTTAAAGCCATCATTTAGTTTAACTGAATTTCCTGTAAAAATTAAATCATCAACATACTAGGAAATCAATACATAATTCCCCTTTTCAAAGTTACCAATCAAACAAGAACTATTACCTCAAAACGAGAACTCTAGCCCAAAAAAACTCAAAAAACATGAAAAAATACCATCAAAACGAAAAATGTATATTACAGAATGCACTTTTTTTTAGGATCAAATTTCAATATTTTCTTTAAATTATGGTAAACACCATATTTCTTTCTTGAAAAAGAATTGGAAAAACACCCTCGAAAAAAAAGGTGTTGATGTTGGAATAACAAAAAACTAGAATGGGCAACAATTTTGACATTTTATAACAATGGAATCAGAAATAAAATATTAGGACTTCGAAAAATCGTAAAACTCCAACAATTTTGATACATGATGTTAAAGATAAAACTATAATGCCTCAAATCCTTATAATCTCCAACAATTTTCGTCCATCTTATTAAAGATCAAATATCTTGACTCTACAAAACCCTAAAATTGTAATTGATTTCAACCATAACATTAAAGATAAAATATCGTAGCTCAGAAAAACCTTAATATTATGACAAGTTTTGAACCATAGTTTTAAAAATATTAAGTTGTTAACATATTTGAACCATTAAATTATGGACAAATTGTATGACTAAAACAATTTTTAAAAATGAACAAGTAAATGAAAGATTTGTTATTCCAAGAGTATTTTTAATTTTAAAGGCTAAAAGTATATTTCTTTTCAAATTTTAGCCTAAGACAACTTATTTATATTACTTTGTTTTTATTTTAAATAGTAATAAAAAATTATTATATATAGTGTTTTTTTTTTATATAATATATTGAAATCAGTAGATATGAAACACTTCGGGTATGATGAACGAACAAATTTACAAACAAAAGAATTTAAATCTCATTTATTTATACTCTCTGCATTAAGACATTTAATTTTTTTTTTAAATTGTATTGCAAATTGTTTTTTAAAACCTATAATTAATTATTAAGAAATATATATATTTTAATTTTATTTTCATATATTATAATAATAATATTATTAATTTAATATTAAATTACATTTCTTTTGAGTTTAATAAATCAAAACTAATAAACATATTAAAGATTATGCAAAAAAAAATTGTCATTTCCAGAATCCTATCGACCACTAAGGAAATACACCATCAACAAAAAATAGTACACTATCGACAAAAAATCGTTCTCATAGACTCGTTAGTTATACATATTTTTTATTTTATCATATATATAGCCAATCAAATATATTGAGAATATGAAAACATTGAAAAAATAAAATCTAAAACAAAAAATTAAATAAAATTAATAGCAAGTAAATAAAAATATATATTTTAACAAAAATAAAAATAAAAAACAAGACCAAAAAAATTCAACATAAAAAATATTTTAAAAAGACAAAAAAAAAGTCAAACATAAAAAGTTAAAAAAAAAAAATACAAAAATACAAAAATTAAATAAATAAAAATAAAAACATAAAAAAGTAAATTTAAAATAGAAGAAAAAAATTAAAAAAAGAAAAGAAAGAAAGTATAATTTAAGGAAAGAATAAATACAAGTTTGACCAAAAAAAATAAGAACATAAAAAATAAATAAATAATATTGATGAGATTAATTAGAAAAAAAAAAAAACAAAGAAACAAAAAAACATAAAAATAAAAAAATAATAATTAAAAATATTGAAAATAATAATTTAAAAAACTAAATTTTTTTAGTTTTTAAACACATTAAAATGAATTTATTTGATTAAATAAAAAAAACATTAAAAAAAAAACTATAAAACATATTAAAAAAAATGTATTTAAAAAAAATAACAATTAAAAAAAAACATAAAAAAGATAATAATTAAAAAAAACGTAAAAATAATAATAATTAAAAAAAAAAAAACCATCTTAAAAGTATTTAAAAAAAACCATTTAAAACTTTTAGAAACAAAAATTCCATAAATTATTAAACAAAAAAATTAATTAAAAATAAGAAATTATATATATATATATATATATATATATATATATATATATATATATATATATATATATATATATATATATATATATATAAAATAAATTAAAAAGAAAAGAAATTATAAAAAATAAAAAATAAAAAGGAAAAATATTTCAGGGTCGCATGGGTAATTTTTGGAATTACCCTCACTCGCCCAGCTGACCACGAGGCTTGGCCTCCTGGCAGGGGGGAGTTGAGCCGCATGGCTCCCTTTCACCTGGCAGCCAGGCCTCGCAGCTAGCTGGGCGAGGGACCGCTGCCAAGAGGTTAGCACTCCACGCACAACCATCCAAGGCTCCTGGCCGCTGAGTGGAGTGGAGCTACGCACCACCCCTCCGCCCGGTCGCCAAGCCTCGTGGTCGGTTGGGCAAGGAGGGTCTTCGAGTGGTCAACCCCCCCTCAACGAGCCGATTGTGGAGCTTGGCCATCGGGTAGAGGGGAGTTGTGCAGCTCGCCTCCACCTCACGGCGAAGGGCATAACTCCCGTATGCCCGTTGGCCAAGCCCTGCGACCACCTAGCCAATGGAGGGTGGTCATAAAAACATAGAGTGATATGGTACATGTGTTATTTCATAATTTATACTATTTAAGATGATTTTTTATAAAGAACAAGACTTAACCTTAAAACTAAGACTCTTTTTTCGAAACATTATTATATGTATTTTGAATTAATTGGTTTACATTGTTTTAATGTTAAAATCATTTCACTTGATAATTTGCAATTATGTTAATCTCAAAAATAATGAACTGTATCAAGTTCTTATTTTATGTCAATTCCTAAAATAATATAATTACTTGATTGCTTTAAATGTGTGAATGATATATTCTAAATTTAAAAATTTGTATTAATGTATATTGTTATTTTTGGTATGTAAGATCATAATAAGATAATGATAATTCTAAACATGAATTTATTTTCATTATTTTATAAATTCTATTATGTTACAAAAATTTATATTATTCTAGATTTATTATTTTACAATTATTTATATTCAAACAAATTTATAAATTTACAATTTTACAATTATGGTAATTTAACAATATTTATGGTATACATTTTACTTACGGTAATTATGGTTCAAAATTGACAATTAATTTCTAATTTTACAAATTTACAAATTTTAATCAAATTGAATCATGACAATACATAGATTTACAATTACAATCACGATGCATACAATTACAATTTTACAATTTTACATACAATTACAATTAAAATTACAATTATAATCACGACATAATATTTACTAAATATCATGATTTAATATTAAAAATAAACATCACGACCATGATAACCATCGTAAAAACATCATATTTTAAAATACACATTCAAATTTTCTAACGTCATCTAATCATCGTGATCATGATCATCTAACAAAAAACAAGCGTTGTATAACATTATCACAACACAAACATCAAATATACATCTCATGTCAAATAATTGCTATCACATACACATCTATATGCAAGCATATTAAATGAACATATCTAATGTATACACATCATGATGAACACCAACATGTAATTTAAGTACATCAACCTGAACATAAAATACATGGACCATATATATATATAATGTCAAAAATATACAACTGTAATATAACTGCATATAAATGTTAAATATCTAGTGGTATCACATCAGTACTAGTACTAGTCAAGGCCTGCTCAGTCAGTGGTGCAACCTCATGCTCAGATGGATGACATGCCTGCTCCAGAGGTGCTTGCTGATCAGATGGTGCAGTCTGTTTAGGAACATCCTGATGATGAGTTGTCAATGGTCGACCATGCTCAGTGAATGGTGTGGCCTGCTCAGATGGACCTTCCTGCTTAGGATAGGGTGTCTCGATGGCCATGTATGCTTAGGACTAGGTGTGTGCTGAGATGGTGAAAGCTACTCAGAAGATTCCTGCTGATCAGGACTTGATGCTGGCTGCTCATGATCTCCAGAATGAGGTTAAGGAGGTGGAGGTGGAGTACTATAATGATGATCACTCCCTTCGTGATCATTATCATCAGATGAGATTCTCTATCATGCATCTCCATGATGCCTATCCCTCCTAGCTGCTAGTACTCTAGAAGCTCCAACGATATGACACATAAGGGTCATCATATCGTTGGGCATGTCTTTCAAGAGCTCTATGAGCCTACGATCAGCTTGGATCTCTTTGATCATAGCATGGAAAACTCCCTCATCAATGAGGAGTAGACATAGTCAGTCGCGTAACTCCATCCTGAATCAGGTGTCCCCCCTACGCTCTATCCCCATGGGTATCTGCACCCGAGGATTAGGTCTGTCACCCTAAGCACAGTCTCCACCATCTCCTCATCAATATCTACACCCAAATCATCTAGTGGGGGTGGAGTCATGTCCCTAATGACTGTCCCAATCTCTACAAAATATCTAGTACACAAAAATAATTTGACAATTTCATTAAAAAATTTAATGAAACAAGTTAAATAACGTGTTAGAATAAATTTTATTCTAATTAATTAATTAATACAATAAAATAAAACTATATTAATTTAAATAAAACACTAATATTACCTCTCACATCTAGTTGCTCATCCTGGGTGAAGAGGATGTTGGTACACCATCGCCATCCCAAACCGGCTTATGGACATAGAACCATGATGAACGAGTGATCATCATTACTGGCTAGCAACTCTAGTGCATCGGTATATATCCGGGCCGAAAATTTAGATAGGCCCCTCTTAGGCATCATCTTGCCCCACATCTGCATCTATACATGAAACACTAGCCTACGAGGTTGTCGAACAAAAATAGGAGAAGTGAGTTAAGGAGGTGGGGGGTGTGTGCATATGATGTTAAATATAAATTAATGGGGTATATGGAAGGGAGTATACAAAAATGAATGATGAATGGCGGAGGGGTTTATGATCATGGAATAATTTATATCTAACATCATATGCACACACCCCTCCACAATTTGTTACCATCATTCATATTCCATGATCATAATATTCCTTTACCTAAATTTTTTTATACCCATGACCAAAAGAAACATATGAGGGACATATTTTCAAATTTCTCAGTCATTTTTCCCTCATTCTCTCTCCAATATACATTCCTCTCTCTTCTCTGAGAAAATTTGACACTATGTACAACACAAGGCCTAAAACAGTCTGGCAGGGGTTCGAAGACAGGTTCTTTCAAATGTGGGAAAGTTTTTTTGCAACAACAATGCACAATTTTGAGGCTGCATATTTGGTGTGAAATCTCCTCAAGCTCCTTGCAGATTTTCTCACCACTTCTAATTAAGTACTCTTGTTGTATGAGGTAGGAAATACACATTTCCAGCGAGATTTTTCCATTAAAAACTAGTTACACATTGATTGGTAGATTCTACATGTATTTGTTGAATAATCGTTGTGCAAACCCTGAGTTTTGATTAATATTTGTTTGAGACATTTTTAAGTTCTCATGGTTTATGGGTCATCTTATATGAGTTGAATGTGTGTCTATATATAAGAATTTCAATTAAATTTCATGATAATTGGCACAACTTCCTCTGCATACATCACATACATTAGATACATTTCATTATAACATGATTTCCAGGGCATTAAAACCTAAAGTCATTTGACTCTGGTGAAATCCCTATCAGTCATTTTTTTATGTCCTTTTGTCATCCTTTCCATTGTTCATTGGGATTCAGTTGAACCTTCCTCCACAAACTTGGTGTATGCCACAAAAACTTAGTTGAAATGTGTGTTCTAGTATTTAAAAACTGGATGGAAAGCCCAAGGAACAGAGGTAAGGAAAATGGAAGAGAAGTGATTCATGTTGAGCATAAATGTCTACAAATGGTGAACTCTGACGCTACAATCAGAGTGAAATTTGAACAAATAGGGTGCATATCATTTTGTGAGAAAGTCGAGATACATGGCCACCATTTTCAACTTGCAAGCATGTCTGCCTTGAACTTGAAAGGTGACAAGGTCAAAATTGGTGATCTAGAGTTTACAATGTCTAAGGAAACCATTTCTCAAGCTACAAAAATTCCTTTAGAGGGTGAGAGTTGGTTCAAAGGGAAGGAATTAGATGCCTCATATTTTAAAGAGTTTATAAAACCTCAATATGAGGACATATATGACACCACATTTCCTAGGAGCTACTTACTGAATCACTACAGTCAATTTTAAAGGTAATATAGAGATACTTAATATGTGAAGGTTTCTTTAGAAAGGTATATTTTTTTCACCCTAGGAATGGCACACTTGGGTTTCACCCGAAGGTAATGAACTGACAAAGAATTCCATAAATCCTGCAAGATTATGTTGAAGTTTTAGGCTCCAAATGATGTACCTGTAATGACTGGTATGAAGACCATTGTTGCAAATACCCTTCATATACATTTATTTCTTATAATTATGGATTGCTTCAACCATTTTTTTGGAAAAGCTAAATGAAATATTCCAAAGGTTTATGTTTGAAATTTGGTGGGTTTATGAGCAATGGTACACTTTTTGTTCATATAATAATGTTAAGACGGGACAACATGCAATATTCATGTTTTGCAGTCGAATTCATTTTAAATACCATGGAATTTTTACTGTTTTAACAACCATTTCAGTCATGCAAATTTATAAATTTTTTATTTAAAAAAATTTAAAATAATAAAAAAAATTCAAATACATTGAAATTATTCTACAACAAAACCGTAGTAATGCAAAGAAGACTTGCAAGAGGCAGGTGCTCATAATAATATTAAAAGATACATGATTCCAACCTTTAAAAAATACTAAAGGACTGAGGTATGTCTAGCCATGGAAAAGGTATGTTTTATCTTCATATTAGCTTGATTTATCATTAATTTCATGTGCTTATCTTCATATTTGTAATACATCTATAGGAAAAGATTGTGAAAAAAGGAAAAGACCAATTATCAACAAATTGTGTGATTCTGGCATGAAAAATAACTTTCGCTTGATTTTTCTGTTCATAAATCCGGATGGAACAAATGTTGTTTAAACGATGGGACTTCAACAGCCATGAAAGTAAAAGAAGACCATTTATTTCTTATACGGGCTAGGGGAAGACTAGGAAGACCGATTTTATTTTATAAGGAAATCTGATTGACAATTGTGAAATCCTCAGGATATCCTCTCATCTGTTTGTTTTCCTTTAGATTATATAAAGTCGATACGTGAAATAGAATGAGACTTTTAACTCAGAAGTTGTACTTTATATTTTGAAAATATTATTGAGATGGAGTAATTACATTGTGGTGATGATGTATCGTTATTATTGAATTTAATGAAAAAGACAATGTTTCCTTCATAATCACATTTTGAGTATCTTTTGGAAGTGCCTTTTGGAGACTCTGGGTAGGAGATCTACTACTTCACTTGTGTCATATTCATTTCTTTTCATATTCACAATTATTCATTTCCGTTATCTCATAGAATTAAAGTTAATTCAACTATTGTTAGTACAGATCTTTATGATTTTCTTTTATCGTCAGATAACCTTCAGTTGTTGATACTTTTATGCTTGTATGTTGTTCCTTACTCAGTTTATCAGGTTAGATTAAGCATTTCAATTGATTGATGTTTCTCTTGAATAGTGCTATTGGAAATCTTGAGTAATCAGTTATTTTTATTTTCAGTTAGAAGTGTGAATAATGGATTGCTGTTCATTTCTGTAATCTCTCCTTTTCACTAGATAATTGTTCAATTGATAAGTCAGATTCAGTTTCTATACAAATTAATTGAATATAGATTAAGATTCATGATTTGTAATTTCTTTAAGGTTTTCTTTTGATTGATATTTTAGAATTAGAAAAGTAGTTATTGCAATGATTTAGCACCATTGGTTCCTATATAGCTTCTAATTTCACTCTGCACACATAGTACGAACACTCTTGAAACAAAGAGATCAATCCTTGGTTGATGATTAATGTAGGCATTAGGATTTATTTTTACAAGTCACCTTTGTGCGCCAACAACATTATGGAAGTCAAGTGTGTAAGAATGTGGATATCTATTTCGTACAAAACACATGATTTCATCAATAGGTGCATTCTACAGCCCTCTATGACCCCGATGTGTAAGTATGCAACTTCCTCAAAAAATAATAAAAATAATTTTGACTAATGTTGGCTTAAACACTCACTTGAATATTAAATAATATATTACTTGAATCTTTAGACTATATATAAATTTTTAGTCTTATTAATGGAATAAGATTTATTACGAAAATAAAAATATGTATTGCTAATATAATTTGAATGGATAATAAATTATCTCATGATTTTAAGAGCTCTTTTATCATAAACGTGAATTTGAATAGATCAGAATCGAAAATTGTGCTCGAAACTATTTTAATATTTCTTTTAATTAAATATTTGTAAAATGAATCTTTAAAGGAAAAGCCATATATAGATTAATTTGATGTAGTTTTGTTAAAAGAATTCTACCATTCCATGTAAAAAACATCATTAAATCTAATATTGATGTTAAAATATTAATATTAATATTACATATAATATTAATATTATTAAATTTGATACCTTTGTATTAATTAAAAAATTAAATTTAACATTATATTAAATTTTTGTATTATAATACATATTAATATATCATGATATATTATTAACTATAAATATATAGGGAGGGAAGAATAAATACAGAGTGGTAGAGGTGGAGACGTAGAGGGAGTGACAAGAGAGAAATGTAGATAAAATTAAGGAGAGGAGAGAGGGAGGGAGATAGTGACAAGGTTGGAGAGAGAGAGAGAAGGAAGTATGAGAGGAAGGGAGAGAGGGGAGGAACTAGTGAGGGGACTTATGAGAGAGGGACAAAGATATGTAGTTGGAGGGGGAGAGACAGATTGTGGAACAAATATATAGTGAGAAAAAAGTGGAGAGAGCGAGAGATAGGGAGTGACAAGGGAGAGAAGGGAGACAGAGGGAGGTTGGAGAGAAAGGGAGAGAGAGGAAGGAAGAGAGAGAGGAAAATTAGAGGGAGAATGAGATAGGGAGGGGGAGAGAGAGGGAGGTAAGAAGAAAGGCATAGATAGATAAAGGTGGAGAGGGAGAGAGGGAGTGATAAGGGAGATAGAGAGAGAGGAAGACAAGATAAGAGGAGGGAAGAGAGATAGAAGGGTGAGAGAGGGAGAGAAGGTCAAGAGAGAGGGAGAGGGAGATGAAGAGGTAGGCAGAGATAGATATATATGGAGAAAGAGCACTTGTGTATTTTTGTGGTGATAGATATTTAGATGGGTGGTGAAGAGAGGCAAAGGGAGATAGATATATAGATGGGAGGTGAAGAGAGGGAAGAAGAGATAGATAGAGAGAGGGAAGGAGGGATAGAAAGATATGGAGAGAGAGAGAGAGAGAGAGAGAGAGGATGTGTGTTTAGGGCGGGGGGGTGATATAGAGAGACAAAGAAGGAGATATGGAGGGAGATAAATATGGAAGGAGGGGGGAGAGGCAAAAGAAAATTTCTTGCAAGAGATGCATTGATTTCAGTGTAGAAGATTATTTCTAATCATATTTGATTGCTTGAATTAGATTCTTTTTTTTGTGTAGATGATGATTTCTAATCCTATTTGATTGCTTTCACTAGATGCATTGATTTCAATGTAGATTATGATTTCTAATCCTATTTGATTGTTTTCTCTAGATGCATTTATTTCAGTCTAGATGGTGATTTCTAATAATATTTTATTTCTTAAACTACATGGATTGATTTCAACGTAGATGTTTATTTCTAATTATATTTGATTTCTTGCACTAGTTGCATAGATTTCAGTGTAGATATCGATTTCTAGGTTTATTTGATTGGTTTCATTAGATGAATGGACTTCAATTTAGATATTGTTTTCTAATCGTATTTGATTGTTTGTATTAGATGGATTAGATGTTGTTAATATCGAGGTTGTAAACTATTAAAAATATTTTTCAAGATTAGATGGAGGGGGGAGAGAGGGAAGAATATTTCTTTCACTAAATGAATTTATTTCAGTGTAAATGGTGATTGCTAATCCTATTTGACTTTTTTCACTAGATGCATTAATTTTAGTGTAAATGTTGATTTCTAATTATATTTTATTTTTTGCATTAGATGCATTTATTTCGGTGTAGATGATGATTTCTAATCCTATTTGATTACTTGCACTAATACATTGATTCCATTGTAGATGTGGATTTGAAATCTTATTTGATTGGTTGCACTGGATGCATTGATTTCAATAAATATGTTGATTTATAAACTCATTTGATTGCTTGCATTAGATGCATTGATTGTAGTGTAGATGTTGTTTTCTAATCGTCTTTTATTGTTTGCATTATATGCATTACATGTTAGCCTTGAGGCTATATATTATTCAAAATATATATTTTTCAAGATATATTTAGTAATACTTATAGGGACACTATTAAGAATTAATTAGCTGTCAAAAGTTACAATACCTAAAATTAAAATGAAATAGATATGCAAAATCAATCCTCATGCAAAGTGAAAATTAATACTTGAAAATACTGCCTCCCTTCTTCATCACCAACTAATTACTAGTAAATAATCACATATATTCAAAATTACTCATAGATTTTGGGGCTCTACCTAACCCTTCCATTGCTACAATAAATAAGAAAGCGGATAGAGGACCTCCTTGTTAGATTCCCTGAGAGGAATAGAAAGGGAGGTAGAGTGATCCATTGCCTAGGATTGAAAATTATGTTAAAGATATAACGTTATAAATCCATTCATTCCATTCCTTTGCAAACCCAAATGCTTGAAGAATGCAGTCGAGGAAGCACAACCTCAACTTATCATAAGTATTTGACAAATCTAATTTAATCAACAATCCATACATATTTTTTTATTTTCAAGGAATGAATTTCTTCATAGGATTCAATAATATCATCTAATATTTGATGACACTTAGCAAAACCTATCTTATCTACCACCATAATACCGTCTAATATTTCATGATCCAAAACAAGCCCTGTGATGATCTTAGAGAGAGATAATAAAACATTCAATCATGGATATTCCATTCATAACATAATCATATGTAATTAATATATACCATCCAAAAACACGATAATGCTTAAAGCAAGGGAGAGTGTGTTTAGTCCAAAGATCTAAAGTGAAGATCATTGTAGTGATTTTTTCTTTATAATTGACATGATTGTTATTATAGGGAGGCACTTGGTGAATAAGTGAAAAAATGGTTGAAGATGGCCAATGGGTAAATTAATTAAAAAAAGAGGATTGGATGGAAATAAAAAACAGGGATGCACATGTATTTCTGTTGTTTTCTTAATTATTTCATCATTTTTCGAGCCTCATTGAAATATTTTTTTCTTGGGTAAAACATATTAATTGTTTTCTAACTACTCACTGGATAACTTATTGCTTTCATATTCAAAACAAAAAGAACTAAACCTAGTGCTAATATTCTTATTTTCAAATATCTTTTAAATGCTTTTCAATTAAAATGGACATTAAATTATTTTATTTATAATTAATATTGAATATTTTTTGCTATAATATCTTTTTAATGTAATATATTTACATTATATTGATTATCAAAATAAATTTTCCCTCATGGGGGTGTTTAAAGGATTTTGTGATAGCATGGAACGAGGAGGTATTATTTACATCTTATATCTCTCTCACAACCTTTTTTTAGGCGGAAGTTATCATTCACAGAAAGGATTTTGTATGGGGTGGGAGGTTGTGGCTTGTGGAGACAAACTTGGTCTCTCCACATGGCCCCACATGGGGCGCACATGGCACATGGAAGGCTCTCACCATGAGAGCCACCAACATGGGATCAGTCATATTAAATATTTCATGCACATGGTTAAGGTAGTTTTGTGGATCACATGTTCTGTGAACTAAACCTCCCTTTCTTGGGAAAGAATGGAGCTCCACCCCATGGTTGATTATACATTACTGACCTTTGTACTAACATTGCGGGAATGTTCATTTATGACCTAATTTTGGGTCAGATTTTTAGGATGCTAAATATGTGGACTATACGTTAAACCTGGCTACGATCAAAGAAAATGTCGGAACCATGTTTTTATTATGTCTCTAGTAAAATTACACAAAAAAATATTTATACACAACATTGTGTTAGCCATTGATGGCTGAAAACTAGGTATTATGGTTTTGACATTCTTTTGTTACAGGTTGAATAAGTTGTGTATTTGGCCCCTTCGTCAACCTCACTCTTTAGTTCATAATTCTATTGTCTTGAAAGCTTGGGTAAACCTAATTCCATTGATTTTTTATTATGGAAGTCTATATTGGTTTCACATTTTGTTTCATTTATGTTGTCCATGTTTTTTGTACTATTTCTATATAGTTTTGTCTTAGGTTTTAACCCCAGACTATTTCTATATAGTGTTGTCTTAGTTTTGTATTAGGTTTTAAAACAAAAAAATATACAATGGAAAGGACATAGAACAAAGATACATAGATATTTTCCCCTCAATCTCAAAACTGGGACTACTAGATGTTGGCAATATGATGCAGAGTGTTGTCCTTGATGGCAACCCACTGAATGAAGATGAAGACATGAGAGTGTTGGCATGTGTTGTCCTTGATGGAAATCCACCTGATGAAGTTATTCTTGACCTGATGGACTTGGTAAATGATGTAAATCTGATGTGAAATGACGTTAGTTGGAAATATGATTCTAAGTGTTGTCATTGAATGGCAACCCACTTGATGAAGAAGATGGAAACTTACTTGATGAAGTTGTGCTTGATAGAATATGTTCTTAATGAAGTAAATTTGATGTATCTACAGAGAGTACAAAAGGTAATGAAGAAAGAATATGATGTGAAATGATGTTAGTTAGCAATATGATGCTGAGTGTTGTCATTGAATGGCAACCCACTTGATGAAGAAGATGGCAGCTTACTTGATGAAGTTGTGCTTGATAGAATATGTTCTTGATGAAGTAAATCTGATGTATCTACAGAGAGTACAGAAGGTAATGAAGAAGAATTCAATATGCTAGATCCATGATGAAAGAGTATGTTTCAAGGAATCGCGGATTTTCTAGGAGAAGTCGCGTATGCCTTCAGTTAATGCGTGCCAAGTCGCGTATGAACAACGCTCAAAAGTACAAAACTTGGTGACCACCATGGTATTGACCCATTGTATTGGGTAATGATTCGTCTAAATGACCCCGTCCAGGAATACCATCGGATGTAATGTGGTTTTGGCTCATGGTATTGAAAAAGGGTAAACTGATATAAAGAGAAGAAATTCATTATGAAAATCATGAGAGTGAGAGCAAGATGTCTGAGCTTGAATGAATACTTCTCTGTGAAGTATATCTGTATGGAAAGGGTAAAGGTTTGATGATAGATCTGAATCTATGATGCACCTATGAAGAAATGATGAAGCGGGATATCTAGATCTGAAATGTATCTGTATTTGCTAGATTTATTTATGGAATGATTAGATCTGAGATATGGCGGACATGTGTCTGAAGTAAAGGGTTAAATCTGTGTGATGTATCTGTTCTGAAGAATTGCAATGACCTAAATGTCTGAAGAACCATACGCTAGTTCGACGCAGAGGAAGCGCGTATAGACGCGTCTTTGCTGAAGAGAAAGCGTGTATGTGCAATGAAATTAGCTCTGTAATATGTACAGAAGTATACGCTGTTTTATGTGAACGGAAGCGTGTATATATGCGACATCAGTAAAAGGAAAGCGCGTATGCAAACTAGGGTTTGCTAAAGTCTGCGGTAAGAAAAGTCTGGTCTGTTCTGCTGGTTTACAGATATCTGTCAGTGAGTTATATGTGTCAGTTTCATGTTTGACTGTGCTTAAAAGTATGGAGTGGGTTCAGTCTGAAAATATGATGAAACGTGGCCTGCAAGTTGTGTCCTAAAAAAAGCTTTGGATCCAGTGTGAAAATTGATGAAACGTGGTCCGTAGAGGTGCTGAGGGTTGTAGCCTTTAGTCAGGGGGTTGTAGCTCCCTTCCAGGAGAGGCTGGTAAACGAGATCAGGGGGTCGTAGCTCCCTTCCAGGAGAGGCTGGTAAACGAGTCAGGGGGTTGGAGCTCTCTTCCAGGAGAGGCTGGTAAACGAGTCAGGGGGTTGGAGCTCCCTTCCAGGAGAGGCTGGTAAACGAGCGCAGGTGGGTGCCTACGTGCTGGTAGGAGTCTACACCAGCACATATGTTGTAAGGTGTTTTCTCTATAATGAAATTTTGAAGGCTGAGCAACTGCAGCGGTGGTTTTATCCCGACTTGGGTTTCCACCTAAAATTCTGGTGTTCATGTGTGATGCTTTGTGTGATGGTTTATGTTGTTGTTCTTGCACATTTTTACTGATAACTTAACATCAGATGAATGAATATTGCAAAGAACTAAGTTAATAAATATTTGCATATTTAGATCTATGCTAATACGCGAGTTGTATGAAGGATATCCGCGTGTATACGCGAGTTTACTAAAGGAAAGTAGCGTATGGGTTTTAGAGCATGAAAAAGTAAAAAGTTTTAGTTTGCCCTAAATACTGATTCACCCCCCCCTCTCAGTATTTTTCCCAACAATTGGTATCAGAGCAGGTTCTTCTGCAGAAGCTTGATCGCTTGAAGGAGATCCGTCGCAATGGGAAGTCTTGAAGGAGTAATGTCTATAAAACCACCTCTATTCAATGGAAGCAATCTGATATTCTGGAAGGTACGAACAAAAGCATATCTGCAAAGTCTTGGTGCAGAAGTATGGGCAATCGTGGAAGAGGGCTATCAATATCCGGTAAGTATTCCTACTGATGCGGCTGAAAGAAAGAAGTATGAAATCAATGCCAAAGCAGTGAATGTCTTATTAGGAAGCATGTCTGAACCAGAATTTGCTAAAGTGATGCAGCTAAATTCAGCAAAAGAAATATGGGAAAAAATCATTCTAAGCTATGAAGGAGATACAAAGGTAAAAAGTGCAAAACTCCAAACTCTTAGAACTGAATATGAAAATCTGAAGATGCATAGTGATGAGAGTATTGCCCATTTCTTCTTACGTCTGGACAATATTGTAAATCGAATGAGAAATTTGGGTGAAACCATTACCGAGACTACTCTGGTGGAAAATGTCTTAAGATCTTTAACTTCGAAATTTGACTCTAAAGTTTCAGCTATTGAAGAAAGGCAAGATCTGTAAACTCTTACTGTTGTTCAACTACATGGTATTCTGACTGCTTTTGAAATGAGACAAGGAGGTCCTTCTCAAATCAGAGAAGCTGCTTTTAAGGTATCTGCAAAAGGAAAAGAAAAGGAAGTTGTCAAAGAATCTAGCTATATATCCGAAGAAGAAGAATCAAATTTCGTGAGAAAACTCCAACTAGGTACTGGAAGATTCAAAGGTAAGCTTCCCTTCAAATGTTTTGAGTGTGGAAAAGTTGGTCACTATGCTACTAAATGTCCTTATAGAGAAAACCATGGTAAAGGGAAACAATTTGAAAAGAGGAAGAGTTATTATGCAAATGAAGATGATGATGAAGTGTCTAGTGAAGATGAAGAATATTCTAACCATGATCTGAAAGTGCTCATGGCAAAGAAGCAAAAGAAGAAGGCTACTCGAAGCAAGGAGAAATCTCAGAAAACATGTATAGCAGAAATTGAAGAAGATGAATCAGGTAGTGATTGGGGTCCTTGTAATCTTCTTTGTGCAAGCAATGGTGTTGATCGTTGTTCTTGTATTTTACTTAGCTGTATATGCAAAAATAGTGAAAGTAACAGTATGGATCTAGAAGAAGCTGCCAAGATTAAAGTTGAAGATCAGCAAAAATAATCTAAAGAGAGTAAAAGTTTAGAAGCAAATAATGAAAGTAATGATTGGTGGTCAATTTGAAAGGAAGGAATCTATCTACAAAGATGTGATCTCTAGGATGAATGAAAAGATAGAAACACTAAATGGACAGATAGACAAGTATCAAGGGTTGTACGCTTATGCAACCAATCAAGGTGAAAAACTTGAAGCAGAAATCATCTCTCTGAAAGCAGATCTTGAAACATCAAATAAGAGGAATGAGGAACCCCTACAATCATTTGAAAAGGAAGGCCTTGAAGCAGAAATCATCTCTCTCAAAGAAGATCTGGAAAAATCAAATAAGAAGAATGAAGAGCTGCAACAAACATGTGAAGAAAACGAAAATTGGTTGAAAGAAGAGATTCTAAATCTGAAGGATCAAGTAGAAGATGGAAGAAGGAAAGAAGAAAGCATGACAAGGCAATGTCAAGCCTTGGAGGTTGAGGTAAACATTCTCAAAGGTAAATTAGAAGAAAAAGTTAAACTTTTGAGATTTCAAGATAGTACTAATATTTTGGACAATATTATGAGTAATCAAAGGTCTCCTGCTATCAAACTTGGTCTTGGTTTCCATGAAACTGTTAAAGGAGAATCTAGCTCACAAGGAAGTGCTAAAAATTCAGAGGATGTCAATGCAAAACCTGAAGTGTTGAAAGAGACAAAAGGTCAACCAACAATGATGAAATCAGTCAATAATATTGAATGCTTTAAATGTCATAATTATGGGCATGTTGCAGCAAATTGCAGGAGCAGATCATTTCAGCCACAAACTAACAGATCCTACATAGAAAGGTACTCTGGTTTCTTCAAGGGGTATTGTTTTTCATGTAACAAGTATGGACATAAAGCAGCTGATTATAAAAGGAGGGAGATTAGAAATACTCATTATGATTCTTATGCTTATTTCTCTGGACACATGAGATGTTATTCTTGTAACAAGTATGGACATGTAGAAAGGGAATGCAGGTTGAACAGATCTGAGAAAGTGGACAATTTTCAGCACACAGTTAGGAAGTTCAAGCAAATTTGGAAAAAGAAGGAGGACCAATCATAAACGTAGGGAATTCTGACCCTACTGCAGTCATCCGCTTCTGAAGCTTACTTCTCTTATTGGCTGTAGGAATGATGTGGGATACATTATAAGATTTAGTAATGTATCGTCACAGGGGGAGCAATGTATGATGACTCTCATGGTTGATCTGATTTTTCTGGTTATATGTATTTCTGACAGAGCATTTGGTATGAAGACGACAGGTACAGGAAGTACAAGTTCAGGGGGAGATGAAGGAATGTGAAAAATTTCTATGCTTCACTTTCCATACGCGGGTTCTATGAACAAAAGTCGCGTATACACGTGATTTCCAATAGAAACAATAGCATATGCATTAATGATAAGAGAATTTATAAGATAGCTGAAGATCTGGAGCAGAGGTTCAGGGGGAGCAGCAGTCTGATTGTTAATAACTGTATTATTAACTCAGTATCAGCTTAGTTGCTCAGTTCTAAATTATGATGATATGATACTTGGTTTCTGATGTTGAAAATTATGGATGAGTCATGTTTTCTTTTTGACGAAGAGTATTCGTTGCTGAGATGAAAGTCTTATAATTCAAAGATAAAGACAGTTCATGCAGAGATTGTTGATGGTGAATTGCTGATGAATGTATTCAGGTTGCACAAGTTAAGGAGGAGCACTGGTTCAGGGGGAGCAGCAGGTTGAATACTAATAATTGCATTGTTGGCACTATGAGTGCTTATTCTATGATACTCATGCTTAAATGATGATGACTTGGTACATAGTTTATTATGATGATATTTTGAGCCTTGTTTGCTGAAAAGTATCTTTTGTGCTCACACATGGATGAATTGGAAGTCTTATGATTCAAAGATAAGAATAGATCAGGCAGAGTTTGTTACTATGGTTGAGATCTTTTCCCTACATATGTTACTTCATGTTAAATATTAAAGATCATGGTGATATTGGACCACATGGATGATTGACACATATTTGAAGATGTTGTGCTGGTATGATAATCTCTCTTGGAAAGACTGTATTGATGCTGCAAAGAATCTGAAGGCTTGGTTACTAATGTGCTTATGCTACAACCGTTGGATGACGCTTGAAGACTCAACTACACTGTTATATCTATCTGTAGTCCAGGGAAGCATTCAAAATATCTCAAAAAGAAGTTGAACACTGTCTTTTTCTCACAGAGGATCAGATCTAGTTAAAATATAGAAGATGGTGTTGGATAAGCGGGTTTCCTGAAACACAGTCGCGTATATACGCGAGTTCATGCACATAAAACCGCGTATGTCTGGTTGCTGACATTTTATGTTTGGGGTCAGCTTTCTTCAGCACAGCTGTAATGCTGTTTGGTATCTCTGATACTGTTTGGTACCTCTGGTGATGTTCCAGTTCTCATAATTCTATTTCTAATGTTTTGATAAAGATGCCTTGATGACTAGTTGGTGAAAGTGTTCAGGATGCACAAACTAAGGGGGAGCCTTAGTCATATGGAAAGGATTCTTGGATGCACAGATTCAGGGGGAGCATTAGCTTTGCTAAGTATAATGCATTGTTGGCATTATGATGATTCTGAAATATGTTCTTTGAAGTCTTTTTGGTATTGGTCATAAATGGTCATATTTGTAATTTGATGAAAAGGTCTTGTTGAGACCCATGATGAAAATTGTAATATTCAGTCATGTAAGGACTTGAAAAATTTGTAAACCCACTTGGTTGGGTAGCTGAGTCAAATTTTGTAAACCCACTTGGTTGGGTAGCTGAGTCAAAATTGTAAACCCACTTGGTTGGGTAGTTGAGTTGAGATATGTAAACCCACTTGGTTGGGCATTTAAGTCTCATATGTAAATCCACTTGGTTGGATCTTTGATGTAAGTATGAGTCTTTGGTGATAGGAAGTTCATAGAGTCATGTACTTCATTGAAAAATATGTTTGAAGATTCAGCATGAACTCAGGGGGAGCTTGGTCACTTCAGTATACATCCGATCTGCAGAACGCTTCTTCTACATGAGGAGAACAAGGGGAGAGAGTGTTGGTTTTGATCCACCCTTTGCCCTTGATGTCAAAGGGGAAGAGTGACATGGTGTTTGAATGAAGAGAAAGAATGGTGTCAAAAATGGGGAGAGTAACATGGTGTCATTGTATTCTTAATGACCTATCTGTTGTGATGATCAAACACCATCGTGGTTGCCATCAAGTCCAAAGGGGGAGATTGTTGGCAATATGATGCAGAGTGTTGTCCTTGATGGCAACCCACTGAATGAAGATGAAGACATGAGAGTGTTGGCATGTGTTTTCCTTGATGGCAATCCACCTGATGAAGTTATTCTTGACCTGATGGACTTGGTAAATGATGTAAATCTGATGTGAAATGATGTTAGTTGGCAATATGATGCTGAGTGTTGTCATTGAATGGCAACCCACTTGATGAAGAAGATGGCAACTTACTTGATGAAGTTGTGCTTGATAGAATATGTTCTTGATGAAGTAAATCTGATGTATCTACAGAGAGTACAGAAGGTAATGAAGAAAGAATCTGATGTGAAATGATGTTAGTTAGCAATATGATGCTGAGTGTTGTCATTGAATGGCAACCCACTTGAGGAAGAAGATGGCAACTTACTTGATGAAGTTGTGCTTGATAGAATATGTTCTTGATGAAGTAAATCTGATGTATCTACAGAGAGTACAGAAGGTAATGAAGAAAGGAATTCAATATGTGCTAGATCCATGATGAAAAGAGTATGTTTCAAGGAATACGCGGATTTGTCTAGGAGAAGTCGCGTATCCACGCGGTTAAGTACGCGCCAAGTCGCGTATGGGCAAAAGCGCTCAAAAAGTGCAAAACCAGGGGTAACCACCATGGTATTGACCCATTTTATTGGGTAATGATTCGTCTAAATGACCCCGTCCAGGAATACCATCGGATGTAATGTGGTTTTGGCTCATGGTATTGAAAAAGGGTAAACCTATATAAAGAGAAGAAATTCATTGTGCAAATCATGAGAGTGAGAGCAAGATGTCTGAGCTTGAATGAATACTTCTCTGTGAAGTATATCTGTATGGAAAGGGTAAAGGTTTGATGATAGATCTGAATCTATGATGCACCTATGAAGAAATGATGAAGCGAGATATCTAGATCTGAAATGTATCTGTGTTTGCTAGATCTGTTTATGGAATGATTAGATCTGAGATATGGCGAACATCTGTCTGAAGTAAAGGGTTAAATCTGTGTGATGTATCTGTTCTGAAGAATTGCAATGACCTAAATGTCTGAAGAACCATACGCTAGTTCGCCGCAGAGGAAGCGCGTATAGACGCGTCTTCGCTGAAGAGAAAGCACGTATGCGCAATTAAATTAGCTCTGTAATATGTACAGAAGTATATGCTGTTTTATGTGAACGGAAGTGCATATATACGCGACATCAGTAAAAGGAAAGCGCATATGCAAACTAGGGTTTGCTAAAGTCTGTGGTAAGAAAAGTCTGGTTTGTTCTGCTGGTTTACAGATATCTGTCAGTGAGTTATATGTATCAGTTTCATGTTTTACTGTGCTTAAAAGTATGGAGGGGGTTCCGTCTGAAAATATGATGAAACGTGGCCTGCAAGTTGTGTCCTAAAGGAAGCTTTGGATCCAGTGTGAAAATTGATGAAACGTGGTCCATAGAGGTGCTGAGGGTTGTAGCCTTCAGTCAAGGGGTTGTAGCTCCCTGCCAGGAGAGGCTGGTAAACGAGATCAGGGGGTCATAGCTCCCTTCTAGGAGAGGCTGGTAAACGAGTCAGGGGGTTGGAGCTCCCTTCCAGGAGAGGCTGGTAAACGAGTCAGGGGGTTGGAGCTCCCTTCCAGGAGAGGCTGGTAAACGAGCGCAGGTGGGTGCCTGCGTGCTAGTAGGAGTCTGCACCAGCACATATGTTGTAATATGTCTTCTCTATAATAAAATATTGAAGGCTGAGCAACTGCAGTGGTGGTTTTCTCCCGACTTGGGTTTCCACCTAAAATTCTGGTGTTCATGTGTGATGCTTTGTGTGATGGTTTATGATGTTGTTCCTGCACATGTTTACTAATAACTTAACATCAGATGAATGAATATTGCAAAGAACTAAGTTAATAAATATCTTCATATTTAGATCTCTACTAATACGCGAGTTTTATTAAGGATATCCGAGTGTATACGCGAGTTTTCTAAAGGAAAGTAGCGTATGGGTTTTAGAGCATGAAAAAGTAAAAAGTTTTAGTTTTCCCTAAATACTGATTCACCCCCCCCTCTCAGTATTTTTCCCAACACTAGATTTATTTTTCATTATATTTCTTTCAATGTTATAATACTTATATATACATGATGAAACATTCATAAACCCCAGTCCATTAACCCTGGATTTGAATATAATCGTAGCTCCCATGACCTGATCTACAAAATACCATGACCAAAAAAACATCATGCTGAAAACCATGTGCAAAACTCATGCACAAAACCATGAGTAGGTACGACCACCATAATTGGGTCTTCCCCCCATCCTTGGGTCCACCCAACTATTATTGGGTTCACATAAAAGCATTATATAACATAGAAACTATACTTAAAAGTATTATAAGACATAGTCCCACTCTAATTGTGTTGGCTTACTTGTTTGTAGAAATTAGAACCCAATACAAAGGAGATATAGTAATACTATTTCATTGTAACTCCACTGGTAATATTTATATTTTCCTATTGCAGTTGAATATATAAATATATCATTTGAATAACCATGTTAACTAACTTATTTTAATATGAACTTTAGAGAAACACACACACACACACACAAATATATATATATATATATATATATATATATATGAGCCACAATAAAATATTTTGATGTGAAAAGAGAAGAAGTAATGAAAAATAAAACAATAATAAGAGAGAAATATTAATATATGACATCTAAAAAATATTAATAGTAATTAACAAATTCAATGTGCGTAATAGATAAATATTTCAATTTGTAAAATTAACTAATATTTCTATATATTTAAAAATATATTAATTAAAGCTAATGTGTTTAAAGATATATTAATAATAATAATAATGAAATAATTTGTATGATGTAATCCATAAATAAAATATATCAACTCCCATGTTATTTAAACTATCCCAATGCCAACAATTTACATATTATATATGATTTAAACTAATAATAACAATAACAAAAATAAAAAAACATGTAAATATTATAAAGTAATGGAAAAATTAAACCCGTACTTCTATAGCATTTCAAGTATCATTATTTTACTTTTTAGCCATTATTTAAGGATTAATTTTTAATAGATCAAATATTTATTGAAATTGCATGTTTATGTTGTTTTATTAACACAATATGAATATCCAAGGGATTTTCAAGTGGTTGAATACATTGATTCCTTCAAAATGAAATTTGGTTGAATATATATATATATATATATATATATATATATATATATATATATGGCGAGAGATAGAGGAAAACTTAAAGGTTGAAGACAAAAACTATATTCAATGAAACTTGCAGTCCTTAGGTGATGAGCCCCAAACGCTACCACAACGCTAACTTTCATTAGTGAAATAATCAAACATACACAATCATAAAAAATTACATTATGTTTCGGAGATCACAAGAGTATCCTAGAAAATAATATCTACGTCTAATCTAGGATATTATCCAAACAATAAAACAACCTTTCTCTATTATTATCAAGTCACCCCTTTAATGGAGAAAGGATTTATTTACACACGTAATATCTCCCTAAACACCTCAAATTTCATCTTCCTAAGAGGCTTAGTGAAAAAATCACCAACATTTTCAAAAGTATTACAATATTCAAGAAAAAAATATTTAGACTATATATTTTCTCTAATAAAATGAAAATGGGGATCAACATGCGTTATTTGTACATGATACAATGGATTTTTTTTGTAACTTAATTGATCTTTGGTTGTCATATTTGATCATTCTAGAGTTCTTTTCTTGTTCCCTAACTTCTTCAAGAACTTTCCTTAGTCATATAGTTTCACAAGGTTCTACACACAAAGCTTTATATTCTACCTCAGTAAATGACAATGATACAATTGGTTGCCTCATGTTTCTCCATGAAACAATCCTAGATCAATACTAGAATCATAATATGTATTAGACCTTCTATCATCCACATTACCAGCCCAATCTAAATTTGAGTAACCTATCAGTTCAACGTCAAACAAACCAGTATACTTAAGACAAAAATTGACTATTTATTTAATATACTTGAGTACATATTTTGTTGCTCTCGATTGACTTTATAGAGGTCTCGCCATAAACTGACTTAACCCACTAAAATAGTATGCTATGTCAAGACTAGTTGTAGTACTATAATTCAAGATTACCGCTAGTTGTCTATACATTGTACCATCAACCTCCTTTGATCCATCATCAACATTCAGTTCCACATTCTTTTGCATTGGAATAAATTTTTTTGTGCACTGATCGATCCTATAATTCTTAACTAATTATCTCACATACCTACTCTGAGTAACAAAAGTATGAACACCATCTCTCCAAACTTCAAGACATAGACATTAATGTAACTCACCAACATCTTTCATCTCAAATACTTGTGGCATCTCCTCCTTAATGTCATCATTTAGTTTAAATAAATTTCCTGTAATAATTAAATCATCAACATACTAGGAAATCAGTACATAATTCCCCTTTTCATTAAAAAAATAAGTTATCGATGAAACAAGAAATATTAACTCAAAACGAGAAATCTAGCCCAAAAAAACTGAAAAAACATGAAAAAATACCCCCAAAACGAAAAGTGTATATTACAGAATGCACTTTTTTTTAGGGTCAAATTTCAATATTATTTTTTAAATTATGGTAAAAACCAATTTTTTTTTCTTGAAAAAAGGATTGAAAAAACACCCTCTAAGAAAAAAAGTGTTGATGTTGGAATAACAAAAAAATAAAATGGGCAACAATTTTGACACTTTCAACAATGGAATTAGAGATAAAATATTAGGACTTTGAAAAATCATAAAATTCCAACACTTTTGATATATGATGCTAAAGATAAAACTATAATGTCTCAAAGCCATATATTTTCCAACAATTTTCGTCCATATTGTTAAATATAAAATACCTTGACTCTAAAAAACCCTAAAATTGTAATTGATTTCAACCATAACATTAAAGATCAAATATCATAGCTTAGAAAAACCTTAGTATTCTGACCAGTTTTTAACATATTTGAGACATGAAATTATGGACAAATTATATCACTAAAACAATTTTTAAAAATGAACAAGTAAATGAAAGATTTACTATTCCAAGAGTAATTTTAATTTTAAAGGCTAAAAGTATTTCTCTTTTCAAATTTTAGACTAAGACAACTTATTTATATTAATTTATTTTTATTTTAAGTTTATCATAGTAATAACAATTTATTACATATGGTGTTTTTTTTATATAATGTATTGAAATCAGTAGATACGAAACACTTTAGTTGTGATGAATGAAAAAATTTACAAAACAAATGAATTTATATCTGATTTTGGAGTCTTTTATAGTCTCTACATTAAAACATTGTTTTTTTGGAAACTTGTATTGCGAATTGTTTTTTAAAACCTATATTTCATTATTGAGAAATATATATATTTTAACTTTATTTTCATATAAAATAATATTAATAATAATTTAATATTAAAATTACATTTCTTTGAATTTAATAAATTGAAACTAATAAACATATTAAAGATTATGCAAAAAAAATTGGCGTTTCCAGAATCCTATCAACCGCTAAGGAAGTACATCATCAACAAAAAATAGTACATCATTGACAAAAAATCATTCTCATAGACTCGTTACTTCTACATATTTTTTGTTTTTTCAAATATATCCAATCAAATATATTGAGAATATGAAAACATTGAAGAAAGAATCTTAAAAAAAAATAATAATAACAAGTAAATAAAAATATATATTTTAACATAAAAATTGAAAAACAAGACCTAAAAAAAATACAATGTAAAAAATATTTAAAAAGGACAAAAAAAGCCAAACATAAAAAGTTAAAAAAAATAAAAAAATGAACCAAAAAAAAAACATTAAAAAAATTAAATTTAAAATAAAATAAAAACATTTAAAAAAAACATAATTTAAGAAAACAATAAATAAGAATTTGACAAAAAAATAAAAACACAAAAAAGAAATAAATAATAATGATTGGATAATTTAATAAAAAAGCAAACAAACCAAAAAAAAATTAAAAGAAAACAAAAAAATCATTAAAGAATTTAAAAAACAAAATAATAAAAAATATTGAAAATAATAAATAAAAATATTGAATATAATAAATTAAAACATTATCAGTTTTTTTTTTTTTAAACACATAAAAATAAATTTATTTGATTAAATAAAAAAAAATTGAAAAAAGGTAAAAAACGTATTAGAAAAATAAATTAAAATGTATTTAAAAAAAATAATTAAAAAAAAAATAACATAAAAACAATAATTGAAAAAAAAACACAAAAAACCATCTTAAAAGTATTTTAGAAAAACCATTTAAAATTTTAAAAAACAAAAATTCCATCAATTATTAAACAAAAAAATTAATTAAAAAAAGGAAATTATATATATATATATATATAACAAAATCATATAAAATAAAATAAATTATAAAAATTAAAAATTAAAAAGAAAATATTCCAAGGTCGCTTGGGCGATTCTTGGAATCACCCTCTCTCGCCTAGCCAACTGCGGGGCCTGGCCGCCTGACAGAGGAAAGTTGAGCCACATGGCTCACCTTTGCGGGACAGTCAGGCCCCATGGCCAACTGGGAGAGGGAGTGCCAATAAGAGGTCAGCCCTCCACACACAACTGTCCGTGTGGCCTTTCCGCTGAATGGAGGGGAGCTACACAACACCCCTTTGCTCGGTCTCCAGGCCTTGTGGTCGGTCGGGCAAGGAGGGTCTTCGAGTGGTCAATGCTCCCTTAATGATCCGACTACGGAGCTTGGCCACCTGGTAGAGGGGAGATGTGTAGCTCCCCTCCACTTGGCGATCAGGGGCACAACTCCCCTCTACCGGATGGCCAAGCTCTGTGGCCGTGTAGGCGATGGAGGGTGATTCCAAGGATCTCCCCCCCTTGCCTAGCCGGCCCCAAAATATTTTTCTTTTCATTTTATTTTTCTTTTAATTTATAATTTTTTTGAAATTATTTTTTATTTTTACGCCTGAGGCATTATCTTTATGAGATTGGGTGGGAGGACATTGTTCACCCCACCCAATCAGAAAGCTTCCTCAACACCCTTCTAAACAATTATATGTTGACATGTGCAGACAAAGTATTGGGTGAATTTAAGTTGTCCTCAATTTCTCCACCCTCCCAGCGATTTCTCCATGGATTAGCTACATGAATTTATTAATTGTATGAGTTGATTTTACAAACTGATTTTATGATCCTCGTAGGAGTAGGAGGTGTGATCTTCGAGATAAAAAACAACTTCCCATTCACGGTTTGGGCAATGGGTTTACCAAGCGGAAGGAAATGGTTGGAGAGAGGGCGGTGGTGGAGGTTTCAATTCGCCATGGATAAAAATATGTTTTGGGGGCACACAGGGTGTTCCTTTCATAGCAATGGCAACGACAACTGTAATTCTGGGGACTGTGGGTGTCTACAAAACTGTCAAGGCTCTGGGAAAGCCCTACAATGGTCGAGTTATCTCTCAGTCAAAACAACCTGGAATTTTATGACATCAATCTCGTCGATGTATTCAACCTGCTAGTGTTGGTCATACCCTCCAACTCTTCGTGCCACGCCATTGCTTGCAACAACAATATAAGTGCCATCTACCCTGCTGAATTGAGGGTTTCAAAAGGATGTGGTAGCGCCTGCCGTATTTTTAATACATCACAATATTGATGTAGGGGGAATATTGGAACAATTGTAGTGCGAGTAATTATTCAAGGATTTTCAATCGCCAATGCCCTGATGCAGGCCTACAAATATCTGAAGGACGACGCCACCAACACCTTCAGTTGCTCCGGAAGCAATGAATTTACAATCCTTTTCTGCAGTGGAAATGACACCTTCCATTCTCTAGTTAAGGAAACAGTTTAATGAAGCAATGCACAATATATTTGATGAAGTTCCAAAATCCCCAATACGATTCTGAAGTAGTCATGCAATAGATTAGAGAGCTGACCTAGTTCAAAAATCTAATCTACCATTTGACTACTCCATAATCATATTATGGATTTTGGAACTTCATCAAACATATTGTGCATTGCTTCGGTTAAACTGTTGCACATAATTTTTACTTTTATGGCTTTTTAACTCATTTTTTCGACATCCTATATGGGTACGAATGGTTTGCATTAGTGTGTATAATTGCAAACTCTTATTATATATACACTTTTATTATTCATGGTTTTCATTACTGTGTATGATTTCATACTCTTATTATTCACCTAGACCATTTGGTATTCACTCTGCTTTAAACAAAATTAGAGTCATTTAGTGTTCACTCTGTTTATTCATAAACAAAACATTTTTAATGTATCAAGATTCAGGAAAATATTTTCATATAGCAAATGGATCTATTTTTTTGAAACAAAATATTTTCTTATTACGTTGAAGCCATTCTCTTTGTGATATTGGGTGGGAAACACTGTTCACCCCACCCAATCATAAAGCTTCCTCATCGCCCTTATAGCCAATTATATGTTGACATGTGCAGACAGAGTATTGGGTGAACTTAAGTTGTCCTCACTTTCTCCACCGTCCTGACGATTTATCCACGGATTTGCTTATGATTTCTCCACATATTTGCTCCACCGTCCGGGTGATTTCTCCATGGATTTCTTGGCGATTTGTCTAGGCTACATTGATTTTCTCCATCGTCCTGGTCATTCTCCATGGATTTTCCTGGCGGTTTCTCCACGGATTTGTTGCACGTGAGAGGAAGGGGACAATGCCTTTCTTGGTGAAAATTTCTCTACTCTCGCTTCTGTACTCAAGTAAAATGTCCAGAAAGTATTTTTCCTTGCCACCGCTGTCACCAGTTTTTCCCTCTCTTCTACTCTGGATGCGAGCCTCTACAGATCAATCAAGTAGCCCAAATGTAATACCCATATTCTTGGTTATATCATGGCTCACGCCCTAAGCTCTGAAATTCGCATAAAAGGAAAGTAATCCACCAGATTTGGCTTCCCGCAATTACCATCAGTTTGGTGACCATTTATTTGAATTCTTCAGTGGCCTCAGAGTTCCATTCGAACATATTTTGAGAAAAAATCAAGTTTCCCAACAGATTCAAACTTGTAAGAAACACAGTGTGCCCAATATTCACCCCTTTTTCCCTAATATAATCATCAAAAATGGATTGATTGGTGGAAAAGACCTGATTTCTTCTGAGACAAGGCCTCCATTTTTAGACAACAAAAGTCACAAAACTAGATTCATAAGGTTAGTCACGAACCACCATCTTTGAGGAATATTTATTTCACAACAAAACTAATTATAAAATCAGTTAGTGCAAAACAAATATCCCCACTATTCTGTAAATTGTTCTACAATACCCCAACAGGCACCATATAATATAGCTTTATATACTCTAAGACAGAACAAACATGTTTCATACTCCAGAGCATTCAATATATTTGTTTTGTACATGCAACAGCTATGGTTTCACATAAGTTCTCAACATTGCGTTCACCAGCTATAGTTGTATTGACCATCACATGTAGTAGTGTGTTGTTGCAACACATAGAAGTGTCTCCTGGTGATTTCAAAATTCTACTCAACGTTAGGCTGAACCAAGAAATTATCTGCATTAACCATTCAGGTGTTGTATTAGGCTATCCTCCATGTTTCCAGCCATCAGAGTCGAAGTTTAACCGAGGAAGGAAATTATCTGTCTGATACGGAGGTTGTTTCAAGAGTTACACAAGCCTTCAATTTACTTTCGGAGACTCTCTCCTCTATTAAGGTAGGTCCTCTTCAATTTTTGACAAAGTTGTTGTCACTTTTTTTTTCTATTACTGAGAATCTACCTATTCTGAGTGCCTTGAAGAAACCCTCAGCTCTTTTTGTCGATAAAGATGACAACAAATTTGAGGAGGATGAAAGAGAAGGAGAAAAATAGAAGAATGAGAGAAAGAGGAGAAGGGAAAATAATACTCAATTAAGTTCATATCACCCAAGCAAGACGAACTAGCTATTTCGTCTGTGACCTATTCTACGGGACTCAAATTCATTCCTACTGACAACAACCTCATGAAAATACAATTTGATGATAAGACTGCCATGCTTTACCTCCCCAAATAAAATTGGATGCCAACATGGAGGTAATATTGATAAATTTGGTGCCATTTGAAGCTTCTATGGCTCCAGGTGCGCTGGTTTTTACACGATACACTGACTTCATGAATGGGATGTTTGACAATGAAAAAGATTGTAGGTTGTTGAAAGAGAGCGGAATTATTTCAGGTGTTGTATTATTCTATCGTCCTTGTTTCCATTTTATTGTCCCTATTTCCAGTAGTAGCATCCTAGAAGTCAGTGTCTTCTTCAATAAAATTATTTAATGGTATGTCTTCTACATAGATCTTATGAATTTCATCCCTTGGCCAGGCCTCTTCATCATGGTGGGCGATGTCTATTTTAAGGATTTGGACTTTGGACAGATGTATGGGAAGGACCATGATCTCTACAGACGTTTTGGTATTATTGTGCAAGTCCTTGAACCTTTGAGCTGTTATATCATCCACTTGAATCTGTAGATGGCGTACCACTCCTTGCATATATTTTCTTAAGCATCCCACATGGAAACTTGGTTATAGTCCTTGGACTTCGGAACTGCCATCAGACCCTTGAGATGTTGCAAGGCCTCCAGTCTCTTGAAAATGAACAAATTGGTGTTGCAGAATCTATGAAGCATATGCCAATGAGGCCCGTAGGTGTTGCTCCATGCAAATGAAGAGTCATTGTAGGAGTGACACTTTTGTGGCTTCTATGACGGTGCGTCCAGAAAAGGCTTTTTCATTACTTTTCAAGACTTGCTTGGCCATGGCGGGAGATGAAACCACAACTGTGGTTCTCATTTCGAGATGAAGGGTCATCAGAGGACCTTATTCTGCAGCAAGGTGGTACATAGACTTGTTGGGCTTCCCCCGAGATAGAAGATATTCCCAGCAATGGGTCATCCGGGAGGCTTGGAAGCAGCTTGCTTGTGCCCTTTATTGAGAAATTAATGACTTTTAAAACCAATTATAATGTCATGAAAATGATTACATAATACGAGAAACCACTAATTTCCTCCATCGCTCAAGTGCTCTCCAGTAAACACAAAAGGACAATGGAGTTTAGACTTCAGAGAAATCAAAAGACTTTATGTGACCATATACCAACATATATATATCGTATATATAACAAGTTTCAGAAACTTAAAATTCATGGTGACATGACCGAGTTGATAAGTTTCAAAAACTTAAAATTCTTGGTGACGTGACCCAGCTGATATGGCTTTTCAACAAAACATAACGTCGCGTGCAGAGAGTTGGGATTTTATAACACTAATTTGAATGAAAGGCCATCATTTCTGCCTTCTTTTTTTCTACACTATTTTGTATTCTTATAAAAATCATAGATTTATTTTGAAGTCAAGGGAAGGGATTAGTTTCCCTTGGTTACCTAGGAATCCGATCACAAGTCATATTATATTTTACATTCCTTAAAATATATATGGAAACTTAAATTTCCATATATTTCACTTAATTATTGTTTTCCACATTTCCCATTCCCGACGTTCCTTTGCACCTCTCGGTGCAAATGCTAGTTTTATTTTATATGATTTTGTTTTCAATTTTAAATATATTTTTATTTTCAATTTTTTTAAATTTAAATTCTTTTTTATTTTTATTTTTAATTCAATTTTTTTATTTTGTTTTCAATTTTGTGTTTTTTTTTTTGTTATTGTAAACCTTGTTTTTAACTCTGTTATTTTTATATTTTCTTTTTAATTTTCCTTTAATTTTTTTATTTTAATTTTTTTTAATTTTTATAATTTATTTATTTTCTATTTTAAATTTTAGAAATTTTGTATTTTAATTATTTTAATTTGTTTCTTTATTTTATTTATTTTATTTTGATTTTTAGATTTTATATTTTAATTATTTTATTTGATCAATTTTTTTAATTATGCGTTCTTTTTTAATTTAAAAAAAAATGTTTTTATTTTTTTTCCTTAATTCTTTTATTTTTTCTTTAAATTATGTGCTTTTCTTTAAATTTGGCCTTTTTTTATATATTTTGTATATTTTTATTTTTATTTTTTATTTTTTATTTTTTTAAATTTTTTACTTTTTATAAGTTAATTTAGTTTTTTTTTTATTATTCTTTTTTTTTCATGATTTTTTTTATGTTTTATTACCAACATAAAAATCACCAACATTAGAAAATTCAAAGTGCAAAAAATAGGCTCTCTAAACAAAAAGGGTGAGCACTTTTCAAAATTAGCTTGAAAATAACCAACATTTAAAAACTAATGTTGATACTTGATAAATAGAAATATTTAAAGTGTCAAAAATCAACCCTCTAAAAAAAGGGGTTGATTATTCATCACCACTTTTAGAAATCAACATGAAAATCATGATTAAAAAAAAAAAAAAAAAGCATAAGAAAATTTAAAGTGCCAAAAATATGCTCCAAAAAAATAGGTGATTTGCTTCACAACTTTTTAAAATCGACATGAAAGTCATGAAATTTTAAAAGAAATAATAAGAAAAATTAAAGTACCAAAATATGCTCCAAAAAAAAGGGTGATTTTGCATCACCACTTTTCAAAGTCGGGTGATTTTTTTTCCACCTCAAAAAAACAGGCAACAGGTGATTTTCTCATTTGATCGATAACTTTGTTCAAACTTGGTATATAGATTTGGATCACTTTGAATCCTCCTAAAATTCTACTGAAGAAATAAGGAATATATCTTTTCATACCATGACCAAGGTGCCTGCTTCAGCCCATACAAATCTTTCTTTAATCTGCAAGCGAAATGTTCTTACCCCTTTTTCACAAACCTTTTGGGTTGTGTCAAATACACATGCTCGTTTAAATAACCATTCATAAGAGAGGTTTTTACATATAATTGGTGAAAGTTCCAATAGTACATTGTAGCTAATTCAATTAACAATATAATAATATGTAATTTAGCTATAGGTGCAAATCTTTCCGCATAATCAATGCCCTCCTTTTGTGAGTACTCTTTTTCCACCAATGTAGCTTTATATTTATCTATCCTACCATCTTCTTTAAAATTGGGTTTGTATAACAATTTACATTTTATGGGCTATTTACCTTCAGGAAATTTAGTCAATTCCCAATTTTGTTTTTAATTATAGATTCATATTCTTCCTTCATTTCTTTTCTCTACTATTTATGTTCATTAGATTCAGTAAAACTCATGGGTTTCATGACATTAAAAACACTACTCATCAGGGCATATTCCTTATACCTTTCAGGTAGGCAAATATTTTGAGTAGGTCTTCTTCGTACTTCACTGTCTTCACCCATGTTCTCTGAAGGTAATTTTCCACCTCTAGATGGACTCTGACTATTGGTGTTGTCCATATCACTATATTTTTCCTCAAGATTTTGCTACTACTACTAAATTTCTTTTTCTTTTTCTTTATTGCCTTCAATTTCAAGAAGTATGTGCCACCTTTCATAATTGTTGTCATTTTTTCCTTCATCTACCTCCTCATGGAAAGTTACATCTCTACTCGAAAACACTATGTAAGTATAGGGATGAAACATTGTATAAGATTTAAATTCTGAAGAACATCCTATAAACATACATTTCATACCTTTAGCACATCGAGTTTTTTCTATTCTCCTTCGGAATATGTGCAATGGGCTTACACCGAAATAGAATCAAATTATGAACTGATGGTTTAAAACCATACAAGGCTTCAAATGGGTTCTTAATATCAATATTTCTTGTTATAGTTTTGTTATTTACATAAACAACAATACTAATGGCCTCTACCCAAAAATAATTTGAGAGGTTCTTACCTTTGATCTTACTGCATGCACGCTCCGCCAACGTCTCTTTTTTCATTTCTGCAACATCGTTCTACTGTGGATTGTATGGTACTATAAATTACTTCACTATTCCCCAAATTCCCCAAACTGTATTTCACCCCTTAAACTGAAGGAAGGATCTTTATGAACTTCCATGCTTTCTTCTCTACCATTTGTTTGAATTCTTTGAAATACTCAAATACATCACTCCTAAGGAAGTACACCCAAGTGTACCTTGTGCAATCATTATTAAACAAAATAAAATAGTAAGCACCTGCTATGGATCTGGTCTACATGGGTCCACAAACATCAAAATGCACAAGTTCTAATACATATCTTCTTCTCCTATTAGAATTAGAGGGTAATTCATCTCTGTGAATTTTTCCTAATGTGCAACCTTCACAAGCAGCGTACTCATTCTTTAACATAGGGATTCATTCAAACATTCTGTGTTTTTGCAACAAAAACAAATCATGATAATTTAAATGAACATACCTATCGTGCCAAAGGATTTATGTGGGAAATGTTGTAGAAGTCAGTGCTTGATGACTCTTTCTAGTGACATCAAGTTTGTACAGTCCTTAAACTCTTCCTCCTAAAGCAACATGTTTACAGTGATCCAACAAATATTTCACTGTTAATTTTTTTTTTGAATATTTTAACCTTCATATTCAGATCTATAATTGTGGACACATAAATCGATTTCTTCTTGATCCTAGGCACATACATAACAATATAAATGTGCCTGAAACTGCCATTTGGTAAGGTCATTGGAATATCTCCATATCCCTTTATATGATGTGCATGATCATCTCCAACATAGATGTTTCCACCATTTCTTATTTCATTTATGTTCTCATAGCACTGCTTATTGCACATCATGTGGATCGAAGCTCTAGTTTCCATAAACTAGGCATTAACATCATGTTTTTCAACTTACAACACAAGATTATACATAAAAAACTTATATTTTTATATCAAAATTCAGAGCATCTCCTGGAAAGTGTCGTGAATGTCTTATGTGGTTATTATGCCTAGCTTCATCATTTTTATTTTTATAACAGTCTCTAGCAAGGAGCCCACTTTTACCAAAATAAAAAAATTTCATTCTAGAGTCATTTCTAATAGATGACATACCTTGATTTGGCTTTGGAAATGGAATTTTTTGGGATAGAATTCCACCTTTACTTCCTCCTCCATGTTTCCTTTTGAATAACTTCTTTTCCGCAAGTGCTAAATCCTGATTTTGGGGCTTCAAGTTCCTATTTCTATCTTCTTCCTACATTGATATAGTTTCTAATTCATCAAAGGTGGGACATTTCTCCCTTGTTGCAAGAATTTTAATGGCAATTGATAGTCATATGACATTTCATTTAACGTGATTGTCAAAATATTTGTACTTGGTATTGATTATCCTATGTCTCACAACCTATCTTTAAAATATTTATTCCTAAAACAAAAGAACTAACATATTCATTTTCTTCCATTTTAATATACATGAGCTTACTCTTCAGAAAGAGGGTTCTATTTGTATTTTTAGTTTCATGCAACTGCTTCATTGTATTCCAGGTTTCATTGGAAGTCTAACAATCATTAATATGAGGAATTATATTATCCTTTATGAGCATTCTTAATAATACCTTTATTTTTTTCTTCCGCATCTCCCAGTCTTGAATCAATATAGATTTCAAGCCTGCAATGGGTCTTTCTTCTTCTCCCTTTGTGATGGTATAAATGTCCTAGCCTTCCATAAGTGTCTACAACTCGAATTTCCAATTCATATAATTGGATCTATCCAACTTATTGGCCTCATTAAGATCATTTTCTACAAGTGGATTTGAGATTTTTATAAAGAATCTCAATCTTCGCCGACACCTTGCTTCTTACTCTTCAAATTCAAGGAATAAAAATAAGTTCAACATTTAAAAAATGAATCCAATGATTGTTTTTATACAACTCATCATAGACACATAAACACACACACACACACACATATTTATATTTCTTTGCAAAAAAAAAAGTATTAAAAACCATGGCTCATTGAACTCTGTCAGTCCATGAGAGTATAGTCATAAATCAACAAAAATAAAAGGATCACAAAATAATCAAGGAAAATGTGTATTAATTACACTCGGAGTTGTCTACTGACACAATAAAATACCCTCAACGATAGTTTTTTACCAGAATCCGGTAAAACATTTTTCAAAAATTCAAGTAGAGGAGTATTTGAATCATTTTTTTGATGGTGGAAATGGATTCGGGACTATCAAAAACCACAGGTCACCCAAAATCCCGATGTTTGACAACTATAACCCATATTTTCAAAACTTTCTACCAGAATTTTTCATAATATGACCAAAATTTCTGAGTTATTTTGTGGCTTCTTTTAGACTACGCAATTCTACTAGCGTACCCCTCAATGGTAAATTTTTGCGTTGCATTACCAATATTCACTATTTACAAAGTTTGTGATTGTCGCTGCACTTCCTGCTAACTAGAGGGAGGGAGCACTAACAAAAATACAAAAAAAAAATTAATCTCCCAATCAATCTAGAGGCTTGGCTCGGTGGCCCTCCTTCCACGCTCACCACATCACTTCTACTACAATGCTACAATGACACACTAGTATGAGTTAGTCAAACAACATTTATTTATTTATTTATTGTTGCTTCTATGTTTGGCGATCAACTCACTAAGATTTTGTGATGGAAAAACTCAACCCATTCATTGTCTCTTCAACTCTCTCTTTGGAGGATCTGAATAAAAGGAATTATGTTCTCACGAGAGTCACACCCAAAAAATGGAGACCCTGATTAAACACTTAATAAAATTGATAGAATGCACATCAAAATTAATATTAATAAAAAAACTACAGCAACAAATATCACTCAAAAACAATACTTTGTTTCTGAATACTACTATTTTATGCTTTATTTAGGAAAATAAAAGAGATATAAAGTACCATTTTTACAAACTGTCAATCAAAGAGGGAAATAGAGCATCCTCTGTTCCACAAGGTGCCAAAGAAATATCTCAGTAATAATCAACAAAGAGTCTTTCTCTAAACAAACATACAAAAAACAAAACTTAGTTTGATGGAAATAAACCTAACACTTAAATAACAAATTCAAACAGTAATGCAGTTGATAGGGAAGGAAACGTGGCAGTGATTAGTCAACACATAGAAGATACAGTTAAACGACTGAAAATATTAGATGAATGAATGTCGAAAAATGAGCCATCAAAATTTTCAATCTCCCCATTGATGTTAATTTTGAGTATTCCCAATTGTGATCTAAGTTTCTCCAATCGATCCTTTGGAAGAGTCTTTCTAAAAAATTCTGTAAGCTGAGCTTCAAATTTAAAAAATTCAAAAGAGATAAATTCTTGTTGGACAAACTTTCTAATTAAGTGATGTCAAATTTCAATGTGTTTTCTCCTGTTGTGGAAAACTTGATTCTTTGTCATAGATATTGTGCTTTTATTATCACAATAAACTTTAATAGGTTTACGAATTTCCATGATCAATTATTCTAACAATATTGCCATCCAAATGACTTGAGTGTTTGGAGATGATACTATAATGTGCTCTGCTTCAACTGTGGAAAGAGAAATTGTGGGTTTCTTTTTGCTGCTCGAGGAAACAAATTTTCCTCCAAAAAGAAAAGCATATCCTGAAGTAATTTTGTGATCATCTAAGTTACCTACCCAATCTGCATTTGTGTATGCTACAACGTTGAAATCATTAGTAGCATTATAAAATAATCCAAAAAATCTGGTACCACGTACATATATAAGAATTATTTTAGTTGCTTTCCAATGAGACTCATGAGGTTGATTCATGAACCTAGCAACCAGAATTAAAGAAAAAATAGTGTTTGGTCTAGTAGTTGTCAGATACATTAAGTTGCCAATCATGGATCTGTAAAGAGTGGCATTATATAGAGAAGATGCATCTTCTTTCATCAATTTTCTCCCAACAACAACACGAGTGCTCACAACCTTACAATTTTTCATGTTAAACGTCCTGAGTATATCTTCAACATATTTGATTTGGCAAATGGATATACTTTCAATTGTTTCTTTGAATTGCATGCCTAGAAAATATTACATTTCTCCCACATTAGACATCTCAAATTCAGATTTCATTTCTTCTTTAAACTCATTCATAAGTGATATGAAGGTGCCCATAGATATTAAGTCATTTACATACAAGCAGAGGATAATAAAATTCGATCCAATGACCTTTCTGTAGACTGCACTTTCAGAATAACACTTAACAAAACCATGATCATCAACGTATTTATCAATCCTAGTGTACCAAGCTCTAGGGGCTTGTTTAAGACCATAAAGTTCCTTCTTTAGCCTATAAACCTTATCTTCTTTACCTTCAAAAATAAAACCTTGAGGTTGTTCAACATAAACTTCTACCTTTAAATATCCATTTCATAAACTGTTAGTTTTAACTGAGATGTTATGGAAAGAAAAGTTCTTACAATTTCCATTCTTGCTTCAGGAGAAAATGTCTCTTCATAGTTGATCCCTTCTTGTTGCACATATCCCTTTGCAACCAAATGTGCCTTGTATTTTGAAATGCTTCCATCCCTATTAAATTTGAGCTTGTAAATCCACTTTACTCCAATGATATATTTTCCATGAGGGAGTTCAACTAACTCCCATTTATTATTTTTCTGTATTTAAGACATTTCATCCTCCATTACATTTACCCATGGCTCAACAAAACAAGCTTCTTTAAAATTTATAGTGTTGGAGTGGGGTCCCCCGAGTCTAACAATTTTTCTATATTTTGTAATAATTTAGTCTTGCGCATGGGTTTTGGGGCAGGTCAAAACCCCTCATGAATTGTAATGGGTCACAAGATAGATCAAGGGGCCACAAACCATGGTTTGCGGGCCATAGAATAGCGTAGGATAAATAGTATAAATAAATGAATAGATTGGGTCTAAGAATTCAATTTTGGAAGAAATATGAATGTGGATGATAGAGTTGGATATTTTTTTATAGTTTTGTGTGGATTTGTCTGGGTAGAAGGCTCCTCCTAGCTATGTGCACCCAGACCTTAGTCGTGCTGTGTGCGGACCCCGTTGGCTGTGTACGTGGGATGGTGAAGTATTGTGTATAAGGTATTTGAATTGATTAAGTAATAAAGGAGTATTGCTGCAGATATATGAGTTCTATATCCATATATTGGTTATATTATGAATGATTTTGCATCTTGTTTCTAATTTCTGTACTGTCGGTAATTAGATCATTTTACGCAACTGTGATTGGGTTTATATGACTGATTATTGGATATATGTGATGGTATAAATCTTTGTTATGATTTGTTAAGCATTATTACTTGATCTATGGTTGTTGTGATATTCTGCATATTAGACCTAAGTCTGTCTGAAAAGGGTTTACTAGTTAGGGCTTCTGTTGTGAAGGTTTGCTTATGGTTGGTTGGATCTCAAGGCACCCACATCATTCCGAATCTCTCTTAGGGTGCAGAAACCTAGTTCCATCACACCCCCATACTACATCTGGTGAGATTTTGACTTGTTCAACTAGGTCACTGATGAAAGGGTTATTAGTAAGAGGGTTTTGTTGGTTAATCTCAATTCTGAACATGGGTCAGGACCCCTCAAGATAACAAATGGTTCTGGTGCGGGGAACGAGATAATTTTGAGAGAGGTTGGGTGATGTCGTGAGGTCAATGGAGACCATTAAAGCCCGAACTTGAGGATTGGTTTGAAAAACAGATTCAGGAATTTTTCCTGAAAGAAAACATAAGTAATAATTTATCTACTGAAGAGTGGAAGAATAAGTATAGTTTTTATGGAGATACACAAGATCTTCTTTGTAACCTTTGCACACGAACTAGAGGAGTGGTTTGCAAGGTTAGAATAATTCCAAACCTTTTGAAAGGACGATTAGGTCATGTAATGGACCCCTAAATTAATCCGACAATTAGAAAAGACTGATAATTATATTACTTGGACTGTAGATCACTGGGTTGATAGCGTCTTGGGTGGATTTGTAACAGAATTTGCAGTCGATCAGTTTGTGTTCTATTCTAAAGATAAAAGGATGTTTTTCAAAGGATTGAGGGGTAAGTTCTTACAAAATTTCCCTCTACTGATTAAGATGATATTGTGTGAAAGTGGTATTTTTTGCAGCCACACAGAGTGAATGACCCCTAATCAGAGCGAAAGCACAACACGTAGCAGTAAATACTATCGGGTCAACCAAAAAGGGTATAAATTTGTGTACTGTCCTCTTAGAAATTCCCCTAATCCAAACGGAAGCAGGGCTACGCACGCAGAGAATAGCCCTCCGGCTAGGCCACCATCAAACTCGCGCAAGGGTAAGAATCCTCCTACCCCACCACCACCCCCACCTACGGATGATATGGATGTGCAGATGAAGCTACCCACCTTTAAGGGTGCGGAGGATGAGGATATACACCAATTTTGGTTTGTGGCGAGCGCGATTTGGACGACGTAGAATTTCAATATCGATATAATTAAAAGAGCACAACTAGTAGTGACTTTTGAAGGTTGGGCTTTGGATTGGTTCATGGGATACATTACTCAACATGCGAATCCCATAGTGCAGAAGATCAAGGATGCCCTGAAGAAGAAGTTCTGAAATTTTAAATCCTATTCTCAATGCGTATTAGAACTAAAATATATTAAGCAAGGGCCTACAGAATCTGTCTGGGAAGATCACTAGTGACTAAAAAAGGTCATCAATGATGGAGGATTTTCCTATGATGACAAGAAACATAAGGAATGGTTCATTGCCATGATGTTGCCACATCTACATGGGCCCATGGGTCAGCAAAATATTGACTCGCAGGAAGAAGCCCTAGATATTTCTATGAAGTTAGAAGCTGCACCAAGGGATGATGCTCAATTTGAAGCACTATAGATTCAGAGCCAATTAGAGGCAATGCACTTATAAATTCAGAATTTAAGAAGAGATTGGGGTAAAGAAGCTATCGTAGATGTCTGGTTCATACGTTGCAGGGTATCCGGCCACACAAATTAATAGTGCCCTCTACTGTCAAATTATATGCAAGTTGGGGGACCGAGCCCACTGCACCTAAGGGATATTGTTGGGCCTATTAACACCACGCTATGGTGCATCGATTTTCAGATGGCTAGGAAACATGATACAGACCACTGGCCATGGTTAGGCATCTATGTCCGAGAATTGAAGCAACAAAGGTGTAGATTCTGCTATTCGATGGGACACGATGAGCACAACTACCGAACATATGATTTGATGATCGACAGAAGGAACCTTTACAGAGTGCAGGTGGACCCTTCGTCACCAGCATCTCCCTCTAGACACAGATGATCCCCAGCCATAGGATGTGGAGGGAGGAGAGGTGGATGCGTAAGTCGAGGGAGAGGGTAGCTAATTTGCTACAACTATGAAGATGTCATACATTATGCATGAGACTTCCCAAACCCCACGCGAAAATCCTATAGGTATTGTAGGAAATTTGATCATGTAATTAAATATTTTACTGTGTTAATAGCTAAAATTTAGGGAAAACAACAAATGCCAACGTAAAAAATACAATAGGTTAAGGCTGAGCCACATGACGACAGTCCAAGTGTAAATGTAATTACACGCATTGGAATTCCTACTAAAGGAAACAAGGAGGTGACCGTTGCAGAACCACTAATTAGAAAATCATCTGACAAAAAGGAAAGCCTCAACCTAAAGAAAGAAAAAGAGACTTTCATTGAAGCCAAAAAGGATTTTGTTCATGTAGAAGCAACCAGTTTGAGAACTCTCATGGAACCGAAAGATGACGATGAAGTTAAGCCATTCTTACAAGCAGGCATTAATTTAAAAAACAATAAGAAGGTAGTAGATCATCTCCATGCCTTGATAGTCAGCTTCACACAAAAAGGGGTGCCGCAAACAGAAACCAAGGCTGTAAACAAAGTGTACAAGAAAAAGAAGAGAACTGGTAGGAAGATGCGCATGATTGTGCAGATTGTTGACTATGAGATGGACCAGGTCATCTTGGATATGGGGTATTATGCAAATTTATTACCTAAAAAATCCTAGCAGAAGATGGGAGAGCCAAAATTGGAATGGTCCACCATTCAACTACATATGGATAATCAGAAAAATATGATCCAACTTGGCAGACTTCCGCATGTTGAGGTCAACGTCAAGGGAGTAAAGGTATGTGATGACTCTGAGGTTATAAAAATTATGGATGATGTAGATCCCTACCCTGCAATGTTAGGATTGTATTAGGCCATTGATATGGGAGGTGTCATCAACCTAAAGTGCAGAAGCATGATTTTTGAGAATAATGGTACACGGGCGATAGTCCCACTGGGTCCGGTAAAGGGAGAATGATACACAGAGCTAGTGCACAAAGGGGATGAGGTTTACCATATGTATAAATTAACTGTGCAGGATGAAAACCGAATCAACCCTAAAAATGATGGTATGTTGAACTGGGAGATGGATAGATCCTGTTTTTCTGATTTTGATGGTGAAATGTAGAATTGGCAGAACCAGTTGCACAATGTCTTTGCGCTATTGTACCTCAATATTACAAAGGAATTTCGATGCATCTCCTCTGAGGTAAGGGAACTGCCCTACTTTGATGATTCTAGTTGTGTCAAATAATTTTTAGAAGCATTAGAAAAGGGCGTCCCAGAGGAACGAAGGTTCTGGGCACTTGATTTGGCTATGCCCACAACTCTAGCACGATGGCAGGAAACGAACAAGGGAACTTTTCAGGACTAGGAGGAATGTAGACAAATGGTGATGTTGTGCTTTGAACCTCCCACCACGCTTCCCATTGAATTATTGTATGGTCGGGGAGATCCACACAAGCACCTTTCCATGTGAATGGAAGTATGGGATGAAAAGACATGGAATGAATGGGTTTGTAGGTTTGTACACTCATTAGGACCAGTCCCCAAGACCTGGTATCTATAAGTTAAGTTACACCGAGGAAATTGAGACTGGTATACTATGACCAAATATTTCCTAGCAACCTTTGGCTTTGTGGGTGGCTCAGAAAAATTGGATGAGGCATTGCATGACATAGACGCTCTAGTCTTTGATGAATCCTGGCCCCATAGGGAGTGTGTTGCGCTGGCTTGGGATGTGCATATGCAAGATATAGTCAACTTTCGAAATCTGTCAATTGAGGATAACTAAGATGACTCGAGGAATGTCAATATCCCTGGATCAGAAGGAGAGCGTGTAGTTGTAGGAATGGCATTGAGAATGGTGGACGCGACAAAACATTTGAAATTGAAGGAAGTAAACATTAGGACGGAGGAGCAACCCAAGTTGGCTAATATTGGGGACTATTGGGATGATGATACAATATCCAATATTGTAGAGCTACTGACAGAGTATGAGGATCTGTTTCCTACAAATTTCTTGGAGCTAAAGGGCATTGTGGGGGACCTGGGTGTCATGAAAATCACATTAAAACCTGGTGCACGCCTTGTCAAGTAATGCCTGTATCGATTGAACCCAAAATATAAGAAGAAGGTATTCAAGGAGGAAGATTTGGTGTTAATCTATGATTGTCAGTTTGTACGCCACCCAGGGAAGTTCATAAATCATTTGTTGTGGCCATATGTTGTAAAGGAAATCACTGATGGCAGTGTGGTGCGCTTGGCCATGCTCTGGGGAGAAGACCTTCCTGGATACTTCAATGGGAGCCGCCTGAAGCCGTATAAAGAAAATCTGACGCATATCAAATGAATATATGGCCGGAGCATCAAAATCAAATGGTTTTTGTGTATCAGATGGGCAGGGCACAGGCAAGTGCGCCAGGAGCGCAGTGGTGATGTGCAAGTCAAGAAACTAGCCATTGGAATAGTGCAGTGTGGTGAAAAAATGAGATTTCCGTTGAATGGTGCGGATTATTTTCATTTAATGAGGCAATATCAACAGATTTTTTACTGTTCCCTTGAAGGTAAATGGCAATTAATGGTAATACAACCATTTTTACAATGGGTGACTCATAAAAAGGTTGGCGTGGATCTCAATTGGCTACTTTACTTTTTAAACATTTGGCGCCCTGTGATCATATGTAATCTCTGTCATCCTACCATCTGTGAGTTCTGCATGTCTGGTCGTGAATCCCCTTTCGATGATAGCAACCCCGAGTTCATATTCCATGCGAGAATGATGGATAGCAACCCTGCAGAGGAGCATTCGATGCCCCTCATGACATCTATGGAGGAAGGTTTAGATGAGGTCAAAGAAGTAGTCCCAGACATGGAAGAAGTTGAATCCACTCCGAAAAAAGAGAAGGCCAAGGGAAAAATGTCAAAGTGGGCTACTTCTAAACCATGCACCTCTCCGTAGAATGTTTTTTCCCCAGACAAGCTTCCAAGTAGCGCTCCCCCATTGGTGATCCATCCAAGTGACCGATGACTAATAGGCAAGACACTTTTCTCATAGAAACAGTTTCTTGGCAGCCACCTTATGTTAAACTAAGAAAAAATTCGGTGCGCAAGCCACTGAACATTAGTGTAGTGTAGGAATACCTGCAGATTCCATTGTGTCCTCAGGATGTCCCTCTGGTCAAATAAATGTATGACAAGCTCCCTTAAGTAAAGTTTGATTATTATGATCTCGCCAATGTAGTAATGTTCTCGGAGCTTGCCCCAGAAAATGACTTGGAATGAGTGATGTACAATGATGTCTCAAAGGTAGAGCTGATGCCCTGGGAGCGCGGGTTGCCAACGCGAGAGTCTTCAATCTGTTGAGGATCCCCTATTTTTGGTGGTACCCCATCACAAGCATGTGTGTGCGCAATATTTTGGCCTTGGTCCATGATGGTGTGCTTTAGATTCAGGGGAGAATCCCTATAGATGCCTCGTTGATCCATCGAATCACTGCCCTACCAAAGAAGGGGCCCCATCCAATGAAAGGATTTGGGAAAAGCACTAAATTAAAGGTAGCGGTGGAGGTGAAGGAAAATTACAAGGTGGAACGGGATAAGTGGGGCTCTCTGATCCAAACCATCGATGACCAGGTGGTGCACATGGGCACCCTTGTCCTTGCATGTAAGCCTATGCAGAAATATCAGCCAAAGACATTCCCAGTGCACGTAATTTCCTTGGCAGGGAAGTGCAAAAAAGGGATGTTGTATAACTGGTTGCAATTTCTATGTGAGTAGCTTTTGAAGAATGTGCGTGAGTCGTAGGAACTGGGGAAGCAGTTCTGCTACTCGTCAATTTTATTTCTAATTGCGTTGGTCACATGTGAGACCCCAGATGATGCAGCCCCTCAAAACATTGAGCTAGGCGTCTGCGAGGGGTGCACTACACAAATTTGTGGGACTCGTAAAATTCCAAGCAAGTCGAAGAAAACAAAACTTTCTATGTTCTTTTTGAAGGTACATTGGCGCAAGCTATTCATTAGAAACCACAACTCTCGCAGGCCGTATATGAGAAGTATAAAATCATGGTGGAGTTTTAAGTGACTATGCACAACATCATGATCAAGGCACACAAGAGTCCCAACTGGTATCCCTTACCCTACATGGTCACGGACGTAGAGGTTGACCATGTCGTCGCAACATGGCCAAAGTCGTGGAAGATTGGGCTTGGCTCCACAAAGCCTGTTATGCCATCCACATCCGGGAAACAAACAGCTTTAACCGAGACAACGCCGAAAGAAACGGCTCTGAAAGACGCAGTTCCCAAAGCTACAACCGAGCCGCACACAAAGACAGGAAAAAAAGATAAGGAATCTACAGCAGAAAAAGACAAATACTAGGAGTTAGGAGGTGACCACGAGGAGGTGGACCTCGGTGGGATGGATGGGTTTGATGGAGATGGTGCAGCATCATCACGCGGCACCAAGTGCAGAGGAGAAACATCTAAGGGGGCGTGCAAGAAGAGGAAAGGATCCAAGGCGGGTGGGGAAGAGTAGGTTACTCTGAGTGAAGAGGACCTCGACGAAATTGCCAATGTGTTTGTGTTGGCGTCTGAGGATAGGTGGAGCACCATGGAGGCCCAACACAAGGCCGCGGTGGAAGCATTGCAGTCCATATTACAGGTTCTACAGCTAAAGGATGATACATTTCAAGCAAGCATGGATCAAGCTAGGGTAGTGCAAGAGAGAATGCCGTCTACAATGATCATTGGAGCCACAAGAAGCATAATCTTCCACCTCCCTGGTGCAGTGGTATCTTTGGATCCAGCATAATTGTTCGCACAAGTCCAAGCCTTCTTCGAGGTTGGACTCAACCTTGCAAATTTTCCAAGTGGGAAACTCCATGCGCTGCATATCTCCATTTCAGCAAAGCTTCAGAGCATGTAGGCACACGCCTAGTAGCAGGTCAGTGAGGTTGAGAAAATTATAGCAACAAAAACAACAGATTCTAATTATCCTCAGACAGAACAGCAGGCAGTCATAGCTTAGAGAGCATAGTTGGAAAGTTTCATTGACAAGCTATGTGGTGAGATTCTAGACATCACTATCCCAACCTCTGTCGCACCTCAAGCTAAAGTTGAGAGCCTGGTCGCAGCTTTCAAAGCCTCCAAATCGGAAATTTAGTCCATGAAGGTATATTTTGAGCAGAATATTGCTATGTTGCAGGAATAACTACAGCCGAAGACTCGCCTAGAAGTGTGCACATAGCGAGAAACCACTATCTAGAACGCCTTGGCTAGCATTTCCACATATGTCATGTATGGCTCCACCTTGCTTGAAAAATCCATGGGACTATGGACCTCTATGCACACAAATCCGTTAGTCAAGAAAATCACTCAGGAGCTTCGTGCGAAGGAGCAGGAGTTCGACGACTTACAAGAGGCTTTACCTACCCTTAGCCTTTCTCAAATAATGGCATGCCTCGAGACCAACTAGGTGTTGAGGGATGAAGTGGAGTAGCTTTTTCGCAAGAAGAAAATAGTTACAAATCACATGAAGCCATGGGCGGACGAGGCCATGAAGCTCTTTCAGGACCTTTATGCTACCATAAACAACCTAAACCAGATGATGCAGAATGTCACTATGGCCATTGAAGGGTCGACACCAGAAAAATTAGTAGAGACCATGCAGAGCACCGCAGACCAAAGTGCAGGTGTTTTGCCACCTTTTTCTACTTCCATTGACGTGCTCTAACTCAAAATGAATACTCCACTACCAGTGTGACTTGGGATGAGTAACAATATTGTGTTGGGGGCCTCTTGGATTGGGGTCCCCTAAGTCCGACAATTTTTCTATATTTTGTAATACTTTAGTGTTGCGCAGGGGTTTTGGGGTAGGTAAAAACCCCTCACAAATTATAATGGGTCAAAGGATAGATCAAGGGGCCACAAACCATGGTTTGCGGACGATAGAATAGCACAGGTTAAATAATATAATTAAATGAATAGATTTCATCTAAGAAGTCAGTTTTGGAAGAAGCCTGAACGTAGATGATAGAGTTGGATATTTTGTGACAGTTTTGTGCGGATTTTTCTGGGTAGAAGGCTCCTGTTGGCTGTGTGTGCAAAGACCTTAGTCCTGCTGTGTGCAGACTATGCTGGCTTTGTGTGCACGCTAGTGAATTATTTTTTCTAACGGATCATGAAATGATTAAGTAATAAAGGAGTATTGTTACAGATATCTAAGTTCTATAAGCATCTATTGGTTATATTATGAATGATTTTGCATTTTGTTTCTGATTTTTGTATTGTCAGAAATTATATCATTTTGCGCAGCTGTGATTGGGTTTATATGACTGATTATTGGAGAGATTTGATGGTATAAAGCTCTGTTATGATGTGTTAAGGATTATTAATTATCTATGGTTGCTGTGATATTCTACATATTAGACCTAAGTGTGTTTGAAAAGGGTTTACTAGTTAGGGTTGTGGTTGTGAAGCTCTGCTTATGGTTGGTTGGAACTCAACGCGCCCACATCATTCTGAATCTCTCTCAGGGTGTGGAAACTTGGTTCCATCACCCCCCATACTACTTCGGGTGAGACTTTGAATTGTGCAAGGAGGTCACCACCGAAAGGGCCAGTAGCTAGAGGGTTTTGTTGGTTAATATCAACTATGAACCGAGCTTAGGATCCCTCAAGCCAAGCTAACAGATAGGCTCAAAATTTGAAGAAGAAAAAAGAGCAAACGTATCATTAGCATACCTTGATGTCTCATTAATCTCCTTCAAACTTCTAGTTTTTCTAGGAGAACTAGATTGTGTATCAACATTAGAACCTATTATTGAAATAGATGAAGACACCTTTGATGGAGAACCTTTTGTAGATGAACCTGAAATTGTCATTGTAGATGGATACTTTGATTGATCATTATCATCAAGGATTAAATTCTCAATATGTGGAGTAACCAATTTATCTTCACTTTCATCCTTAAAATAAACTCCCTCTTCATCAAATATAACATCGCTACTTACATAAAGCTTATCAGTAAGAGGATCATAACACCTATAAGCCTTACTTTCATCTAAGTATACAATAAAAATACATTTTATAGAATTTACATCTAGATTTTGTCTTTTTTTCAGAAGGAATGTGAACATAACATGTAGACCCAAAAAATTTCAAATGGGAAACAATTGGCTTTCTACAAAACCAAGATTCATAAGGTGTAGAGTTCTTTACCATTTTTGTAGGACTTTTATTGAGAATATATACTATTGAATGCACTGTATCTACCCAATACATCTTTGAAAAAGACATTTCTTTCAAAATACATCTTACCATCACAACAATTGTTTTGTTTCTCCTTTCTGATGTGCCATTTTTTGAGGAGTATAAGTTGTAGTTAACTCCTTTTTAATGCCATGTGAGCTGCAATAATATTTAAAATCATTGGAGGTGAACTCTCCTCCTCTATCAGTTCTTTAGACTTACCCTGATTCCTTCTCAACACATGGTTTATATTTTTGAAAATAGCTAAAATCTTGAGACTTGTCACTTAGAAAATAAACCCAAGACATCCTTAAAAATTCATCGACAAAAAGAATGAAATATGTGCTCTTTTCCAGGGAAAAAGTTTTCATTGGGCCAAAAATATCCGCATGTACTAAGGCCAAAGGCTTAGCTGCTCTAAATTGATGTAAAGGAAATTTATCTCTATGTTGCTTCCCTATTATACAACCTTCACATAGCTTGTTATCAGGATTTATAAAAGAAGATAAATATTTTACTAAATTCTTCTTCTACATCATAGAAAGAGATCCAAAATTAAGGTCTCCTAACATTTTGTGCCAAAGCCAAGACTCATCAACTGAGGATTTTATAAAAGTTATATTTGATTCCATTCTTAACAAAAACATCCTATTTTCTGTCATAGGAACTTCGACAATTAGGGAAATATTGTTAAAAATATTACAAAACATTCTTTCAAAAACAGTCTTGTAATTTTTAGAGTTTAACTACCCTATGCTAATAAAATTGTGTCTTAAACCTGGAACAAACAAAGTATCTTGTACATAAATAACACCTCCATTCTTGACTTTTATGGTAGGTGTACGTTTACCCATTACATTTGCTTCATTATCATTGCCAAAATTTACATTCCCCTTCACACTTTTATCTAACTTTACAAACATATTTTGTTTCCAGTCATATGATTTAAGCATCCACTATCTAAATACCATGTAAAATCATCTTTACCTTCAAGGAAATTACATGTAAGAAATACCGTTTGAGATATTTCACCTTCTTCCTTACCGAAATTTTCTTAAGAGGTGTCTCTCTTCTTCTTGAAACAATCTCTTTCAAGGTGACCATCTTTATTACAGTAGCTGCAATGAAAATTCCTATGCGATAATAGTTTCTTCTTCCTCTACCTCAGCCACCCTTTCCTTTGCCTCTGCCATGACCTGTACCTCCTCTAAAACAATAAGTAGAAGCTTCAGTCATGGCAGTTGAAAATTTCTTCTTCTTCTCATCAACTTTCGACTTACTTTGAAAAGCCTGATCAAAAGGTTCCTCATTCTTTTTAAACATGTCTTCATGAACTTGAAGACTACCAAATAAATCAGGAACGGTTAGCTGAGATAAATCTATTGACTCCTCTATAGAAATAGTAACTAGATCAAACGTTTTGGGAAAACTTCTTCAAGTGTTTCACCATGAGCATGAATATAATTTACAATATTCTAAACTCTAGTGATAAATGATTCAACATTTTCACTTTCTTTCATAGATAGTGACTCAAAATCTCTTCTGAACATCTAAAGTTCACCTTTTACCTTGAAAAAACCTTTATAAGTTTTTTCCAAAGTTTCCTACGTATTATGTGAATTTCCTCATTCTACAATTTTTGGAAACAAAAGGATATCAACTATTGTTTGAGGAATATACAAAGCTTAAGCATCTTTCTTCTGGTTTTCCTTCAACTGTGTCTTTTTATTAGCTGATAATGCAATATAAGTAGCTTGATTAACTGGATCTGTGTATCCTACAGAAACAAGTAACCATAAATCTTGTGAGATAAACAAAGTTCTCATCTTCACGCTCCAATACTCATATTTTTCCCCACTAAAAAAGGGAATATGGCATTGCACTAAATTATTATTCTAAGCCATTGTCTCCTTTCCATTGAAGCTATAATCAATCACAAACCAAATCTCTGATACCAAATGAGGGATTTGAATAAAAGGAATTATGTTCTGACAAGAGTCACACCCAGAAAATGTAGAGCCTCATTAAAGACTTAATAAAATTGACAGAATAAATAGAAAACTAAAAATCAATAAAAAAAACTACAAAAATAAATATCACTCAGTAAAAATACTTTCTTTCTGAATACTATTGTCTTATGCTTTATTTCCCAAAAGAAAAGAGATACAAAGTACCTCTTTTACACACTACAGATCAAAGAGGGAAACAAAGCATCCTCTGTTCCACAAGGTGCCAAAGAAAGATCGCTTTAACAGTCAACAAAGAGTCTTTCTCTAATGCAACATACAAAAAACAAAAATCTATTTGATGGAAATAAACCTAACGTTTAAATAACAAATTGAAACACTAATCGAGCACATAAGGAAGGAAACGTGGCATTTATTGATCAACACATGGCAGCGACGGTTACAAAGCTAGAAAATATGAGATAACTGAATGTCAAAAACTCAGGTATCACATTTTTCAATCTAAAACACATTCTACTCCACTCCTCACAAAACCATCGTATCAAAAACTCCACAAAAATTAAATGCATATTATGGGCATATCCATGATCATATGAGGTCTGCGCCACCAACATAGTTCGCACAATCTCACACTTTTCTGACCAACGTTATATGTACAGCTCTCCCGTGCACATACAAATTAAACATATCCTAGATCTTCTTAGTTAACAGAATAAGTCTAGAGACATCATCTTCAATGATGATTGTGTCAGTCACAACTTGCCATGCTCACCTATATATGAAATCCTCCAAACGATGCCAACAAATTGGTTCCTACAAACAACACCTCCAAACAACAGCAAGTGCTTCAACCACTCCACTTCCAACATGACAATGCCAGGCTTCCTCTCAACTTCTTGTGAGGCTTTCTCTTAGTCTCTTGTTCAATTAAAACAATTAAAACATGTTCATGTTTCGATCACTACAAAACATGATACCACAAGAATTTTTCTGATCACTGGACTGCACTCTCAAAATCCTTGTGAGAAACCAAAAAAGAAATTAACAGAAGGAAGCAGTGCACTCCCCCTCGAATCTACAACTACACTAGTCGGCTCAAACGCTGGGTATCATCACAAATGAAGCTTGATTTCATAAATTTCAACTTACATGCCTCCTTGAACAATGATACACCATTCCAAAATGCAGATTGTTACCTCATTCACACTAGTCACTTGCTTTGAACCAACCTTACACTCTGATACCAACTTAAAAATGGAAGACAAAAATGATATTGAATAAAGCTTGCAATCCTTAGGTGAGGATCCCCTAAGCTGCCATACCACTCGTTTTCATTAATGAAATAATCAAACATAACAAATCTAAAGGATTACATTATGTTTCTAAGATTACAAAGTCTCCTAGAAAATAGGATATAAGACTAATCTAGGACATAATACAAATAGTAAAACAACCTTTCTCCATTATTATCAAGTGACATGATCATCTTAAGTCTGGATTCTGTAACTATAATGTATCAAGTCTTGAGTGGATCAAATCTTTAGAGTTTTAATTTTTTAAGTTATGCACTATAAAATGAGTTTTCATCCCAATAGATTTAATCTCTCTATAAGACACCTAAATCCTTAGCTAATATGAATCTATACTAATTTTAATATTTTCTTGAATTTCATATTTCAACTAAAAACTAAACATCTTCTTCCATGTCAAATAAAAAAGAAAATACACATCTTATTCAAAATTGAAATGTGAAAAGTTCCTATTTACACTTTTCTTTCTTTAATTGTTGATAATGATTTAAAAAAAAATTAATAAAATATTTTAGAATCACCATATATAAATAACAAAAACTATTTTAAGGAATGAATTACAAACTCGTTTAGAATTGAATTGTGAAAAGCTCTTATCTACCCAATACTTATTTTTAACTTTTAATTCCATATATAAATGACAAGAAAATGATAATAACAATTAACATGTCTATTACTCTCGATTATATATATATATATATTGAAATATTTGATTAATAACACATTTTTAATCATTTATCAACACCATATTAGGTATAAAAAGAATTATATATCTATTTAAACTTGTATATATAGACTTGAACATTTATTCATATGATAATACTATAATTTTATTTTAAAGTCATGACCAAACAATAAATTATTATATAACATTTTTTTTGGAGTAAAGAATGCATTTTAATATAATTGTTTGACTATTAAATTATTTATGTTGAGAGATATGTGTGTTTTGTAATAGTCGTTTTAGAATTTTAATTTAATTATCAATAATTATTAGATAAATGGTAGGTATTTATCCTCTAATATATATTATAGTATTTTTTTTTTGTAGTATACACAATTCAAAGGCTAAGATTTATTTTAAAAGTAGTTACTAGTTTTCTCTCTTTTGATTAAATTTATTAATTAAAAAAAATCCTATGAAATGAGTTGCCAGTTTTTGGACATGTAGTCTTGATAAGCCATGATATTGGCTTTTGGTATTGTAACACAACCTATTTAAATATTAAAAATACCCATAATAAAGTGGTTGTGAATATCTATGGTTAAGAATCTTGTTACATGTTTTTTAAAAATATATATATGTTTAACTTATACATTAATTATTTATAATAATAATAAATGGTAATTGAAATTAGACTTGTGTGATCTATATCATGAAAAGCAAGCAAGAACACTTTCAGTAAAAATCACATTATTAGAACTTTGTCAACCCTTTTGGAACGCTACAGTGTGCTACAAATTTAGGATAAGATGAAGAACCAAGTCTCTTCATCTATTTAAATTGATGCCAAGTCCTGGTTCTTCAACTTATCTTGACAATGAACCACATAGAAATGAGTGGACCAAAATCTAATAATGGGCTTTTTACTGATTTATTTTATTTTCAATAATAATTAAGATTGTTATTTTAAACAAAATTATAATATGATTACTTTTTCTAATTTTATCTATTTATTTCTCTTAACAATTTTAGATGCATAATAAACAAAATTGTTTTCACATTTATTTTAGATTGATATCTATCAAGATTTATTAACCATTTAATTTATATGACTATTTTCAGTTAACATCTATTTATATAATTAAAAAATATAATTATTTAAAATAAATATTTAAATATTTTATTTTCAATTAAATTTCTAATTCTTTTAATTAAAAATCATCACTTAACTATTTTATTATAATAATATTATTTTATGTTAAATTTTAAAAAGATTATATATCTCTTTTTTTGGAATTTGGGTTGTCTGGTATATAATTTTTAAAAAACTTCTTTGGGTGATAATCATATAAGATCATGAATGGTCCATCCAGTGGTTTAGAAGCAACCATCTTTAAGACAAGATGAGAAATCGGATCAGGGAGACAAATTTTAAAAGATGGAGAGAGGATCCAACTAATAATCACATAAGATCATGAACGGTCCACGAACTAACCATCTTCAAGACAAGATGAGAAATCTGATCAATGAGACAAATTTAAAAAGACGGAAAGAGGATCCAACTAACACTTAAGGAATAAAAACTAGTTTGACTGAGAGAGGGAAATTATATAAATGGAATAATTTAAAGTATTTTACTATTATATTATATATTTTAATTTAATTAGTTAATAATTATAATATAATTGATTATTTTTTTTTAATTTTTTAATTAGAAGATATTTGTTAACTAGGAGTATAAATAATAAGGAAAAAAATAGGGTTTAAGGAGTTATTATTTAAATACAATTTTCAAAACAAAAAGGCAAAGGGAATTAAGAATATTAATAATATCAAATTAGAGGGAAATATCTCTAACAAGAAATTTATCTAATTAAATTAAATTAAATTATTTAATGAGGGATTTATAATTAAATTATTTTATTATTATATGAAATTAAAGTATGTTTATTAATTGATAAATATGATATGTTTTTATTATTATATTTATTTATTTTATTATTTTATTATTTATTTAGATATTTATTTTAATTGTTTTATTTTTATTTTTTATTTATTTATTTTTAAACAAAAATAACAAGATATATAATAATAATAATTATAAAAATATTCTAGAGATCAACAAAGGGAGATATATAATAAGAATAATAAAAATGATTAAAAAAAAACAACAACTAAGAATAAAGAGTTGGGATCCAAAATCTACTAAGGCTCTCCACCATCTCTATTCATATTAATATACATGAAAATAAAATTAAAAAATTTTACTTTAAAAAGCCAACTTTAAATTTAGAACATATTGATAATAATCTATGGATGACTAATATTAAATAGCATATAGCTAATGATTTCTCTCTCTTTTCTTTTATTTGGAGTCATTTTATCTAGAATGTGGAATTGATAAAAACCTATAACAAAACATATTAAATACGATAGAGTTTATGATTTTTTTTTCTATAATATAAATTTTCAATAAATTTAATACAATTACAATAACAAATAATCTAATACAATTACATTAAGGATTAATTTATTTCCTTTCCATTTTTTTAAAATAAAAATAATATAATATTTACATTAACAATTAATTTGCCTTTCCATTTTGTTGGAATTTAATTCCAACTACTACGCAGAGCAGAGGAAGGACGGGAAATAAATCTAGATGTGAATTTGGGAAAGACAGCAACAACGACATCAATTTATAATGTGAAATTCTTGAAGGACGATGGCTGCAATTACTAGTCTAGATTTACACTTCACGCAACTGCGTACTTATCTGAAGCAACCACCAGCAATGAATTTTGCACCAACCGCATGTGATTTGAATTAAACTCCTCCAGCACCATTCCGGCGGCATCCACTATGGACGGCGAAAAGGGAAATTGACCTAGCGGAGGAGGTTATGTCATCACTCCTTTGAACCACTCAAGGAAGTTCCTTGGGGCAAAGAAATTTTCTGTTGCACAATATTTTGACCCCACGGAATAAGGAACGTATGAAGTTTTAATGTTTTATTTAATTTTTATTTTGCAGCATTATGTTTTAAAGTTTTAACTTTGGGTTAATATTTCTTTTACCATGGAACATTTTATGTTTTAAACCTTGGTTATATATATATTTAGATATATATATTATAAATATGAAATATTTATAACATATGTATATATGTAATGTAATATGCCATGTGTGAATTGAAAAAGACTATGCATTGTTTTGAGAGAGCCCGAAGGCTGAAGAAAAAGAGAGAGAGAGAGCACTGTGTGCGTAGTAGTGAACAGAGAGAGACAGAAAAAGAAGGAAAAATTGAAGTGTTGTATGTGTGTGAAGCAGCCATAAGTTTTTTTTGTGAATCCAGAACTTCATTCTGAAGACAAACTTTCATTTTGTAACAGAGTTTTTGTTTTTAATGAAATAGTGTTATACTTCATCTCTCTTTGTCTGCATTTCTTTTAATCTCTGTGTTGTGGAAGAGGAATTTTATTTTTTCTCTATGTGTTCGGAATATTTCAGAAATTCCAACATGTTATCAGAGCTAGTCTAGGTGCTCAGTGAACGAAGTAAATATCGCTCTTCACTGCAGAAGCTGTAAGAAGGTTGTTGAAGCGGATTTCTCTAGCATAGAGAAAGCTTCTGTTTTTTTACACAGTGGAAAGAGTTTGATTGTTTCGTTATTTTTTAACACAGTCAAGAAAACTGCCTTGTTTGAATAGTTACGATGGCAGCAGCAGGCACCAGCCTGACGAATCCCAAACTTCGAAAGTTTAACGGGAAGAGCCATGATTATTTGGAAATCATGATGAGAGCCCTGTTTTCTTCATAGGAAATATGAGAGCTAGTTGAGAATGGTTACCTAGAACGAGCAGACACAGCAATGTTGGCTGCTTTGACAATAGCAAAAAGAGACTTGTTAAGAGATAATAGGAAGAAGGACTCCAAAGCCCTCTTCTATCTCTATGAATCAGTGCACAAGAGTATTTTCCCAAGGATTGCAGTAGCAAAAAAGTCTAAGGAGGCATGGGATATTCTCAAAACAACCTATCAAGGCATGGAGAAGGTGAAGATAGCAAAGCTGCAAATGCTGAGGACAGGTTTTGAAACTCTCTATATGAAAGAGTCTAACACTATAGACTCATTATTCACTCAAGTTATTGGGTTGGTTACCCAGATAAGGTCTCATGGAGAGACACTTGAAGAAATAATAATAGTGGAGAAAATCATGAGAAGTCTACCCTCAATATTTGATGCCGTAGTAGTGTCAATAGAAGAGACAAAGGATCTCTCACTATTTACAGTGGATGAGCTTAGTGCAACCCTGATGTCTCATGAACACAGACTGAACAGAGGGACATATTCCTCATTGGAACAAACCTTCAAGACTCAAAAGTATTTTGGCCAAAGCAGAGGGCGAGGAAGATCAAACAACCGATGAAGAGGAAGAAACCCATAGAGAAGTGGAAGAAACAGCCCAACAAGCACGAGTGGAATGGGCAGCAATCAGAACTAGAATGAAGGCTCAAGCCATAATCAAGCTCATGGACAAAGGTATGATAAATCCCAAGTCCAATGTCATTATTGCAAGAAATATGGGCACTATGCCAATGAATGTAGGAAAAAACAAAACGACATGAATAATAGGCAGAATCCTAATTTTCCAAAAGAAGAAAAGAACTGGAAGATTGTGCTGTTAACATGTAATGTAGCACAAGATAGAAAATATGATGTATGGTTCTTAGACTCAGGTTGTGGTAACCACATGACTAGAAACATAGCAATTTTTTCCAATCTAGATGAAATTGTTAAATCTGAAGTAACAACAGGGACTAATAGTAAGGTCTTTGTCATGGGAAAAGGAAGAGTAAGTATCCTGACAAGAAAAGGAGAACAGAAGTTTGTGGCATATGTATATTATGTACCTAGCTTGAAATGCAATCTTTTGAGAATTGGACGGCTCATAAACAAGGGCTACAATGTATTCTTTAAATATGATGTGTGCACAATCATGGACATACCTACAAGAAAGAAAGTCATTGCAGAGGTGCAGATGAAAAGCAATAGGATGTTTCCTCTCAAGCTCAGAATAGACTTGAAGGAAAGAGGAAATGTAGTAGTTGTAACACAAGAGGTCTTTCAAGAGGAAGTGAAAGATAAAAATTGGTTATGGCACTTGAGATTTGGACATCTCTATTTTGGAGGCATGAACTTGTTGCACAGAAAGGGAATGGTAAAAGGACTACCACTGATTGAGAAACCAGACAGCCTTTGTGAAGGCTGCATCTTGGGCAAACAACACAGAGAAATATTTCCAGCAGGGAAGAGTATAAGGGCAAAGACACCCTTAGAGATTTTCCACTCAGATTTGTGTGGACCAATGCAACCACCTTCTTTAGCTGGTTGCAAATATGTTTTGACATTCGTAGATGATTACACTAGAAAGACATGGGTGTATTTCATGATACAGGAGAGTGAAGTGTTTGAACAGTTCTGCCACTTCAAAGCTCTTGTTGAGAAGCAGAGTGGATAGTACATCAAAGTGCTAAGAACTGATAGAGGTGGAGAATACATGTCCAAATAGTTCCTACATTTCTATAGGGAGAATGGCATACATAAGTAGTTTAACACAAGTTACACACCTTACAAAAAACGGTGTTGCATAAATGAAGAAAAGGACCATCATGGACATGGTCAGAAGTATGTTGAAGGAAAGACATTTACAAAATGAGTATTAGGCTGAAGTTGTCAATTGTGCAACGTATATCTTGAATATATGCCCAACCAAAGATGTCATGAACAGAGTTCCAGAAGAAGCATGGAGTGGAACAAATTAGTTTTTCACTCACATGAAAGTTTTTGGATGTGTGGCTTATGCACATGTCCCATATAAATTGAGAAAGAAGCTCGACGGCAAGGGGGAGAAGTGTATCTTTGTTGGATACAGTGATGAGTCTAAGGCATAAAAAATCTATAATCCATCCACCAAGAAAGTAATAATAAGCAGAGATGTGCAGTTTATTGAAGAAGAAGCTTAGGATGGGAGCTTAGAGAAAATAGTGAATATGAATACATGTGTGTCTCACGAAGAACAAGAGGAAGGGACAGCACCAAATAATCCCTCCTTGGTGGCTCCTCCTCCACCACCACAAGCATAAAAAACCACACCACAAGTTGGAAACAGAACAGCCTTGAGAATTCAAGGAAGTTCTTCTTCAAGCACACCATAGGGAACTAAAACTCCCTCAAGTTCAAGTGGAACTCCAAGTACACCAAAAAGACTGAGATTCAGAAATCTGAGTGAGATTTATGAACCAGGAGAGGTAAATGATAATGCTGGTCTGAACTCTTCATTTTCTTTGTATTGTCATGTTGATGACCCAATTCATTTTGAAAGGGCTGTAAAAGAGGAAAAATGGATTGAAGTAATGAATGAAGAGATCGGTGCAATAGAAAAGAGTAATACATGGGAGTTAGTGGACCTCCCTAAAGGTGAAGAAGTCATTGGAATAAAATGGTTCTATAAGACCAAGAGAAATGCTAAAGGCAAGATTGAAAGACACAAAGCAAGACTTGTTGTCAAAGGCTACAAGCAACAATAAGGAAGAGATTATGAAGAAACCTTTGCACCGGTTGCAAGGATGGAAACAATGCGAACAGTGTTGTCCATAGCAACACAACACAAGTGGAAAATTTACCAAATGGATGTAAAATCAACATTCCTGAATGGAGTGTTGAAAGAAGAGGTATATGTTGAACAACCTCCAGGCTATGAGATTGAAGGCCAAGAGCACAAAGTATGCAAGTTGAAGAAAGCTCTGTATGGGCTGAAGCAAGCACCGAGAGCATGGTACAGTAGGATAGATGATTACCTGACTAAAAATGGATTTGAGAAATGTGATGGAGAACCCACACTCTACATAAAAGAAAATGATGGTAAGATTATTATTGTTGTTTTATATGTAGATGATTTAATCTTCACTGGAAATGAAGTTTCTCTCATTGTTGATTTTAAAGAAGTCATGAAGAGTGAATTTGAAATCACTGATTTGGGTTTTTGAGATATTTTCTTGGAATAGAAGTAGAGCAAAATGAAAATGGGATTTTTATTTCCTAAGAAAAATATGTTGAAGAAGTGTTGAAAAGATTCAACATGCAGAACAACAAGGCAGTTGTAACTCCAACTGTCATGGGGTTAAAATTGAGCAAAGAAGATCACAACAAGAATGTCGATCTGACATTGTATAAGAGCATAGTTGGCAGCCTTATGTATTTGACTGCAACTAGGCCAGATATTATGCATGCCATAAATTTAATTCCCAAATTCATGGAAACACCAAAAGAGACTCATTGGAAGGCAGCCAAGAGGATTCTAAGGTACGTGAATGGAACGAAGGGGTATGGTATTTCATACTCCCCATCTGAAAATTTTAAGTTGATTGGTTATACTGATAGTGATTGGGCTAGAAGTATAGATGAAAGGAAGAGCACATCTAGATATGTGTTTCATCACTCCTCCGAACCACTCAAGGCAATTTCGTGGGGCAAAGAAATTTTCTCTTGCACAATATTTTGACCTCAGGGAATAAGGAACGTATGAAGTTTTAATGTTTTGATTTAATTTTTATTTTCTCGTGTTATTTTTTAAAGTTTTAACTTTGGGTTAATCTTTTTTTTTACCGCGGAACATTTTATCCGTTATATATATATATATATATATATATATATATGCCATCTGCACATTGAAAAAGACTGTGTTTTGGTTTGAGAGAGCCCAAAGGCTGAAGAAAAAAAAGAAGACAAAGAGCATTGTGTGCGTAGCAGTGAATAGAAACAGAGAGACAGAGAAGTTTTTTTTAAGCGCTGTGTGTTGTAGCAATTGAAAGAAGTCTTTCACTTTGTAAATCCAAAACATCATAGTTCTGAAGAATCCTATTTTGTAATAGTTAGTTTTATTTTTAATGAAATAGTAGTATACTTCATCTCTCTCTATCCGCATTTTTTTTAATCTCTGTGTTGTGGAAGAGGAATTTTATTTTTCCTCAGTGTGTTCAGAATATTTCAGAAATTCCAACACATTTTTCTTTTCCTTCAATAAATTTTTTTGAATATTTTAAATTCAACTGCAACAGTGCAACTATGCAGAAGGACGAAGAGTATAGTAGCAGTGATTTAATTTTGTTATTAATTCCTGCACTCCATCTACGCATTTAAGAAAAAACTGCAAGTTAAAATTTTTGTTCATGGCCGCAACCCCTTCTCTGAAATGGAAGTCGTGGTTCTCCACACCACACAAACCTGCAATTAAGATCTGCCAACCCGCATTTAAAACACTGCAACAATCATAGTCTTTCACGCTGTGTTTTTTTGATTTTTTGAAATGGGCCATGTCACCTCCGTGGAACCCGCATCGCCAAGTCACGAAGTCGTGGGCTCCACCAGCAACCAATCTGGAGGTGTTCCCATAGCCTTGGAGTCCAGTCACCCAACCTCAAATTCGGACCCCATAAGCACTCATACAATCCGCTTAATTTTTTTTTGAATTCTGTGTGAGCTCCACCTCCAACCAATGAGGGAGCGATCGCATAGGTTGAATGCCAAGTCAGCAATGGGGCAAATGGAATGTGAAAATTTTATTCAAACGGATTTAAATTTTGGTTTAGAATCCGTGATAAAAGTTTTAGAACTTAGGTTTAATTTTCTTTGTTTTTAATGTCGCGACTCATTTTATTTCATAGTCATTTGACTTTAGGATATATATATATAATTTTTATAATATATATATAATTCAATAGTTTGTTTTAATTCCTTTTATGTGTCAGATAAAAAAAAAGCCCGAAGGCTAAAAATAGAGTAGTGAGACTGCTGTTTTTTTAAAGTGACTATGTATTGTAATTTTGAAAAGGCCAGAAGGGAGAAACAAAAAAAAATAGAGCACAGTGTGTGTGTTTTCTTTAATGAGACAGAGAGCAGTTTAAGGAATGAAGAGCACTGCGTTTCAGAAGCAGTCAAACAGAATTTTTTTTTGTAATCCCTCAGAAGAGGAAGAACTTTAGTTTGTAACAGAGTGTTTTATTTTAATGGAATAGAAGTGATTTTGTGCCATCTCTGTCCAACAATTTTTTTTTAATTGAATCTCTGTGTTTGCAAGAGGAATTTTATTTCCTTTGTATGTGTTTGGAATCATTCAGAAATTCCAACATGGTATCAGAGCTAGTCCAGGCTCTTTGAGGTTGTCAAAGAAGCTGAAGGAAGGAGTTTGTTGCAGCTTTTGACCAGCAGAGTGAAGGCTCAACAAAAAAAATGTATTTTACAAAAACAGAGTTTTGAGTTTGTGTTTAAAGAGTGTAGTCCAGAGAAGCCTTTTTAGAGATAGATTTTATCTCTCAGCACAGAGACAGCTTATTTGAGAAACACAGTCAAGTTTTAAAAGCATAGTTCAATGATCTAGCCATGGCAGGAGCCAGCACAAGCAGGAGTATAGGAAATACTAAACTCCCACAGTTCAATGGGAAGAAATATGACTATTGGGCAATCACAATGAGAGCCCTGTTTGCGTCTCACAATTTATGGGAACTAGTTGAAGATGGTCTAGAAGAACTAGCAGATGAAAATGCAGTTAATGCCTTAACACATGCAAAGAAATATTTGCTAAAGAGTAATAGGAAGAAGGACTCAAAAGCCCTCTTCTATCTCTATCAAGCAGTGCATGAAAGTGTATTTCCAAGGATTGCAGCAGCCAAGAGGTCCAAGGATGCATGGGATACCCTTCAGACAGTCTACCAAGGAATGAAGAAGGCAAACACTGCAAAGCTTCAATTAAGGGAAGGAATTTTGAATTTATTTGCATGAAGAAATCTGATACAATAGACTCATTCTTTACGCTACTTATTGGTTTGGTTACCCAAATGAGATCTCATGGAGATGACAGTAGAAGAAATAAGAATAATTAAGAAAGTGTTGAGGAGGTTACCCTCAAGGTTTGATATGATAGTCACAACCATTGAAGAGACAAAAGATCTCTCAAATCTTATTATTGATGAGATTCATGCATAATTGATGAAACATGAACAAGTATTTGGTAGAACAACAAACTCATCTTTGGAGCATGCCTTCAAGACCCAAATTTCCTTTAGAAGAGGAAGAGGTCAAGGCAGAGGAAACTACATAGGAAAAGGAAGAGGCAGAAGCCAAAACAGAGGAGGAAGAAATAGCCCTGCAAATACAAGTGGAAGGGGCACCAATCAAAGTTAGAACCAAGGCCAAGGCAACAACCACCAACGTGGACAAAATCAAGCACATGGACAAAGGTATGATAAATCCCAAGTCCAATTTCATTACTGTAAGAAGTATGGCCATTATGCCAATGAATGTAGGAAGAAACAGAGTGACATGGGTAATAGACCCAGTGCTAATTTTACAAAAGAAAATATCAGTTAAGAGAATTTGTTTTTAGCATTTAATATGGTTGAAGAAAATAATGAAGATATATGGTTTCTAGATTCAAGATGTAGCAACCATATGACTCGAAACATTTCCATGTTTTCCATGTTAGATGAAAATGTAAAGTCTCAAGTAACATTGGGGACTGACAGTAAGGTCTTTGTCATGGGAAAAGACAGAGTAAGTGTTTTGACAAAGAAAGAAGAAGGAAGATCCATATCAGATGTATATTATGTTCGTGGTATGAAGTGTAACATTTTGAGCATTGGAAAGCTCATTCAAAAAGGTTACAATGTTTTCTTTGAAGATTATATATGCACCATCATGGATAAACCACCAAGCAAGCAATGCATTGCACAAGTGAAGATGACAAGGAACATAATGTTCCCTCTCAATATGAGAGAAGATTTCAAGAAAGGAGCTGAAATGGCAGACACAAGAGACATTCCAAAAAGAAGAAAATGAGGAAAAATGGTTATGGCACTTGAGATTTGGACATCTCAATTTTGTAAGTTTGAATTTGTTACATAGGAAAGGAATGGTAAAGGGATTACAATTGATTAAGAAACCGAACAGCCTATGTGAAGGGTGCATCTTAGGCAAACAACACAGAGAAAGTTTTCCATCAGGAAAGAGCATAAGGGAAAAGGCACCCTTAAAAATTGTCCATTTAGATTTGTGTGGACCAATGCAAACACCATCATTAGCAGGAAGCAACTATATGCTAACCTTCATTGATGATTTCATAAGAAAAACTTGGGTTTATTTCTTGAAAGTGAAGAGTGAAGTATTTGAGAAATTCTACTACTTTTAAGCTCTTGTAGAGAATCAAAGTGGGCATCATATTAAGGTCTTAAGGACAAACAAAGGAGGAGAATACATTTCCAAATAATTTATGCATTTTTGCAGAGAAAATGGGATTGACAAGCAATTTACAGCAAGGTATACACCGCAGCAAAATGGAGTTGTTGTAAAGAAAAATAGAATGATCATGGACATGGTAAGAAGTATGTTGAAGGCAAAACATTTGCCAAATGAATATTGGGCTGAAGCTATACATTGTGCAGCATACATCTTGAATAGATGCCCAACCAAAGCTGTAATGAACAAAGTTCCAGAAAAAGCATGCAGTGGGATAAAGCAATTTTTCACCCACATGAGAGGTTTTGGTTGTGTGGCTTATGCACACATTCTAGATCAGCTAAGGAAGAAGTTGGACAGTAACGGGGAGAAGTGCATATTTATTGGATATAGTGAAGAATAAAAGACATATCGACTGTATAACCCATCCACCAAGAAGTTTGTTATAAGTAGAGATGTACAGTTCATTGAGGAAGAAACTTGGGATAGAAGCATTGAGAAAAAAGTGAATGTAAAAGTTGTTTGTCTCATGATGATAATGAAGTAGATATGGCTGAGATACATCCCTTATTAGTAGCACCACCTCCACCAACAAAAGGATAGAAAGGGACACCATAAGCAGGTATGAGAACACTCTTGAGAAGTGATGACAGTGCTTCTCCAAGCACACCAGAAGGAGAAGATTTGAGTGCTTCTACAAGCACAAGTACAACAAGTGAAAGATGAACTAGATTCAGAAGTTTGGATGAAATTTATGAGCAAGAAGAAGGTATGAACTCTTTATTTGCATTGTATTGTCATGTAGATGATCCTATTCATTTTGAGGAAGCTATAAAAGATAAGAAATGGATAGATGCTATGGATGAATAAACGAATGCAATAGAGAAAAATAAGACATGGGAATTATTTGATCTCTAAAAAGGTAAGGAAGTCATTGGAGTGAAATGGGTCTACAAAACCAAAATCAATGTTGAAGGTAAGGTTGAAAGACACAAGGCCAGACTTGTTATCAAAGGCTACAAGGAGCAACAAGGAAGAGATTATGAGGAAACTTTTGCACTGGTTGCAAGAATGGAAACAGTAAGAGCAATGTTGTCCATAGCAGCACAACACAAGTGGAAAGTTTACCAAATGGATGTGAAATCAACATTCCTAAATGGAGTATTGATGGAAGAGTTTTATGTTGAAAAACCTTTGGGCTATGAGAAAGAAGGCCAAGAGCACAAATTATGCAGATTGAAGAAACCTCTTTATGGGCTGAAACAAGCACCAAGAGCATGGTACAGTAGGATAGATGCCTATCTACTGGAAAATGGGTTTGAAAAATGTGAAGGAGAACCCACATTATACATCAAGGAGAAATATGGCAAGATGCTGATTTTTGTTTTGTATGTTGATGATGTGATCTTTAAAGGTAATGATGCTTACCTCATTGAGAATTTTAAAACAGTAATAAAGGATGAATTTGAGATGAATGATATGGGATTTCTGAAATACTTCTTAGGAATAGAAGTAGAGAAAAATGAAAATAAGATTTTTATATCTCAAGCTAAATATGTGAATGAAGTTTTAGAAAGATTTAATATGCAAGATTGCAAGGCAGAAATTACTCCTACAGTGATGGGATTGAAGTTAAGCAAAAAGGACAACAACAAGGAATTTGATCCAAGTTTGTACAAGAGCATAGTTGGAAGCTTCATGTATTTGACTGCAAATAGACCGGATATTATGCATGCTATGAGTTTAATTTCCAGATTTATGGAAAGACCAAAGCAGACACATTGGCAAGCAACAGAAAGAATTCTGAGGTATGTGAAAGGTACAAAAAGGTATGTTATTTTACACACCACTTCAGAAAATTCTGAATTAATTGCATATACTGACAGTGATTGGGCTGGAAGCATAGATGATAGGAAAAGCACCTCTGGATATGTTTTTTATATGGGTTCAGGAGCCATTTCATGGGCTTATAAGAAACAACCAATTGTTGCTTTATCTACAAAGGAGGCAGAGTATGTGGTAGCTATAGTAGCAACATGTCAAGCAGTTTGGATGAGAAGAATGTTGAGGAGTTTGTGTTGTGAATAGGTAAAAGGCACAACATCTTATTGTGATAATAGTTCAGCTATAGCATTGTCAAAGAATTCAATGTTTCACAAAAAAATAAAACACATTGATTCCAAGTATCACTAAATCAGAAAGCTAGTGAACGATGGGGAAATTGTTTTGAAACATTGCAAAAGTGAAGAGCAGTTTGTTGATATACTGACAAAACCATTGGGGAAGAAAAGTTTTAATTATTTTAGAAAAAATTTGGGTATGGAAGAGAATCCAGCAGTTGAATTTAAGGGGGAGTGTTGAATTTTTTAAATTCCACTGCAAAAGTGCAACTGTGCAGAAGGACGAAGAGTACAACAGCAACAATTTAATTTTGTTATTAATTCTTGCACTCTATCTCCACATTTAACAAAGCTTTGAAAGTTAAAATTTTTGTTCATGGCCGTAGCCCCTTCTCTGAAATGGAAATCATGGTTCTCCACACCACACAAACCTGCAATTAAGATCTGCCAACCCGCATTTAAAACACTGCATCAACTGCAGTATTTCACGTCGCGTTCTTTTGATTTTTTGAAATGGGCCATGTCACCTGCGTGGAACCCACATCACCAAATCATGAAGCCGCGGGCTCCACCAGCAGCCAATCCAAAGGCGTTCACATAGCCTTGAATTCCAGTCACCCAACCTCAAATTCGGACCTGATAAGCGCTCGTACAATCCGCTTAAATTTTGTTTGAATTCTGTGTGGGATCCACCTCTAGCGAATGAGGGAGAAATCGCATAGGTTGAATGCCTAGTCAGCAATGAGGCAAATGGAATGCAAAAATTGTATTCAAAAAGATTTAATTTTTGGTTTAAAATCCGTGATAAAAGCTTTAGAACTTAGGTTTAATTTTCTTTATTTTTAATGCCACGCTGCATTTTATTTCAAATTCATTTGACTTAAAATATATATATATATATATAATTCAGTAGTTTGTTTTAATTCCTTTTATGTGTCATATAAAAAAAAAAGCCCGAAGGCTAAAAGTAGAGCCTGTTTTTTTCAAGTGAGTGTGTAATGTAATTTTGAAAAGGCCAGAAGCAGAAACAAAAAAAACAGAGCATAGTGTGCGCGTTTTTTTTTTAATGAGACAGAGAGCGGTTTAAGAATGAAGAGCAGTGCATTTCAGAAGCAGTCAAATAGAAATACTTAAGTTTATAGCACAGTGTTTTATTTTAATGAAATAAAAGTGATTTTGTGCCATTTTTGTCGAGTAATTTGTTTTAATTGAATCTCTGTGTTGAGAAAAGGAAATTTATTTCCTCTGTATGTGTTTGAAATCATTAAAAAATTCCAACAAAAATAATATAATATTCAATAAATATATGTGTTTGGAATCATTGTAAAATTCCAAAAATATAATATAATATTCAATAAATATATAGAAAAGAGAATACCAATCATTGATATTCATATCATTATGAATATGTAACATCCAAAAGGCATCATGAAACTTACTATTTACTCTCCAAAAACGCCAAAGAGTGTCTAGAATGACAGCGGCCCATCTTGGGATTTTTTACATGACCTAAATATGTAGACATCGACTGCATCCACACCATAAATTATAGCATACCAAAGAGCCTCAAATTCCTCGGAACTCAAACGATGAACTCATATCTCAGATGACTGTGTCAGGGAAAGGAGGGGGAAAAGTGGAGCTGAATATTAGGGTTAGGCTTACAGTAACAACATGTGAAATAATCATCAATCATTGATGACATAACATGAATGCCGACTTGTGAGGAGAATATTGTATGTCAAATTTATTTTTTTGATGCCACAAATGGGGGCTTCACCTGAAGGTAATGAGTGGGAAGAGAATTCGAGAAATCCTACAACATTATGTTGATGTTTTAGACTCCAAACGCTGCACAAGTAGTGATCGATATGAAGACCATTGTTGCAAAGACCATTCATTAGCAATTGATTTCTTATAAGTATGCATTGTTTCAACCAATTGTTTTCGGAAATCTAAATGCCAAAAAATGAAATAATATTCCCAGGATTTCTATCTGAAATTTGGTAGGCTCCGGAGGATTGGTGTTCTTTGTGTTCATACCGTAACATCCTGTCCATATACAATATTGATGTTGTTGTTTGGTAGTCGAATTCATTTTAATAACTATGGAATTATTAGTGGTTTAACAACTATTCGAGAGGTGGACATTCATAAATTTTCAAAAAGTTGAATTTTATTTAATATTAAAATAATATAAAATTTTCAAACGCATTGAAATTCTTCTGGAAAAGAGGTGAAGTAACTCAAAGTAGAATTGCGAGAAGACACAGGTTCTCGTGATAATATTAAAAGATATAGGAATCCAACCCTGAGTTCAAGTGTATAATCAGGTGCATACCTACCTACCTGGTAGGTCCAGGCAACTGTGTTTTGTGCAACAAAAACACGGAAAACACTGAACATTTACTTTTCAGATATTAATTTGCGATGGAGGCATGGATAGGGATTCTTCAAGCGGATTCTTCCAGTATTAAAAATTAACTGATTCAAAGGAGTGGTAATTTTACAAATTATATTATTATTACTAAGAGGTGATCAGATAGTATTAAAAACCACAAAGCCTTTCCACTTTTTATTTTATAGATTATTTGGAGACGTAGGAACGCACCTATTTTTGATAAAAAAATGGTTAGGTGATAATGATATTAACAAGATTATCTCTATGGACAAATGACAGTAGAAATAAAAAATTTGAAAGAACAAGGGACATCAAAAACAAAGAAATTTGGGGTAGCTATCTTGTGGATTTTTTAGATGGAGCATGTAAAAAGAGGAGATGTGGTTGTTGAGCGGTAATGATAATCAATCCAGCAAAATATTTTCATTTTTGGTGGAAAGGTGGACAAGGTACTAACAGTAAATCAGAGCTCATTTATTTATGAGATGTTCTTATAATGGAAAAATAGTTGAAAATAGATAATATTCAGATACATGGGAACTTTAAAGGAATTATAAAATAGATTCAAAATTCCACAATATCCTACCTTCCTATTCTTAAAAATTGGATGAATAAAATACTATTTTGGTAAGTATTTTTCAGTCTATTAATTCCCCTCTTATTTATAGATAACATAACTCGACTACTGATCTTTTGTGTAGGAGAGAAAAATGCATAAACCAACAAGTAAATTCTATTTTGCTGCTTATGAACATAGCCATTTGATCAACTATGGCAGTATAAATTTTTCATAGGTTTAAGTCAGAGTTTCTATACAATAAAAGTTTGAGGTTTTTTTTGTTACGATAGAATCTCTCATAATGGTTTTCCAAAAGAAAGATAAAATAACATTTTGATGTTATGTTAGAGATGTATTTTTGTTTCTCTTTATTTGTGAAAGATGAGATAAGAATAGAGAAAAAGAACTGTGATGAATTAAAACGAGGTATTTTCTTTTTTTGAAAAAGCATATAGAAAAAAAAAGGGTGTAATATGAAAAAATACTATAGAAATATGTTAAGAAAAAGACGGAAGATGTAAGATCAATATTTACTATTTTTTTTTGTTAATAAGAAAAAGTATAAAAAAAATCAGTTGGATATAGCCCATGATAGATTTCCTCAATGGACGCACACTCAACTTATTGCAGGAGGCTTGACATTCCAACAACCCTGACAGATATTTTGAAACCCAGGAAAAAAATTTAGTCATCTTCAAAAATTCGTCGCTGGTTTTGAATTCTATATCAACCTTCAACTTCAACATTACCACTCCGTCCCCACTTCGTCCCTACTACTGCTTTCTATGGAGTTATTGTGTGTGCCTAGTGACATTTTTCCATTGACGAGAAACCTACCCAAGCATAGCAGAAGGCAACCTATTACTCTTTGTATAAGCACCTCAACTAGTGTGAACTTCACGATCTTCCATAAGTGAGGACAGAGTATCAATTGCGGTAGGTCGGTGCCAAAATTTGTGGAAATAAACATCAATTGTGGCAGGGGGTGAATAAGCTCTGGTATTATTATCAACCACTCAGGTTTAGTGTCCATATCTCACTCAGTCAGTCGGCTAATCTTTCTCCTCCGGGTCCTCTTTATCCTGCTATGCTTCATCCTTCCATTTATCTATTTTATCAAGGTTTTTCTTCTGCCTTCCACGTATCTGCAAGGGATTTTCCCGTCTGACGGGCATCTTCCTCAGTGTTAAAACATTTCAATAGTGTGCTAGTAAATAGGAGAGACATTTAATTTCTTCCATTGTCAACAGGAATTCTCATAACATTTCAATAATGGACTAGTAAATATGAGAGGTATTTCATTTCTTTTTACTCAGTTATCCACCTTCTTTCTCCTTTAAATCCTCTTATCCTTTCTTCTCCTTTAGGTCCTCCTAACTCTGGTATGGTTTATCCTTTGCTCTTTTGTAATTAATGTTTTTTCTCGTCCTCTATCCACCTTCGAAGTTTTTTTTGTTTTTCAACCATCTTCCTCTTGATTATCTTCGCTACTCTTTTTCATAAAAACATGAAACAAAATGAAAGGAGATATGCAATGAGCGGCCATGAATTCGAGAGAGCCTGCAAGACTACATTGAAATTTTCACTCCAAACGATGCATAAATAGTGAACAGACTGAAGACCAATGTTGGAAAGACCATTCATTGGCGATGTTGCTTCTTGCAAGTATGGATTGTTTCAACAAATTTTTTCAGCAGAGCTACATTAAATATTCCAAGGTTTTCTATATGAGATTTGGTAGGTTTTCGATAAATCACAATGTTTAAGCTGTGGCATCTTCTTGTCCGCATTTGAGATTCGAATTCATTTCAATTTCAATTTCAAATGAATAATAAGTGTTGTAATGCCCAGTTATGCTATTTTTTTCTTCACAAGAAAAAACCCACTATCCCTCATTAAAATAATAGGCAGTTAAAATTTCAATTTTCTGTATTCCCCAAAATTCGGGATTTGTCAAGAGAAACACTCGAGGAAAAAAAACATAATCACTTAAATACTACCTAAATCGGAACTAAAGCACTGATACAAAATGTACAGACAAAATTGTAGACAAGCCCTGACCCATCAGAAAAACAATCAAAAACAGAATATGCCAGAACTACCTAAATCGAAACTAGAAGACTGATACAAAAGTACAGGAAAAATTGCAGACAAGCCCTGATGCCACAGAAAAACGAACAAAAACAGAGTAAAATTCCAAGAGATGACTCTGCATCTTGTCGTTGGAATTTAATTCCAACTGCAATCTGAAACAGGTGGATAGAAATATGATTTCTGTGAATATTTCAGAAAGACGGATGCCTCAAAGTCATTTTTTATTTTTGCACTCCACTGTGCATTAAATTTTCTGAGTTAATTTCCCTGCAGCAGCTCACTTTGTTTTTTCCGAAAGGCATCACGTTATCTCCCACCACTTACTGCATTTAAGAGGCTGATAAGTTTAAAAGATATTTTTATTATTTTAATGTTTTAAGTCAAATATGTTTTTCAACATATATATATGTAATAGACAGCAGTTGTTTTAATGTTAGAAAAAATAGAGAAAGATAGAGAAGAAGACAGAGAGCAGAAAAAGAGAGAAAATTAGGTTCGCTGTGTTTTGTAGCAGCAATGCATTTTCTAGAGTGTTTCAACAACTGTCTGTGCGTTTCAGCAACATACTGTGTGGAGTTTCAGCGACTGTCTATGTGTTGCTGAAACACAAATCTGTGTAAAAACAGAAATTGAAAAACAGAGTAAGGAGTATTTTGTTTATTCCAGAACTGTAGTTCTGATGAAGTTTGTATTTTGTAATAGTCATTTTTATGGTTAATGAAATAGAGCTTTTATCCATCTCTTTGTCCACATCTCTATCATTAATTTGTGTTGAGTTGAGGAAATTTGTTTCCTCTGTTTTGTTCAAAATATTCAGAAATTTCCATCATGGTATCAGAGCTAGTCTAAGCACTCAATGAGATAAAACAAAGTTTTTTTTTCCACTGCAGGAGCTGTAAGAAGCTTATTAAGCAGATTTCTCCAGCAGAGAAAGTTCTTGCTTGTTTTATTATACAGTCAGTATATTTTTTTTACTTATACAGTTAAGATGGCAGATGCTGGAGCTGGTTTGATAAATTCCCAACTTCCACAGTTTAATGGGAAGAATCATAGTTATTGGTCCACAACTATGATAGCATTGTTTGCTTCTCAAGGATTATGGGAGCTAGTTGAAACTGGCTACCCTGAACCTATAGATGCAGCAGCATTAGCTGCTTTGACAGTAGCAAAAAAAGACCTTTTGAAGAGCGACAGGAAGGAGGACGCAAAAGCCCTCTTTTTTCTCTTTCAATCAGTGCATGGGAGTGTTTTCCCACGGATTGCAGCAGCAACAAAATCCAAAGAGGCATGGGATATTCTAAAAACTGCCTATCAAGGCATGGAAAAGGTGAAGACTACAAATTTGCAGTGTTGAGGAGAGAATTTGAAACACTCAGCATGAAGGAATCTGATACAGTAGATTCATTCTTCACTCAGGTTATTGGGTTGATAACCTAGATAAAATCTCATGGTGAAATTCTTGAAGAAAGAAGGATTGTAGAGAAGATCTTGAGAAGTTTACCCTCAAGGTTTGAAGCTGTTGTGGTAGCAATAGAAGAGACAAAGGATCTCTCACAGTTCACTGTAGATGAACTCGGTGCTTCTCTTATGTCTCATGAACACAGACTGAGTAGAGGAACAGATTCCTCTTTTGAGCAAGAATTCAAGACTTAGATGTCATTCGTCCGAGGAAGAGGTTGAGGCAGAGCAAATAACAGAGGTTATGGAAGAAGCCAAAACAGAGGCAGAAATAATCTTGCAAGCACAAGCAAAAGGAGTTGCAATCATAACCAAGATGAAGGTTCAAGCAAACAGCAAGCTCATGGACAAAGGTATGACAAATCCCAAGTCCAATGTCATTATTGTAAGAAATATGGGCACTATGCCAATGAATGTAGGAAAAAGCAAAATGACATGAATAGTAGGTAGAATGCTAATTTTGCAAATGAAGAAGATAAGAATCCAAATATTGTGTTGTTAACATGTAACATTGCACAAGACAAACAAGAATTTTTTTTGTTCTTAAACTCAGGTTGTAGTAATCACATGACTGGAAATATTGCAATGTTTGTCAATCTAGATGAAAATGTGAAATCTGAGGTAACAACAGGAACTGATAGTAAGATATCTATCAAGGGTAAAGGCAGAGTTAGTATCCTAGCAAGAAATGGAGAACAGATGATTGTGCCAGAGGTATACTATGTACCTGGTCTGAAATGTAATCTTTTGAGCATTAGACAGCTCATTGACAAAGGTTACAATGTGTTCTTAAAAGATGATGTGTGTACAATTAGAGACATACCTCCAAGCAAAAAAATCATTGCAGAGGTGCAGATGACCAGCAATAGGATGTTTCCTCTCAAACTCAGGGTAGATTTGAAGGAAGGAAGAACTATTGCAGCTGTAACACAAGAATTCTTTCAAGAACAAGTGAAAGATGAGAATTGGCTGTGGCACTTGAGATTTGGACATCTCAATTTCGGAGGCTTGAATCTGTTGCACAGAAAGGGAATGGTAAAGGGATTGCGATTGATTGAGAAGCCGGACAGCCTTTGTGAAGGCTGCATCTTGGGCAAACAACACATAGAAATCCTTCTAGCAAGAAAGAGTATAAGGGCAAAAGCACCCTTGGAAATTGTTCACTCTGATGTGTGTGGACCGATGCAAACACCATCATTTGCTGGAAATAAATATGTTTTAACTTTCATTGATGATTACACCAGAAAGACATGGGTGTATGTGTTGAAATAGAAGAGTGAAATGTTTGAGAAATTCTGTCACTTCAAAACTCTTGTTAAGAAGTAGTGTGGGCATTATATCAAAGTGCTCTGAACAGATAGAGGTGGAGAGTACATCTCCAAATACTTTCTGCATTTTTGCAGAGAGAATGGCATACAAAAGCAGTTCACCGCAAGGTAGACACCTCAGCAAAATGGTGTTGCAGAAAGGAAGAATATGATCATTATGGACATGGTCAGGAGTATGCTGAAGGCAAAACACTTGCCGCATGAGTATTGGGCTGAAGCTGTGACTTGTGCAGTTTACATCTTGAATAGATGCCCAACTAAAGCTGTCATGAACAAAATAACAGAAGTAGCATGGAGTGGAAAAAAGAAAACTATCACTCACATGAGAGTATTCGGTCGTGTAGCATATGCACATGTACCGGATCAGCTAAGGAAGAAGCTTGACAGTAAGGGGGAGAAGTGTGTTTTTATTGGCTGCTGTGATGAGTTAAAAGCATACAAACTCTATAATCCATCCAGCAAGAAATTGATAGTAAGCAGAGATGTGCAAATCATTGAAGATGAAGCTTGGGATGGAATCTTAGAGAAAACAGTGAACGTGAAGACAATTGTGTCTCACGAAGAAGAAGAGGAAGGGACAGCAGCAAATAATCCTTCCTTGGTGGGTCCTCCTCCACCAAAGCATGCACAACAAACCACACCACAAGCTGGAATTCAAACAGCCTTGAGAAGTCAAGGATGTGCTTCTCCAAGCACACCGCAAGGATCAGAAATGCCCTCAAGTTCGAATGGAACTCCAAACACACCAAGAAGACCAAGATTCAGAAATCTGAATGAGATTTATGAACAAGGAGAGGTAAGTAACAATACCTTTCTGAATTCATTATTCGCTTTATATTGTCATGTTGATGACCTAATTCATTTTTAAGATGTTGTAAATGAAGATAAATGGATTGAAGCAATGAATGAAGAAATTGGTGCAATTGAGAAGAGTAAAACATGGGAGTTAGTGGACCTCCCTGAAGGCAAAGATGCCATTGGAGTTAAGTGGGTCTATAAGACCAAAAGCAATGTTGAAGGCAAGATCGATAGGCACAAAGCAAGACTTGTTGTGAAAGGCTACAAGCAGCAACAAGGCAAAGACTATGATGAAACCTTTGCACCAGTAGCAAGGATGGAAACAGTCAGAACAGTGTTGTCTATTGCGGCACAACACAAATGGAAGATTTATCAGATGGATGTTAAATCGATATTCCTGAATGGAGTGTTAAAAGAAGAGGTATATGTTGAACAACCTCCAGGCTATGAAGTTGAAGGCCAAGAGCATAAAGTATGCAGACTGAATAAGGCTTTTTATGGGCTGAAGCAAGCTCCAAGAGCATGGTACAGCAGAATAGATGCTTATCTGATTGAGAATGGATTTGAGAAGTGTGATAGTGAACCCACACTCTACATAAAGGAGAATGACGGTAAGATTCTTATTGTTGTTTTCTATGTAGATGATTTAAGTTTTACTAGCAATGATGCTTCTCTCATTGCTGATTTTAAAACAGTCATGAAAAGTGAATTTGAAATGACTGACTTCGGTTTCTTAAGATATTTTCTTGGAATTGAAGTAGACGAAAGTGAAAATGGTGTTTTCATTTCCCAAGTAAAATATGTAGAAGCAGTGTTGAAGAGATTTAACATGCAGAACAGCAAGGCAACTGTGACTCCAACTGTAATGGGGTTGAAATTGAGCAAAGAAGACAGCAGCACGGATTTTGATCCAAAGTTATACAAGAGCATAGTTGGCAGCCTCATGTATTTGACTGCAACTAGGCCGGACATTATGCACGTTGTGACTTTAATCTCCAGATTAATGGAAAGACCGAAAGAGACTCATTGGCAGGCAGCCAAGAGGATTCTAAGGTATGTGAATGGAACAAAGGGGTTTGGTATTTTATACTCCTCTTCTGAAAGTTTCATGTTGACAGGCTACACTGACAGTGATTGGACTGGAAGTGTTAATGATAGGAAGAGAACATCAGGATATGTGTTTCATATGAGATCGAGAGCCATCTCATGGGCTTCCAAGAAGCAACCAATTATGGCTTTGTCAACAGCAGAAGCAGAGTATGTGGCAGCAACAACAGTAACATGCCAAGCAGTATGGCTGAGAAGAGTTCTCAAAGATTTGTGTCATGAACAAGAAAATGGCACAACCATTTATTGTGACAATAGCTCGGCGATAGCATTGTCTAAAAATTCTGTTTTTCATAAAAAGACAAAGCACATAGACACCAAGTTTCACTTCATACGTGAATTGGTTAACAATGATGAGATTGTTTTGCAGCATTGCAGAATAGAGGAGCAATTTGCTGACATCTTGACAAAACCATTGGGAAAGAAAAGTTTTGACTATCTCAAAGAATGTCTGAGTATGCAAGATAGCAGCGGTTGTAATTAAGGGGGAGTGTTGGAATTTAATTCCAACTGCAATCTGAAACAGGTGGACATAAATATGATTTCTGTGGATATTTCAGAAAGACGGATGTCTCAAAGTCATGTTTTATTTTTGCACTCCACTGTGCATTAAATTTTCTGAGTTAATTTCCCTGCAGCAGCTCACTTTGTTTTTTCCAAAAGGCATCACGTTATCTCCCACCGCTTACTGCATTTAAGACACTGATAAGTTTAAAAGATATTTTTATTATTTTAATGCTTTAAGTCAAATATGTTTTTCAACATATATATGTAATAGACAGCAGTTGTTTTAATGTTAGAAAAAATAGAGAAAGATAGAGAAAAAGACAGAGAGCAAAAAAACAGAGAAAATCAGGTTCGCTGTGTTTTGTAGCAGCAATGCATTTTCCAGAGTGTTTCAGCCACTGTATGTGTGTTTCAGCAACAGACTGTGTGGAGTTTCAGCGACTGTATGTGTGTCGCTGAAACACAAATCTGTGTAAAAACAGAAATTGAAAAACAGAGTAAGGAGTATTTTGTTTATTCCAGAACTGTAGTTCTGATGAAGTTTGTATTTTGTAATAGTCATTTTTATGGTTAATGAAATAGAGCTTTTATCCATCTCTTTGTCCACATTTCTATCATTACTTTGTGTTGAGTTGAGGAACTTTGTTTCCTCTGTTTTATTCGAAATATTCAGAAATTTCCATCACTTGTGACATGGGGAAATCCCTAAACCTTTAAAATAATATACTAAAGGACTGATAATCCCAAAACATGGGGGAATCCAACCTTTAAAATAATATACTAAAGGACTTTTACATTTTGAAGTTCTAAGTGCGTAAACAGGTGGATACCCGTTTCTTACATAGCACATGATAGATTCCCTCAACGGACGCACACGCAGCCTATGGCGGGAGCCTTGACATTCCAAAGACCCCGAAAGACGGGTTGAAACGGAAGAAAGGAATGTACTCATCTTCATGAATTCCTCGCTGGTTTTGAATTCTATATCTAACTTAAACATCTCCACTCCGTCCCTAGTACTGGCTTCTACGTAGCCTTCAACAATTAGACGCTTCCACCTGTGCGCACACACTGTTTGTGCAGATGCTTCATTGCCTAAGAACTCATACTCCGCCTTCCACATAGACAAATCGACGCTTGCACTTGATGTAAATGTACTCCGCACACTGAAACGTGTTTTATATTTCTACATACCCTTCACTGGCTATAAACCTGTGTCCGTAAGGCACCAAAGCCGCGCCTTCTTCGTCAGCTTGGCCTGAGAACTCGTACCCGTCCGGCACTAAAGTTGCATCTTCTTTGGAGGCCTTCGCTCCTCCAGCTATCACTGCGGATATTTTATTGCCCCTTACAACCCTTAATTCTATGTCGTTGGAGGGTTTCAAGTTCTCCACCCAACACCCGAAAACATACACACGACGCCTCATTGGATAAGGCAAACGGTCACACACAAAATGCATTGCACAACAAAATATCATATTGAACATTTTCCTAAATTCTTCGATGAACTGAAAGTTGTGCCTATGAGCGACAAAACAAAGGAGATGGTCCAGTAGAGATCGTAGAGTCGCAGGGATACGGCCACCAAGTTTAAAATGAGCGGAAGTGGATTGCTTGATGTGTTTGACAGGTGGACAGGCAAAAGATAGTCGTTCTCTAAAGCTGTCCAGCTATCCAGCACATCCTTTAAGGTCATTATAGATTCTTTAGTATCAAGCTATCCAGCACATCCTTAAAGGTCATTATAGAGCCTACCACGGTTCGTTCCCAAAGTTTCATATATCCAGGAGAGATAAACATTGTACTGGGTGCTTTTCTTACCATTTCCAGGAGAGAGGCCGAGATTGCATCTGTTATGTAATAACTCATTTTCCCATCAACGAACAGCCTGTTTCCTTCCTTTCTCTCTAGAACGAAGTCGTTGCCCAAGTAGTGCACTGGGATCCTATATAGTTGATGATTTAGGCCACATGGGAGGGCCATAGGATCGGATGCCTGGATCACATGACATCTAACTCGCTTGAATAAACGACCTTTGAAATGTTGTAGACTGGCGGCAGTTAGGAAGAGGCCCAAGCATTCCAGCCTGCTCAAGGATAGCAGCAGGCAGCCTATTATGCTTTGTATGAGCAGCCCGACTCGCGTGAACTTCACTGTCTTCCATAAGAGAAGGCAGATTATCAATTGCAGCAGGTTGTCGTCAAACGCTATGAAAATAAGCGTCAAGTACAGCAGCAAGCTGGTAAGCTTTGCTCCTCTTATCATCAACATATGTTTCATGTCCATAGCTCAGTCAGTCAGTCGGTTAATCTTTCTCTTCTTGGTCTGCCTCATCCTTCCATCGATCTCTCTTTATCGAGCTCTTTCCCCTCTTCCGCGCATCCCCTGGGGTTTTTCTCCGCATCTTCCGGGTTTTTTCTACCTTTCTTCTTCGTGTTCAGCCAACCGTGTACTAGAACACTCATGTGCGGTTACATTCTCAAAAGGTGTGGTGAAAGCTCCTGTTTCCTCTGATTTTCTTCCGGGTATCTTCCAGGTTTTTTCCAGTCTTTCTTTTTCTAAACGTGTAGGTGAACGCTGCCCCGTCCATGTAATTAAAGCAGAACGTGTTACATAGTGAAAAGATGGGGTGAAGGTTCCAATTTCCTCTTCTTTTCATGTCATGTTCCTCGAGGAGTTTTCCTATATAATACATTATATTAGATTCCTTGACGGTCCACTATCCCTCAAAAATTGAGCTCCCTGCACAACTCCTTTATTTCATGTCTCTCTTTATTATGTATTTCTTTTCTCCTTTATAATTACGTTTTTCATTAATCATTTATGTCATGTCTCTCTTTATTAAATATTGACATTATATTAGATTCCTGGACGGTCCACTATCCAGTCAAATTTTGAGCTCCGTGCACAATTTTTTATGTTATTTCTTTTCTTTTTTATCCATTCTTTATGTTATGGTTTTTTTTATTAAGTCATTTTACTTATAGGACGCTTATTTTTTTCTCTTTGAGTATAGAAACAATATTTTAAAGAATCAAACTTAAATTCTTTCTCCTTTCTTAAGGTTTGATAAACCTCATTAATCTTAACAAACAATAACCCTCATCATCATCATCATTATATTATTTAATTTATCTTTTATTATGTTATTTATTTTCTCACTAATCAACACCTAATTATTATTTGTTTTTCTTTTTTTAATTATTAGTATCATATTATAATTTATAATATTTAAAAAATGTTATTTTTGTATTTTAATTATTATTATAATATTATAATTTATAATAATTTTTAACATGAATTTGAAAACATTATAATTTGAGAAACCACATATATTAAATACTTAATAAATTTTGATAATGATTAATTTATCATAAACATTATCATAAACATCAAAATAAAGTAATATATCTAACTTTAATAAAATTTTAAAAAATTATAAAACTAAAATTATTATTATTAATTATAAGAAGAAGTAATATAAAGTAATATATCTAACTTTAATAAAATTTTAAAAAATTATAAAACTAAAATTATTATTATTAATTATAAGAAGAAGTAATATATAATACACATATGCACATTTAAAAAATAAACATGAAATAAGATTCTTAATCTTGAACCATTTCTTTGTGTATTCCAGCATCTTCATTCTCGTCCTCTTCATTTTCAGTTAGTATTTTTCTTCTTCGTCTTGAGCCAACCATCCATCAAAACAACCTTTTATTTGTTTATTCTGGCATCTTCGTCTAGGTCATCTTCAGTTAGTTGTTATTTTTTCTTTGTCTTTAGCGAATCATCTATCAAAACACTATCACACTTTTCTTTAGTTCGTTTTTTTCTTCTTCTTCGTCTACAGCCAACCATTCATCAAAACACTATCAAGCTTTATGTAAGTAGCACAAGTGCATTTACTAATGTGGTTGATATACACCGATAGACTTATATGAAACACATATCTACAACCACATTAATAAATGTGGCTGATATACACCTATAGAACTATATGAAACACATCTACAACCACATTTATGATTATCTTATTAAAAGCTAACTATTTATGATTATTAATAACTATATAAACAATAAAAAATATTTACAACTATTATATTTAAAGTTATTATATTAATATATTATTTTGTTATTATATAATATTATATTAATATATTAATAATTTTATTTCAAACTATAATATAACTAACATATAACATAATAATAGCATTTAGTTATTGTTAATAAAACTTATTTGTGTTTCACAATAATTATTATATATTTGTGTTATTATAAATGTGAAATAGTATATTATTTTTATTAGTGTCTTTCATTAAAATATAATATATGATTATTTATAAATTAATTATTACAATTAAATAACAGAAGGGATTAATAAACACAAGAGATTTATATTGTAAACTTTTGGGAATAATAAACCCATGTGATTATTAATATTATAAGCCAAAAGAAATAATACATTCAATGGATCATTAATATTATAATCCCAAGCTATCAATAACTCAAGGGATTCATGTTATAAAACCCTCAAATTCATAAACACAAGAGATTAATATTATATATCTAAACAATTCTTAATATTATAAACCCAGGGAATTAATAAACCCAAGGGATAAATATTATAAACCCAAAATACTAATCAACCCAAAGGATTATTAATATTATAAATCAAAGGGATCAATAAAGTTAAGGGATTATTAATATTATAAACGCAAGTGCTTATTAAGATCATACACCTAAGGGATTAATATTATAAACCCTATTATTAATATTAAACCATAGGTATACATACCGTGAGATTAATATTACAAACCTAAAGGATTAATATTAAACTCAAGGGTTAATATTATAATCCCAAGGGATTATAAACACTAGGATTAATATTATAAACACTAAGCTTAATATATCAAATCTAAGAGTGATATTATAAACCCTAATATATTATTATACATATTAGGTATTAATATGATAAACCAAAAGTATTAATAAACCAAGTGACTAATAATATTATAAACTCAACGGGTTAATAAACCCAAGGAATTAATATAAGAAACCCAACGGATAATAAACCCTAGGGAATAAAATTAAACCCTAGGATTTATATCATAAAGGCAAGAGATTAATAAACTCAATGGATTATAAACCCACAAAATTAATATTGAACACTAGGATTAATATTATAAACTCTAGGATTAATATTATAAGCCTAAGGGATTATAAACACTAGTATTAATATTAAACCCTAAGATAAATATTATAAAACCTAATATTAATATATCAAACCTCAAATTAATGCTATAAACATTATCCTTATAAACCTTAATATATTATTATACATATTAGGGATTAATATTATCAACCCAAGATATTATAAATACTATAATTAATGTTAAAGAACCAAGGTATTAAAACCCTATGGTTAGTAATATAAACTCTATGATTACAAACTTTAATATTACAAACCTTAAACCCAATGTTATAAATGAGATTAAAGTCTAAACGCTAAACCCAATATTATAAACCAAAATATTAAACCCTAATTCATTCAATGTCGCAATGTGACATTGAATATATTACAATTTATTGTAATATTGAGACAATTATAGTTACACTCCTTGTCACATTATGATGATGCTTGTCACATACATCTAATTATTAAACACAATTATCATAAACCCTAGTGCTATAAACCCTACATATTAAACACCAAATATTATAAACCTTAAACCCTATAAACTAAAGCCTATATTATAACCCTATTAAAGCATAATATAAATTTTAATGTTAAACCCTAATTATAAACCCTATTTATTAAACACCCAATATTATAAACCCTAATATTTAACCCAATATTCTAAACCCAAATATTCTAAACACTAGTATTATACCCAAATATTTAAAACCCTCGTATTATAAGCCATAATTATAAACCATATATATTAAACACCCAATATTATAAACCCTAATATTGTAAACCCAAAGATTGTAAACTCTAATATTATAAACCCTAATATGCTACCCAAATATTAAAAACACTCATATCATAAGCCCCAAATGTTATAACATCAAATGTTGTAAATCCCGATACAACCATATTAATTAATGTGGTTGATTTAAGTTGCAAAGTTATGTAAATTGTGGAAATGTTTTTCACGTTACGTCTTCCAATATATTTATGCCACAAAACGATAAGGTTTTCCCTTGGGATTAATATTAAAAACCCAAGGTATTAATATTATAAGTCCTTGGGATTAATATTATTAATACAAGAAATTACTAAACCCTTGTTTATTAATATTATAAACCCAATGGATTAATTATATACCGTAGGATTAATATTAAAACCTAGGAATAAAAATCCTGAGATTATTATTATAAACTCAAGGGATTATAAATCTAAAGGATTAATATTAAATCCAAGGGTTAATATTATAAGCTCGAAGGATTATAAACTCGGGGACTAAATTTAAACTCTAGTGATGCAGGTCTAACATAGGGCACATATAAACTCAAATTCACACAATATCAAATGCACATAAAAATTGAGAAATAATTCATTAATCAATAAACTATTTAAAGGAGAAATATTGGCCTCTCATTCCTCACACTCACACATTACACACTTCTACATACATACATGCCTCATAGGTTCACCTAAATTTATACAAATGCATTAGAACCCAAATAGGTTCTAGATCCCTAAACCAACTCTGAAAATATCTCTTAGTATCCATAAAATCTCTCATCTAATCCCTTATCCCTAGGTAAGAGCTAACTAATAAAAAATTCTCTCAAACCTTTCAAAATACTCTCGAACCTTCTCCTATTTACAATATTTCTCATTCTCTCCTAAGACTATAGGTAAAATACATTAAATAATTAAATACTAACTTTGTAAACTAACGCCTCTAGTAAACATTTGATCCTAGGCTAGATTCTCTTGCATAAAACTCCCCAGGTAAAATAAAACCATCCTCTCCCAATCATTAGTCTTCATAAGATGATAAAACGCTCCTAGATGACTGATCTGAAAGGACTGTATCAGTTTTGTTGTTCTAAGTATCTTTTCATTTTGTAAACATGTGCATACTTGTCTCATTATTTTTCTTAAGGATTGAGGATTTTAACCATGAAATGTAGATGATTTTAGTGAATTAGAAGCATGAAATAAGCACAAATAACACTGAACAACAGTGTGAAATGGAGAAATAATCACCACATAATATTTACACAGCAAGCATGATGAATCAGTTCACCCCTCGTGGGCTACATCTTCTTGTCTAGCTTCCAATGGCATGTCCATCTTTCATTATGCTCAAAATTTTGCACATACATGTAGTTACAAGCCTTTAAAGGATGTTTTCTCTACACCAATGGCTCCAAAACTCTTGAATTGGCTAAGAATGACTCTTCATTCACTCTGCATGGGTGAAAATTGAGTCTCCTACTCATTTTCCCGGTTACACCTAGAAAAAATCCACTAAATGTGGAGGACTCCACTTAACTAGAGTCAATTTGGCAAATTCTGCCATAAAAAATGCGCTGCCAAACAACCCGCCGAAATAGATACAGCATTAAACTGTGTGGTTAGGGGTGGCCACATGCCAACCTTAGTCCCGCGGTTACCGCAATGGTTGGCAGAACTCGAGGCTTAAACCCCGATTGAACTCCGGTTGAGGTGGTGTTAATCATATACGTGCAGGTTTGAGAAATGATGGTAGGTTGTTAACTGTAGGTTGGATGTTAAGTTTTTTGCACCATTTACAAGTTGTAATGTGACCATGATCACAGGGACTGCTGGTGGGTTGGGAATGCCGATAGTCCCCAACCCCCACTTCGCATTGCATTACACTTTAAATAGAACCCGTGACATAGTAATGTTAAGAATCAATGCATAACACGGGCGGTTGTGTCGTGTGGTTTCTCTGCTAGAGGTCACGGGGTGGAGCCTTGCGGACCTCTACCAAAGTTTTAATATGCTATTTGGGGGACATGTGGCGGCCTCATGGTTGGCCATGTGTCACACCCTAATTGGCCCAGAAATAAAAACATACAACCAATTGTCCAATAATATTGCACCACTTGCCAGCCTGGGATTGGTTCTGAGGAAGGAATATTCCTCAAAATATTCCTTTTGCTGACTTTACAATCCACCTTACTGACTGGGCATCCCAGTCAACCCTGTCACAAAATTTACCTGTTTCGGAATTCAATCAGAATGCAATATCTCCCTCATACGACATCAGTTTTTCAAACCATTCGCGGCGCCGAAAGCAGGAAGATGAGATATACACAACCATCCTAGTTTCAACCCAATCCTATATGTTGAGAAACTAGCTCCCAAAATAGAAGAAAAGAGAGATCAACGCCTTAGAATTCAGCCACTTCGAGGGGCAACCTCCAATACATTACATAAATGAACAATTCTTGGATGATACAAATGACAAAACCTCCTTTCTATATATAGGAGTCCATAGGGCCACAATGTTATCGTAGCCGACCTAAAAATAATAATTTAAGGGCTTAATAATAACAATATGGGGGTTACATGGGTACAACAATAACAATAAGGGGGTTACACTAACAACAATAAGGGACTATACTAGTAATATAGGGACCTAACATGCTCCTATCCTTCAAAAAAGTGTTGTCCTCAATGCTTGAGTAGCTCTGGGTGCTTTTGTATAAAATTCTCATCCTCCCATGTAGAATCTTCAGTGGGTAAGTTCTTCCATTTTATGAGATACTCTGAAATTGATCGATTTCGTAGTTTTCGAGTACTTGTTTTCGTGACTGCTTCGGGTTCCAATATGGTTTTTCCTTCATCATCAAGTTCTGGAAATATTGTTTGAACTGGAAGTTTGTCCCCTATTACCTTTTTTAAGCATGAAACATGGAAAACTGGATACACTCACGAAGAAGTTCGAAACTCCAATTTGTATGCCATAGTACCAATATTTTGTAAAACCTTGTAAGGACCACAGTACTTTGCCAATAATTTATTATCCTTCTTAGCTTGCTTGAGGGACATTTTTTTGTATGGTTGTAGCTGTAAAAATACCCAGTCTGTCACATCAAAAATTCTCTCACTGCGATGTTCATATGCCTGTTGTTTCATTCGATTTTGTGCCAAATTTAGGTTATCCTTTAAGAGTTGGAGAACTTATTGTTGATGCTCGATGTGATCCTCCACTACTTGAACCCTAGCATTTTCCCTTAAAGAAGATGTGATGGATGGTGGATGATATCCATAAAGTGCCATAAATGGGGTCATTTTTGCTACAGTATGGAAGGAAGTGTTATACCACCATTCAGTGAGAGGTAACCACTTGACCCATTGTGCTTTCTTATCAGATAAAAAACAAAAAAGGTATCCTTCCAAATATTTGTTTACTATCTCTATTTGACCATCAGATTGAGGATGATAAGATGAGCTATGAGCTAGTTGAGTACCCAAACAAGAAAATAGTTCTGTCCAAAAAATTCCTGTAAAAATGGGATCTCTGTCACTTAAAATAATCTTCGGGTTTCCATGTAGCTTTTGAATTGTTTCCATAAATGCAGTAGCAACTGTACTCACTTTAAATGGATGAGATAATGCACAAAAGTGTGCATACTTGGTAAGTCTATCAACTACCACCATGATGACACTCCTTCCTTCGTTCTTAGGTAAACTTGTGATAAAATCCATTTAAATCTCCTCCCAACGTTGACTTGGAATGGATAAAGGTTGTAGAAGACCCAGGGTCTTAATTGTCTCAACTTTATTTTGCTGGCAAACCAAACATTCCGCCACAAACTTTTGAATATCAGATTTAAGTCCATCCCAAAAAAAAAACTTTCTTCACCTTGTGGTAAGTTTTAAGAAATCCCGGGTGTCCTCCTAAGGGAGAAGTATGCAATTCCAAAAGAATCTTTTGTTTTAGTTGGGAATTCTTGAAAATATATAAACGATCTTTGTACCATAAGGAATCATTTTCCAACAAAATGTATCATATGAACTAGGATATTACTGCAACTTTTTTAATAAGAGTCCACACTTCTTCGTCCTTCTTCCATTCATCCCTTGCTTCGGTTATCTAATCTGGGTAGATAACTGAAATGGCACAAAGCAATGCTTCCACCTCTTCATCCTTTCTTGAGAGTGAATCTGCAACAACATTTAGCTTCCCTTTTTTGTAGACGATTTCAAAGTCATAACCCAACATCTTTGTGACCCATTTTTGCAGCTCTTCTAAAGATAGTCTTTGTTCCAAAAAGTGTTTAAGACTATCATGATCAGTTTTTACCTTGAAGTGTCTTCCCATTAGTTAAGGTCTCCATTTCTTTAGTGCATGTAGTATTTCCAACATTTCCTTCTCATAAATATCATTTTGTAAATACTTTCCTTTGATTGAATGACTTTCAAAAGCAATGGGTCTTCCTTCTTGAATTAAAACAACACCAATTCCATTTCCCGAGGCATCACATTCCACAATAAATGTTTTTGTGAAGTCTGGCGTAGCTAATACTGGTGCTAGGCACATTGCATCTTTAAGATGTTCAGAGGCCCTAGTTGCTTTAGGAGTCCATGAAAATGCATCTTTCTTCAATAATGTTGTTAGAGGTGCTTCTATTCTCCCATAATTCTTAACAAACTTGCGATAATACCCTGTTAACCTGATAAATCCGCACAGCTGCTTTATGGTTTTGGGGACTTTCCATTCCTTAATGGCTTTAATTTTGTTAGGGTATACCTTAACACCCTCGTGAGATACAATATGACCCAGATATTCCACCTCTTGTGCTCCAAAGAAACATTTGGATGTTTTTTCATATAATTGTTTCTCCTCCAATAGTTTGAGCACCCTGTCAACATGTTGAACATGATCCTTCCAAGACCTACTATAGATTAGTATATCATCAAAAAATAATAGCACAAATTTTCTCCCCCATGGCTAGCTTGATATTATGGAATTTTCCAGAGAAATTTATATTTCCTCCATTTCCAACCATCACTTGACATTCTGGTGCTGGGTATAGGAAACAATTCAATTCCTTGGCTACCTTATAATGAATAAACTTATTGGTACTAACTGAATCAATCAACACTATTACCTTTTTCTTCTTGATATGTCCTTCTATCATGAGAGTTTTAGGAGTGGTAATTCCTTCCAATGCATTACATGATATGGTCGGAATAATTTCTTCTTCTTCTAGGGTTTCTTCCTGGTTTATATCCTCTACTTTTGAATTTTCTTCTTCATTTTCTTCCTCCTCTTCACAATCTATGTAAAATAATTTCTTCTCAGTGCACTTATGACCTTTAGTGTTTTGCTATCACATCTGTAGCAAAGCCCTTTTGCTCTTTTTTCTTCCAATTTTTGTGACGTCAACCTTGTAGGTGGTGGAAGTCTAGAAGTAGCAACACTTCCATCATTATAGATGTGAGTGGTAGGCTTCCTTGTCACCATAATTTTACATTCAAATTTTCTTTCCAACCTGAATGCCTTCTCCAATGAATCAGGTTCCCAAATGTGAACTTCATGTTGGATGTTATCCTTTAAAGTCCCTATGAAGACATCAATCCTGTGTTCCTCTGGAATATCAGTTACCCTTATATTCAATTTTTTTAAGTCCTTAATGTGCTCCGCCACTAAACCGTTTTGTTTGAGATTTATCAATTGGCTAAAGAAGGTGTTGCTCTGTGTATCCTCATAATGTGCTATCATTTCCTCCATAAAAATTGACCAACTGAAATTTTTTTTACAGGAGAAAAACCATCAATACCATACAAATGTATATTGTTCTAAATGTAAAGTGCCAATGCGTACCTTTTGTGTGTTTTGCACATTATTGAGATCAGAATATTGCTCCATCTATAGTATCCATGTTACGAGATCCTTGCCATCAAACTTCCTCATCTCCATCTTTAGAATATGGTGGTTTTTCAATCCAACATTAGATTTTATGAAATCACGATTAACATTTATTTTGTTCTCATCATGAGTTTCCTCTACTATCTTTTCGCCATTAGGATTCATTTTTTGTATCAACTTTGTCAAACCTTCCATGTCTACTTTTAGATCATTCTTCATGTTTTCCATGTTGTCTTTCATTTTTTTTTCCATGCCCTCCATCTTAGCTTCCACGCCTTTCTTCAAACCATCCATCTTCTCTTCCACGCCTTTCTTCAAAACTTCCATTTCATTTTTTGTTGCTCTTTGCGAGAGCGAAATTTGGTGCACTTTCTCTTGTAATTTTGATAGATCATGTTGCAATTCTTCATCTTCATGACTCATAGTAGAGTATTATGAGGGCTTAATAGGTGTTGAATTATTTTAAGGAGGCATTTCAGAACCCAATACATAAATATATGCTCAATAGACCCTTGGAATCACTTCAAACTTATTTTTTTACACAATACTTATGCAATTCGAAAACAAAAATACACACCTTTTTCTTGCTTTTGAGGAGCTCGATATTGAAACTGAATTATCTCTGTGATTTCAGATCTTCAATATCTGAAATTTTTCCCTGGGGTATCCCTTTGAATCCTCTTTCGAATGCCACTAGGATGACCTGATTTGGATTCTTCAAGACAAATTTATGTACAATCTCCCAGAATGACCTAATTATGGATTAGTTCAGTAGAGAAAAATTTTACGGCTTGCCACGTGTCACTGTTTCCTCCTTCAGCTCTGAAATTTATATACAAGAAACCCATTCTGTGTACTTGCGGCCACCATTTACAGAATTCCAATCCTATGCTCAGAGAGAGAGTTATGAAGATTTTCCCACGATCACCTCTTTGAGATGAAATTCGGGAGCCTGAAAAATCCCTAACTTCCATAGACCATATCTCCAAAAATGTTGCAAACCAAGCTCTGAAAATTTTTGAAAATATTCCTCAGGATTTCTTCTTCGCTCCCTAAAAATTTCAGCTTTTGAACCTTCGTAGAAACAAAGTTATAGTGAAAATTCCACGATGACCTGTTTAGGTTAAATTCAGGAGCCTGCAAAAAGACCTAACTTCCACAGATCATATCTCTGAAAATATTGCAAACCAAGCTCTGAAATTTTGTGAAGATGTTCTTCATGATTTCAACTTTGCACTGTCAAAATTGCCGCTTCTGAACCTTCGTAGAAGAAAATTTATAGTGAAAATTTCACGATGACCTGTTTGGAGCAGCGAAACCCTAGAATCCAAAGCTCTGATACCAAATCTTGAGAAACCAGCTCCAAAAATAGAAGAAAATAGAGATCAACGCCTTAGAATTCAGCCACTTGTAGGGGGAAACCTCCAATACATTACATAAATGAACAATTCTTGGATGATACAAATGACAAAACCTCCTTTCTATATATATGAGTCCATGGGGCCACAATGTAATCCTAGCCGACCTAACAATAATAATTTAAGGACACAATAATAATAATATGGGGGTCACAAGGGTACAATAATAACAATAAGGGGGTTACACTAACAACAATAAGGAACTATACTAGTAATAAAGGGACCTAACACTATAACTTTCAATTTTGAGAAAAAATTATGAACTCTTGATCACTACTCCCCTTTGGGAAGCTTTACGACCCCAAAAGACTTGATTACCTGTTCAGTAGATGAGGATACATATCCCCCGCCTTTCCAACCTCCATCCACTTTGCCTAGCTTGGCTTAGTGCCTTTGAGCCCAACTCGAAGGTAGTCAACACTTCCCCTCTTGGATGCTCTTGTCCTCCTGTCAAGAATTGTATCTTCGTTGAGCTCATCCAGAAATTCTGGAGAGAAATATTCAATAGAAGGTAGCTGAACATCACTCCCTTAATCATCAATCAATGGTGGCTTATAAAAACGTAATTTTTGAACATTAACAACTAAATACATTTTCATATATGAAGGCAAGTCAAGTTGAAATGCATTGTTACCAACTTGCTTTATGATCTTCAATGGACCATAACGAATGGGTTTGAGCTTTTTCCTTCGCCTTGCATCCTTTCTTTGCTAATGTGCAAGCATAACTTATCTCCCTCTTGAAACTTGTGATCAACTCTATGTTTGTCATGCCTCTCTTTGTATTTGCTTTGACTTTTCTCAAGTTGTTCTTGAACTAGTTGATGTATAACCTGAATTTGCTCAATGAAATTTCGAGCCTTATCAATATCACTATAGCCATCAATTGCAACATCCTTTCCAAAGATGAAGTCTAATGGCGATTTTGGCAAACACCCAAAGCATACTTCAAAAGGTGATGTTTTTGTTGAAGAGTGATTTTCCTGGTTGTAAGCGTGCTGAATCTATCCACAAGTACATAAAGATAATCATTTTTTTTTCTTGACATAGGTAGACCTCCAACAAAGTCCATGAAGACACTCTCCCATGGCCTTGATGGTACCGGTGTTGGCGTGTACAACCTAAGCTTCCTATTACTAGGCTTGCTTGTTGCACACATAGAACAACCTCTTATAAAATGTGACACACTATCTATCATGCGAGGCCAATAACAATACCTCTGTAGATGCGTCGTTGTTTTGCTTACCCCAAAGTGTCCATAAATAAGAGATGAATGAGCTTCTCTCATGAAACTTAGCCGCTCTACTTGTCGTATACAAAGCTTTCCCAAATGAAACAGAAAATTTTTGTGCATGTGATAATATTTCTCTTCAACTTGATTCCCTTCACTCAAACTAGCATACACATCTTGAAAATCAACATCATGTGCATATTGTTCTATGTAACTCTCATGTACAACAGAAACATTTTTTAGTAAAGTAAATGCACTAATGATTGGTCTTGTAAGAATATTAGCAACTTTATTGAAAATAACTTTCTTGTACCTTATAACCAAGTGAAACTGTTGAAGAAATCTCATCCACCTGAAATTTCTTGGTTGCTACAATTTTGTTTGCAACTGCAAGTACTGTAAGGGTTGGTGATCGGTATGTATAATCGTCTCTTTTCCCATCAAGTAGTGTTTCCACTTCTTGACACTTTGTACCAACACATATAGTTATTTTTCATATGTATGATAATTAGTTACAGGACCATTAAATGTTTCAGAATGAAAAGCGAAAGGCTTACCATGCTGCAAAAGTACTGTTCCCATGGCATAATCAGTAGCATCGGTTTGAATCTCAAATGGTTGTCTCAAATTTGGTAATGCAAGGATAGGAGCTGAATTGATCTTGTCTTTTAAAGCTTTGAAAGCTTGCTATTGTTTACCTCCCCATTGGAAGCCTTTCTTCACACTTGTCACTACATGCATAGGAGCTACAATGGAAGAAAAGTTAGCAATAAAATTTCTCCAATATTGAGCTGGACCTAAGAGACTTTTTACCTCGGTTACTGTTTTGGGTGTGGGCCAATTCACCATGGCTTCCACTTTAGAAGGATCAATTCTCAACTCTCCTCCTCCTACAATATGTCCCAAATAAACCAAAGAATTCTTTCCAAACTCACACTTTGACATCTTAACAAACAATTTCTCTTTCTTCAAAATATCAAGCACTCTATTCACATGCAAGATATGTTCTTCTGTTGTTTTGTTGAAAATCGATATGTCATCTAAGTAAAAAATCACAAATTCATCAAGGAATGGATGCAAAACACAATCCATAACACACATGAAAGTTGCTGGTGCATTACACAAACCAAATGGCATAACTAACCACTCAAAGATTCCTTGTTTGGTTTTGAATGCAGTTTTCCAAATGTCACTTTCTACAATTCTTACTTGATGATATCCACTTCGTATCTCTAACTTAGCGAAAATATTGCTTCTTTGAGCTGATCAAGAAAATCATCTATCCTTGGGAGTGGGTAACGATTCTTTACCATTATTTTGTTCAAAGCTCGGAAGTCTAGACACATGCACCAAGTCCCATCTTTCTTTGGTATCAAGACTATGGGTACATTGCATGGTGAAGTGCTTTGTCTTACGATTCCTTTTTCCAACATCTCTTTGATTTGCCTCTTTATCTCAACATTCTCCATTATCGACATGCGATACATATCAATTTTTGGAATAGGACAATCTTGTTGCAACAGAATCTCATGTTGAATCTCTCTTTTTGGAGGCAATCCTGTTGGCTCCTGAAACATCTCATGATGTGCATTAACTACATCATATCAATATGATCTCAACCGAGGGTCACATCCCTCAAATGATTCATGATTAACATCATCTTTAGGCTTAATAATTATAAGAACAAAATTCTTACTTGAATTCACCAGCCTCTTTACCTGTCCATCATTTACCATATCAATGTTTGTCTTCTTGTGATGTGCTCTAACAATGTACTCCTTGCCATCTTTGAATAAATGATATTTGTTCTCATGGTGATGGAAGATCGTTTTCTTGTCATACAAGTAAGTACTTCCCAACACAATACCTGTTATGTCAAGAGGAACCACATCTAATTCAATTGTGTCAACAAAATGTCCATTGATTGCAAACCGCAACATGCATTTCTTTGAAACCTGTAAATTTGCATCCTTACAAATCCAACCTAATGAATATGGTTTTGGATGTGGTATCATCTCAAATATGTTTCTTGACCAAGTCTTCAGATATTAAGTTTACTTGTGACCCATTGTCAAACAATGTGACAATCTTGGTATGTTTGGATATGACTCTCACATGAAACAGTTCTATTCGTTCTTATTCATTTGGAGCATGTATGTGACAATTTGTTGTACTAGTACTGGGTTTAGTTTCAATTTTTTTTCCCTTCATGTTCTTCAATCCCATGGTTGTAATCTTTGATTCATTACCTGAATCATCTCCAAAATCATGTTGAGTTGTTGCTGCAGTTTTATGTTTCCCTTTGTTATTGTATTTCTTTGGCCTCATTTCAGGATGTAATTTCCAACAATGAGTTTCATCATGGCCTTCTTTTGAAAAATATTTACAAAGCACTTTTTATCCCTCTTTCTCAACAGATGCATTCTTTTTTCTTTTACCTTTTGAGGTCTTCTCTTCTTTTTTTACCTTTAAAAGGTTTCTTTTTACCCTCTTCAGAAATGTTCTTCCCTCTAGCTTCTAGATGTGTGGCCTGAACACATACTTCATCTAGACTTTTGGGGTTAAACATGAGAATATTATGTTTTAGGTAGCTATGTAAGCCTCCTATGCACTTGAGAAAACTATATTGGCTCTACAAATATACCCCTAATAAGAGAGCTCTTCTCCTAAATTCTTGTGTGTATTCTTGTATATTTTGTCCTCTCAATTGCCTAAAGTTTTGACAGTTGATTATGGATTTTTGCATATGATATAATGGATAAAACTATTGTTTTATTGCAGTAATGAAATCTGACCATGATAGAATAATCTTACCATGTTTCTTGATCTCCTCCTTTTTCTTGGCTTCCCACCAAACAAGTTTTTCACCTTCCATTCGCAATGAAGCTAATTGGATTTTGGTATCATCATCTTGATGGTTCTAGATTCGCAAATAGACCTCCAATTTCCTAATATAATTATCAAGTTTTTTTGCATTGACTTCACCATTAAACATTGGCAATTCCAACTTAACAACAAGTTTTTAAAAAGGACTTTTACCAGTGGTATTTGACTTGTGTGGTTGATGTACTGAAGATGAAGTAGAGGATGATGATGATGAGGGTGAGGATGATGGCTCTCCATTGCCTCCATTTCCTCCAATGCCTTTCTTTAACTTATCTTCATCATTGTGACCTCGTGAAGATCCTTATCCTTCCTTGTGAAGTTTGGATCCTTCTCCTTCCAGTTTCTCATTCCTTTCTTGATAGAGGATTCTAACCATGTCAGCCATGTCAAGCAATTCTTTCCTGAACACCCTTTCTTCCTCTTTGGGATCAAATTCTCCATGGATTCATCCTTCTCTATGAGACATGCTTAACGAAGGTTCTGCTTCCTTAGGAGGTGAGCTAGGTGGTGGATATTGTGGCAATATTTCTCTCCTTTTCTTTGGCTTTCCTTGAGACCCTTCTTCTCCCACCAATTTGCCTTCTCCTATTTTGAGCTTGAGCCTAGTAAGCATCTAAAAACTTGCAAACAGTTAAACAATTCTTTGCACTAAACAACACTAGAGAATAAAATCTAGCTCTGATACCAAACTGATCTGAAAGGACTGTATTAGTTTTGTTGTGCTAAGTGTATTTTCAGTTTATAAACATGTGCATACTTGTCTCATTATTTTTCTTAAGGATTGATGATTTTAACCATGAAATGTAGTTGATTTTAGTGAATTAGAAGCATGGAATAAGCACAAATAACATTGAATAATAGTGTAAAACAGAGAAATAAGTCACCACATAAAATTTACAAAATAGACATGATGAAGCAATTCACCCATCCTACGATACATCTGCTGGTCCAAATCCCAATGGCATGTCCATATTTCATTATGCTCAAAATTTTGCAAATACATGTAGTTACAAGCCTTTAATTGTTGTTTCTCTGCACCAATGGCTCCAGAACACTCCAATTAGCTAAGAATGACTCCTCATTCAATCTAAATGGGCAAAAATTGAGTCTCCTACTCATTTTCTTAGTTACACCTAGAAAAAAACCACTACATGTCGAGGACTCCACTTAACTGGATTCAGTTTGGAAAATTTTTCCATAAAAAATGAGCTGCCAAACAACCTGCCGAAATAGCTGCAACATTAAACTGTGCGGTTAGGGGTGGCCACATGCCAACCCTAGTCCTGTGGTTACCGCGATGGTTGGCATAACTCGAGGCTTAAACCCTGGTTGAACTCCGGTTGAGGTGGTGTTAATCTTATCTGCGCGGAGATCACGCTAACGGTGATCGTTACATGTGACAAGGTTTGCGAAATGCTGGCAGGTTGTTAACTGTTGGTTGGATGTTAAGTTTGTTGCGTCATTCATAGGTTGTAATGTGACCACGATCGCGGGGATCGCTACCGTTTTGGGACCGCCGGTGATCCCCAACCCCCACTCCGGATTGCATTACGCTTTAAATAGAACCCGTGACGTAGTAATGTTAAGAATCAATGCATAGCGTGGGTGGTTGTGTTGTGTGGTTTCTCTGTTCGAGGTCGCGGGGTCGAGCCCTACATACCTCTACCAAAATTTTAATATGCTATTTTTGGGACATGTGGTGGCCTCAGGGTTGGCCACGTGTCACCCGCTAATTTTCCCATAAATAAAAATGTGCAACCAACAGTCCAATAATATCGCACTACTTGTCAGCCTAGGATTGGTTCTGAGGAAGGAATATTCCTCACAATATTCCTTTTGCTAACTATGCAATCCACCTTACTGATTAGGCATCCCAGTCAACCTTGTCGCAAATTTACCTGTTTGGGAATTCAATCATAACGCGATATCTCCCTCATACAACATCAGTTTTTTTAACCGTTCGTGACGCCAGAATAAGGAAGACGAGATCTACGCAACCATACCAATTTCAACCCAATCCTGTAACTTTCAATTTTGAGAAAAAATTATGAACTCTTGATTAATCAAAAACTTTTGTTTGTAGTAAATTAGTTTCTCTGTCATGTTGTTGATGTTTTGTGGTTGTCCTATTCTATCTTCGAGTCTTGCAAATTTTATGCTGCAATTCTCCTGCAACTTTTTTTATGTAAACTTCCTCAGTTATTAGCAATTTGTTGTCATCCTTGATTTTTCTTTGTTCAATGAACATCTTCTGACATTCTTCCAACATTAACTTCTTGATTTCTTCACTTTCAATGTCTAACTTGTCTTTTGGTTGGTGTGCATTACTCCTTCTTTGTTGAACTTTGCAGTCCATGCCTATGCTTTCATTGCGCCAAATTCATTGATTTGAAGGCCTGTTGTAATCCACCATAATCTCCTTTACGTCATACTTTGGATTCATATTATCCAACAATTCTTGTAAGAACTTTAATTCTACTGCAATATCTCTCATGTTGACATTTGACCCATTTATTTATCATCAACAACTTAGAGTATATTCCCATCTTTAGTATCCTTGGGATTAATTTCTTTATCAATTTGATTTTCATCATTACTACGTACAAAGTTAATACTTTGTTTAATATCAACAACATATCCTACTTCCACACACCAATTGTTAGATTTAAAAACATAGTACTCAACAAATAATTCTGCTTTCAAGTCATTATGTTGATCTTCCAAACATTTTGTGGCACCATATGTGAGAATCGAACACACTTTCACATTATTATTGTTGTCACCAAGCAATTGTCCTTTCTCTGGTTCACAAATGCATACATTTATCAAGAGTTTCTCTACTTCATTTAACAAAACATTTAGCTTGTGTTTATGTCTTAACTACTTGCTTGGCCATTTAACTGTTCTCTTTATTATCCATCCATGTATTTGATTTTGTAACAACTCCATCAACACATCAAGTCATACCTTTAACTCATCGATCTCTTTCTCAATTTATTCATCATTTATGACAATCGTTATGATATTGTTGTGGTTTTCCTATGGATTCTGCAAATGACTTTTCATCTTCATATCCTTCTTTTGCGAACTTTATCTTATTCAATGTAACCTGCAATTGAATCATTCGAATTATAAACCTTAATATATTATTATACATATAAGGTATTAATATTATAAACCCAAGGAATTAGTAAACCCAAGTGACTAATAATATTATAAACTAAATGGATTAATACACCTAGGGAATTAACATTTAACACTAGGATAAATATTATGAACTCTCGGATTAATATAAATATATAAAACCTAATATTAATATTATAAACACTAATATATTATGATACATATTAGGGATTAATATTATAAACAAGGGATTTTAAAACCTAAGGATTTTATTTTTGTTTGTTTGTGAAGATGCTTATGACCATCCAAGCTTCACATGTGGCTTGAGGAGTTGCGACCTAGGGGCATCTCATCCTTCAAATTTACCCAAGGATCAAACCTGGCCTAGTCCACACTAGGCCTAGGTTCACTAGATTGTTGAGCTTGTTACATCCCCCTAACATATGGCACAACCACACCCCTTGAGGTTTGATTCTGGGTTTCCTTGCTAACGAGGCTCATCCTCAATCGTTTGTGCTAATATGACTTGACGATAAACCTAACAAATTAATTGAAGAATAAGATTAAAATTATAAACTTTAGGAATATTATTAATATATCAAAGATAAGATTAATATAATAAACCCTAATATGTTATTATACATATTATGGATTAATATTAGAAACTGAAGGGATTAATAAATCCAGGTGACTAATAATATTATGAACTTAAGGGATTAACAAACCCAAGGGAAAATAATATGTAGAGAATAATATTAAATCCTAGGATTTATATAATAAAACCAAGGGATTATAAACATAAAAAATTAATATTACAAGCCTAAGTGATTATAAACCATATGATTAATATTTTAAACTCTAAGATTAATATATATCAAACAAAAGATTAATATTACAAACCCTATGATTATAAACCCTAATATATTATACATATTAGGGATTAATATTATAAACCCAAAGGATGATAAAATCAATGGAATAATATTAAACCCTAGGATTTATAATATAAACCCAAGGGATTAAAAATCCTCGGATTAATATTATAAACCCTATGATTGCAAACCTTAATATGTAAAACCGAAACCCAATATTATGAATCAGAATAAACCCTAAGACCCAAACCCAATATTATAAAACAAAATAAAAAAAACTCTAGTTTTTCGATGTCACAATGCAACATTGAAGAAATTCTAATTTAATGTGTCGTCGTGACAATGATTGTCAAATTTTTTGTCACATTGCGATGGTGCTTATCACATACACCTTATTATTAAGCCTAATTGTTATAAACCCAAGCATTTTAAACCTCAATATGAAAGCTAATATTAAAATCAATATTATAAACCTAAACATTAAATGCTAATTATAAACCCTATATATTAAATACCCAATATTATAAACATTAAAACCTATATACTAAAGCTTATATTATAACCGTATTAAGTACTAATATAAATTATAATATTAAACCCTAATTATAAACCTTAATACTATAAACCCAAATATTATAAACCCTAACATTATACCCAAATATTAAAAACACTCATATTATAAGCCTCAAATGCTATAACCCCAAATTTTAAAAATCTTAGCACAACCACATTAGTAATGTGGTTGATATAAATTGTAATGTTATGTAACATTACAACAATATTTTGTCATATTATGACGTCTGATATATTTCTGCCACAAAGTGACAATGTTTGCCATTCGATATAAACACTTGAGATTAATATTAAAAACCCAAGGGATTATTATTATAAACCCTTGTGATTAATATTATGAACACAAGAGATTAATAAACGCAAAGGATTATTAATATTATAATCCTAATTGATTGATAAATTGAAATGCTTAATATTATGAACCTAAGGAATTAATAGTAAAAATCCAAGCAATTAATATTATAAATCATTGGGATTAATAAAGCCAACAAATTAGTATTATAAACCCAAGGCATTAATAAACCCTAAGGATTAATAAAATTATAAACCCAAGGGATTAAGAAACCCAAGGGACTAATATTATAAATCCAAGACATTGATAAACCAAAGGGACTAATAATATTTTAAGTCCACGTCATTAGTCAACCCAACGAATTGACATTACAAACTCTTGGGATTATAAAACCCAAGGGATTAATATTATATACTCAAGGCTTTAATAAACCCAAGGGATCAATAAACCCAAAGGATAAATATTATAAGTTCAACGATTATTAATATTATAAAATGATTGGATCAATAAACCCAAGGATTATAAACCCTATATATTAAATCCTATAGTGTAACCCTATTAAGCCTAATATAAATTGAAATATTAAACCTTAATTATAATTGCTATATATTAAACACCCAATATTATAAAAATTGGTATTAAACCTAATAATATGAACCCTAATATTATAGCCAAATATTAAAAGCCCTCAAATTAAAAGCCCCAAATGTTATAGCCCTAAACGTTATAAATACTAGCACAACCACATTAGTAAATGTGGTTGATATAAATTATTAATATTATAAACTAAATGGATGAGTAAACCAAAGTTTTATAAACCCTATATATTAAATCCTATATTGTAACCATATTAAAGCTAAATAAAAATTGCAATATTAAACCCTAATTATAAACCCTATATATTAAACACCCAATATTATAAACCCCGATATTAAACCCAATAATATAAACCCTAATATTATAAGCCCAAATATTATACATCCTAATATTATACCCAAATGTTAAAAGCCCTCAAATTATAAGCCCCAAATGTTATAAATCCTAGCACAACCACATTAGTAAATGTGGTTGATATAAATTGCAATGTAATGTAACATTGCAAAAATCTGAGTCACACATGACAATGTTTGTCACATTACGACATTCAACATATTTTTTCCATGAAGCGATAACATTTTTCACATTGCGATGTTTGTCACATGGATTCATCATAAACCCAAGGGATTAATAAATCCAAGGTATTAACAACCTTGGTTAATATTAAGCCCAAGGATTAATATTATAAGCTTAATGGATTATAAACCGTGGGATTAATATTATAAAGCCTAATATTAATACATCAAACCGAAAATTGGCAACCATTTCTTACCATGCCTAAGCATGGGTTGACCATTGTTTTCAAACATTGATAATGATGGCTATGGTTCACCAAATATCATCCTGATTAACCATGATTGATATATTTGTCACATGGTTGAATATGACTATATAAACCCAAGGGATTAACAACCTTGGTTGATGATGGTTACTCATGGTTTACCATAGTTTATCATGGTTAACCATGGTTGGTCGTGGTTGGTCATGGTTAACTATGCCTCACCACAAATATCTTGGTTGACTATTTTTTTCTATTTTTGACTAATGTTGTTTACTAATTTTTTAATGTTGCATTGCAACGTTAAATAAATTGCAATCTATTGTAATATTGCGACAATGTTTCTCATATTGTGAAATTGTTTGTAACATTTTGATCATGGTTAGATTTGTGTACCATTCTAGCATCATGTAATATTAATACCATCATTATTTTTATTATTATTATTATTATTATTATCTTTATTAATATTAATAATGTATTTATTATTAATATTATAATCTTGATTGTCAATGATCAAATATGACCTTAGCTAATTATGGTTGAACATCGTTGACTTTGGTTGACCATGGTCAACAATGGTTGACCATTTAAACAATTTTGAACAATGTTTAGTATCAAACTTCATCAAACGTAGTCGAAAATATAAGTCAACCATGTTAGTCAATGTCGTTAACTAATTTTCTAATATCACATTACGATGTTCGATATATCATAATGAAAAGTAAATTCGGATAATTTTTGTGAGACTTCAATATTCGGTAGATTTATATACCATTCAGACGTTATAAAATGATTGACTATTAACATCAATCAATAATATTAATAGGTGATTATGTTTGACCAGAGTTTAAGAGTGTTGATTGCCAAATATAACCAACCATAGTGAAATATAGTCAACCACATTAGTAAATGTGGTTGATTAATTTTTTAATGTTGGATATGACATTGGATAAATTATAGTGTAATGTAACATTGCAACAAGGTGGTTTTTCATATTAAAACCCCAAGGAAGTAATATTAAACACTAGGATAAATATTATAAACCCTAGGATTAATATTAAACCCCATGAATATAAATGCTAAGATTAATATTATAAACCAAAGGGTTTATAAACCTAATGGATTAATATTAAACACAAATATCGATATTATAGTCCCAAGGGATTATAAACCATGGGATTAATATTATAAACCCTAATATTAATACATAAAACCTAAGATTAATAACCATTGTTAGCCATGCCTAAGCATGGGCTAACCATGGTTTTCAAATGTTCATAATGCTAAATATGGTTGACCAAAGATGATCATGATTTACCATAGTTGATCTAGGTTTCCCATGGTTGATGATGATCAACCATGTTATCTCAAGTCAACTATGGTTGGAAATGTTTAACGATGGTGACCATGGTTAACTAGTGTTAGTCATAGTTAACCATAGTCAACCATGGTGATGATAGTTGCTGATGGTTGACCATGGTTAGAGAATGATTGACCATCTGTGACTTTTGTTGAACATTGTTAACTATAATATCTTATTTTTCAAATCCAACATCTAAATGGGTACATGAACATTGCACTGAAGTAATGAAATATTCTATTCTAGAGCCAAGACAACAAGATCTGAGATAAAAGACTAGCTATAAGGTTCTTAGATCCATGCAAATTTTGTTTCAATTTCACAATTTTCTTATGAGTTTTATCATTCCTTCTAATTGGATTAGAAGCTAATTATTTTAGTTCCTTTAAGAAGTATATAGCTTTTATGGTTCATTTAGAATAAGGACCAATCATGATGAACATAATTCCCTTGTTGTTAATGTTCATTGATTGAGGTTGTACCATAATCTCATATTCAAGGAAGGAAATCTAGCCCTCAAAGAATCATATTATTGGTAATCTTATTTTTATAATCTTCAAAATATTGTTTTTGTTATCATAATAGATGATGAAGGAGTATATCAGGGCCTTCCTTACAACAAAATTTTCCCTTTCAACTTCATGCACATTATTTAGTGCTAGAGTAGGAGATTTTATATGGCACTTGGAAGTTTACATACATTAACGGAAGTATCTCTAACTGAAGACAATAATCCAATTATTTCCTTCTATGTTAAACTTCAATAACTCTTTTGACATAAATAGAAATTGTGCCATAATTGGGTCATGAAGAAGATAATTGGTTCGAGAATTGAAAGTAGTTGTAGTTCTCATCATAATGAGAATGAGAATGAAACGGTAATCAACTAAATAGGGACAATATGACTATTTCAAAAAGAGGAGGTTATCTGATATCCTGGAGATGCTTTAAGAATCGAGATTTCTTCTTTAATCCACACACGAACCAATTATTTTCTTCACAACCAATTATGGCACAATTCCTATCTATGTAAAAAGAGTTGTTGAAGTCGAATATAGAAGTAAATAATTGGGTTATTTTCATTTGTGAGGGAGTTTACCGTTGATGTATGTAAACCTCGAAGTACCATATAAAATATCCAACTCTAACACTAAATAATGTGCATGAAGTTGAAAGGGAGACATTTTTTGGAAGGAAGACCTTAATAGGCTAATTCATCATCCAACACGATAAAAATAAAAGTAGTTTGAATATTAAAAACAATATAATTCAGTGAGGGCTAGATTTACAACAAGCTTGTTTTCAAGCAAGCCCACATCTACATATGTTAGCAAGATGATTTTCATAACTAGACGAATTTATTTTATATATATATATATATAATGGGAAGAAACTCAAATGGAGGTGAAACAAAGAGTAGAAATCTCCCCACTCACTACCTTCATTTCTCATTATTGCATGACATCTTGAACACATATTTCTTTACATATGGGCTTATGGCACAACCTAAATCAATGAATATTAACAACAAAGCAATTATGTTCATCATAAATGGCCCTTATTTTAACTAAGCCATAAAATCTCTCTACTTCTTAGGGAATCTAAAATAATTATCTTCCAATATGATCCAAAGGAATAATTCAAACTCATAAGAAAATTTTGAAACTGAAATAAAATGTGCATGGATCTAAGAACCTTATAGAAATTATTTTATCTCAGACCCAAATAGCTTGGATCCATAATACAAGCTTTCATTACTTTGGTGTAATTTTCATGTATTCATTTGCATGTTGGATTTGAAAAATAAGAGATTATAGTTTTGGTTCTTAGCTTCTTGGAACCAATTACTAAAATAACCAATTGAGCATTGAATCAAGAGTCTATATGTGGGAATGAAATTTAGATTAAGCCTATCACAAGAGATCTACTAGTTTTCCTTTAGTGGTCCTAATACAATCCTTCTTGATCAAAATCATAGTAAAGAACATAAACAAAATATAAATTGCAATCCACAAATACACTAATTCGAGAATCAAGGTGTCTCCCTCAAATAGGAAAGTGAACATTGAAACTAAATTTGAATATTATTAAAGGTTTTATTATTTTGATATTTGTAAAATTTGGTTCTATTATTTACTTTCCATAGTTGCTTATATATATCTATATATATATATATATATATATATATATATATATATATATATATATATATTAACTATTTTATCTATATCCCTAATAACTTTTTTTTAGGTAACAAGGAATAGAACAAAGGGACAATTTAGAAGTATGATTGATTCAAGCGAAGGGCACCATATAAGAAATGAAAAATATAGTGAAATATGTTTAGCATAATCAAGGACTAATCAATGCCAACAAAAGGACTATGTAGACAAAAGGAAATGAGAGTGAAGCTTGAAGGTTGAAGAAAATATGTTTCTTAGAGTTATTTCGAAAACAAATTCTTTGTGTTTGGGGAAAAGGAGGAAAGTTGCACCAAGATTGTTATCTAGAATCTAGGATTGCGAACATAAGTATCTTTCCTATTCCTAGTGGTCTGGTCTAGAAAAACGAAAGGAAAAAGGTTATAATGTTTTCCTTAAATAAATTGAACAACGAGATGGGTCCTACGTAGAATCCATCGCAAGCTTCACTCTCATCTTGGATTGTATGATCCAATCCTACCTCTAATCACTGTAATTACAACATGCACATAAAATCAAAAAATTCCAAATATCTATGATATTCATGTAATATTTTCCAATCACTTCTTTCAAGGGATCAACAAAACATTGAAACCTATTCATCATGCAAATTGTACCATGTTTGTTAATGCAAATTTATAGTATTTTTACATGAACAACTTTATATTAAAATTTAACTATCAGCTGAATCATACAAAATCTACATAAACTTCAAAATTAGCATGTATTAAATCATAATAAAGAGTTCTCGATTTAAAATATATCCAAAATTTATATCATTATAAAAGTAAATATATAATAAAAATTTCTCAAATAAAAAAATGTATCAATTCATAATAAAGAGTTTTACTTTAAATATGTCCAAAATTTATATCATCATAAAATTAAATATAGCATAAAAAGATTGCAAAAAAATATTTTCATCAAAGAGAATCACGCTGAAATATATGATCTATCAACCTCCTTGTGCTTTCATTGGAATTAAATTTTAATGTTCTAAAATTAAATTAGAATGTAATCATCAAAACAAAATTATAAAAAGTTTCAAATTCCATGAAATTCCTCATGGTGTTCCCCCTCCATTGCACCCTTGTGATGTTCTCCATGCATTACGCCCTCATGGATAAACTTTACAATAAATGTGCATGTATATATATTTAAAATTTAAAATTTCACATCAAAATGGATAAACTCTCAATATCAAAAAAATCAAGTATCAAAATTTTCAAATTGTCTACAAGATTCATTCCCGGTAACTGACTAAATTATTAGATTCCATGCAATACCTTATGGTACCCCTTGCATTTCTCCCTCCCAGATTCCCTATACAATACATGTACATGCATATATTATAAATATAAATATGTACATGAAACTTCATAAACTCGCAATATTAAAAAAATTGTTACACGGCTTTTTCAAATTGTTTAGATGATGTTATCCCCATTGTTGAATCCATAGCTAAAGTCCCTGGAGAACAAAAACTGTCTCCACAAACCTAAAATTCAAAAAATTTAAAACTGCAAGATAAATCTATCTCATTTTTTAATGAAACTTGCATTTCAATTTATAACAAAACATAAGTGAAATATTCAATACTTGTGACAATCTAGTGTTTGACACATCTCCTAATAGGGAGGAAGAGGGTGGCGGTATGTCGAAAATGTCGAAGGAAATAAGAATCTATTAATATTTAATTATATATACATAATTATTTCTTTTAAAATTATGTCCTCACGATACTAATATAATAATATAATATTAATAATATCACCATGAACTCTTAGACAAAACCTAACATCTCTCAAAATATCTTGATTGGAACCTCAACCTAGGACTGTGATGTTATCAAAAAATTTCTTCAAAATACAAGTTAATTGCAAATGGTGAACATATGATACATTTGTGTTAGATTATATTTGAAAAAGTTAAAAAATTTATGTGAATTGACATTAACACATACATTAAATTACATTAAAATATCCACCCTAACCATTAATACATACTGATCCCAAGCCATCTTCCTCATGACCAATTAGGTCTTGCCAACCATCAAGAAAACCCTTTGTATATGCTTTAAGCTACTCAATATTCATATTATCTATCTCCTCATTGGTTTTATATACAAAATTAGCACATGCATCAAATCATTCTCTTTGATGATATAGACTAACATCAATTCCAGTCAATGAAGTATGGATGTTGTCTATAATGGAATCACTTCCATCTCAGCCAATTTGAGAAGTATCATACATCTCTGACCACAAAGTTACTATACGACGAGGATGAAATACCAAAGGTGGTGGAGGGTGATGCAATTCAGTATCACATAATGCTTCCTTACATTCATAAAATCGACCTGTTCCAGTACCATAATATTCAGATGGAAGGTCATTATAATCGGGTCTCATACAAAAAATAATTTTGCATAAAATAACTTTGTAAAATAAATTGGAAACACATCATTCCATAGTAGCTTTCCATATAATGCAAGGAACCTATCATACAAATGGCTGGATATTTCAGGGTGCTTGAAATATTTCACCTTGAGCATCTTTCTTCTTAGCCTTTCTTTCAAATTAAACATAGTTTTTTCATTTTCTTTTGTAACCCTTTTACTAACCTCAACCCATTTATCAGGACCCATTACTGATTCCTTTCTATGCCTCATCATATATATAAAGTAATCCATGGTTGGTGATGCAGCCATAGGCCACTTAATATTCACTTATGCAGACTTAGTGGAATTAACCCTAGATCTAACCACATCACTAAACCTTTTTAATCAAGAAAAAGCTTATCCATAAGTGGCTCTCGAGTTTTAACTTTTTTTTTATAAACTTTTACCTTTAAACCTTTCCGCACCTTCACCTTGCCTTATCATGTGCATGGCTTCCACTTTAACGAAACTCGTTGACCGTGGTTCTGGGTCCCACATAATTCCTTTATACACACACAACAGATATAACATACATATTTTATGCAATCAACATCGCAAACCTTTAAAAAAAGACTCACGTAAACCCAAACCTTTTTATATATACACAGAACATTCTACTATAGGGTCCACCATACCTTCATCGCAATCGCTTGATCACAAGTTTAAATAGTTTACCATATAATTCTAAACTCTAGGATCAGTGATGAGCACCTATGCACCATCATGACATGTGGCTCCTTCCGTCACATCGCAACTTTCATCCTTTCCACTTCATACTGCAATCAGGACCCTTTTCCTTGCGAAATATTTAACACTAAACCTTAATTCCTGTGAAGTGCACTATTGCGTGGTACTAACACGTCACATCTCTCATCGCATCGCAGATGTCAGAATTTACCGTATCGCATGTTATCCTTCTTACCTTGTGAAATCCTTCACTCTATCTGTTATCTTTTGTGAAGTGCGAAATCGTGACTTGTTTTCCATCTTTATTTCTTCCTCTTTTACCTCTAATCTAATCGTGACCATCTATTAATTTCCATGGAAATCTCTAAGCATTCTCTACCTATGTTCCTTTCTCTACTTTTTTCCGCTATGATGTTCTACAATACAGTCTCCTTTGGGCTACTCTTCCTTTACTCATTTAGATTTCTCCAATGCGGATCTCTATTGAGCTTATCTTTCATCTTTTAAAGTGCTAATCCCTCCTGTTTTATTATGTCTCCTTTAAAACTATTTCTCCTTTGTTTATTCAAGTTTCCTTTAGCGATGTCTCTAGCTTGAATACATAGCACTCTCTGTATTTCTCCTCTTCTTCTAGAATTCATAATTTGTTCTTTATTTGACCTGTACACACATCTATTAGCTCCATATTGGAATCACACATATTCTACCCACCTGTTAAGTATTTTATCACTCAAAAAGACTTTAAACATTCAATTTGAATTCATTCATCATGGTTTATCACATAGAAACCATAAATTCACAATTATGGACCACTCAACACATAAGGGGAATAACACACATATTCACAATGAATTCGATTTCCTCATTCATTAAATAAATGTAAAAATACAAATAAAAACTTGTTTTACAATCTAGCGTTGGCCTGATCTACCTTTACATGGCCCTTTTCTTTTCCTCTCTCTCTATGCCTGTAGGCTTACAAATTCAAATATCCTATCTAAGAATGTTCACTTTTTCCTCCTATTTGTGTCTTTGAGACTTTACAATTATATATAAAAGGTTCTGTAACAATTTTGGTTCAGATCCATAGGTTTCTCAAAAAAATCCTAAAAATCCTCTAAGTCCTCAATTAGTTCCTAAAATATCTTCTTTATCCCTTGAGGATCTCAACATTCAACTAAATCCTAAGTATCCTCCATAAATACATAAAATCATGAACTAATTTTTAATCTAAGATTTACAATATCTCAAACCACACCAATCACTCATCAATCACTCATGTTCTCCTACATTCGAGAACATTTACAAATAGGTTTATGTGGGTTTGCAATGAGGTAAGGTTTGTGGGTCCCGCCAGATTGCATCAGCGGAATTTTAACATTCGGCTAAGTGTTAAGGGTTACAACTTAAAAGTTGTGGGTTGCGGTATGCAAGGAGTTAAACGGTGAGAGGTGCGATATGGTGTGAAGGTAAGAAATAACGAAATGTAAATGTTTGTAGTGGTTTACAATGTGGTAAGGTAGGTGGGTCATGTCAATATCGCATCGGTGGAGATTAACTTATGGTGAAATGTTAAGAGATAAAGGTTGAATGTTGCAAGTGGTGAAGTGCGGGAAAATAGGTAAACTAGATGCTTGCTGGGAGGTCCACACTAGCATCTTAAACATTGAAAACAGAACTTAATACTTGTCCTGATGCACATACTGATGGTGGACTCAGAACATAAGGATAGATCATAACACATGAGTGCTTTAAATAGAATACTTAGGATACAGGGGGTTGTGCAGAAATGGATGGGGATGAGGTAGATATTTGTTTTTTCTTGCTTGTTGGATTTTTGTTTATGTTGTTCAGAATGAAATTGGAAAACCTATTTTCTCAATGAATAGGTTGTGCACAGATTCAAAAGCATAAATTGGGCGAGCATTTGTTTCAAATAAAACCTGTAAGTGAAATTTCCAGTGTGATTACATCCATCATTATATGTCAATCTGTATGTTGGATTTCAACAATCGTATCCCTTTATATCAGTAATAAGAATGGGAATGTTTCAAAAGAAGGGAAAAGAAAACCTTGGTCCTGTATCAGAACAAGTGCCATTAAACTGTGAGCAACATATTATTGACCTGGATAGCAATATTCTATTGTTCGCAATCAGGCGTGTATCGACTCCCTGATACTTAGAATTGATTTTTTAGAGGATCTATCAAAAGGGTTTTATTGGAAATGGTTGGCATAAATGGTAAAGATGATGCTTACTTCTAACTTGAGATTTTCAATACAATTTATTTTCTCTAAAACAATGTATAATTTTATCTATCAGAAATCACTCACAACATTCTAACAAAATGGAAAAAATATAATACAAATGAGATAACATCCATGACCATATGATGCAGGGGCATTTGACACTAGCCCGCAATGTAGGAGGATTGTCCACATGTTGTGGCTAGGAGGGTTTGAAATTATTCAAAATTGTAACAACAAGGTGTCAATACCTTAGCTGTCTGTTGCATTTAGAACAGTTAGCGTCAGTTAGTAACTGTAGAAGTCGAATAGTTTTGGTTTGTGTCCATCTATTCAGTTTCCACTGTTAGAATATTATGTAATTAGTCTTTTATGTTAAAGGAAAAAAACGGTCCTTAAAGGAATCGAAGAGTCATGTAATTGATTATAAATTGTAACCCCGGATAGTTTGAAAAGGGCGGGATTTTGTAATGAGCTACAGAAGTGAGAAGCATTGTCTCTATTGAATAATTTTCGAGCTCATTGAGCACCTGTTCGAATAAAACTGAGTATTTGTGGATATCTGTGTGTTATTGGCAATCTCCCGAAGGAATCATTCCTTTGTTTGTGAATTATGTGCATTTAATTGATATTAGTAAAGTGCCGGTCTCTGTGTGGTTCTGAAGGTCTTTTTTTATATGTATAATGTGGGTAACACTGTGTGAAATTCCCGTAGCTTCTCTGCCTGTCTTCAATGTTATGTTCGGTGGTTGAATTGAATGTGCTCATTTTGTTTTGGAGAAGGCCGAATAGGACTCTATCGAGGAGTGAAACCATTATCATCCTCTGTTTGCCCGAAGAATAGTGTGTCTTTTTCAAAACAATAACCCTGCCTGATGGAGTTAATAACATTGTTTTGTTATTAACGGAGCAATAATGTTTGTGATACTTAACCCTGGAGTTAATGTGAAGAGTTGCAGTGGAGAAAGGTGTTTACTACGGTGAGAATCGGTGTCAAGCACTTTTCAAATACTGGGAGCGGTTTTGTGAACCCAATACAACCCATTTCGCACCGCTTTTGGCTCGAGGTGAAACAACCCAAAAAAAATCCGATCCAATCCTTTTGTGCCACGTCACAGGGCTAATACCGCCCATTTCACATTATTTGGAACGCTAACTGTTCGCTCAAGAAAAAACGCGAGAGAAGTCAACAACGTCTAATCTAGAGGGTGATCGATCCGACAACATTTGCGTGGAGAGGTGCACGGAATATAAGTCAAGGTATGAACCATCAATTTTATGTTTATTTCACGTTTATTTAGTACGTTGGATGTGTGGGGCCCGTGAACCACCATGTAATATGAAATGTTGTGTTAATGTTATAAAACATGGTTGAATGTTATAAGCGCTGGTGTATACGTTTAAAGGTGTCAGAACCTTTTTATAGTATTAAGTGCTAAGGTCCGAATTATGAACGTGTTTCATTATATTTTTCCTTCGGGGGTTGGTTAAAGAGCTTTTTGTGTTGGGTTAATTACCATTCAGTACATATGCAAAGGAAAGGCTCCAAATATATGTAAATCACTTTATAAACGATGGACCAAGGTTATAATACAAGACATATATATTATAGTTATCAGCACGCAATTAAAAATACAAAAGGCTCTATTGTTTGGGGTTTACAAAAGGACTGTCTAATACATTCATTAATCAATTTCCAAGAAATTTATAAATGAATCAAAAAGAAGAAAATGAATTAGACTTCCTTGGTTGAGTAGAAGCCTGTATTGAGTGAAATTTTTGACACGGAGAGAGACCAGCTCTACTTAGCACCTGGATTCAAAATATTTGCTGTCACCATAAGTGTACTGTGACAACTCATTCAAATTCTAGCATGGTTTGCTAAAGAATTTCATATGGTAGCCTGTGGAGCCCATTGTATCTAATTAGAGAAAACCAAGATCATCTACAAGAGAAATGCAATGCCTCTCTTTCATAGGAAAGACATTCCTAGCATAAGACATGTCATGCAACCACCCCTCATGTACAACAATGAGTAATCTTAATTATTGTACATATTTAAATAAAATACATTTCTTGTCAAAATAAAATACCTTTCTAGTCAAAAAAGAATATTCTAATATGCTACGGGTACGATGACCACAAGCTAGTGGCTTCTTTTGATGAAAAAGGAAGAGGCAATAAAAAAGTATCCTCTGCTCACCAGTAATGAATAAATAAAAAAATTCATTTATCATAATCATAGTCTATATCAAAGCCTCTTTCCCAATCCAACCCAAAAGAAACTCTTAACTGAAACTTGATCAATGGATACATTAGGAGCTTCACAGTGATCAAATGTAAGAATATGTGTGCCTAATAAGCATGGAGTTACCTTTAAACCAAATCTTTGGTGGCTAAAAATCCACGCTTAGAAAAACTAAAGAAAGTCTTCCCAAACTTCCAGAGAAACATTGAAACACAGTCAATGAAAAAGAAACATACGAATAGAAATATGTTGTTGTTCACATTTCCCAATCACGACCACGTTAAGAAAAATTGAAGACTTTCCTTGAACCAATTAGGCGTTGACGTCAGACTTCAAGAACAAAAAAATGATATCATCAGCACCACATGTCACATATTGTAGAGAGATCAAGAGTAGTAAATGCATACTAAACCCTTCAAATCTTCAATAATATACAAAGCACCTTATCAATACATTGTCATTGCAATCAAGCCACCTTATTGTTTCATCTTCATCATTATAAAGCTTACAACTCCCATGAAAATTAGGGCACGGAACAAACCTCAAATCCCCGTAGCCATCACAAACCCTAATGAAACTCATAACGGAAAAAATTCGAAATACTTATCCAACTCACCTTCTTTGTGCAGCTATATAATCCTATATGCTCCACCAATGCATCCCCTCTTATAAAAAACATGTTCATGCTGTTATGCTTAGTCCCCAACAATCTCTGCAACTTATGGAAATACTCGGAACACAGAGACATTCCTTTCGTCCACAAAAATCCTAAAACCCTAAAGAATTAACCTAACATAAAAGAAATCCCCATAGGTCTTTCTCATTGCCCTAAAGCTGGTAAAATACAAAACCAGCCTGTATTTTCCTCTACCTCCAGGGGAGCCCTTAACTTGCCGAAACCCTGGTTTTCGAAATCTGGTGTTCTAGAGGGCTCCAATAAAAGAATTGTGGTTTTTTTAATAGGCCTTAGAAAACCAGTACACTAAAACCTGCTACTACTAGCAGAGACGAGACTCTAGCTCATTGATACTCCTAAGGGTTCTAGAAACCAAAACTGTTGAACAGGGCAAAAGCTCGTCAATGAATTTGGTAGTGATCATGTTCAAAATTCCGTTGATATGTGAGTTTTGGCCCAAAACTCGATAACGTTCCTGGTGGCTAGATAGATGGAAAATTTTTATTTCTGGGAGAGATAAACAAATGCTAAAATCTGATTAGTTGGAAGGGTGAAATCCAAAGCTTCTCTTTAGCTAAGATGAATAGTGTTTGCCCACCACAAGCCAACAAAGAAAATTCCTTTCAGCGTAACTAATTCAATATTATATTATTTTTATTAAAAAAAAAAGAAAAATGGAAAATCAATAAATTAATCGTTAATTTATTTGTATTAGATTAATTGTTAATGTAATTATATTTTTATTAAATTTATAGAAAATTATTGAGTATTATATTATTTTAATTAAAGAAAAGTAAAAATGGAAAGGCAATACATTAATGGTTAATGTGATTATATTAGATTAATTGTTAATGTAATTGTATTTCTATTGAAAATTTATATTAAAGAAAAAAAATCATAAACTCTATGGTATTTAATATGTGTTGTTATAGACTCTTATCATTCCACATTATAGATAAAATACCCAAGGAAAAGAAAAGAGAAGGAAACCATTAGCTATGCTATTTAATATTTGATATGTGCTATTTAATATTTGATATGTGTTGTTATTGACTCTTACCAATTCCACATTATAGATAGACTAAACAAAAAAACAAAAAATCATTTGCTATCTGCTATTTAATATTGGTGGTGCATAGACTATTATCAATGCTTTCCCGATTTAAAGTTGGCTTTTAAAGGAATATTTTTTAATTTTATTTTCATGTAGGTCAAAGGAGATATATAACTTTTTTTTAAATTTAACATAAAATAATATTATTATAATAAATAGTTTAATGATGATTTTTAATTAAAATAGTTTAAAATTTAATTGAAAATAAATTATTTAAATATTTATTTTAAATAATTTTTTTTTTAATTATATAAATAGATGTAAAGTGAAACGCATTCATATAAATTAAATTTCGTCTTGTCTTGATGATGAACCACACTAGCTGGTTCGAAACGTGTCGACCAAATTTACTTTGATGTGATTTTTACCGAAAGATTTTACTCATAGAGAAAATAACTGTTAAAACACTTTTTTTTACTATGCATTTAAAGTTAGGCCAAAAAATTTTGTCATCCATAATGTAGACGAATGCCTTTCGGATTATTAGGATTTGTTCGACTTTTCGAACCAACTAATGTTGTTTACCCTCAGGAAAAAGTTGAGAAACTAATCGATTTTGATGAATAAATAGTGGAGATGCATCATTGCCTAGAAATAGCTATTAAGAATCAGTTGTTAATAACTATCCCTTAAGACTAGATATTAAGAACTAGCCATTAGAAAATTAGTTAAGAATTAATATTAAATAATAAATTTATTAATTATAAAAAATAAACAAAAAAATTATTAAAAATATGGTTAAGGAATTTTTATATAAATTATTATTAAGTAACATAAAGAAATACATCATATTTAATTAAATTAAATATAATAGGAATTAGGGAGTGGTAAAATTTTTATTTAAATTATTTAGGGAGATAATAAATAAGATTTAACAAAATAAGAAAAATAATAAAAATAAAACAAACCAAGGACAAAAAAAAAATTATATATATATATATATACAAAATTTCCTAGCGAGAGCTGTAGTCTAAATCTTACTTAATTTCCAACCATCATCAGCATGCCTTTCAAATTCATTTGCACTATTTATTCATCAAGATCGATAAATTTCTCCACCTTTTTTTGATGATGAACCACATTAGTTGGTTCGAAAAGTCGACTAAATACTAATGACGTGATTAATCTAAAAGACATTCATCTACATTTAATGTTGTTAAAATAATGCATTTAAAGTTGTTAAAATAAATAAATAAATAAAAATATAAAAATTAATCATATTATAACTTTATTTAAATAGTAATACTAATTATTATTGAAAAACAAGAAAACTTTTGGTTAAAATCACATTATCAGAGTTTTGTCTACGCTTTTCATACCATTTCATGTGGCTCATTATCAAGACAAGATAAATAAAAAGGTCTTGGCATCAATTTAAATAGATGAAGGGACCTAGTTCTGAATCTTGTCATGAAGATGAACCACACTAGATGGTTCGAACGGGGTCGACCAAACTCTGATAATGTGATTTTTATGGAAAGTTTTCTTTCTTTTCATGATATGGATCGAAGTCTAAATTTAATTACTAATTATTTTATTAAAATTAATTAGTGTATAAGTTAAACATATATATACATTTTTTTTTAAAAACATGTAATAAGATTTGTAATCATAGATATTCACAACCAATTTATGATGGGTATTTTTAATATGTAAATAGGTTGTGTTACAATACTAGGATTCAATACCATGGTTTATCAATACTACAAGTCCAAAAAATGGTAATTCATTTCATATGACATTTTTTTAATTAATGAATTTAATTAAAGCGGGATAAATGCATAACTACTTTGAAAATAAATCTTACCCTTTGAGTTGTGTGTACTACAAAAAAAAAAATTAGAATATTTATGGAGGTTAAATGCCTACCTATTATCTAATAATTATCTATCTAATAATTATTGATAATTAAATAAAAATTCTAGAAACCTTATTACAAAAAGGACATGTTTATCAACTTAAATACTTTAATAGTCAATCAATTGTATTGGAATGCATTCTGTAATCCATAAAAAAGAAATCTTACACACTAATTTGGTGTTTGGTCATAACGCTGAATAAAATATTATATATATATATATATATATATATATATATATATGTGTGTGTGTGTGTGTGTGTGTGTGTGTGTGTGTGTGTGTGTGTGTGTGTGTGTGTGTGTGAGAGAGAGTGAGTGAGATTTTGAAATATGTTATTGAGTAATAGTTTTGTTAATTTTTATTATCAAATTTCTCTCATTTATATGTATGGATTTATAAGTTAAAATATATATATATATATATCGGGTAGATAGGAAATTTTCACAATTCAATGGGAAAAGTCTTAATTCATTCTTTAAAATAGTCTTTGTTGTTTATATAAGGTGATTTTAAAATATTTTATTAAACAAAATATTTTTTAATCATTATCATTAATTAAAGAAAGAAAAGTGTACAGATGAACTTTTCACATTTCAATTTGAAGAAGATGTGTACTTCTTTTCTTATTTGATAGGGAAGAAGTTGTTTAATTTTTAGTTGAAATGTGGCATTCAAGAAAATATTAAATAGATATGTTTTAGCAAAAGGTTTATGTAGTTTATATAAGGATCAAATTTGTTGAGATGCAAATCATTTTTATAGTATAAAACTAAGAAAAATTGATACTCTCAAGACTTGAGAGATTATATTTATTGAAAATATACTTGAGATGATCAAATCACTTCATAATAATAGAGAAAAATTGTTTAATTGTTTGCATTATGTTCTAGATTAGTATTATTACCTATTTTGTAGAAAATTGTTGTGATCTCATAAAAATAATGTAATAATTTATATTTGTTATGTTTGAGAGCATTTGAACCCACTGGTGTGTTGGAATTTAATTCCAACTGCCATGCACAGCAGCAGGACGACAGACTTCAACGCAGATGGGATTGGCAAGACAACAACTTTAATTGCTGATGGAAATTCAAAGGATAGCGGCAGCAACAACAAATCTCCACATTCGATCTTCACGCAACCAGTCTCTTCTGCACTTAAAAAAATTCAACCACCAGTAGTGAATTCCACACCAAACACATTTAATTTAATTTAAGTTTGTAGTCAAAACACAGCAAGCAATTCCGGAGGGGCAGCAAACTGGAGCAGCAAGGGGAAAGGAGAACCCCCAGAATGAGTTATGTCAACCATATTTTGAGACCCACCAAAGTATTAAGGGAAGAAGGTTTTTAAACCTTAGAATAATTTTAATGTCTTTCGACTTTTTTTTTTTTTTCAGGCATATGTTTTATTTTATTTTTTTAACGTTGGTTAATTTATTTTTACCACAGTACATTGTTTTTAACTTTGGTTAAAATGTGTAATGTAAAAATGTCATGAGCATATTATAGTTGACTGTGTAGTAAAAAAAAAAAACCCCGAAGGCAGAAACAGAGATACAAAGAAAAAAGAAGACAGAGAGCAGCAAGCTGTGTTTGGAAGCAGCGTATGCCAAAGAAGTTGAACGATGTGTTTTGTAGCAGCATATGCCAGAAGTTGAAGCACTGTGTTTTGTAACAGAAATTTTTTTTTTGTAATCCAGAGCAATAGAAGTTCTGAAGACAATCAAATTTTGTAATAAATTTTTATAGTTAATGGAATAGAAAGTGTTTATGCAATCTCTGTCTGGCAGTAAGCAAATTTTTTTTAATTCTCTGTGTTTGAAGGAGAGTATTATTCTCTCTGCATTTGTTTTGGAATTATCAGAAAGTCCAACATGGTATCGGAGCTAATCCAGGCTCTTTGAAGGTGTCAAAGAAGCTGAAGGAAAAGGTATTTGTTGTAGTAGTTCACCAGTAGAACTCCAGCAAGCCCAGCAGAAGTATAGTCCAGGTATGTCTAAAAAAAAACAGAGTTATTGTTTTGTTTAAAAGAGCAGTCCTCAGAGATAAAGTTTTTTCTTCTAAAGAAGGAAAGACAGTTTGTTTGAAAAACAAAGTCACGTTTATTTCAAAGTTAAGTCTATAAGCAATGGTTGGACCAAGCACTAGTATGAGTATTGGAAATACTCAGCTTCCCCAATTTAATGCGAAGAACTATGATTATTGGGCCATTACCATGAGAGCCCTGTTTGCCTCCCAAGACTTATGGCAATTTGTTGAAGAAAGTTTTGAAGAACCAGTTGATGAACAAGAGTATAATGCCTTAACACAGGTAGAGAAAGATCTGCTGAAGAGCAATAGAAAGAAGGAATCTAAAGCCCTCTTCTATCTCTATCAAGCAGTACATGAGAGTGTGTTTCCAATGATAGCAGCAGCTAAGACATCCAAGGATGCATGGGATACTCTGAAAGTAGACTATCAAGGTATGGAGAAAGTGAAGACAGCAAAAATACAATTGCTGAGGAGAGATTTTGAAACTCTTTGCATGAAGGAGTCTGATAACATAGACTCATTCTTCACACATGTGATTGGGATGGTAAATCAGATAAGGTCTCATGGAGAGACACTTGAGGAAAGAAGGATTGTGGAGAAACTATTGAGGAGCCTACCCTCAATGTTTGATGTTATTGTAACCACTATTGAAGAGACAAAGGATCTCTCGAAGTTTACAGTAGATGAACTTCATGCATCATTGATGACTCATGAACAGAGATTGGGAAGATCAGTAAACCCATATCTAGAGCATGCCTTCAAGACCCAGATGCCTTTTGGAAGAGGAAGAGGTCAAGGCAGAGGAAGAGGAAGAGGCAAAAGCTAAAACAGAGAAGGAAGAAACAGCTCTTCACATTCACATGGAAGGAGCGACCGTCAGAATCAAAGCCACAGCCAAAGAAGCAGCCAGCAAGGTGGACGCCAACATGCTGAAGGAAAAAGGTATGAAAAATCCAATGTCCAATGTCATTATTGCAAAAAATATGGGCACTATGCCAATTAATGTAGGAAAAAGAAAAATGACATGAATAATAGGCAGAATGCTAATGTAGCAAGAGAATAAAAGAACCCAAGGAATGTGCTGTTAACATGTAATGTAGCACAAGATAGGCAAGATGATGTATGGTTCTTAGATTCAGGCTGCAGTAATCACATGACTAGAAACATAGCAATGTTTGCCAATATTGATGAAGAAGTTAAATTTGAAGTAACAACAGGAACTGATACTAAGATATATGTCAAGGGAAAAGGCAGAGTTAGTATACATGCAAGAAATGGTGAGCAGAAATTTGTTCCAGATGTGTACTATGTTCCTGGCTTGAAGTGTAATCTTTTGAGCATTGGGCAGCTTGTAAACAAAGGTTACAATGTAGTTTTTAAAAATGATGTGTGCACAATAATGGATATACCTCCAAGAAAGAAGATTATTGCTGAAATACAAATGACCAGCAATAGAATGTTTCCACTCAAGCTCAATACAGACTTGAAGGGAAAAGGGAAGAATGTAGCAACTGTAACTCAAGAGGTCTTTTAGAAGGAAGTGAAAGATGAGAATTGGTTATGGCACTTGAGATTTGGACATCTAAATTTCGGAGGTCTGAATTTGATGCATAGAAAATGAATGGCAAGAGGACTACCATTGATAGAGAAACTGGATAGCCTATGTGAAGGCTGCATCTTGGGCAAAAAACACTGAGAAAACTTTCCATCAGGAAAGAGCATAAGGGCGAAAGCACCCTTAGAAACTATTCATTCATATTTATGTGGGCCGATGCAAACAGCATTAGTTTTAGGCAGCAATTACATGTTGACCTTCATTGATGATTTCACAAGGAAAGTATGGGTTTATTTCTTGAAATATAAAAGTGAAGTCTTTGAAAAAAATTCCATTTTAAAGCTCTAGTAGAGAAACAAAGTGGGTAGCATATCAAAGTTCTTAGAACTGATAGAGGAGGTGAGTATATCTCAAAATATTTTCTACGTTTTTGCAGAGAAAATGACATACACAAGCAGTTTACAACTCGGTACACACCACAACAAAATGGTGTTGCTGAAAGGAAGAATCGAACCATAATGAAAATGGTGAGAAGTATGTTGAAGGCAAAACACTTGCCAAATGAGTATTGGGCAGAAGCTACAAATTTTGTTGTGTATATTTTAAATATATGCCCAACAAAATCTGTAATGAACAGAGTTCCAAAAGAAGCGTGGAGTGGCAAAAAATAGGGAGTCACCCACATGAGAGTTTTTGGGTGTGTGGCTTATGCATACATTCCAGATCAGTTGAGGAAGTAGTTGGAAAGTAAGGGGGAGAAGTGTATCTTCCTTGGATATTGTGAAGATTCCAAGGGATATAGATTGTATAACCCATCCATAAAGAAATTTGTTATAAGTAGAGATGTGCAGTTCATTTAAGAGGGAGCATGGGATGGAAGCATTGAGAAAACAATCAATGTCAAAAGTTGTTTTTCTCATGATGAAGATGAGGAAAATGTGGCTGAAAATAATACCTCATCGGAACCACCACCTCCACCAACACAAGGACAACAAGGGACACCTCAAGCAGGAGTAAGAACACCCTTGAGAAGAAATGAAAGTGCTTCTCCAAGCACACAAAATGGAGTAGATTTGAGTGCTACTTCAAGCACAACTACACCAAATGAGAGAGGAACCAAATTGAAAAATTTAAATGAAATTTATGAACAAGAGACAACAAATGAAGGTATGAATTTCTTATTTACTTTTTTTTGTCATGTTGATGATCCTATTCATTTTCAAGAAGTAATAAAAGATAGAAAATGGGTAGAAGCCATGGATGAAGAAATTAATGTAATAGAGAAGAACAAAACATGGGATTTGGTTGAACTCCCAAATGGTAAGGAAGTCATTGGAGTTAAATGGGTCTACAAGACGAAAAACAATGCTGAAGGTAAAATTGAAATACACAAGGCCAGACTTGTTGTCAAAGGATATAAGCAGCAACATGGAAGAGACTATGAGGAAACATTTGCACCAGTTGCAAGAATGGAAATAGTGAGAGCCATGTTGTCCATAAAAACACAAAACAAATGGAAGGTATACCAAATGGATGTAAAGTCAGCATTTTTAAATGGAGTGTTAATGGAAGAGATTTATGTTGAACAACCTCTAGGCTACGAGAAAAAGGGCCAAGAGCACAAAGTTTGCAGATTGAAAAAAGCTCTTTATGGGCTGAAGCAAGCACCAAGAGCATGGTACAGTAGGATAGATTCCTATCTACTGGAAAATGGGTTTGAGAAATGTGAAGGAGAACCCATATTATACATCAAGGAGAAAGATGGTAAGATGCTCATTGTTGTTTTGTATGTTGATGATGCGATGTTCACAGGTAATGATAATTACCTCATTGAAAATTTTAAAACAGTCATGAAAGATGAATTTGAAATTATTGATACGGGATTGCTGAGATACTTCTTAGGAATATAAGTAGAACAAAATGAAAATGGAATTTTTATCTCTCAAGCAAAGTATGTGAATGAAATTTTGGCAAGATTTAATATGCAAGAGTGCAAGGCAGCAATTACACCCACGGTAATGGGATTGAAACTCAGCAAAGAGGACAGCAGCAAGGAATTTGATCATATTTTGTACAAGAGCATAGTTGGCAGCCTTATGTATTTGACTGCAACTAGGCCTGATATAATGCATGCTATTAGTTTGATTTCCAGATTTATGGAAAGGCCAAGAGAGACAAATTGGCAAGCAGCAAAGAGAATTATGAGGTATGTAAAAGGAACTAAGAGGTATGGTATTTTGTATACTACTTCAGAAAATTCAGAATTAATTGGTTATACTGATAGTGATTGAGCTGGAAGCATTGATGACTGAAAAAGTACTTCTGCTTATGTTTTTCATATGGGTTTAGGAGCCATTTCATGGGCTTCTAAGAAAAAACCTATTGTAGCATTATCTACAGCAGAGGCAGAGTATGTGGCAACTACAACAGCAGCGTGTCAAGTAGTGTGGATGAGAAGAATGTTGAGAATTTTATGCCAAGAACAAGTAAAAGGGACAGTGATTTATTGTGACAATAGCTCAGCTATTGCATTGTCAAAGAATTTTGTGTTTCACAAAAGAATGAAACACATAGATGCCAAGTATCACTACATCAGAGAATTAGTGAACAATGGAGAAATAATTTTAAAACATTGCAGAATAGAGAAGCAATTTGCAGACATACTGACAAAGTCATTGGGGCAGAAAAATTTTAATTACTTGAGAAAATGTTTGGGCATGGAAGAAAACCTAGCAATTGAAATTAAGGGGGAGTGTTGGAATTTAATTTCAAGTGCCATGCACAACAGCAAGATGACGGACTTCAACGCAGATGGGATTGGCAAGACAGCAAGTTTAATTGGTGATGGAAATTCAAAGGACAGCAGCAGCAGCAAAAAATCTCCACATTCGATCTTCACGCAACCAGTCTCTTATGCACTTAAAAAAAAATCAACCACCAGCAGTAAATTCCGCACCAACTATATTTAATTTAATTTAAGTTTGCAGCCAACACACAGCAAGCAATTCCAGAGGGTCAAAAAACTAGAGCAGCAAGGGGAAAGGAGAACCCCCGGAATGAGTTACGTCAACCATATTTTGGGACCCAACAAAGTATTAAGGGAAGAATGTTTTTAACCTTAGAATAAGTTTAATGTCTTTTGACTTTTTTTTATTTCACGCATATGTTTTATTTTATTTTTTTAACGTTGGTTAATTTATTTTTACCATAGTACATTGTTTTTAACTTTTGTTAAAATGTGTAATGTAAAAATGTCGCGAGCATATTAGAGCTGACTGTGTAGTAAAAACAAAAAAAGGCTGTGTTTGGAAGCAGCGCATGCCAAAGGAGCTGAACGTTGTATTTTGTAGCAGCATACGCCAGAAGTTGAAGAGCTGTGTTTTGTAGCAGCAGAATTTTTTTTGTAATCAATAACAACAGAAGTTCTGAAGACAATCAAATTTTGTAATAGATTTTTACAGTTAATGGAATAGAAAGTGTTTATGCAATCTCTGTCTGGCAGTAAGAATTTTTTTTTTTAATTCTCTGTGTTTGAAAGAGAGTATTATTCTCTCTACATTTGTTCTGGAATTATCAAAAATTCCAACCTGGTGTAGTTGTTGATTCGATGGGGAGTGCACATCTTCTTCTTTTCTTTTCTTTTTTCTCACAACTATTTTGAGAGTGCATTCCAGTGATTAGAATCGTTCTTGTGCTATCATGTTTTGCAGTGATCAGAAAGTGAAATTTTTTTAATTGTTTTAATTGAACAAGAGGCTGAGAGAAAGATTGGCAAGAGGCTAAGAAGAAGCAACCATACTCATAGGACAAATTTCTAAAAAGAATGTAAACATTATCATATACTCATAGGACAAATTTCTAAAAATAATGTAAACATTATCATATACATTGACAAACAAATGATAAGTAATGAATACTTCATCCCAAATTGTTTTTTAAAGAATTTATCAGTATATTTAAACTTGCATACAATTACATACAATATTTCTTTTCTTTAATCCAATTAACAATTAAGCTTTTTATATCAAGTTGGGCATAAAAAGGGGGAAACAACATAATACAAAAGAGATATCCCAAACCAAAGAAATAAAATTACAACCATGCTGATAGGAAAATTTTCTAAAAAAATGTAAACATTGTGATATACGTGGACAAAAAAATCATAATTATTGAATATTTCATCGAGAATTGTGTCAAAAATGGTTATGATAAGTATTGAATACTTCATCCACATTTCTGCCAAAAATGGTTATGATAATTATTGAATACTTCCTCCACAATTGTGTCAAAAATGGTTGAACTTTAATAACTTGCAAATGACAAGAGGTAAGATGGAGATTATAAAGATATAAGAGAGCTCTCATGTTAATGAAATACTTATTTATATTGAAGTGCAAGATCCGAGGGGAAGTGGAGAAAGAAACACACTCTTCTAGATGATAATTCAAGTGAATAAGGAAAAAGTTAAATGTTTTTTTTTCATAGGAGTTCTCAATACAATCTAATTTTTACATATTTCGTTAATGGATTTGGATTGGAAACATATGAACATCCACATCCATGTTCATTTGGTTCTTCAGATAACATTTGATGGTTGCATTGGGGGAATCACTATGCAATATAAAATTTAGTTTCACATAAATCTTCATTTTGCTAATACAATTTGACATAGATAGTGTTTTTGTTAATACGGTGGAATGTCATCTAACAACACTAATTTTCATTGACCCTAAGACTAATATTTCGAATATGATTTAAACATGGCCTTGAAAGAAAGTTTAAGAGATATTGTGGGACCTAAAATTTTTCCAAATGGGGGTGTTGTGATCCAAAAAGAGTAAATAAGAACTAAGAATCATATTTACAGCATAAGAACTAAAGATTGGCTAAGTGGGGATGGCACAAAAAATTATGTTTCATAATTTAAAATCCAATAATCCATGTAATCAGTAACATGTCCATTCATATGTTTTTGCATTCAATGTGAGATTATGCACCCCATAGGTTTACATTGATTATGTACCCTTACATGTATCACAACCAGAAATTTTCATTCCATATTCATGGCTTCTCCTTTCAGCATTCTTTTTCACCTCATGGTGCACTTGCTACTATATAGAAAGGAGAATACAAATCATTGATATTCATATGATTATTAATATGTAATATCGAAAAGACACCAACAAGCTTACTATTTACACTCCAGAAATGCCAAAGAGTATCTAGAATGACAACGGCCCATCGCGAGATTATATATATATATATATATATATATATACTTACTACATCCATACCATAAATTATAACATACCAAAGAGCCTCAAATTCCTCTGTACTCGAACGATCAACTCATATCTCAAATGATGGACTCATACCTCAGATGACAGTGCAATGGAATGAAGGGGGGAAATTGGAGCTGAATATTAGGGTTAGGCTTACAGTAATAACATGTGAAATAATCACCAATCATTGAGGAGATAACATGAATGCCGACTTGTGTGGACAATGTATGTCAAATTTATTTTCTTCTTGCCACAAATGGTGCACTGGGGCTTCACCTGAAGGTAATGAGAAGTCAGAGAATTCCAGAAATCCTACAACACTATGTTGATGTTTTATACTCCAAACACTGCACAAGTAGTGATCGATATGAAGACCGTTGTTGCAAAGACCATTCTTAAGAGTATGGGTTGTCTTAACCAATTGTTTTGGAAAATATAAAAGCTAAAAATTGAAATATTCCAAGGTTTTCTATCTAAAATTTGGTAGGCTTTGGAGCATTGGTGTCCTTTGTGTTCGTATCATAACTTCCTGTCCATGTACAATATTGATGTTGATGTTTGGGAGTCAAATTCATTTTAATAACTATGGAATTATTAGTGGTTTAACACCTATTTGAGGGGCGGAAATTCATAAATTTTTGAAAAGTTGAATTTTATCTAAAATATTAAAATAGTATAAAATTTTCAAACGCATCCAAATTCTTCTGCAAAAGAGGTGAAGTGCAAAGTAGAATTGCAAGAAGATGCAGGTACTCATGATAATATTACGAGATACAGGAATCCAAAATTGACAAAATATTTAAGGACCGATAGATAAATGTCACTATGCAAACTATATTCTATTAAACAAATAGAGTTACATATATACATGAGGAATTGTCTCAAGATAGGGAAGTTATCTTGGACGCACAATAAGTTGGTCGAGAGAATATCTCAACCTCACACCAAACTAGGAACTTAGTTTTAGGTAACCTATGGAATAGGAACAGACTCTATACATAGAGAATCACAACTGAAGACAAGTAGGAACTACACATTCCAACACACCCCCTTAATGACTACTTGTCTCAATATCCATCTGCAAAATGTACATCTGGTCCTGTTTGGTAATTACACTAGTTATATTTGGTAATTACACTTTGTATCTTGTTCATGCTATTGTCGATGTCCATATAAAGGAACAACCATCTATCGAAATGCATGGGTTCCCAACCACTGCAACCGCTAGTCCACTAGGAAGTCCTTCACATACATGGTTCATCCAACCTCTCGATGAACTCCCCCTAGATATAAAATTTCACCTCATGGAGTCTCAAACCAATACGACCCACCCAAGTGTATCCATCCTACACGACACACTCTTGCAGAGTGTTAAAACTCTCTAACAGAGGGAACATATAACAAAGGGGTATGCATGCCTCTCTGGGTCTTACAGCACATACAAACAATAAATGACATGTAGATTTTCTCTAATTACAAATTGTGACTCATACTCTACCATGGACATGAGTCTATTCTACAAACATAAACAAACTTGGACTACATCATTCATATGCTATAACACACCACTACTTTGGCTTTGGACTTTGAGTCTTTGGCATCTTCATTTTTTACTTTTCCATGCCGGTCTGCAAAGTCTAGTTGTGGTTAAACATAAGAAAAAGATGTGTCGACATCCATATAAAGGACCAACCATCCTCCGGAATGCATGGGTACCAACCGTTGCAACTGCTAGTCTCGTAGGATGTCCTTCGCATACATGTTTCTGTAAACCATTATCACTACATACATGTACCTGTATCTACATATCCCCCTCCAACGTGGATTTTATCGGATGTCTCGTAACCATGCTAAAAAAGTGTCTGAATGGATTAATATAAATTCCACTAGTCAGCTCCTCTCTATTGCAGAGGGCAGTGATCAATGACTCAGCACTCAGGTAGGCAGCATAGATTTCTCCTCTAGGTAGGTAGGCATGGAGGCAGCACTCCTCCTCACACAACAACTCTTCTCTGGCATGGACCTATTTTGAGTCCACTTCACTGTTACATGTGGTTTCTGGATGACCAAAAACCGACACTATAAAATGGTTTCTGGCTGACCACGAACATGTAATTACAAAGTGGTTTTAAGATTACCACGAAATTTACAAGGATACACATGCCTACACGGTTTACAATACAACTCCAACTCTTGGAGTTATCAAGTCCATACTTTACAAAGACCACTACAAAAAAGCATCCTGGACTTGCTTACAATTTAAAATGTGTGAATCATAATACAACATGTTATTGAGTCTATTCCAAGAAACTCACACAAAACAAACTTTCACTTTCGTTGTTCATCATAATCGAGGTTGCTGCTTCTTCACCTCATCTTTTCATTGTTCATATCTTGGACATCTTTGTCAAATAAATTCTTGGAAGTCCATGCCTAACTTGTCATTTGTTAGAGTCGTGAATTCTCACAAATTAATTTTACCTAAATTGAGTTAGCTAGGCTCAATAAGGGTCAATAATTTTAAACAAGATTCCAAAAAACCAAATAAACTTTTCAAATTAACAAGAAAATCAAATTTCTCTGTCTATGCCCAAACATGACTATTTAACAAACATAACAGCAACCATTCTTCTCCAACAATACCTCTGAGGGGTCCATTGATAAAGAAATGAATCGACGACTTTTCCACTGGTCTCAATGCAGTGCATTCCAGCACAGATGATCCAGACATAGGCATTCACAACCACTCAAAGAGAAACAATAACAAATTATCCCTCTCAAACAAGAATCAAAGACTCCATGGTCTGATCCTGCGTTGCCCAAAAATACACTGTCAACATGCATAAAATTCAACGATTTTACACACAAATTTCTTGTTTCAGTATCCAATTCCCTGGCATCGCAGCGTAACGCCACTTCCTCGGTTCACAATATCAAGGTTGGTGACTACTCCAAGTATGCCTCCTCATGCTCGCTGCTAGGCTATAATAGTGAAGACCCACTGTCAAGCTAATCTCCTCATAATTGAACATGCATATCTGCAATTTCTTCACAAATTTCAAAAAAACCATTGAATTTATATGTGCTTGCTACACAAGCAAGGACACTTCTGGCACTTTGTTTCAACTTGCCTATTTCCATCACAATCTACTCCCCTGATCAAATTGGGTACACACAAGCTTGATTATCCTCCAATCTCTGATGTAGCTCAAGCCCAATCCTTTGATGTTATTTTCACTGTCATGTCTTCATCATATCCTGCAAATTTGTTTAGTATTGGAATGACCAGTTCCAAAACAAACTCATAATTGTGACAATAGTTGGTCACACCAATGTCACTTAAATTAAAACTAGTTTACATTCTCATGACACATACACAACAATAAATTGAAAATTTAAAACAACATCATCTAGCAAAATGAATGGCTTCCAAACCAGAGAATTAAAAACATTTGAACGGTAGCAAAAAATTGTGGTTGTCATTGCCTCTGCTGCTGGAACCTCCACCTCGAGCCAAACCTGGGTTTTGGAGTGGCCTTTCCATCCATGAAAGGAAATGATTTCTTGTCCAGAGCTTCCATCAATCTAAACCAATCTGAGTGGAATGGACACCTCTTTCGTGGCAAAAACTTGTGCATCATAATATCTTTCATCGAGGAGGTGAATTTCATCATGGAATCTGTAAATCATTGAGATGCTCCCATTGTAGTTCCTTGGGGCTTTATGAAGTTCCGAGTTCGAAATAGTCTAGCATGCCTGCATAATGTTGCCGCTCCTTCACAAGCTAGGCCAGTCATCTAGTTCGTCTCTGTCTCGGGAACCCACCTTATACATTTATACTTATCTTCTTCCTCTTCTCGTAAAATTATTGTATGTGCCCAACAGTCCCAACATCCACCTGACGCAGTAGTGGGGATGCTCAAGGACAATGGCATAATGAAGGTGAAGTTGTTCCCTGGGGCACTGGGTTCATGAGTTCTCTACCCAAGTGCATGGAAGGACGCTACCCATGATGGACGGGTAGGTAAAACCGTGAAACTTGTAGACTGCGGAGCAGAACTCCTCGAATTCAACATCGGTCGAGGTCAACACCAGGTAGAGACTGGATTTTGCATCAAGGCGCAAGGGGAGACTATGGCGACGATGGCATGTGAAGGCGCTGCTAATAACCGACTGAATCGAAATTCGAGTGAGGGATTTTCCTTGAGAATATATGTCGTTCACTTCAGATCCCACAGCCACGTTCTTGCTAACCTTAGCCCTCGTCTGATCACCATAGAGCTGTAGGGTCTTCCACCACTCGCTCAAAGAGGGGCTCTCACCAAACAACAACCGTGCAGTCAAAAAAATCAATGATCCATTCTGCAACAAAGAACACATGCAACCATTCGCTGTGCATACCAACACTTTTGATCTGCACCAGTACTTCCGTTGACATTCGACTTCTCCAAGCGGCCTCATTCAAATAGCAGAAATTACAAATCATTGGCATCCTTCCATCGACGATCCACTATGATCCACGCAGCCAATGATCTGTCTCAAGTCTGGCTTCACATGTCAGCACTCTCCTCTTCATGCAAATAATTCTCTTGCGGATCGCCTGAATATCCTCTGAATCGGTTGCTTCAACTGACTTCGTCGTCATCGCACCAGCGCTTGCAGATACAGGGAACCCTCTTGGAGTCATTACAGATGGGGCATCGGGGCATGGGCATCGCCCCTCCTCCCATCATACTCTTCTTGTGATCTCCTATAATATCCTCTATGAGGGATTTGAACCTCCATGCTCCAGCTATCAACCACCTGCGACACCATTAGAGCAGGAGACATGGTGCTTCTTCCGCACTTCCGAGACCGATGAGATCGAGCCTCCTCCAGTTTAGGCCCAATATGGGTCACACATATCAGAGCGTCGACCTCTATCAGATTTGCAAACCGGCTTCATTCATAGATTTGCAAAAAATGCAGATCTCGTAGATGGATCAAACTCGCAAATGCTGAGAACCAAGCAACAAACGCCGCTATATAGGTTTACCATTGATCCAGTAGCCAATTCCATTGCTCACTCACAATTATTTGTTGAAGATCTCCCTTCTCCACCACCAGCACGCAATCCACTCTACAGTAAATCCACAGCCCTCTACACACTTGTTCCTCCTCATAGGCCCTGACTCCGAGCAAGAACACCTCCATGCTTTGGAGCAGTACAGTCAACAGAAGACTTAAAAAAAAATAATGGAAACACTACTTACTTCCATTGAACTCTAACAATTGAAATATATCGCCAGTGTGCAGTGTTGGCCAAGACAACGGAGATCGATGTTAACAAAAAATCCCAATGGTTTAAGTGATTCATCCAGGTGAGCACAAAATGAATAATGCACACATCGTCTACATCTATTAAACTCACCGCACACTGATATGTTAGTTCCCACAGCGTAGCAATGGTGCAAGCTTTTCAACAACTCCAAACTGAATTTAATAATCTGATGGACAATTAAAAAATTTAATGGAAAAAACTCTTTATTTCCCTCGACCCATGAGGGGCCAAGGCCAGGCCCAATCAGGCTCTGATACCAAGATAAAATGTCACTATGCAAATTTTATTCTATTAATCAAATAGACTTACATATATACATGAGGAATTGTCTCAAGATAGGGAAGCTATTTTAGACGCACAATAAGTTGGTTGAGAGAATATCTCAACCTCACACCAAACTAGGAACTTAGTTTTAGCTAACCTATGGAATAGGAACAGACTCTATACATAGAGAGAATCACAACTGAAGACAAGTAGGCATTACACATTCCAACACCGATGCATTTTGGAATTCAAGTGTATAATCATGTGCATACCTACCTACTTGGTTGGTCCAGGTAACTGTGTTTTGTGCAACAAGAACAGGAAAAACGCTGAACATTTACTTTTCAAATATTAATATTCGATGGAGGTATGGATATGGATTCTTCAAGTGAATTCTTCAAGTATTAAAAATTAAACCGATTCAAAAGGAGTGGTAATTTGACAAATTATATTAGGAGCTAGTTCGATAGCATTAAAAACCACAAGACCTTTCCACTTTTTATCTTATCGAATATTTGAAAAAGTAAGATAGATAAAAAAAAATGGTTAGGTGATCAATGATATCAACAGGATTATCTCTATGGAGAAACGGTGTAGAAAATTAAAAATAAAGGAACAAGGAACATCAAAAACAAAGAAATCTGGGGTAGCTATCGTGTAGGTTTTTAGATGGAGCATGTAAAAGTAGGAGATGTGGTTGCTGAGCAGTAATGGTAATCAATACAGCAAAGTATTTCCATTTTTGGTGGAAAGGTGGACAAGGTACTAACATTAATGCAGAGCTCATTTCTTTATTGGGTATTCTCATAATGGAAAAATGGTTGAGGATAGATAGTATAAAGATATATGTGGACGTTAAGATATTAAGGAATGTACTCATCTTCATGAATTCGTCGTTGGTTTTGAATTCTATATCTAACTTAAACAAACATCTCCACTCCGTCCCTAGTACTGGCTCCTATGTAGCCTTCAACAATTAGACGCTTCCACCTGTGCGCACACACTATTTCTGCAGATGCTTCATTGCCTAAGAACTCATACTCCGCCGCTAAAGCTGCATCTTCCACATAGACAAATCGACGATTGCACTTGATGTAAATGTACTCCGCACACTGAAACGTGTTTTCTATTTCTACATATGCTTCATTGGCTACGAACCTGTGTCCGTAACGCACCAAAGCCGCGCCTTCTTCGCCAGCTTGGCCTGAGAACTCGTACCCTTCTGGGACTAAAGTTGCATCTTCTTTGGAGGCCTTCGCTCCTCCAGCTATCACTGCGGCTATTTTATGGCTCCTTACAACCCTTAACTCTATGTCGTTGGAGGGTTTCAAGTTCTCCACCCAACACCCGAAAACATACACACGACGCCTCATTGGATAAGGCAAACGATCACACAAAAAATGCATTGCAAAACAAAATATCATATTGAACATTTTCCTAAATCCTGCGATGTACTCACAGCTTAAAGTTAAGACTATGTACAAAAGAAATACGGAGATGGGCCAGATGACATTGTAGAGTTGGAGGTTTACGACCACCAAGCCTAAAATGAGCGGAAGTGGATTGCGTGATGTGTTTGACAGGTGGACAGGCAAAAGATAGTCGTTCTCTAAAGCGTGGATAATATGATTCTTTAGTATCAGGCTATCCAGCACATCCTTAAAGGTCATTATAGAGCCTACCACTGTTCGTTCCCAAAGTTTCATATATCCAGGATAGAGAAACACTGTACTGGGGGCTTTTCTAACCATTTCCAGGAGAGAGGCCGAGATTGCATCTGTTACGTAATAACTCATTTTCTTCTCATTAAAGATTTCGTACATTCTCTTGGAATATTGCTTCATAAGTTTCCACAACTCATGAATCTATTTTTCGAATTTGTTTCTTAACTGAAGCTTGTTGTCAACTTTTGCTTGTAGCACCTTCTTTTCTGGCATGATACTGTTGAATGAAACACCAATATTTTTCTCCAAAACAATTGACCTTTCCACCTCTATGCAACCTTCATCCCTTGCCAACCAGCATTCCAAAAATGTCATCTCTTTGTCAAAATCTCTAAAAAAATGTTTTGAATGTTGTACACAAGGCTAGATTTCATCTTCATGAAATAACATAGATTCTATCTCCCTAATCACAACTTCATGTTCATCATTCCTCTTTATACCTCCTTTCACAAGCATTGCATTTAATTTTCGCTTTTCATCTTGGCTTAGAACAGAGTGAGAGTTATGTCCTCCTTCACCTTCATCACTTGTAACAAAATTTGCATTCCGATCTTCCTCTAATTTTATGATAGTTGTAAGTAACTCTCCACCATCTTCCATACCTGCATCCATAAAAATTTCATTAGCTTTAAAAATATGAGAATTTTGGATCTCATCCACTACTTCGTCCTCATTCTCTCCAAGCAATGGCCCTTTCTTTGGGTCAAAATAGTGCACATTTTTTGTCTCATAGTCAAGTTCCTGGAGTTCCCCTTATTTCAACCAGGTTGTCATCATGTGCCTCATCTTCTTCAGCAAATTTCTTGCAAACAATTCTTTAATTGGCCATTTAACTTCCTTCTTAAAAATCCATCTACATCTCTGGTCTTCCTCATGTTTCTCTAGCGGCTCCATAAGTACATTCAGTTTACTTTAATCTCAGCAAGTTCGCTTTCAAACTCCTCATCACTCAACTTTCTCTTTATGTCATTTTCGTTAACATATTCTTTCCTTCTGTTGTGCATTTCACCTAAACCTTTGTAATGACCCTCTATGGTCATCCTTTTCTCTAAATTTGTGAGCTTCACAATTCTCAATAGTGAACTACAACCAAGCCTCTCCTCTATAGCAAGTCTCCACTTCTTGCTACTCAATACCTCATCAAGCTTTCTTCACTAGCGTGACATTTTGGTATTTTCTCTAGTTCTCTCCTTACAACCTTGTCTTTCGAGCACCTCTTTCTCTTCAAGTTTTTGTATTCACTCTTCTTCCTCCATCACATTTGTGCTATCCGTCATCAATATGCACACAAAAAAACCAAAATCAATTCACCTGCCACTATCTTAATCTCGTTCTATTTTTTCTCCATATTGTTGCACAAAATTCTTTTGTTATGTCCTCCAAACTACACACAATAATCTTCTACGCTCTGACGCCACTTTAGGAAGGACAAATTACTTCTTCATGCAATGTCCACTTCTAGGAACCTGCAATCTTAAGAATTCCAATAAATATACATAAATTTGATTACTAAGCCAATTAACTATTATAACATATAAAGACATTAATTAACACATATACAGAGATACTACACAATCCATAAGAATGTAAGAATTCCATTCTGAAAATCAAATTCATTTGTACATGTTTGGCCTGATTATACATTCATTTGGCCATTTACTCATACTCCACCTATCACACACTCAAACACACTCACACCCTTCTCATTATATTTCCTAATTAATATATACATATTAAATTCAATGAACCTTTTCCATCCAAATCCACTAAGTTAAGATCTATTGGACTTGTATAGGGGGGAAATCAACAAAGCTTAATTTTTTATGACACCTTCCATATTCTCAAAATTAATCCTATCCTAAATACCATATTTTTCTAAAGATTTTACATAATTTAGAAATGCTAGATATTTTTCCAGCTTTGGTAAGTTCTAGACTTTTGTGCAAGACATTTGGAAATTTCTCATTGGAGGGTACCCCTAGATGCTCCTGCATCAAACACCTAAGGTAGAAAATTATTCATAGACTCCTGTTTATGAGGCCTGACAATTTTCTGTAATAAGGTAACATCTCCTGCAAGATCACAAACTTTAAATTGTGACTAATCATTTCCAAGGAAAAATATTCCTTTACTCATTCTTCCTTTGTCCCATACTTTATTTTTTTTTTGTCCATTTCATTTTTTTTACATAATTTTTCTCACGTGGATGCATTCTTTGGCTGAATGTTTTCTTCTCCTTTTCGTACATTCTCTTGGAATGTTTCTTAATAATTTTACACAACTCATTAATCTATTTTTCGAATTTGTTTCTTGACTAAAGCTTGTTGTCAACTTCTGTTGGTTGCATCTTCTTTTCTGGCATGATATTGTTGAATGAAACACTAATATTTTTCTCCAAACCAACTCACTTTTCCACCTTTATGCAACCTTCATCTCTTTCCAACCAACGTTCCAAAAATGTCATCTTTTCGCAAAATCTCTAAAAAATTGATTTGAATGTTATACGCGAGGCTAGATTTCATCTTCAGGAAATAACATAGATTCTATCTCCCAAATCACAACTTCATGTTCATCATTACTCTTTATACCTCATTTCACAAGCATCTCATTTAAGTGTCGCTCTTCATCTTGGCTTAGAACAGAGTAAGAGTTATGTCCTCCTTTACCTTCATCACTTGTAACAAAATTTGCATTCTTCTCTTCCTCTAATTTTGTGACAGTTGTAAGTAACTGTCCACCATCTTCCATACCTGCATCCATAAAATTTTCATTAGTTTTAAAAATATGAGAATTTTGGATCTCATCCACTACTTCGTCCTCATTCTCTCCAAGAAATGGCCCTTTCGTTAGGTCACAATAGTGCACTTTTTCTCTCTCGTACTCAACTACCTTGAGTCCCCCTTATTTCAACCAAGTTCTTATCATGTGCCTCATCTTCTTCCACAACTTTCTTGCAAACAATTCTTTAACTGGACATTTAACTTCCTTCTTAAAAATCCATCTGCATTTCTAGTTTTCCTCATGTTTTTGTAGCCGCTCCATAAGTACATTCAGTTGTACTTTAATCTCAGCAAGTTCTCTATCAAACTCCTCATCACTCAACTTTCTCTTTATGTCATTCTGCTTGACAAATTCTTTCCCTTTGTTGTGGATTTCACCTGAACCTTTCTAATGACCCTCTATGGTGATCCTTTTCTCTAACTTTGTGAGCTTTAAAATGCTCAATAGTGAACTACAACTAAGCCTCTCCTCTCTAGCAAGTCTCCACTTCCTGCTACTCAATACTTCACCAAGCATTCTTCACTAGCTTCACATTTTAGTATTTTCTCTGGTTCTCTCCTTACAATCTTCTCTTTCAAGCACTTCTTTCTCTTAAAGCTTTTGTAGTCACTCTTCTTCCTCCATCATACTTGTGCTATCCTTCATCAATATCCACACAAAAAAACCCAAAATCAATTTACCTTCCACACTCTTAATCTCTTTCTATTTTGTCTCCATATTTTTTCACAAAATTCTTTTGTATCTCTTCCAAACTACGTGCAGTAATATTTTGTGCTCTGATACCACTTGATGAAGAACAATGTATTTCTTCATGCAATTTCCACTTCCAGGAAACTGCAATCTTAACAATACAAAGAAATATACATAATTCTGATTACTCAACCAATTAACTATTACAACATATAAAGACATTAATTAACATATATACAGAGGTACTACACAATCCATAAGCATGTAAAAATTCCATTCTGAAAATCAAATTCGTATGTACATGTTTGGCCAGATTATACATCAATTTGGTCATTTAATCATACTCCACCTCTCACACACTCACACTCTTCTCCTTAGATTTCATGATTAATATATACATATTACATTCAATGAACCTCATCCATTCAAATCCTCCAAGTTAAGATATATTAGATTTGTATAAGGGAAAAATAAACAAAGCTATATTTTTTATGACACCTTCCATATTCTCAAAACTAATCCTATCCTAAATACCATGCTTTTCTAGACATTTTACATAATTTAGAAATGTTAGATATATTTCCAACTTTGATAAGTTCTAGTCTTTTGTGCAAGACATTTGGAAATTTCTCATTTGAAGGTACCCCTAGATGCTCCTGCATGAGACACCTAGGGTAGAAAATTATTCATAGACTCTTGTGTATGAGGTCAGCCACTTTTCCCTAATAAGGTAACATATCCTCCAAGATCCCAAAATTTAAATTGTAACTGATCATTTCCGAGTAAAAATATTCCTTTACTCATTCTTCCTTTGTCCCATACTTTATTTTGTTGTTATCCATTTCATTTTCTAACATAATTTGTCTCAGGTGGACAAATTTTCTGATTGAATGTTTTCTTCTCCTTTTTGTAAATTCTCTTGGAATGTTGCTTCATAAGTTTCCACAACTCATGAATCTAGTTTTCGAATTTGTTTCTTGACTAAAGCTTGTTGTAAACTTCTATTGGTTGCATCTTTTTTTCTGGAATGATATTGTTGAATGAAACACTAATATTTTTCTCCAAATAAACTAACTTTTCCACCTCTATGCAACCTTCATCTCTTTCCAACGAGCGTTCCAAAAATGTCATCTCTTCGTCAAAATATCTAAAAAATTATTTTGAATCTTGTACACGAGGTTGGATTTCATCTTCAAGAAATAACATAGATTCTATCTCTCTAATCACAAATTCATGTTCATCATTCCTCTTTATACCTCCTTTCACAAGCATTGCATTTAATTGTTGCTCTTCGTCTTGGCTTAGAACAGAGTAAGAGTTATGTCCTCCTTCACCTTCATCACTTGTAAAAAAAAATTCATTCCGATCTTCCTCTAATTTTGTGATAGTTGTAAGTAACTGACCACCATCTTCCATACCTGCATCCATAAAAATTTCATTAGTTTTAAAAATATGAAAATTTTGGATCTCATCCACTACTTCGTCCTCATTCTCTCCAAGCAATGTGATCCCGATTTATGGAGGAACGCAACACAATAAACATATAGCCATAAATATAAAAATGCAGTGGAAATAACACTTCATTTCATTAATATCAAAGAACTGAAATATGTTTACAGACAGAATGGAAATAAACTAGCTAGGGCACTAGTAGCTTATCTCTGAGAAGAGATGTGGTGGCTACAAGCCTCTGAACTCTCTATTACAATAAGGCTGGAAGACCTATATATTATTGAGAAACAATGGAAAATCCTGAACATCCAAAAACCTAACCCTAGGAGATGAAACGCCATAATATGGGCCCTGTCGGGATAAATTGGTGCATCAATTTCTCGGGGCCGTGACTTTGGCATACTATCTCTGTTTAATGCACATGATACATCATTAGTAAGATATTTCCGAGGAATACAAATTCTCACAATGAATATCAATTCTAGAATGAAATCATATTCCCGGAGAAGCGATGCCCAAAAAAATTCGTTTAGGGCCTCAAAACAGATCTAGAAGTTAAGGAGCCAAAAAACTGCTAAAAATAGTAAACTGTGTTATAATTAAGGAAATTGAAAAACTGAAAGAAAAAATGGTGGGGCCCCATGTGGAATAGGTGGGTGGCCACCAATATCCACCTGGATCATTCCTCCCCCCTTAGGAAGAAATGGTGCCCATTGCGTTGAGTTCCTCCATGAGATGAGGAAACTTCTGCTGAACTTGGTCCCTGGTGAACCACATGCCTTGGTGCAGGAGTTGGCTAGCTTTGACCACCAGATACAGTTGCATCTTTTGCTGGTGATTTTTCTTAATTTGCATGTCCATGACACAATCTATGGTGGTATGTTCCATGTAGTATAGGTTTAACTCTATCGGTGTGAGTTTTTCTGCAATGTCAGAGGTGTCCAATAGAGGTGGGAAATAAGGTCGAATGCGGTGCACATTGAATATTGGGTGTAGACCAAGGAATGGTGGAATACTGAGCTCAAAGGAATTGTTCCCTACAACCTTGGTGATGGTGTATGGCCCATATCAGAGCGGGAAAAGCTTTCAGTGGGGTCCAATGAGGCACTCCTTCTGCAAATGTAGCCACACTTTTTCGCCCACCTGGAAGTGGTGTGGTACCCGATGTTCATCATGTCGTTTCTTGTACTTAGTATTGGATTTTTCCAATATTTCATGAACCTGCTGGCGGATGTGCTGAACGTGCTCAATGAATTTGTTCACTTTGTCAGCGTCAGACTGGACATGAGCTGAATCGGCTTGAGTGGCCACAAATGGGCATGGCTATGTCAATGGGACATAGTGGTTGGAACCCGAGGCCCACCTGAAAGGGGTTGTGGCTGGCTGATATGTGGAGAGCCCGATTATAGTTGTGTTTTACATTGGGAAGGCTCTCATCCCATGTGCATTGATGCTTTGAATTTTACATGCACAGAATGTGTATAATCATCCCATTGACGACCTCTGTCTCGTCATCATTTTGGGGATGGAAAGCTATGGACTTGGTGAGCTTGGTGTCTGAAATTGACCAGAGGATGGACCAAAATGTGTTGAGGAACCTGATATCCTGATCTGAGATGATAGACTGTGGCATCCCAAAGTGCACCCACACTCGTTCAAAGAAGAGTTTAGAAGTGGCTTCTACTGTGATATTCTTCTTGAAGGCCGACATAATGGCTATCTTTGAGAATCTATCGACAACCATGAAACACAGTCGTTTCCATGATTAGTAGAAGGAAGGCCTGACATGAAATCCATGGAGATGGATTCCCAAGGTCAACTAGGGGTAGGTAGCAGAGTATAGAGGCCTTGCTTCTTGATGGTTGGTTTGACATTGGAGCAAGCAGTGCGGGATCTCATGTACTTACCAACATCCTGTCGAAAGTTCGGCCAATAGAAATACTTATGTAGTATTTCCACTTTTTTCTCGACCCTGAAATGTCCAGCGACTCGACTATAGTGTGCTTTCCAAATCATCTTGGCACACTCGCTTGAAGGAACACAAACGTGTCCCAGTTGACAGAGCAGTGCATCCTAGAAGTGAAAATTTGGAACTTCCGTACCCTTTAAGAGTGTCTTGTATGTGTGGATGAATTCAAGATCTCTCTTGTACAGAAGCGGCCAATCAAGAGTCTCGTTCCCACAAGATTTGAGAATAGTCGTTAGCGCCACGATCGGTGGTCAACTGAGGCAATCTGCAACATTATTAGTGTTGCCCTTCTTATACTTGATGTTTAAATGAAATTTTTACATATATTTGGACCACCTCTGATGTCGATCGTTCTGCAACTTCCCTTGTGTCTGTATGAACTACAGGGGTCGGTGGTCTGTGTGGATGACTGCTTCCTTCCCAAAAATGTAATGCTTCCATCGGTGACACACCTGCACAATGGAATACATTTCTTTGTCATAAGTGGGATACTTGCAGACTATGTCAGACAGTGTCTCACTGTGATATGCCACTGGATTCCCCTGTTGAGTAAGAACTGCCCCAATAGCATAGTCAAATGCATATGTCTCAATCTCAAATGGTTGTTGCAAGTCAGGAAATGTGAGCACTAGGGTAGAGTAGAGGCGATGTTTCAATTCTATGAACACCTTCTCTTGAGATTCCGACCAAAAGAATTTTTCTTTTGCTCCTCCCTTGGTGACTTGACTCAAGGGCCAAGTGATATGAGAGAATCCCAACAAGAACATGTGGTAGAAATTAGCAACACCTAGAAAGTTGTGAAGCTCTATTAGAGTGATTGGGGCTGGCCAATCCCAAATTACTTATATCTTGGTTGGATCCACATGCACCACCCATTCATCAATAATGTATCCCAAATACTAAACCTGAGTCATGCCAAAAGTGTTTAGAGGACCTGTCGGATGTGGTTGAGGTGCTCTTCCCAAGTCTGGCTGAAGATCAGGATGTCATCCAAGTACACTGCTACAAATGAGTTTGTGAATGGCCGAAGGATGTCATCCATTAGCCTCATGAAGATTGCGGGAACATTCGTCAACCTGAAAGGTATGAACAACCATTCAAAAAGGCCCTGCTTGGCTTTGAAGGTAATTTTCCACACATCAGATGCTTCGATTGGTACCCGGTGATACCCAGACTTCAAGTCGATCTTGCTAAAATATTTTTCCCCTTTGAGTTGATATAGAAGGTCATCAATTTGTGGGATTGGGTACCTATTCTGGAGATTGATCTTGTTCAGCGCCCGATTAATCCAGGGTAAAATCTTGATACCCTTAACCAAGACCTTTTACTTCGGCTGATAAATAGAATTGCATTTAATTAAGATGTTAAAGAACTGAAATGAACAATTGTAGTTGTAAATAAGAGGAACATAAATGAACAAGATCAGCAAACATAAGAACATGTCGTTTGATGACGGAGTTCATCCAGGAGGGACTACATCTCCGGGCCTCGGTGTCAAGATGGTGTAGGCCGCTGCATTATGTGTTGTAAGAATAATATGTACATGGATGTGCTTTCCTATGACATACAAGGAAAAATTTCCCTCACGTAGGAGTCGCTTGACTTCTTTAAGAGATATTCCACTGCAGAACTCTCATACATAAATAAAGACTCCTATCAGTATGACCATAGCTGACATGTAATAAATAAGAGTATCCCGCCAATCCTAGCAAACAAGGGATCTCAAAAATACACATATGAAATTGAGCATCCTGCCAATGTGGCATAAAAGGGACTCATACATCACACAAATCCATAGCTGAAAGTACATCAATAACAACACAAAGCAAGATCCCACGACTCATGTATCAACCGGGATCTGCAAGACATAATGCATCTCAAAGAGAAATAAATGAAGAAGTACATGGAATCCACATCATATACCTCATGCTGCCATTTGCTGAAGGTTGAGCTACTTCGCAGCTGAATATGGAAACACCATCAATATTGTGGCGTCGAAAAAGGTGAAAACGACTGCTCACATGCAGAAATCTGACACCTGCATAACCCACTTCCAAAAGTGGCTAAAAAATCAAAAACTCAGATGTAGAAACTGAGCACGCCATCAGACTTGTGACGTCGAGTAGTGCAAAAATGACATAAAATTTGTCCCATTTGGACAAAGTCAAAATTTCGCCCTCCTGAAAGTTGAGCTCAATCAAGGTTCCGCCTGCCTCTTTTCTGGCTCATGGTTCCACTGCACCTGCGATAAAAAATAATAACTCTAGAAATCCGTGCGCGCTCTCCGCTCCTCCATGTCCTTGGCGCACTTTTAAAAAGATGAGTTTAAATAATAAAACTTGGGCGGATAACTCAAATCCCAATGGGCTGGCGCCGTGGTCAAAAAAGCATTTGGTTTAAAAGAGGTCGGGGGATCAAATCCCGCCTCCACCAAATCCGTATGGAAAATATATTATTTTCTGCATTTTAAACTTTGGGAGGGGCCGGACCCACCTTGGGCGGTCCGCCCAACTACCCTGCCACTCCCATATCAATGGAGGAGTCTTTCGTTCGACAAATCGGGAGCTGATGTGACAGCTCCCGATCAGCTTTCTCAAGCGACCCCCTCCCTTCTCCGGCCGGCTCAATGGTGGACCCCGCAGAAAACGGCGACGGAAATTTTCCTCTTGGCGGACGGCGACGGCAACGGCAGCATGGATCTCATCTCCGTCGCATCCTCCGCCACATCTCTCCCTCGCGCCGCTCCTCCCCATCCACTGCCTCATGACCACCGGCGACCAACCTCCATCAATGCTGCACCACATAGATTGATAATTCCATGGGAAAAGTACGCAGTTTGAATTGTGAAATTTGAATATGAAAAACCGCTCCCCAACCCACCAGGCCGAGTATTCATTATCTATGTTTTCCTAGAGATTATGAAAGAATTCTAGAAGGCGTGATCGAGGACATTCCCCTTGACGTTGGCTGGGTTCGAATCGTGAATCGGTGCCGGCGAAATCACGCAGGATTTTCCTCAGCATTTAATCTGCCATTCTGATTCCTTCTATGTCGGCCACAAGACGCTCGCGCTTTCTCAGAACAATCAACTAAAGGTAGGCAACAAATATTTCATTTTACCTCACCATTTTTTTTGAGTCTCCATTATCGCTTGTATCGTTGGCTTCCCTAATATTGCAAGCGGCCCCTAAAGTTCCTAATTTTCCCACTGCTCGCGTATCATCTCCTTTACGCAATATCGGACATGAGGCTGGTCTCTGTCAGTTGTTTGAGTTACAGAACTCCAACGTCGCCAAAGGCCTTGGGATCAGAGTGTCGGCAGACTTTATTACAAAAATTATGGACCGGCGGTTAAACTCCGACGAGGGTCGCCTTGCAGTGGTGAGGGATTTTGCAAATGATAAGCTGCATCGCCTCTGCAATACTCCACAACACTCTGCAATACTCTGCAGAGGAAGGGTTTGAGATACTCCTACTGCCCCTGCTACTCCTTGCTCCACGTGTTTCTTCTCGCCCTCTTCGGTTTTCTCCTTCCATTTACACAATGCAAACTTTACCTGCTGTTTGTTTGATCGCAGACTATGAACTGCACCGGACTATTATTCTTCTGATGTGGCACACAGGCACTTCGGATATTAAAACTACAGAGTTAAACTATGAAGAGCATGAGGATAAAGAGATGCGTTCGCTGTATTTTTGGTGGGGAAAGTCTAGAAAGCCAAATTGTGGTGTGTCAAAAATGAGTACAAGGCCCTCCATAGAACGTTTGAATCTGATATGATAAGATGGGAGGAGGTCAAAGTTGTCTCCCTATTGATACGATAGATTCTGAGATATACAGTAGGCACCGTGTTCAGCAGCCTACGCCCATTCAATCATTTTTCGATGATGATGTGTAAGAATTTGGGTCATTTGAAAACGTTGTGGTGGAATAGGAAAAGAGTGGTCAAACGTTATCTTGAATGGCTTTATTGAAAGCGTTGAAATAAGGAATTTTATTGAGAGAGTCTTTGGATCAAATTGTGAAAAGGATTTTTGATCCTGTTCATGTTTGAAACTGCGGTGTGAAGGATTTTAGGATTTTTTATCTTGTTCATGTTTCAAACTGTGTGAAGAATTTTTAGGATTTTTTTTATATTGTTCGTGTTTCAAATTGTGGGAAGGATTTTAGGATTTTTTTATCTTATTCACGTTTCAAACTGTGTGAAGGATTCTTTTATCCTGTACATGTTTTCTGTGGATTTTTATGATTGCAAATGAGTGTTATAAGAAGGCCTGTATCAAGGGAGATAAATCATCAAGGAAAATTATTAAAATATTGAAATTAGCTGTTAGGGAAAATAATAAAGTATTGAAAGTAGCTATTAACAAAAATATTAATTAATTAATAACAGTAAATATATATATATATATATATATATATAACTGAATAAAAATGAATAAATAAATAATGAAAAAGTAAGTGAAATAAATTAAAATATAATATATTTGAAATAATTTAAATAAGATATAAAAGATAAGGAGAGGTGAAATGCATATTTAATATTAAGTTTATTTTTATTTATGATTGAAGAATTTGTATATAATATTTTTATAATAAGTTATTAGTCAAATTTTTTTTATATTATATAAATAGAGATTATATATCAATTAATGATTAAATGGGATATTAATATAGAGGAAAATATGAATGATAAAATATTTAAAACATAATTATAAATGCATGTTAGGAAACATATTATAAAAATATTTTAATAGGTTGATGTTAAGTAACCCCTAAGTGTTTAGATATTGTAACATTTCGTCTTAATAATAAGATGAGATAGGATTGAGAGATTTATAAATATGACACAATAGGAAAATGAATGAGGCATTATATTCTATCTCTTGTTAATGAAAAAATCATAAGCCTTTAACATATATTGAAGTTTGAGAAACTTCGTTTAAAGGAACACTTCAAAAATGCAGTTTTTAAAAAGCTTTATTGTGAAGTGCATAGCTTAGTATCTTTGCTACCTTATTTTTGAAACATATCTTTGGTGAGCTTGATGGCACTGTAATTGTTTTTTTTTTTTTTGTAAGCTGAGTTGGTACCTTCTATTTACTATTACTAAAATTCGGGCAAAAGATACAAAACTAGACCGCAACCTGCCCGTAGGAAACCAAGTATTTTGGCCATCTGAGTTCGAAATAGTTCAACCAGAACATAAAGAGTCTTAGTAACAAGAACCAGATCTATCTATACTTAAGACCATAGAAAAACCATAGGCTATCGAGAATCATAACAGAGAAAAGAAAACATCATAAAGACCAGTGGCAACAGTTCCGACAAAATTAAAGACATTGAAGAAGATTAATCTTCATCAGATTCAACTGGTGCAGGCGCTGTGGCAGTAGCGCCAGGAAGTTCAACAGGGACCTGCTATAATGCTTTGATCTCCTTTTCCAAGCTGGCAAGACGGGTATACTGATGTAGTTGTCTTAAATTGATCTCCTGAACATTTCTATTAATATCCGCAAGAATGGCTTCCAACTTAGAATCCAGCTTAGGCTCAGCAATTGACATAATAGCTTTAGAAAGGAGACATTTAATGACCCAATAAGTTCGGACTGATTGCTGATAAAGAGATGTGCAACCCTGAGTATGGCCAGGGTCAGGGGACACTGTCTACATATCTGTAGAGGCCTTATCATCCTGTGAATCAAGAGTATCCAAGATCTCAGACTCCCACCCATAGACACGATCACGAACAGGAGGAGGAATGTCATGCATGAAATTATGAACCATAGGTTCGAGGTGCTGCTCAATTGTTTTACAACCATGTTTCCTATGCGGCCCAGGAGAGTTTTGTAATATTGTTGTACTATTTGGTCTAGCGGAGGGGGTTTGGGGTGGGTCAAACCCCCAATAAATTATAATGAGTCAAAAGGGTAGACCTAAGGTCTGCAAACCATGCTTTGTGGACCATAGGATAACACAGGCTAAGGTGCTATAAATAGATGGGTAGATTAAGTCTAGGACAAGGTTAAGTTGATTGATGATAGTTGTGAACTATTGAGATTTGTTTTGGGTTGTAATTGGGTAAGGACTCTTGTTTACTGTGTGCGTGGAGATCCTCAGTCCTGCTGTGTGCGGACCCCACTGGCTGTGTGCGCGGGTTGGGAATTGGGTCTGTAAGTGGATTTTGGAGCTAATGAATGATAAATTTGTTTGATCACATATCTGTGTTATAGAATGGTTGTGTTCTTGTTATTACAGTGATTTAGTTTGTTAATCTGTATTGATGCGCATGTGGATGCAAAGATATTAGTAAGATCCGAGTAGTAATAGTTACTTATTTATTCTATCTGTGGGGTTATGAACTTCTAATTCTGCACATATACTGTTAACATTTCTGCAATAAGATTCCCTCTACGCAAGTCTGATAGATATTCAACAAGTTCGCCTTTATTAAAATCACCTTTTTCTCAGTGTGTGGAAACCTGGTTCCAGCACCCTCCCATACTACTTCGGGTGAGACCTTAGTGTGCGCAAGTAGGTTATTGGCGAAAGGGCTAGTAGTATAGGGGTTTGTTGGCAAGCCTTAAATCTGAACCTCAGCTACGACCGCTCAAGCCAACAAATGGTTCCGTTGCCAGGACTGGGATCATTTTGAGAGAAATAGGGTAATGCCACAATGTCACTGGTGGCCTGAGAAATCTGAGCTTGAAGACTGGTTCGAGAAATAGATCTAGGAATTTTCTTTAAAAGAGAATCGGAGCACAAGGCCGACTACCAAAGAGTGGAAAAAAAAATATATCTTTACCGAAGTATATGATATTTTCTTTGTAACCTTCACACACGAACTACAGGAATGGTTAGCAAGGTTAGCAGAATTCCATACATGCGGAAAGGATGATCAGGTTACGTAGTGGACTCTTGAATTAATCCGACAACTGGAAAGAGATGATAACAAAATCACCCAGACTGTGGACCACTGGGTGGACAGTGTCTTGGGAGGATTTGTAACGGAATTCACAGTTGATCATTTCATATCTTATTTTGAAGCTGAGCGGAGTTTCTTCAAAGGGTTCCAAGGTAATTTTTTGCAAACATTGCCACTTCTAATTAAGATACTATTGTGTGAAAAAGGTGTGTTTTGTAGTCACACCACGTGAATGACCTACAATCAGAATGAAAGTACAACATGAAGCAATAAATATTACAGGTTTAACCAAGAAGGGGACAGATCGGTATATAGTGCCCTAAAAGAGCCACCTACGCACACAGGAACTAGTTAGCCGGTTACCCCACTGTCAAACATGCGTAAGGGCAAGAACTCTCCTACCCCACCACCACCACCAGAAGATGGCATGGCCATGCACATGAAGTTACCTAACTTCAAGGGTGTGGGGGATGAGGACATGGACCGATTTTGGTTCATAGCAGAATCAGTATGGACTATGCAAAATGTTGCTAGTGATGTAGTAAAAAGGGTGCAACTATCCCTAGCCTTTGAGGGAAGAGCCTTGGATTGGCTCATGGGGTACGCCGGTTAGCATGCGGATCCGTCAATACAGGAAATTAAGGACACCTTAAAACAATAGTTTCGGAAGTCAAAGTCCTACTCTCAACTAGTGATTGACTTGAAATATTTTCGAAAAGGACCTACAGAATTGGTATGGGAGGTCGATTGTTGGCTAAAGAAAGTTATCAGGGATGGGGATTTTAAGTACAAAGATAGACAACACAAAGAATGGTTCATTTTCATGCTATTACGACACCTCTGCGTGCCTAAGAGGTTGCGCGTAGACTACATGTACGCTGGGGGACCTAACCCGTTACACCCCAAATAGGTTGTGGGATAAGATAGGGACTTTGCACCAATCTAAGTCTGTGGTGAATAAATTGTTCCTCCCGAAAATGCTTTATAACCCAAGGATGAAGGATGGAGACTCAGTGACAGAGCATCTAAATGCCTTCAATACTGTGGTAAGTTAGTTGTTATCGGTTGATATTAAAATCTCAGATGAAGATAAGTGCATGAGTTTTTTGTGATCTATACCAGATTCGTCGAACAGTCTGGTTATCACAATAAGTAGTAATACAACTACTTTGAATTTTGATGACATAGTCCCAGCCTTGCTATTAGAGGAAATGAGACAGAGAAATATGAAGGACCAAAATGGAGATGCCTTATCTGTACGAGGGAGGTCCCAGAATAAAAACAAGAATAATGTTTCGAGTGGGAGATCTAAATCTAGAGGGAGATCTAAATTTCCAGGAAATTTTGTGAAGGTGTGGTGGAAATGCGGAAAGGAAGGGCACTACAAAAAGGACTGCAGATCTAAAGCTCCTGAGAAATTGAAGGGATATGGTGATGCTCCTTATGTAGAGGCAAAAACCACCTCGAATGAAGGTGGGGATGTGTATTTGGCTTCTTCTTCAAATACACATCTAGATCATGAGGCATGGTTGATTCACTCAGGTGCATCCTTTCACTTCACTCCCCATAGGGAGTGGTTCTGCGAGTATGAGAAGTATGATGGTGGTGATGCGTTCTTAGGGGATGATAGGAAGGAAAAAATCATCGGACTTGGAAAAGTCAAGTTAAAGCTGCAAGGTGGAAGGATTAGAACACTTCCTGGTGTTTTTCATATTCCTGCATTGGCTAGAAATCTGATTTCTGTAAGAAAGATGGATGATGCAGGTGTAAAAACAGTGTTCGAGAAAGATACCTATAATATGGTTCAGGGAGCACTGGTATTAATGTGGGGAGTTCATATTGGAACTATGTACAAGCTTTAAGGTAGCACTGTTATTGATGGGTGCAACAGATCTCTGTTTCTTGAAAGTGGAGTGGAAAGCCTAGCGGTCTTTGCAGAAAATTCCATGCTATCACATCAAAGGCTTAGACATATTGGAGACAAGGGCCTTCGGATACTACATGGAAATGGTATGGTAGAAGGCATGTCTAATTTCTCTCTTGATTTTGATTTATGTGAACATTGTTTATATGGGAAGCAAAATTGGTGAGTTTTTCTTATGGTGCTAAGAGGGCGAACAAGATATTAGAGCTTGTGCACAATAATGTGTTTGGCCCTATGTCGGTCCCATCACTGGGAAAATATGTGTACTATGTCTCATTCATAGAGGACTTCTCAAGGAATACATGGATGTATTTCTTGAGGAAGAAATTTAAATTCTTTGACAGAGTTAAATAATTTAAGGCTTTGGTGGAGAACCACACAGAGAAGAAGATAAAGGTGCTCAGGACAAATAATGGTGGAGAGTTTTGCAAGAAGGAATTTGAAGAATTCTGTAAGAATTGTTGTATAGCAAAGCAGAATACTAATCCATACACACCTCAACAAAACAGAGTTGCAGAAAGAATGAACAGAATGCTGATGGAAAATTCTCAATGGTATCGGGTTAGGACAAGAATTCTAGGCAAAAGCAGTGGAGATTGCATGTTACCTAGTTAACAGATCACCTTCATTAGCATTGGAGGATAAGACTTCACATGAGGTATGGACTGGTAAGAAACCCTTTCTTTCACATATGAGGGTATTTGGTTGTGATCCATATGTACATGTTCCAAAGGAGAAAAGGACCAAGTTGGATAATAAATCTGAAAGCTACATCTTTATTGGGTATAAGAATGGTTTAAAAGGTTACAAGCTTTGGAACCCAGAAACAAGGAAGGTTGCATACAATTGAGATGTGGTGTTTAGAGAGGTGAAAGATGTTTTTAAACATGAAGTCCTACCAAATCAACCTGAGAAGATAGAGTTTGAGGTAAAGGAGGATGAATCAGACTCTACAACAAAAGAAGATTAAGAAGAGGAAGAGCCACAAACTCCAGCTATGAGAAGATCAGTTCGGGAAAGAAGGCAACCAGAAAGGTATAGTCTATCTACTTTCTGTTCAAATTTTTCTTTAACTATAAGTAATTATGATCCCAAAACTTTCAGGGAGGCAGTAGATTCATAGGATCGAAAACTCTAGAAGGAGCCCATGGCTGATGAAATGGCATCGTTACACAAAAATGAGGCATGGGATTTGGCGGAGTTGCCAGTTGGAATGAAGCTCATCGAGTGTAGGTTTTAACCCTGTACAAGAATTATCTACAAATGAATCTTAAAACATAAAATAAACAATAGCGAGAGCATAAAACATAGCACAGATAAACACAGATATTTTTCCCTTGGATCCCAAATTGGGACGACCAACTTGATTTTTCATTATATTCCTTTTAATGTTACAACACATATATATACATGTTAAAGCACACATAAACCCCAATCCATTAACCCTGGATTAGAACATAACCGTAATTCCCTTGACTGGATCTACAAAATACCAGGGGCTGAAAACCATCATCCCCCAAAACCATGTGCAAACTCATGCACAAAACCATGGGTGGGTCCGCTTATGAGTGAGTCCGCACACCCAAAAAAAAATTTCCAGGGTGCTGCCCTGGACCCGGACAAGGAGGGATGTCGCCCCCCCTCTGACCCCCCTGCTGCACCCGGCAAAGAGGATGCTCTGGTTAAATCGGAGGAATTATGTCGAGACGATATTGCAGAGGTTCAATATTTAGGATAGTAAACCGACGAAGGTTCCTATTCCTGTAGGTGTAAAGCTATCTGTTGAAGAGTGTCCCAAGACACAAGATGAAGGGGAGAATATGTCTTGTGTTCCATATGAAAGTGCAGTGGGTAGCCTAATGTACGCAATGGTCTGTACTAGACTAGACATTGCACATGCAGTGGGAGTATTGACCAGGTTTATGTCAAAACCAGGGAAGGAGAACTAGACAACAGTGAAATGGGTTTTTAGATATTTACGTGGCACTAGTGATTATGGTTTGTGTTACCAGGGAAGACCAAGATTGGAGAGATTTTTGGACATCCATGGTTTTGTTGATGTAGACTGGGCTAGAGATCTGGACCAAAGAAGATCTACAAGTGGGTATGTGTTTAGCCTATTTGGAGGTGTAGTCAGTTGGACGAGTAAAAGGCAATATGTAGTGGCTCTTTCAACTACGAAGGCAGAATACATGGCAGACACTCATGCAAGCAAGAAAGAAATTTGATTGTAGAGATTATCTTCAAGTATGCCACTAGTGCAGTGAACTATAAGGATAGACTGTGATAGCCAAAGTTCAATTTTCTTGGCTAAGAACCCTGCTTATCATTCAAAGACAAAGCACATTGATGTTCAATATCACTTTGTAAGATATGTGGTTGAGGATAAAACAGTGTTGCTGGTAAAGGTGGACACTTTGAAGATGCATTGACGAAGTTTGTGAACACTCAAAATTTCTCTTGTTGTAGAGAAACAATAGGTGTTGCAGAGTTGGACTAATGACTAAGCTCTCTTGTGGCCCCCTGCCGAAAGAAAAAAACAAGTGGGAGAATGTTTGGTATGTGTTATATTCTTTCCACGATTAGTGCTATGTGCAGCTTGGGGGGGGGGGGGGGATAGATGCCCTTGTACGTTGTGCCAGGGGGGTGACAGGGGAGACGGTAGCCCCCTTATTTGGGGTCCAAGGCAGGGCACCTGGAAAAAAATTTTGGACCCTATTTTTCGGTTGGCAGACCTGAAAATGGTTTTGTGCATGGGTTTGCACCTGGTTTTGGGGCACAATGGTTTTCAAACCTTGGTATTTTGTAGATCCGGTAAAGGGAACTACGTTTATGTTGTAATCCAAGATTAATGGATTGGGGTTTATGAATGCTTCGACATGTATATGTGTTGTAGCACTAAAAGGAATATAATGAAAAATCAAGCTCGTAGTCCCTATTTAGGATCCAGGGGAAAATATCTGTGTATATCTGTTTTATGTTTTATTCTCTCGCTATTGTTTATTTTTTGTTTCTTAAGATTCATTTTCATATAATTTCTGTACAGGATTAAAACCTGCAAAACTAATATGTTTTGGGCATAAAAGATTAACATTCGAGAGAGCAACTCCATAGGCCAATTGAACGATCATTGAAGGATCATGAAGGCATCAACACAAGCATCACATCACCAGGTAGGCTGAGGTTTGGCACTGTTATCGTCCTCCTTTAAGGGCATCATGGATCAAAAGTGTTTTTAATGGACGAGGGATGAATATTGTAGGCTAGAGGTGGCTAATAAACTTCACCACCCTTGAGCAGTTAAAATGAAGATTCACTCACCTTTCATTAAATGTGGAAAATTAAAACGAAAGGGGTGATGATTACAAGAAGTGGGGGCCAACAGTCCAAAAAAAGAAATACATGTATGAAAGGTAGGGGCCATCTCATAAATCACGTTGAAACCACTACCGCAATAGTAAATAAAAATGGCAGACCCTATTTCAATTGTACTGAGGAGCTCATTCCCAAAAAGGTTGGATATTCCCACTAACGCATGGAGAGGTGAGCTAGCTATATCCATGGGGGTCTCTAGGGTGCTACAAAGAAAGTATTAGGTTATCTAGTTGGTGTTATACGGTTTAAGGAAAGTGCTACAGGATCATAGAAATTGCTACAGGATTACAAAACAGTTGCTACAAGATCGATCCAAAGAAGGAAAGAGGGTCCAAATCAACAAAACAATTCCTACAATTACCTACAATCATGAACAGATCACCTTGTAAAGGGTAATAAGTGTATTTATTTCCACATTTTCAATATTAAAAAATGATTTTTATTTAATTAAACATCTTCCTGTGTGGACATCTTGTAAAAAAATCCTTGTGGAATTGAATTACGCTTAAGAAAAAAAAAATTGCATGTGGGAGGCAAGGTGGTAGAAGAGATACTCTACTTGAATTTTGGCCTAAAATTCTCCTTTCTCTAACCAGATCTAGAGTTCCAATCCTCTCAACCTTTTCCCTAAACCCTAGGTTTCTCAAAACACAACCTCCATAGAAATTCTTTTAACAAATTTTAGGAAATAATTGTAGGAATCATGGGAGGGGGTTTTAGTAGAAGGGATCCCATAGACACTAACAAAATTCATTAGCTTCCTCCTTTCGTATATATCTTCATGAGCCATCAATAGATGGATTTTTTTGAAAATTTGAAGGGGTACGATGATGAGATAACCCATGAAATTTACATGGCCTTCACTCTCAAGGGGAATAAAACACCACCACTATTATTAGGGTGATTTTCCTCTATGTATAAGTAGTGATAATTAGCAGAGTAGCCACTATACCCTTAGGGGTCAAGGTGGGTAAGGTAGATAGAACAAGAACCATCATAGGAAAGAAATAACCAAAAGGTAGAAGCCCATATTATATATGAAATTAAATGAAAAATATTTTCCTATCCGTTTCTCTGTTTCCACATAAAATGGAAAATATCTCTCTTTCTCCCTTACCTCTTGCTCTAGGATGGTTAGGGAGTCTATTTCTTTTCTTGACCCTTATCACAATAATCCATAGATATCCCACATAGATTTGAAACACAATAGAGGGGATTACATCCTATTATGCCAACCACATGGGAATCCCACCACGATACCCTTATTTTTTTCTCTTATCACTTTTTATAAAAAATTTATCACCTTTTTGGTTTTTCTTATCCCTATCATTGTCCTATTTCTTTCCCTAATTCATAATTATTATTTTTTTCCCTTTGTTCCCTCCACATTTACAGTTTCAGTATTTCTTTCCCTAGTCTTTCTCTATTACCTCTTTCTCTAGAATAGTAACCATGTCAAATGGGTAACTCATTGGAGTAATCTAACCATAGCCCATTGTCAAACAAGAGATTTTGGATGAAATTAAATGGAAAATATTTTACTCTCTTTCTCTCTCCTTTTTTTTTTACCATAGTGAAAATTTAACTCATTGGAGTAATCTACACAATGTCCAATATGAAATGAAAAATATCTCTCTTTCTCCCTTACATGTTTCTCTAGGATATAACCATTTTGAATGGGTAGTTCATTGAAGTAATCTACACAATACCCATTATCAAAGCCCATATTATAGATGAAATTAAATGGAAAATATTTTCCTATCCGTTTCTCTGTTTCCACATAAAATGGAAAACATCTCTCTTTCTCCCTTACCTCTTGCTCTAGGATGGTTAGGGAGTCTATTTCTTTTCTTGACCCTTATCACAATAATCCATAGATATCCCACATAGATTTGAAACACAATAGAGGGGATCACATCCTATTATGCCAACCACATGAGAATCCCACCATGATACCCTTATTTTTTTCTCTTATCACTTTTTATAAAAATTTTATCACCTTTTTTGTTTTTCTTATCCCTATCATTGTCGTATTTATTTCCCTAATTCATAATTATTATTTTTTTCCCTTTGTTATCTCCACACTTACAGTTTGAGTGGGCTTAATTGTTAAGAGCATGTGTTTCCTCGCTTAATGGTTAAGAGCATGTGTTTCCTCCTAAGAGGCGTCACGTTCAAAACTAGAGTGAGGCGTCATGTTCAAAACTAATGTATGCCTTCGTAGACTTAGCATTCCAGTGAGTATGTATGTATTCTTAGACTTAGCAGTCAAATAGCTGCGAGGACTTAGCACTTGAGTGAGTATGTATGTCTTTGTAGACTTAGCAGTCAAATAGCTACTAGGAGGTAGGTCTCTTGTCCCACAAAGAAGGGGGTCTCATCCACCAATTTGGTGTGTGATTATGTATGCCTTCGTAGACTTAGCAGATGGGTCTCTTGCCCCACTTGTCCCACTAACAAGGAGGTCTCATCCACCAATTTGGTGTGTGCCTTGGTAAAATTAGATAATAATAATAATAACATAATTTTACTCTTCCCCACTAAAGTATTTCCATTTTCTTTTTTGCTAGCTCTCCATCATATTGTTCTCCTTTTTAGCTTTTCCTTTCTCACTTTTTTTATCCTTTATTCCTTAAATTTGGTTTAATTTTTTTTTTTCTTCCTTTTTAACTTACCCTTTCCCACTTTATTTTTATCTATCATTCTTTAAGTTTGGTTTAATTTGTTTTGTTTGTTTATTATTTCGACCAAAATTACCTATTTACCATTTATGAAGCTTTGATATTTTAAATTTTAGATTTTAATTTTAAAATTTATAATTGGCTTTTTATTTTTCAGATTTTGGTTTTCTTTCCATTTTTTTAGTTATTTATTTAATTCTTATTTTGTTTAAGTTGTCTAAAATTAATTATTGTTTTCTTTTCATTTTATTAATTATTTATTTTATTCTTATTTTATTTAAGTTGTCTAAATTAATTTTTATTGTCAATTTTTATTTGATCGGTTCTCATTAACCTTTTTGAACAGATATCATATTTTAATTATCAATTTTTTTAAAACAAATTTTTAGATTGACCTATGTCGGCCTATATTATCTATCTATATATGTAATTAAGAGCCTATATATAATTAAGAGTTAGTAAATATCCAAAGAAAGTTTATTCTGATTTGGGCTGTGAACATAACTCAATATTAATGAGCGAACATTTTCAGGAACAGAACATCAGCATATCCGCAAGAAATATGTAATGTTTAACCTGATCATATACGTTGGCAAATCATAGTTTCTTAAATAATATTACGCGTGCTAGATTAAACAAGTTCTATCTGAAAGAAAAACGAAAGAAGAAGACATGGAAGAGCGATTAATCGTACCACGACTAATTTTTGCTTTGTTACCTTTTGTTTACAATTTTAGTTTTTGTGTGAATCAGCTCATGCTCTTCGTAGTTTAACTCTGTAGTTTTAATATCCAAAGCACCTGTGTGCCACATCAGAAGAATAACGGTCCGGTGCAGTTCATAGTCTGCGATCAAACAAACAGCAGGTAAATTTTGCATTGTGTAAATGGAAGGAGAAAACTGAAAAGGGCGAGAAGAAACACGTGGAGCAGGGAGTAGCAGGTGCAGTAGGAGTATCTCAAACCCTTCCTCTGCAGAGTATTGCGGAGTATTGCAAAGGCGATGCAGCTTATCATCTGCAAAATGCCTCACCACTGCAAGGCGACCATCGTCGGAGTTTAACCGCCCGTCCATAATTTTTGTAATAAAGTCTGCCGACACTCTGATCCCAAGGTCTTCGAGGACGTTGGAGTTTTGTAACTCAAACGGCTGACAGAGACCAGCCTCACGTCCGATATTGCGTAAAAGAGATGATACGCGAGCAGTGGGAAAATTAGGAACTTTAGGGGCCGTTTGCAATATTAGGGAAGCCAACGATACAAGCGATAATGGAGACTCCAAAAAATGGTGAGGAAAAATGAAATATTTGTTGCCTACCTTCAGTTGATCGTTATGAGAAAACGCGGGCGTCTTCTGGCAGACATAGAAGGAATCGGAATGGCAGATTAAATGCTGAGGAAACTCCTGCGTGATTTCGCCAGCACCGATTCACGATTCGAACCCAGCCAACGTCAAGGGGAATGTCCTCGATCACGCCTTCTGGAATTCTTTCATAATCTCCAGGAAAACACAGATAATGAGTACTCGGCCTGGTGGGTTGGGGAGCGGTTTTTCATATTCAAATTTCACAATTCAAACTGCGTACTTTTCCCGCGGAATTATCAATCTATGCGGTGCAGCATTGATGGACGTTAGTGGGCAGTGGGGATGTGGAGCCGCCGCGTGGGCGGACCGGCGGACCCGCCGGTGGTGGGTTCGACTCCCACCGGCTCCGATATATATAACATATATTAATATGGTTGCCGTGGGCGCATGGGGTCCGGCGGGGGTCATGGCCCGCTGGCCCATTTTTTTAATATATTTTTGTTTAATATAGACGCCCAACTACCCAGCCGCTCCCATATCAATTCGTATTGTTTTTAAATACCAAGTATGGGGGGTCGGCCTTAACTCCCTCTGGCACCATTTATTTTAATGGTTGGTTGTTTTAAGTTTTGGGATTTCGGTTACGTGGTGCTATGGGATGTGGAGCCGCCGCGTGGGTGGAACGGCGGACCCGCCGGTGGTGGGTTCGACTCCCACCGGCTCCGATATATATAACATATGTTAATATGGTTTCCGTGGGTGCATGGGGTCCGGCGGCGGTCATGGCCCACCGGCCCATTTTTTTAATATATTTTTTTTTAATATAAATGCCCAACTAACCCGCCGCTCCCATATCAATTCGCATTGTTTTTAAATACCAAGTATGGGGGGTCGGCCTTAACTCCTGCTGGCACCATTTATTTTAATGGATGGTTGTTTTAAGTTTTGGGATTTCGGTTACGTGGTGCTACGGGATGTGGAGCCGCCGCGTGGGCAGACCGTCAGACGTGCCGGTGGTGGGTTCGACTCCCACCGGCTCTGATATATATAACATATATTAATATGGTTTCCGTGGGTACATGGGGTCCGGCAGGGGTCATGGCCCGCCGGCCCATTTTTTTAATATATTTTTTTATAATATAAACGCCCAACTACCCCGCCGCTCCCATATCAATTCGTATTGTTTTTAAATACCAAGTATGGGGGGTCGGCCTTAACTCCCGCTGGCACCATTTATTTTAATGGATGGTTGTTTTAAGTTTTGGGATTTCAGTTACGTGGTGCTACGGGATGTGGAGCCGCCGCGTGGGCAGACCGGCGGACGTGCCGGTGGTGGGTTCAACTCCCACCGGCTCCGATATATATAACATATATTAATATGGTTGCCGTCGGTGCATGGGGTCCGGCGGGGGTCATGGCCCGCTGGCCCATTTTTTTAATATATTTTTGTTTAATATAAAACAAAATGTGCTCTTTTTAAAATTCGGTTTTTGGTCGTAGCCGGCAATTTAAACAGGCCACAAATTTGCCCGGAATCTGGCCTGAGCTTGCCGGAATCCGCTGGCCGGAAAAAGTCGAATTTGCGTCCTCTTTAAGGCTGCCTAGTCACCAAGTCAACCCAAAACTTTGACCGCTCCTAACTCCTTCATATGGACTCGGAATTGAGTGTTGTTTGCGCTGTTGGAATCAGAAAGACGAGATCTACAACTTGAACTTGGTTTGAAAGATTTTCAAACACTTAGATTTTTTAGCCCTCTTTGTTGAGCCACTTGTACTTGTACCTGTTTAATCTACCTAGATCAATCCTCCCCACTGAGGAGATTTTGGTCCTCCAAAAGCATCAAGCTTTACCTATCATTAACTGTCTGCAACTGTCTTTGAAAGGCACATCCCCACATGAATCCTTCACCTGGCGTACTTCGGAATCAAGATGCAAAGCCATCATGTACAACTGCTGCAATGCGATGTCTAAAAAGGCACATCCCTTGAAGACCCCTTCACCTCACTTACTTCAGAATCAAGATGTAAAGCCAACACCTGCAATTGCGGAATTGCAAATGTCTGAAAAGGCGCATCCCTTAAAGAATCCTTCACTTTCGTCCTTCGGAATAGGAATGCCAACACCTGCCTAAAGCTGCAACGAACATTACATTCTCAATGTGACCAACAATGACCCAACTATTTCCATACTTGCCACGAGTTTATAACATGTACTCGGTGGTCAAGCTTACAGCAAAATGGAAATCATACCGCAGCAAAATTACAAGACCAGACCTCATTGTTGCATTTCGAAGTGATGGAAAAACACCTCATCACTTTTACATGAAAGAAATGCATCAGACGACTCATAGAACATGACCGAAACATAATCGTCGCATCTCAAAGTGATGGCAACACATCATCACTTTTACATGAAAGAGATCTAACACACGACTTATAAAACAAGGCCAAAAAAATGTCATGGTCGCTTAAACGAATGATGGAAACACATAATCACTTTCATAATAAAAATGTGACAAATGACTTACAAGCATGGCCATGACAAGCTTAACATCTATAGAAAAAAAAACAATCTAGAAGAACCACTTCTCATTTATTAAAACGAGTGGATCATTTCCCTGTGGAAAACTTGCTTGTCGATCAGCTCTTTCGACTGGTGTATGCACGGGCGCTTTGTCTTTACGGCACTGTTCTGGATGAAGTTTCTAGCATGTGGCTCTTTGGTGGCCACTTCGGTCTTAATGGGTGCAAAAGTTCTTTTTCCTCCAAACCTGCTTAACAGATTTATTTTCCTATTGGGGAGAAGGCTTTTCATGCCTCTTCCTCCTTTGTGCTGTTAGTCTCTTCCAGCACTCAGAAGTCACATGGTTATTTAAACAACAAAAATAACAAGTTTTACGATGCCATATTTTATGACCGTGGTTATCAACATTATTGTAATTAAAATGCACTTTGGAATAATGAGACTTAGTATACCTTCTGCGGTGGTCTCTGGTGCGATCATGATGATGGGAGCTTGCCTCAGTTCCCTCACTGCAATGTGCACTACCGTGGAATGATGGCGAAGTGTCCCTATCATTCCACTTCCTTGGAGAGTTCATCATTATTTGTTTGCCCTTGATGTCCTTTGAACATCCTTCGCCAGTGTACCCCAAACCTGCATAACGAGGTCGTTGCACAACCTCCAATGGTTCGGTTATGCCTTGGCCACGAATGCCAAGTCCTCCTCCTTTGTACCCCATTTTGGTGAGGAGTCTCATGCCGGTACCTGTGATGGGTATCTCCACACTTCCTACTAAAATTATATCATGTGAAGAAACTGAAGAAAAATCAACACTGTTTACCTTAGGTGTTGATTGTGAAACAGATGAAGAAAGCTGTTGTAAGCCCTCGTTGCGCTTCACTTCCGTCAATGCCTCTGACATGGCTTGTAGCTGAATCTGCAAATGCTGCATCTCCTCCTTCTCTTTCTGTAGGAATGCTTTTAAGGCATCATGATCTCTTTGAAGAGTTTCGTTGTTGCGTTTCAAATCTTCCCACGCCTCTGTCGTGGCTTGCAACTGAAGCTGCAACTGCTACTTCTCCTCCTTCTCTTCATGTAGGAACGCCTTCAAGGCATCATGATCTGCTTGCATAATTTCATTTTTGTGCTTCCAATATTCCCATGCTTCTGTTGTGGCTTGCAACTGAAGTTGCAATTGTTGTTTGTCCTCCTTCTCTTTGTGTAGGAGGGTCTTCAATTCTTCATTCTCTGCTGCTTGTTTTTCGTAAGCCTCATACAATATGTCCGCTTTCTCAAACACCCTGAGCATGGTTTCATACATGTCCTTGACATTTTCCATGGCTCAACTCAGTGAACGTCCAATGTTCACGCCTGCAATCCAATCAGCAAGAATACCTGCTCCAATACCACTTGATCTAAGGTAAAATCTTGATACCCTTAACCAAGACCTTTTACTTTGGCTGATAAATAGAATTTCATTTAACTATGACGTTAAAGAATTGAAATGAACAATTGTAGTTGTAAATAAGAGGAACATAAATGAACAAGATCAGCAAACATAAGAACACGTCGTTTGATGACGGAGTTCGTCCAGGAGGGACTACATCTCCGGGCCCCAGTGTCAAGATGGTGTAGGCCGCTGCATTATGTGTTGTAAGAGGAAGATGTACATGGATGTGCTTTCCTATGACATACAAGGAAAAATTTCCCTCTTTCCTATGACATACAAGGAAAAATTTCCCTCACGCAGGAGTGGCTTGACTTCTTTAAGAGATATTCCACTGCAGAACTCTCATACATAAAGAAAGACTCCTATCAGTTTGACCATAGCTGACATGTAATAAATAAGAGTATCCCGCCAATCCTAGCAAACAAGGGATCTCAAAAATACACATATGAAATTGAGCATCCTGCCAATGTGGCATAAAAGGGACTCATACATCACACAAATCCATAGCTTAAAGTACATCAATAACAACACAAAGCAAGATCTCACGACTCATGTATCAATCGGGATCTGCAAGACATAATGCATCTCAAAGAGAAATAAATGAAGAAGTACATGGAATCCACATCATATACCTCATGCTGCCATTTGCTAAAGGCTGAGCTGCTTTGCAGTTGAATATGAAAACACCATCAATCTTGTGGCGTTGAAAAAGGTGAAAACGACTACTCACATGCGGAAATCTGACACCTGCATAACCCACTTCCAAAGTGGCTGAAAAATCGAAAACTCAGATGCAGAAACTGAGCACGCCATCAGACTCGTAATGCCGAGTAGTGCAGAAATGACATAAAATTTGTCCCATTTGGAAAAAGTCAAAATTTCACCCTCCTGAAAGTTGAGCTCAATCAAGGTTCCGCCTGCCTCTTTTCTGGCTCATGGTTCCACTGCACCTGCAATAAAAAATAATAAATCTGGAAATCCGTGCGTGTTCTCCGCTCCTCCATGGCCTTGGCGCACTTGTAAAAAGACGAGCTTAAATAATAAAACTTGGGCGGATAACTCAAAGCCCAATGGGCTGGCGCCGTGGTAAAAAAGGTATTTGGTTTAAAAGAGGTCAGGGGATCAAATCCTCCCTCCACCAAATTCGTATACAAAATATATTATTTTCTGCATTTTAAACTTTGGGAGGGGCCGGACCCACCTTGGGCGGTCCGCCCAACTACCCCGCTGCTCCCATATCAATTCGCATTGTTTTTAAATACCAAGTATGGGGGGTCGGCCTTAACTCCCGCTGGCACCATTTATTTTAATGGATGGTTGTTTTAAGTTTTGGGATTTCGGTTACGTGGTGCTACGGGATGTGGAGCCATCGCATGGGCGGACCCGCTGATAGTGGGTTTGAATCCCACCGGCTCCGATATATATAACATATATTAATATGGTTGCCGTGGGTGCATGGGGTCTGGCGGGGGTCATGGCCCGCCAGCCCATTTTTTAATATATTTTTGTTTAATATAAAACAAAATGTGACCTTTTTAAAATTCGGTTTTTGACTGTAGGAGGCAATTTAAATAGGCCACAAATTTTCCCGAAATCTGGCCTGAGCTTGCCGGAATCCGCTGGCCAGAAAAAGTCGAATTTGCATCCTCTTTAAGGCTGCCAAGTCACCAAGTCAACCCAAAAATTTGATCGCTCCTAACTCCTTCATATGGACTCGGAATTGAGTTTCGTCTGCGCCGTTGGAATCAGAAAGACGAGATCTACAACTTAAACTTGGTTCGAGAGATTTTTGAACACTTTGATTTTTTAGCCCTCTTTGCTGAGCCACTTGTACTTGTACCTGTTTAATCCACCTGGATCACCGATAGTCAATACAAAGTCTCCAAGTCCCATCCTTCTTCTGCACTAACACGATTGGGCTCCCATAGGGCAATGAACTCGGTCAGATGTGAAATTTATGTAGCAGCTTCTGAATCTTCCTCTTGATTTCATCGTTCTCCATAACATAGTGATAATAGATCGGTCCATTGGGCAACGATGTGCCTAGGGTTATATCGATGGGTTTCTTGACCTGACAGTGAAGAGGCACCCCCGTAGGTGAGGTGAATATGTTCCAGTACTCCTCCACGACCTTTTCCATTTGTTGTTGTCGTGCGGAGGATCCTTGTCTGGAGGTCGTAGCCACAATATTCTTCTTTCCCTATGGGTCCCAGGAAAACAAATTTCCCGGTTTTGGAAATGAGCTTACTACATTGTTTTACAGTAACCAAAGAGATAGTCGTAGGTAGTGGTACCTCTGGTATCCTGTACAATTTATTGCCCAAAGTAACAATAACAACGTGAGGCTAGGACTCATACACAACATGTCGTTCCCACAAGTATGGTTGACCTAATAATACATCACAAAAGTCAAGAGGAGAAATGTCACATAATATGTCATATGTGAAGGGCTTGATGTTGTAGGGAAGGTGGCACTGCTGGCTGATGCGAAGATCCCATCCTTGGTGAAGCCACCCGATGGTGTACGACTGTGGGTGTGTGGTGGTTGGCAAGCGCAAACACTTCACGACCTCTGCTGAAATGAGGTTCTTTGGAGGCCTTCGCTCCTCCAGCTATCACTACGGATTTTTTATGGCCCCTTACAACCCTCATTATATGTCATTGGAGGGTTTCAATTTCCCCACCCAACACCCGAAAACATACACACAACGCATGATTGGATAAGGCAAATGGTCACACACAAAATGCATTGCACAAAAAACTATCACATTGTACATTTTTCTAAATTTTTCAATGAACTCACAAGTTATGTCTATGTACCTTAAAAAGATGAACATGGGCCAGTAGAGATCGTAGAGTTGCGAGGGAGAAGGCCACCAAGTTTAAAATGATTGGAAGTGAATTGCATGGCGTGTGTGACAAGTTGACAAGCAAAAGATAGTCATTGTCTAAATCCTGGATAATATGGTTCTCCACTATCAGGCTATCAAACACATCCGTAAACGTCATTATAGAGCCTGCCACTGTTTTTTCCCAAACATTCATATATCCAAGAGAGAGAAACATTGTACTGGGGACTTTTTTAACTATTTCCAGGAGAGAGGTTGAGATTGCATCTTTTATGTATAACTCATTTTCCTATCAACAAACAGCCATTTTCCTTCCTTTCTCTCTAGAACAAGTTCATTGCCCAAGTAGTGCACTGTGATATTATATATTTTATGATCTAGGCCACATGGGAGGGTCACAGGATCGGATGCATGGATCACATGACATCTAACTCGCTTGAATAAACAACCTTTGAAATATTGTAGACGGGTTGCAGCTAGGAAGAGCGCTAAGTATTCCTGCCTTCTCCAAGATAGCAGCAACCTCGCGGAGCATAGCAGTAGGCAGCCTATTACACTTTGTATGAGCACCCCGACTCACGTGACCTTCACTATTCTCCATATGTCAAGAAAGATTATCAATTGCGGTAGGTTCCAACTAAACGATATGTCATTAATCAAGAATTGTGGCAAGATGCTGATAAACGATATGTAAATAATTAGCAAGATGCTGATAAGCTTTGTCTCGGCCATAACTTGCTCAATCTGTCAGATAATATTTCATATCTTGGTTTGCTTCATCCTTCCATCGATCTCTCTTTATCAAGGTCTTTCCCCCACTTCCCCGCATCTTCCAGGTTTTTTCTCTGTCTTCGGGGCATTTCTTCTTGTTCCTCTTCAGTTATTCCATTTCTTCTTCACATTCTAAAAGCTCCAGTTTCCTCTTCTTATCCCGTCTTCCAGTGATATTCCTCTTAAACGCTGCCCCGTCCATGTACTAGAACGCTGCCCTGTCCGTGTAATTAAAGAAAATATTTTACATACTGAAAAAGGTGTGGTGAAGGTTCCAATTTCCTCTTCGTGTAATTAAAGAAAATATTTTACATACTGAAAAAGGTGTGGTGAAGGTTCCAATTTCCTCTTCTTTTCTTCTGTTCATCTTCCTCCTGTCAAGTTCAGGTAGTCGTCTTCTATCTATCAAAACGCTACCACTTAATTAAACTCAACGTATATACATTCTGAATAGGTCTGGTCAGGGCTCTAGTTTCCTCTTCTTGGTGGTCAGAGATGTGATTTTACCTTTACTTGTTGGCGTAATGCGGAGGATAAAATAATAATTTCTCCAACCACCACTTCCAAGCATTATGCCCCTTTACACTGTGTATACAGTCTGTGTATTATTATTAAGGAGTTTTCCGCCGTCTATCGTCCAGTCCTTGTAAATTTCCACTGGAAGAAACATGGATGAAACACTCTCCATTGTCAGTTTCGTGCCACTGGAAAATTTTGGCAGAATTTCATTAAAATTGGATAAAAAATATTTGGAAATCGAAGTTATAGAAAATAGTTGGAAATATAAGTTATAGTTGTTAGAAAATATAGAGAGATATATTGTACACACAACACAAATAGTATAATTATTTTATTGATCTTATAGACATTACATATATAGGAATACATGATACTTCTAGATGCGAGAATGGTGGATCTAGATTACTAAAAATAGCCAGTGTAACTATTAACTTGGAACTCACACAATTACAACTCACGAAAACTTGGAATACACATGACACACATCACATGGAAGCATTACTTCCAACACCCTCCCTTAATGCTTACATGTAACATACATTACAACAATAAATGAATCTTTTTCACAATTTTCTAATATGGTCATCACTAGCACTCAAATCTACTCTGAAATCTCATGGTTTCCACTCTTTTCTTCACGAGCTTTTTGAGCTTCCCACTTGATCCATTTAAGACATAACTGCTTCAGACCATCGTTGATGTGCTTTGCACAATTGACGCTTCTCAACCTCCTGGAACGCAACGGGTTAGTCTTGATACTAAACCATCATATGGAACTGCCACCATATGTGAATCCATGGCCCTCCGCAGCCTTAATTAGTTATCCAAGATAGTGTTCTGGATACATAATGTCTTCAGCACACAATTCTACATCCTGACCTTGTATATGCTCCCCAAGCACAATGGGTCAAACCAGCTTGACCTTATTAAGAACTACCTCTTACTAATGCTCCTAGAGCACAACTAGTCACATTAGTCTATTGAATAGTGGGCCTATTCTTTGTGGTTCAATATCATTTGATTTTCAATAATGCACTTGCACATTAACACAGTACAACATCAAACTGCACCATAAAAGCCTCTACCAACAATTTTTTATTTTTTTTTATAACTTTTCACCACCTTCCAAGCATATCTTCTCACTAGTTTTGAATGTGAAACTCACTAATGAAACCTCTATAGCATTGGATCCTTTCTTTAGCTAACAATGGCTTGATGTCAATGTGATAGTTTAAATTCACCCACTTCAAATTTTCTTAAGACAACATTTCATCAATTTATTAATACCGCAAATCCTTCTGCAAGTCAAAATTATTATATATATATATAATACATTAAATTAATTGACTTTAAAAAAAGGAAAAAAATTCTCCACGTGAAAATTAACTTCCCCCAAAAAAACTTTTTCCACATGAATATTTGTTTCCCGATACTTTCTTTTACTCTTTTAGGATACACCTTCTGCTTTTCCTTTTTTCTTTATGGTCCACTGCCAATGTACAATTACCTCTCCGTTGCTGCCCACTACTTATGAGGAACGAGCACCGGTTAAGGATAATAAACGGTAACAGAAAAAGAGGAGCGAGTCATAGAGTCCTGGTTATATAGCATTCAATTTCAGGGTCGGCTATTATCTGTTAGCATATGGAAAAAACTGGCCCATTTCTTTACTGTTGAACCATTTCACCTCTTCGACATTAGGGGATCGATACATCTTACATCTAACAGAAAATATCTATGCACGAGAATAGATGATTCCTCTTAAGTTGGATTTGGGTTGGTGTTGGAAATCCTCAGATCTGGTGGAATTTCTTTAATTCCCAAACCAATATGCTCAATGGCTCAAAAAATAAACCTCACGCTGATGATCCTCATCCTCCCTGTGCGCAGAATGAGATTAGCCAACAATTCATACATCTCACTCTTGGATCTCAAATCCAAAATTCATAGTTTTTTTGGGACTTAGCGCAAGATCGTTCCTTTAAATATTTTCAAAGCGGTGAGATAATGTTGGACCTTCTTCTTTTCCCTTTTTTTAAGCAAAATTGATCCACACCAATAAAATAAAAACTCCATAATTATGCTGCTAAATAAACAGATCGAAGCACCTCAACACCATGAAACACACAAGAATAAATTTACACAAAATATATATGAAAATCAAATAGTCAACTAATAGATTTACATAGAATCAATAAACTCAAGACTCTCTCACATCTTCCTGGCCCTCTCGTGAAGGAGTCAGGCCAGAATAGGCTCTGATACCATGTTAGAAAATATAGAGAGAGCGAGATATTGTACACACAACACAAATCACACAATGATTTTATTGATCTCACAGACATTACATATATAGGAATACATGATACTTATAGATCCGAGAATGGTGAATCTAGATTACTAAAAATAGCTAGTACAACTATTAACTTGGAACTCACATAATTCTAACTCACAACAACTTGGAATACACATGATACACACCACATAGAAGCATTACTTCCAACATCCTCCCTTAATGCTTACATGTAACACACATTACAACAATAAATGAATCTTTTTCAGATTTGTCTGATATGGTCATCACTAGCACTCATATCCACTCTGAAATCTCACAGTTTCCACTCATTTCTTCACCACACTTTCTAGCTTCCCACTTGATCCGTTTAAGAAATAATCACTTCACACCATCATTGACATTTTTTGCAAAATAGACGCTTCTCAACCTCCCAAGCACAATGGGTTAGTCTCGATACTGAACCATCCTATGGAATTGCCACCATATGTGAATCCACGACCCTCCACAACCTTCATCAGTTATCTAGGATAACATTCTGGATATAGAATGTCTTCAACAAATAATTCACAACTTGACCTTGTATAAAATAACATGTACTGATGCTCCCAGAGCACGACGGGTCACACAAGCTTGACCTTATTAAGAGCTACATGCGACTAATGCTCCCAGAGTACGACGAGTCACATTGTTGGCTTGTTCTTTGTGGTTCTCCATCATGTGATTTTCAATAATACAGTTGCACAATAACACACTACAACAACAAACTGCACCATAAAAACTTCTACCAAGAACTCTTTTTTTATATATAACCTTTCACCATCTTCCAAGCATATCTTCTCACTAGCTTTGAATGTGAAACTACCAACGAAACCTCTATAGCATTGGATTCTTTCTTTAGCTAACAACGGCTTGATGTCAATGTGATAGTTTAAACTCACCCACTTCAACTTTTCTTAAAACAACATTGCATCAATTTATTAATACCCCAAATCCTTCTACAAGTCAATATATATATATATATATATACATTAAATGACTTGATTTTAAAAAAATGAAAAACTTTCTCCATGTGAATATTTGTTTCCCAATTCTTTCTTTTACTCTTTTAGGATACACCTTCCTCCTCCTTTTCGCTTTATGGTATGCTTCCAATGTACACTTACCCTTCCGCTATTGCCCGCTAATTTCAATGGTTGCTAGTGCAACTTCACCATCAGCTTCAAGGACTCATGAAAATCATGGTCAAACATGAGGAGCCACAAGCAAGGTAAAGGGTCTCGGGGGAAGGATCTCTTTCCAAAGAGCTCCACAACATTTTGTTCAGATTCTACCTTGCATCACTTATTGAGGATGTGGGGGACCTCATTACCAGCATGATTGTCCTGAGTTATAAATTGGTAACAACTGTAGAGAAGGAAAAGAACCAATGGGAGGAGCAAGAAGCCACCATAAAATCTATGTAGCAATTTATAACCAACAAGTTGAACACCAATATTCCATGGTAGAAACATCGAGTATGATAAACAATGTAGAATTTAAATTTTTTTTTTATTATGGTGGTACGAATATTTTCATTTCCCCAGTTGCATTAGAAAAATGTGCATTGGCAGCCTATGAGCATGATGAATTTAAACAAATCGAAATAGATTTTGGTATAAAACAAGCAATAGGACCTAGTGTTGACCAACGTTAGTTGAACCGTGTGGTGTGTATAACTAATTTGAAGGCACACATCACCACATTGGGGATGTATTATGTAATCATTGGAATGGAATCGCTTGAAGCTCATCGAGATTTAGTTGACTATTTAAAAAAAAGGTGATTTTCTTAGATGATGAAGGTAGTTCAATTGAGATTTGTGGTATAAAGAGAGGAGAGTCTGTACGATTCATATCCATGATTAAGGTAAAACAATGTCTTCGGAAATGTTGTAAGCTATATGTGGTCGAGGTTGTAAGTGACAATAAATGACCCTCACTAGATCAGCATCCAGTTTTGTTAGAATTTGATGATGTTTTCCCTAAGAAATTGTCTAGATTACCACTTGTGAGGGAGATCGATTTCACAATCGACCAAACACCTAGTGCAGAACCAATATCCAAGAGACCCTATAGGATGACATCCCTAGCACTATGTGAGTTGCAGATGTAGTTAAAAGAGATTTTAGACTTGGAATTTATTAGACATAGTATTTCACCTTGGGGTGCACCACTGATTTTCATCAAGAAGAAGGATGATTCCTTAAGGCTATGCAGAGATTATAGGGACTTGAATCGAGCCGCAATAAATAATAGGTACCTGATACCTAGAATATATGACCTATTTGACCAAATTAATGGAGCAACATTTTTCTCAAAGATCGATCTGCAATCTGGATACCACCAATTGAGGATTAAAGAAGGTAACATCCCAAAAACTGCATTTCAGACTTGGTTTTAGCACTACGAGTTCATGGTTGTACCATTTGGTTCGACCAATGAACCAGCAGTATTCATGAGTCTCATGAATGGTGAGTTCACGAAGTATTTGGACCAATTTGTGCAAGTCTTTATGGAAGATATTCTTGTGTATTCCAAGAACGAAAATTCGGAGCATGAGGAGCACCTAAGGGTTGTATTGACCTGCTTAAGAGGAAATCACGTGTATGGAAATTTGTCAAAATGTTCCTTCTTTAAAAATAAAATTCATTATCTTGGGAAAATCATTTTAGGAGAATAGATTTCAGTTGACCCAAAAAAGGTAAAGGCCATAATGGATTGGCTAGTGTTGAAAAATGCTCATGTGATGCATAGCTTCATGCGACTAGCATGTTATTATCGAAAATTTGTGGAAGGGTTTTCAAATATTGCAAAACCCATCACCACATTATAGCGAAAATGGGTTAGGTATGAATGGACATATGAATGTGACACTACATTCACTGAACTAAAGAGGTTACTAACTAGTGCACCAGTCTTTCGAGTGCCTGAAATCGAAAAGGACTTCATTGTTTGCACAAATGCTTCAAAGAAAATATTGGGAGAATTTTTTATGCAGAAAGGTGGAGTAATATCTTATGCATCCATAAATTTGGAGAAACATGAAGAGTTTTATGATACCCATGACTTAGAGTTAACAACAACGTTGATGCAAGAAGGTGGATTAATAGCTTACCCATCCAGAAAGTTGAATAAACATGGAGAGTTGTATATTACCCATGACTTATAGTTAGCAGCAGTGATGCTAGCTTTAAAACTATGGAGACACTACCTCATCGAGAGAAGCTTTGAGTTAAGAACTGATATTCAGAGCTTGAACCACCTCTTCACTCAGAGCGATTTGAATGACAGACAAAGGCAGTGGAGCGAATTCATGAGTGATTATGATTTTGATATATCATACAATAAGGGAAAGGAGAATGTGTTGGCTGATGCACTAAGTAGGAGGCCACAAATATTCTCCCTAGTACCCTTGAGGGTTAATTTGAGGGAATGTGTGTTGGAAAAACTCTTTGAAGACAGTTGGTATCTAAAGGTTATATCAACACTCCAGAATGGCAAGAAGGTAGAACCAAATTTTGAGGGTTATGTCCTTGAACCAAATGGTCTATTGATATTTCAAGAGAGAATGTGCATCCCTAAGGAAGGGGGTATAAGAATAACCATTCTCAAGGAGTCACATAGAGCACTCTATTGTGCACATCCTGGAGTGAAGAAGATGTATGTAGGCATGAAGAAACTATACTTTTGGGCAGGCATGAAGTAAAATATAGTACAATTTGTTGCTAAATGTCCTGAATGTCAATGAGTGAAGGTTGATCATCGCCATCCAGTAGGACTCCTACAACCACATGACATCCCTATGTCTAAATGGGAGGTTGTTTCCATGGATTTTTTTATGGGTTTGCCACTCACTTCATAAAGGCACAATACTATATTGATTGGAGATGATAAATTGACCAAAATTTCCCACTTCATCTGAGTGAGAGGCACTTATGATGTTACTGATGTGGCACAAGTTTTTAAAAGTGAATTTATTCGACTACATGGGTTACCCACAAAGATCATTTCTGATAGAGACACTCATTTTATATCTAGGCTTTGGACAAGTTTGCAGTCAACATTAGGGACTCAGTTGAACCTAAGCATTGCATATCATCCAAAAACAGTCTACCAGACTGAAAGAGTAAATGAGGTTATGGAAGACATACTAAAAATGTACATTATGAATAATCAGACTCAGCGGGAAAGGTACTTACCATTGGTAGAGTTTTCCTATAATAATAGTTACCACAGTTTCATTGGTATGTCTCCTTATCAAGATCTATATGGGAGACCATGCATGATGCCATTGATTTGGGAAAAGTTGGAGGACCGAGTAATAGTTGGGCCGAAATTGGTACACAAAATGGATGAACATGTAAGGCGGATTCGACAAAGGTTAAAGGAAGCACAAGATAGACATAAGAGTTATGTTTATGTACATAGAAATGATCATGGTTATGAAGTAGGAGACCAAGTTTTTATTCGTATTCGAACCAAAAAAAGCACCATTCGGTTTGGGAAAGAGATAGCGTTATCACCTCAGATTATAGGACATTTTAGAATCAAGGAGAAGAATGGACCAGTTTCCTATCATCTTGTACTACCACCCCATTTGCATAAAACTCGTGATGTTTTTCATGTATATTCTATGACATTATGTTTCCGATGGATCTCACAAACTGGATTGGAGGGAATTTGACGTTTTCGGATGTGGGAACTGTAATTGTCGAACCATTACGCATATTGGACCATATGGTTTGACGGCTCAAACATCACATGGTGGACCAGGTTAAGTTCCAGTGGGACAATTATATCCCAGGATCTGCTACCTCGGAGGATGCGGAGACTATACGACAAGACTACCCCTCACTTTTTGAGAATTTGTGATGCCCATTTGGACTTAGATAGCTACCTATGCTAAGGATCTATTTGTAGTTCCATTTTATTTTATTTATGAACACTATGTAATATTCATGTATTTTAGTTGGAAATATGAAACTACTTATATAAATCATTAGATATATTAGGTATTTTTTATTAAAATATTTTATGTGTGGTGTATTTGATGTACGACTTACTTGGTTATGATTTATCTAGTGTATGACTTATCAGATTTATTGTTTTTTTATGTATGGATTAAGGCGATATGGTTTATCTAATGCATGGCTTATAAAAATTATGACTTATCTAATGTAATATTTATTTCCAGTATGTTTTTATGAAGTAAAACGTTGATACGTGGATATTAGACTTATTAACATGATGATTAAGATCACTTATCTATATATGTTCTAGTTGTTATGTATATGCATGGATGAGAACTAACCTGCATATTGGAAAGAACTATATGATAACCAAGATCTACTTTTTCGATGGGGAAATGTTGACATATCCAATGAGGAATGGTATGATTTACATTGTTCTATTACATTTTATATCTACTTGATATTTTTTGAGATTCAACAAGAAATTTCAACACCTAAACTAGTGTGGGACCAGGAGGTCCAAGCAACACCTGCACTAGTGTGGGACTAGAAGGTCCAAACAACACCTTCATTAATGTGGGACCAAAGGTCTTAGCAGCACCTACACTGGTGTGGGCTAAATTTGGTGCATGTCTATTTTAGTTATCCCTTAATTAAGTTGGACAATAAAATGTAATATAATCTCAAAATAACTTGTAATAGCTATCTGAGTGTCATAAACTTATTTAGCTCATGAATTTCAAGTTAAAGGTAGTTGGTGAGGCATGCAGAGTAATTATAGTTGTAACAAAGTTCAAAGTGTAGTGGTGCATTAGTTAATGCATGTTGTAAATCAGTTTAACTCAGTTAAGTGAGTTAAAGTCATTTTTTCTAGTTGTAACTGAAGATACACTAGTGAGAGATCAAGTGAATTAAATATTATTTAATTCACATGCAATGATCTCACATTCCACTAATGTTTTACTATTATTAGCTGCATGCATGTCAGATCCAGTGGAGACCCAGTTGAGATCTAGGTGAAAGGGAAGTTGACTACCAGTTGTATGATTATTGGGTTGCACCCATGCAACCAAAAATTCATTGGATTGCCCATGATACTTGCACAGTCAAGGAAGGACAAAATTCCTATTATTTAGGGATTGTGCAAGCAAGGTAGGATGTCTCGAGGCAGTAAATTGGCTAAGTATTCATCATTTTTATTTGAGATAGTGTGAGACAATTAGCTGAGTACATGAGGGATCTTGTGAGAAGAGTTGTATGTAATTGTTTCATGTGTCCATGCTGAATATACAATAGAAGATAGTGGGGTTTTCAGCATCAATCTTTTCGCGATAAATTATCTGTGTTGTGGCTTAATTGATTCTTCTTTGCTTCATGTGATTGGCAATTGTGCTTTTAATTCTGCAATTGATTTATAAAAGTGATTCAGTATTTAACTTTAGCACATTGTTATATCAGATTGAATCCATGATATACATGCTTGTTGTATAATTTATACATGGTATCAGAGCACAGGAAATCACAATAGTGAAGAGGAGTTGAGTTTGTGACTGGATAGAATTCGAATTTGTAGAAATAATTTCTTGGTGCAATAGCTGATTCAGGATCAAAATGGATTTCAATGGCTTTAGGTTGGAGTATGCACTCGAGGGCAACTCTAACTATATTTATTGGAAGAACAGGATGGAGGCACTACTTTAAGACAATGGCTTAAAGGAATTCATTGACACTGATGTTCCTAAACTCGTTGTGACAGATGTTGCAAATATTGATGCATGGAAAACGAAAGTGGCGAAGGTGAGAAGGATCCTATAAAAGGAGTACGAGACCATATTGTCTCAAGCCTCCATGGGAAATCCACACCATATGCAATGTGGAAGGATTTGACGGATCTATTTCAGAGCAGCAATGACCATAGGAAATTGGTGCTCAAAGATAAACTCAGGAAGATCAAGATGGAGAAAGGCGACTCCATGCCAAAATATTTAACAAAGTTTGTTCAATATAGAGATGAATTGGGGAGCATTGGCATAAATTTTTCTAATGATGATTTGGAGAGCTTGGCTCTCATAGGACTTTCGAAGAGTTGGCACATTTATCCAGAATCTGTCAATGGAAGGGAAAAGCTGCCATATTGGGAACGATTGTGGTCAAATTTGGTGCAGGAGGAATTCAGTTTGAACACCAGAGATGGATCTTCATCTAAGAATGAAGATGAAGAAGATTGTGCTTTGGCTGCCAAGGTGAAGAAGGGTAAGGGGAAGAAATTCCTTTCCAAATCCGAGTCCAAATATGGCAAGAAGCGGGACATGTCAGGGTGAAGTTTTTTCACTGTCATGGGCATGGGCATTATGCTACTAACTATTCACAAAAGAAGAAGAACAACAAGGTTGGAGGATCTCCAGCTGATGAGGCTTTGACCTCGCAATTTGAGATTGACTTCTCATTTATTGCATGCATGGTGTCAAGTGCATTGGGATCTGTATGGTATCTGGATAATAGCACTTCCTATCACATGACGAGAGACAAGGAACATTTCAGTAGCTTGGAGGAGAAGGATCCCAAGATGCATATTGAAATGGGTGATGACGGGCGGTACAGTGCTACTGGGATTGGTACCATTACCTTCCAGAGACAATCTGGTAAACCATTTCAATTAAAATATGTAATCCATGTACCAGGTTTGAAGAAAAATTTAGTCTCAGTTGCAATGTTGGAGGATAGAGGCTATGATGTTGTTTTCAGTGATGGAAATGATTCCCTGCGACACAAAACAACAAGACAAACCAAGAAGATAGGGATTCTAGTTAATAATCTCTACAAGCTAGATGTAGATGGTTGCGCAGCTTTGATGGGCAAGGCAGGCGTTGGGTCAAAAAGGTGATTGTTTTAAGGGTAACCATAATGCTTTACATTAATTATCAACCTAGGGTAAGTCTTGTTATTTTAAGAGTGTAAGGAAAATATATGCAAGTGACATCAGAGGTTAACTACTCTAGATCGTTGTAAGAAATATTTTCTAATTCTCGAAGTTTAATAAAAAAAACTCGAAAGTGAACTATGAAATACTTCAGACCAATCAAAGGAGCAACTTTTATTCTAGGCTTATGCATAACTCAAGACTGAAATAAGGAATATATTGTAATTAAACAATTTCTTTGATGAATTGAATAGCTACCTTAATGAATTGAACAACAATCCTAATGAATTGAACAACAATCAATTATTCTAGATTTTGCAATGGAATTCTCTATTAATCAACTAATAACATCATTTGGAATTAAATATCAAACCAAACGTTCACATTTATGATGGAAAGATTCAAGAAATAACTGTATGCAGAATTGAACAGCAACCGCGCTGAAACTAATCTAACAACTGTAAAAGTGTAACTTCCTGGTAAAATAACATTATTGATAAATTTAATCTATTGAAAAGGAGGTTATAACATATCACGACTGCGATTAACCAATTGAATGATAATGCTATGAAGCGCAAAGGATAACTGAACATGAAATTTCCGTAAATAAACATATAGCACAGAATAGCAGGAGAAGCCCCAGGGCTAGGCCCGAAGCCACTAGAAGCCTTCTACTAAGGAATACTCAAAAGTTGTTTATACTGAAAACGCCAATTTCTTCATTAATCAACGGAGCAATACATTAGCACGAACTTGAAGATTCTGTCCAAATACGTTTATTACTGGAAAATTATAATACATGAACTATCCTCTGTCTCTTTCACCTCCAGCCTTTTATAGCTTAAAGGTGAAATAAAACAGAGCAACAGATCCTTCCCATCAGGAGATCCTACCGCTTCGTGGCTATCAATTGAATACTCCAAGAGTAGGTGTGCCTCTACATCTTTCGCTGATTCATAAGAGCTGATACGACTCCGTTTACTTTTCTTGTGTGTTGTCATTTGGTCATCCTAGTTAGCAGTTTGGCTGTTTCGCTTCCCTATAAATAAAGAAAACAACTAATCAGTTTTTATGCTATTAAACACGCCTTTTATCAATAATTAGTTCTACCTTACTTTTGCATTATTTTCCTTTACTGTATTGCTAAGATGAAGGAAAAATATATAAAAGTAAATGACATATCGTGGTAAAGATAGGGATAAAATGTACATTTTCCTCACCCCAACATACTCCCCTACTTACCTTTTTGCAGGTCTTTATGAAAAGATAGGGATAAAATGTACATTTTCCTCACCCCAACATACTCCCCTACTTACCTTTTTGCAGGTCCTTATGAAAATATATGGTTGCTAGGTGTAACCGGGTTAAAGAATATGCAGGATATACTTCTTCTTTGTAAAGTCTAAAACTATGTTCCTGTTTAATCTTTGCAAATTTTGAGTTTGTGTGCCCCCCTGGTAAATCATAATCATGATGATAGTATTCAGGAGGGTACCAGATGATGGGGCATATGTATTTGCACCCTATCCATGTAGGACCCATGTTCAAAATTAGGTTGTTGTACAGAAGAAACTGGGGAGCAGCAACTTTAAAGTTCCTATCACCAAATGGTTCTCTGTTCTTAACACTATTTGTAGTGGCTTGCCGTCTCTGTTTGGCTGCTAGTAATTCTTCTTCCTAGATGTCTTGGAAGTATGCCCGCCCATTCTGCACAATATCCTTGTGAATAGGTCCCAATTTGGCTATCACCCCTTCCCATTGCATAAACTTCTTGTGTTGAGTGAACATATATAAGGGTTTGGTAGCCTCCCCTCTAACCCATAGATCTAAGCCATGCTCTCTTTTATAAAAGGTATTGTAGGCCTTAGCCCATCTAATCTGATTTTTTGCGAAGGACAGAAAATCTTGGAACTGAACGTCCCCAATGAACAAACTGGGGTTACTGTCTCTATCCTCTTCTAGAAAGAAATTGTGAAAATACAATTCACACAAAATATGTTGGACCTGCTCATCCTACTCATTGCAACATTGGACAAACTCTTCATTGGTTTTGAAGGTAGTGGGTTTCCCTGCTCTGACAACTTTTATTTTCAGCAACAAATATCTTTCTACTAAGAATAAGGCATAGTTAGTGGCTGGTGCCCTACAAGTCAACACATCAGAGTAAAGAGAACAAACATCACTGGTTTGTTTCTTGGCCTGTTCCAATTGATCCTATGCCTTTTTCACTTTTTCCCTTTATTCCCTAAGATGTGCAAAGGTTTCATCCTCAGTTGCAAAAATTTATTTGAATCGTTTTAGTAGTGCCTGATGTTATTGTAAGGGCACTACTTCCTTTTTATACTGGGTCAATTCATACTAAACTTGATTTAATTCGTTGCAAAGCTTTTGATTAGCATATTTTTCTATCAAAGGACTGTAAGCAGGTGTTACCATTGTTTGAGTCTCCTTGTATTTTCTAAGTATTAAATTAGTCTGCACAGAGACTTCAGTAGTATGTATCAGATTAGTCTGTACATAAGCTTCAACAACATCTATTAAATCAGCCTGTACAAAGACTTCAGCAGTATCTACCGTTTGGGTAACAAAATCTGTCTGGGTATCTTTATCTGCTACAACTATCAATTCAGACTGCACAGAGACTTCGGGAGTATCTACCATTTGAGTAACAAAATATGTTTGAGTTTCCATTGTAGCTAATTCCTTCTTAGGCTTCTAATCCTTGTCTGCTTATTTCAACCATTTCCTTAGATGTTTTACTGTTTTCCTTAATTTTATACATCTCCTGCTCATTTTTCTCAATTTTACTTCCGCTGATTTTTCTTTCGGAGGGGTTTTGACAGGAGAAGGAATAACAGTGGCTTTGGGTTCAGGAATGGTTGTTCTAGTTCTAAGGTTATCAGAAATGATGTTTTCTTTAGGTGTCCAAGAGGTGATTTCAGCATTGATGTCCTGATTGGGTGGAATAATATTTTCTTCAGGCATCAGGGGAATTGTCTCAATACTTGTGTCATGTTCTAATAGAACAGTATCCCCTGACTGGTTTCCAGACTCAAATATTCTCTCTATCTAATCTTCCCTGCTCACCCATTCATTATCATAGGGAGATAAAACCCTCAAATCCTACAATTCATCATGGCAAGGTAGGATTTCAGTATGGCCAGAGCTTCTAGCATAGGCAGACTGGTTCAAATTGTCCCTTTGTTCCTTGGATTTCTCAAATGGGTTCCCAATTTCACAAAATGTTCTCATTTTCTCTAGTACTTGAGCCATTTCTTCCTCGTAGTCTTGTAAAGACATATTTTGAGGGCTCAGAGGTGGTGTATGGGATGGCCCCGTCTCATCTGGCAATACGAAGGTGTTTTTCCGTAGTTGTGACCTTTCACACCGTCTCCGTTTTCCCGGTTTTGCGGTCGAAACATGGGTTCTCTTCCCTCTTGCTCTTTTGGGTATGACTATTCTGGGAAGTTCAATTTCTTCTCTGTTAGGGTTTTCTTCAGGGGAAGGTAGGGTAGGATTAATAAAGTTATTCCATGTTAACTAGTGTTTGTTTACCTCATGAATAATAATCAATTTAATCAAGCCATGGTGACTAACAACTGCTTGAGGGTTTTTAGCTCTTCTGATTCGAACAAAAATATCATCCAATATAGAATTCAGGAAAAATGGAAAATTAACTGAAATTTTTCACTTGAGAACAAGTAATAGTTTGAGTTGATGGGACTTTACCACATCCTGGTGTCTGTCACCTGTGATGTATTTTTCAATGAAGACTACCAATTCTTGCCAGGGCTGCTGCAAGGGCGCAGGGTCACATGGGTCCTGATACACTCAGACTGCTTCTTGTATGAGGAAATGTTTATCAGTCCATCTTTCTCCTTCTATTGGAAGTCTGGAGACCTCAGCGATGATTTCTTCTGAAACTGGTATGATTCTTCCTTTGACTATGGTATGCCCTTCCCACAGGTTTTGCAAGAATTCAATTATTATCTATGTATTAAACCCTTGTAGTCTGTGTAGATATGGCATACAACCAGCTTGGTGGAGAACTGTGCGAGCTGATTCTGAGGCTTGAAAAATTGTGGGTTCATTACGGAGAGAATTTCCACCCATGGTTACTCTGTTTTCAAGACTGGTTTCTTCTTCTGCATGCGTTTATTTTGGCTTTGTTAGTTAAAACATCATAAACAATGGATGTGACTTTTATAAAATATATTATTAAAAATGTGACGTAAATGCAGTGATTCTTTCGTCCAATCAGCATATCCGAAGGGAGTCACGTGGTCAATTCACATGCTTATTCATTATGAATATTCGTACCCGCTCCAATGAGAGAAGGGTGTCCACGGCCTCAAAGCTCAAGAAAAGAGGAAAGATGGTAAAAATCATGAATGCACACGAAGTAAAGGTCAAAATTTGGTAATCATCACAAATGTACGAATAGGACGAGCATCCTTTTCAGTATAAATGTGATGTGTGCATAGTTGAGGATCTATACCCTTCATGTCTGGGTAGTCCCAAGCAAAGGCTCCATTATATTTTTGTAAAATTCTAACGATCTTTTTCTGTTTGTCACTATCCAGACAGTTGTTGGTATTTAAAAATTTTCCTGGCTCAATTTCAATTAGCATGTTGTTGCGAACAACAGCCGTGGGTATGTGTTGGTCATCGATGTTTATTAAGGGGTCCTCCTGTGCTTTGTTATCAAGAACTGTTTTTAACATTTGGCACTTTAAATTTTCTGAAGTATATGGTTGGCTCATGAAATTATTGATTACATTGTCTTTAGTTTGATCTTTGAATTCAAGTGCTTCAACTATTGTCAGAGGTGAATGAATGTTTTGTTCCCAATATGTTTGTGGCTATTTGTGAATATTTATAGTGGGAAGACTTGGTTTGGCATGTTGGTATATGGAAATATTTTTTATGGTATCTCCTCTAGCAATGTTCATGCTGCCTGCTCGACAACCTATTTAAGCATTGGTCATCGCTAACCAAGGTCGTCCCAATATCAGAGGATGTCCATATAACCTACTTTTTGGGTTAATAATTAAAAATTCCACTGGGTACTCCCATGAGTCCACAGAAACCAGGATGTCCTGTAATATACCTTATGGTTTGATAATAGATCTGTCAGCAAGTTCCAACAAGGTAGATGTGGTTTCCAAGGATGTTACACCTAACTTCTCGCAGGTTTCTGTAGTTAATATGTTAATGTTTGCCCCAAATCAACTAATGTGTTTGAAAAGAAGTGTCTAGATATCTGTACTGTGACTACAGGGTTTCCTCAATCCTCGTATTTTATTGGTGTTTCTTTACCCAAGATTAAGTTTGACAGTGCTCCCACTACATGAACAATTGGTACAGTGTTTGCTTTCCTCACCTATTTTTTTTTCCGCACAGATCTTTAATTGTTTTGGCATAGATAAGAATGTCTTGTATAGCCTGTAGGAGAGGAATTTTAATGCACATAATTTTTAATTCCCCTAGGAGATCAAAATCTAAAGAGAATATTGGTTTAGGCAGCATTAACCTCTCAGGGAATGGAGGAGAGGAAATAATAAGGTTTTCAGGATCTTTTTGGTCAACTATGTCCCTCTCCTGATCTATCTCTGTTTCTGTCACAATTGATTGTTTAGATACTATTGGAATTTCAGATTCAAGTTATGGTAGGGCCATATCTTCTTCAGGTGAAATAACATGCCCTAATCTCAACCTAAGTTCATTGCATTGCTTCTGTTTAGTTCCAGGGTTTGTGTTCTCGAAAATCTGGATCAGCTGAACCGATCTATTATAGGATTAGGATTGGGTTGAGCTAGTAGTTGAGGACGCATAATAGGCTGAGGATTGTGTTGGACTGGGTATTCTCAGCCCCTGTTCCCATAGGTAAATTGGTCATTCTCAGAGGTCACTGCCAGTTTTGAGAGCAATTTGTATTCTGTGAAGTGGAGGCAGGGCACTAAGATTGATATGGATTGTTTTTCCAGTAAGGGGGAGAAAAAGGAAAACTTGACAAACTATTACCTGAAATGGATTGTGTTGGCCAAAGAGGCATGGAAGATGATGGGATTGCCAGACAAAAAAAGGCGATTGGCCCTACCATGCTGTTCTAGGGTTCTGTTGATTAAATTGTGGAGGATAAAAGAACTGAGATGAGTCTTGTGACATACCTGGTTGTGTTTTCCACTGCCGAAATTGAATCATTAGATACATCAGTTATGTTTCTTCTTCTGCCTCTTTAAAAAATGCTTTCAACCCTGGGAGTTAAGGGCAATGTTCAGTGGTGTGGTCCTTGGTACAAATAGCACATGTCTGGACCATGACTAATGGACACTTCCGCTGGTTGTGCTTCTTCCAACAACATGGGGAAAAAACAACCAAGTTCTGTTATGCTAAAGCTTGCTTCTTCTTGGCTTGTAGCACATCTAGATGTGTTGTGAGAGTGCCTACAATATCGGTTTTAAAATATTCTAAAAGATTTCCAAATTCTGCTATGGTCACGCTGCCACCTGATTGTTTATAATTCCTTGTAACTGAATCCTGTCTGGCTGGTTTACTTCACGCACTATCTTGAGAGAAACTAATACACACTGCAATAATTTCATCATATTATTCTTCATAGATGTCCCCTTTTCTCATTATATTAAGTGTCTCTACCCATTCTTCTTTCATTCCTTTGATAATTGTTTCTTTCAAAATATATCTAAACAGTGCACTATATGGAGATCTTTGCAAATTATACTGAATTCGTTCAACATATGCTTCTAATGTCTCATCATCTTTTGCAGACATAATGAAGATTTCTTCTTTTAGTTCTCGAATCCGGCAGTAATCTTGATATTTTTTAAGGAAATATTTTTTCATATGATCCCAACTATTAATGGTTCCTCCACTGAGCCCCATAAACCAGCGTAATTTTTCCCCCTTCAACATAGAGGGAAATAGTTTTGGTTTCTTAGGGTCAGTGGTGTATTCATATCCCATACATAAGAAATCAAATTCAAATAAAATTGCATCCGGATATTCTGAGGTCAACCCATGGAAGGTGGGGATGTTCTGTAACAGAATATCTTTCATAAGGGCATTTGCAGCTAGATCAACAATGCGATACTCCTATGTTGATGTCTGTCTCTGGTGTTGGTTGTGCGCCATCTGATCAAAGATGTGCCAATAATCTCCAGGGATTTCTTGATCTGGGAGGATAATTTGACTGGAATTAGGGAGTGGATTTGGAGGCCTTGCAGCACTTCCTTGATCTGGGATACTGGGTGTCTCCGTCTCAACCACTATCTCAAGAGATCCAGGCTCGTTTTTACTTGTACTTCACTACTAGTTTCTCCCTCTCCTTCCTGCAAATTGCAGGAATTTCCCTCTCTCGAAGGGTCAAGACTTAAGTGTACTATAGTCTGAAGGCTTCGTTCATACCCTTCTATTTCATTTTGAATCTCGGTGTAGGCTGCAGATGGTGAGGTTGTTTCCTGGGGGATTTTAGTAGGACTCTGTAGAGGAATGGTTTTGGGTCCTATGGATGCATGTGATTCGGCCTTCTTAATGATTTCTTCTATATATGTTGTTCTGCCAAGGGCCACCGATCCCTTGGGTTTTGTGGATTTAACTAGGGGGTTTTGATCTAATTATACCTTTTTCTTCCTAGTCATAAAAAAACAAAAACACCTATCCTATTAACCTCTTCAAAATTGTTGAGAAGCTGGCTGGAGAGAAAGTGTTTTTCTTGCTAGTACGCAAGTTCTTACCTCTCATTTTTAATACCCAATTCTTTCACAAAAAAAAAAAAAAAGAATTAAATGGCATCACTCCTAAACACTCTGCCCGGCAACAATGCCAAAATGTTGGGTAAAAAAGGTGACTGTTTTAAGGGTAACCTTAATGCTTTACATTAATTATCAAACAAGGGAAAGTCTTGTTATTTCAAGAGTGTAAGAAAAATATATGCAAGTGACATCAGAGGTTAACTACTCTAGATCATTGTAAGAAATATTGTCTAATTCTCGAAGTTCAATCAAACCAACTCGAAAGTGAACTATGAAATACTTCGGACCAATCAAAGGAGCAACTTTTGTTCTAGGCTTATGCAGAAATAACCACTCAAGACTCAAATAAGGAATAGATTGCAATTGAACAACCGCTTTGATGACTGGATCAAAAATCCTAATGAATTGAACAACAATCAATTATTCTAGATTTTGCAATGGAATTCTCTATTAATCAACTAATAGCATCATTTGGAATTAAACATCAAACCAAACGTTCAAATTTATGATGGAAAGATTCAAGAAATAATTGTATGTAGAACTGAACAGCAACTGCACTAAAACTAGTCTAACGAATGTAAAAGCGTCACTTGCTGGTAAAAGAACATTAATGACAAATCTAATCTATTGAAAAGGAGGTTATAACATATCACGACTGTGTTTAACCAATTGAATGATAATTCTATGAAGTGCAAGGGATAAATGAACATGCAAGTTCTGTAAATAAACGTATAGCACAAAATAGCAGGAGAACCCCTAGGGCTAGGCCCGAAGCCTCTAGAAGTCTTCTGCTAAGGAATACTCAGAATTTGTTTATACTGAAAATTCCAATTTCTTCATTAATAAATAGAGCAATAAATTAGCACGAACTTGATGATTCTGTCCGAATACATTTATTACAGGAAAATTATAATATATGAACTATCCTTTGTCTCTTTCACCTCCAACCTTTTATAGCTTAAAGGAGAAATAAAACAGAGTAACAGATCCTCCCCATCAGGAGATCCTGCCACTTTGTGGCTATCAACTAAATACACCAAGAGTAGGCATGCCTCCACATATTCCATTGATTCATAGGAGTCGATACGATTCCATTTACTTTTCTTATATGTTGTCATTTGGTCATCCTGATCAGCAGTTTGGCTAGTTCGCTTCCCTATTAATAAAGACAACAAAAAGTCATTTTTTATGCTATTAAATACAGCTTTTATCAATAATTCATTCTACCTTACTTTTGGATTATTTTCCTTTACTTTATTTATAAGATGAAGGAAAAATATATAAAAGTAAATGACAAATCATGGTAAAGATAGGGGCAAAATATACCTTTTCCTCAGCCCAATAGCAGGCCAAGTGGTGAGCCAAGATGAGGGAAAATTAGGTACAAGAGATTGCGACATATTCACCATGGAGCCTTGAAAGTCATGCAGCAGATTTCTACTGGTCTTTCCAGGGGTACACTTGCGCAATCAGACACATGCAAGGGATGCACTATGAGAAAATATGTAAAGGCCACCTTTCATGAGAAGGAGAACTGAGCCTCGAGTATCCTCGAGAGAGTTCACATAGACATGTGTGGACCATTCTCTATTGCTTCAACAACAAAACATAAGTACTATGTGATATTTGTTGATGACGTTTCTCGTAAGTGTTGGATCTACTTCATGCAGAAGAAAGATCAGACATTCTCAAAGTTTCTTGAGTTTGAACCACTGGTGGAGAAAGATTCAGGGAAGCAAGTGAAGGCTCTTAGGAGCGATTATGGTGGAGAGTAAATCTCTAATGAATTCAAGGAATTCTGTAGCAAAGAAGGAATTCGAAAAGAACTAATAGTGCGTCATAAGCCACAACAGAATGGGGTCACTAAAAGAAACAATAGAATTATCGTGGTTGTAGCAAGAGTGATGTTGCATGATCAAAGCCTACCAATGCATTTGTGGGTAGAAGCATGCAACACTTCGGTATTTGTGTAGAACCGTTGTCCTCATAGTATACTTGGCATGAGTACAATTGTCCTCATAGTATACTTGGCATGAGTACACCTGTCCTCATAGGATACTTGGCATGAGTACACCTGAAGAGGCTTTCACTGGTAAGAAACTTGATGTTTCACATTTTAAGATTTTTGGCTCATCTTTTTATGTGCATGTGACCAAAGACACCAAGAAGAAGCTAGAACCGACAACTGAGATCGATATTTTTGTGGGGTACACTGAAACAACCCACAACTATCGAGTGTATCTTCCAAACAACAAAGTGACTGTTGTGCAACGGGATATAAAATTTGATGAGGAGAAAGCCATGCAGTTTTCCCTTGAGAGGATTCTAGACTTGCATGCAAAGGAGGAACTTTTGGTTCCCAAGGATGAGCCTCAAGATGTGGAGCAACCACATGAGGAGGATCATGGAGTGGCAGAAAACACTCATGCAAAGACATCCATCAGAAATGGTAGAAGGTGCACCACAGAAGCTGATAGATTAGGACTTGATGCTGCAGAGAATGTAGGAGCCCCTACTTCACAGCGCAGACAAAGACAATCTCCAGACAGGTTTAATAGATACATGGCTCTTATGAGAAAATGTATTGTGACTAAACCATCTTCCTTTCAGGAAGCAGTGTAGAAACCAACTTGGATTGATGCAATGGTGGAGGAGTATGACTCCATTGTCATGAACATTTCCTGGGAGATTGTCCCAAGACCGGTTTAGAAATCAGTGGTTGGATCTACAAGGTAAAGAAAGTTGCTGATGGGAGTGTGGATAAATACAAGGCCATATTTGTGGCTCGGGGATTCTCACATATTGAGGGGATCGATTATGATGAGAGTTTTTCACCTGTTGCAAGGTACTCTTTCATTAGATCCATCCTTACACTCTCAGTGTAGATGGGGTGGCACATTCATCATATGGATGTGAAAACTGTGTTTCTCAATGGAGTGTTTAAGGAAGAAGTGTACATAGAGCAGCCTGAAGGTTTTGAGATCTTCAATAGTGAGTCGCATGTGTGTCGACTCAATAGAGCAGTGTATGGGCTGAAGCAAGCACCTCGTGCTTGGTACACTCAGATATACAACTATTTCACCGGATTGGGCTTCATAAAAAGCTAAGTTGATGCAAACCTGTACTAGATTTTGGTTGAGGGTAAGATATTGATTATTGTTCTTTATGTTGATGATCTAATTTTGACTGCTGATGAGCAGCTGATACACTCATGTAAGGAGGATCTTGCAAGGGAGTTGGAAATGGACATGGGACTCCTTCATTATTTCCTTGGTCTGGAAATATGGCAGCAGGATGGTGAAATTTTTGTTTCTCAAGGCAAGTACGCTAAAGAGATAATGGGTAAGTTTCACATGGAGAGATGCAAACCCATGGACACTCCTCTTCCAGGAAATTAGAGGAAAGAGGATGCTACTTATAGAGAGGTAGTGGATGCTACTGTCTACAGTTAGTTATTTGGTTCATTGATGTATATAGTGAACACCAGACCAGATATTTGCTACACAGTTAACCAGTGGAGTCAATGTATGATTAAGCCTACCAAGCTCTTTTGGAAGGCGCGAAAGCTTGTCTTGAGATACCTGAGGGGAACATGAGAGTATGGTATTTGGTACAAACGGACATAGGGAGTGAAGCTTCAAGGCTTCATGGATGCAGATTGGGAGGGAAGTCCATCAGACAGAAAGAGCACATCAGGAGTGATCTTCAACATAGGATCGACAATAGTTTCTTGGTACAGTAGGAAGCAAAGATCTGTGGCACTCAGTTCAGTAGAGGCAGAGTACATGGCAGCAATTCAAGCTGCATGTGAGGCTATCTGGATGAGAAATATCTTGGTTGGTTTGTTTGGCTCTCAGATGGATTTGACAGTGATACATTGTGATAATAAGAGTTGCATTAAACTCTTGATTAATCATGTGTTTCATGATAGGTACACGCACATAGATATCTAGTATAATCATCTCAGAGATTTTGTGTAGAGGAAAATATTGTTGCTTCAGTACATTACCACGGAAGATCAATATGGAGATATTCTAACGAAGGCGCTCACTAGGAGCAAATTCAAATACCATAGAGGCAGGATCGGGGTGAAAGATATTTCCTTTCTTGTAGAGAGGAAGTGTTGAAATTCAATAAGAAATTTCATCACCTACACTAGTGTGGGACCAGAAGGTCCAAGCAAGACCTACACTAGTGTGGGACCACAGGTCTTAGCAGCACCTACACTGGTGTGGGCTAAATTTAGTGCATTTATATTTTAGTTATCCCTTAATCAAGATGGCCAATAAAATGTAATCTAATCTCAAAATAGCTTTTAATAGTTAATTGTGTGTGATAAACTCAGTTTTCTCATGAATTTCGAGTTATAGGTAGTTAGTGAGGCATGCAGAGTAATTCTAGTTATAACAAAGTTTGAAGTGGAGTGGTGCATTGGTTAATGCATGATGTAAATCAGTTTAGCTCAGTTAAGTGAGTTAAAGCTAGTTGTGCTAGTTGTAACTGAAGATACACTAGTGAGAGGTCAAATGAACTAAATATTATTTAATTCACATGCAGTGATATCACATGCAACTTATGTTTTGCTATTATTAGATGCATGCATGTCAGATCCAATGGAGACCGAGTTGAGATCTAGGTGAAAGGGAAGTTGACTATCAGTTGTAGGATTATTGGGCTGCACCCCTGCAACTAAACACTCATTGGATTTCCCATGATACTTGTGCAATCAAGGAAGGCCAAAATTCCTATTCTTTAGGGATTGCATTCATCAGGGTTTGCACAAGCAAGGCAAGTTGTCTGGAGGTAGTAAATTGGCTAAGTATTGGTTAGTTTTATCTGAGACAATGTGAGACATTTAGCTGAGTACATGAGGGCTCTTGTGAGAAGAGTTGTATGTAATTGTTTCATGTATCCATGCTGAATATACAATAGAAGATAGTGGGGTTTTAAGCAGTAAGATTTCCCCAGGAAATTATATCTGTGTTGTGGCTTGATTTATTCTTCTTTGCTTCATGTGATTAGCGATTTTTTTTTTAATTCCTCAATTTATTTGTAGAAGTGATTCAGTATTTGAATTTATCACATTGTTAGATGAGATTGAATTCATGATATACATGCTTGTTGTATAATTTCTACAATATGTACTATTATGACATGGGTAAAGTGTAAATGATAGCTGATAAGACTACCTCACTAGATTATTCAATGGCAATTATCCAACCAACATCGTGGTGTGGTCCATATTAGGGTGTTGATCCTCATTTTGAGGAGGGGTGGAGGAATTTTCCACCGTGTAACCTCCAAGCCCGGAATCATGGGAGGCCAGTGATGGACATGATACCCTAGACGTGTGATGGCGATTTTCAGTTTCCTACTGGTAAAGTTAGGTCGATATAGTCGATGGTTCTACCATATTGGTTTTATTAGTTGTTTGATAAGTATAGCAGATGCCATAGTATATTGTAGCAGAAGATGGATAGGATGGGAGAAGAAGTAGGCTAGGAAGGATAGGAGGTTATAGGTTAGTTGGAGACTCTTTGTGGGAAGTGGTATCATTTTTTGACTTACTTAATTTGACTATTATAGATCTCTCTCTATTTTGTTATGCCTTATTGTCAAAATTATTTCAAACTCCTTGTATCATTTTCACTGTAACTTCAGGATAAAGTTTTTTGAAGGAGGGGTGTATGTAATGCCCTACTTGATCCTATCACGATAATTTTGATTAGTGTTTAATTAAACTGCAAATATTTAATTATATTTATTGAGTAATATTGGTATATATCTACACTTGTGAATTTGTAATTTTATTTTTACTAATATGCCTTTTATTACTTGTTATAATTTATATTCCCAAGGTATCTTCTCAAATATACTTTTGGATAAGATATGATTTTCTCCAATATATTTATAAATCAAATTTCTATATTTTATTCCCAATACGTATTCTCAAATCTAATTTTAGATAATATATGGTCTTCTCCAATTTATTTCTAAATCAAATATCTAAATTTTATTCCCAATGTGTCTTCTCAAATCTACTTTTGGATAAGATATGGTAAGGAAAGTGAAGGTTAATAAATTAAAATGATGAGGGGGTAGTCACGGAATTAGTGGTAAGCGGTTGAGGTGGATGAGAGGAAGAGACATAAAGGAAGGGAAGATGAGAGGAGAATGGGGGGAGGAGTGAGAGGGAATCCTTGGACTTTGTTTTGGCATTGGAGGATTTTATTTTGGGGAGGAATGTGGAGAAAGGGAGGGGAGAGAATGAAGAGAAAAATGAGAGAATTCAAACTTGGATCTATTGGAGAGTGTTGGTTTTAACATGGACACACTACAGTTGGTTGGACTTGGGCTCAGAGGGCTAGGGAACCTATTGAGGTTCCTTGGACTAGGAAATCATTCCTAGTTGGTTGGGAGGTAAATTTAGTCGGGTAGGCAAGAGGAGCATTCCAACCAAGCCACTGGAACAATTATTCTTCCTTTTGATTTTTTATTTATCTAATTTGTTGCAAATGAAATTTCTTACATGTTTAATATGTTGTTGATTAAATTTTACTTGTATGCTTTTATTGAGTAAATGTCAGGTTATAAACATGTTATATTTTCTCCTTACTGTAATTAAATTATATGATAAATTTGGTTAGTTAGAAGACCTAGGGTAGGTTGTCACCCCAAGGTTCCTTTTTAAATCTTGTAAGAAGAGGTAATTTTTACTCTTGTTAAAACAAATTTTCTTTTGAATTTCACCATTCTTTTGCACCTGGTGGTGTGTATGTCAAGCTTGAGAGTTAGAGATAAGGGTTTATCATCAAAATCTGGATCGTGGTCATTTACGATGTTAAGGTTTACTATGTAGTTGACGATATGGGTGTAAGATATCACATAATCGACAACACTACTTCCCAACCCGTGAATGCAAGTCATTTTGCCAGAGGTAGGCCATTTAATAATCCCATTACAAATAATCAAGTCCTGGGAACTACACAGTTTGATAAGCTCGGTACCAAATAGGTTCTCGGTGGTGTCTTCAAAGTCCCTTTTGAATTTATTAGCTAGGTCACAATCTTCATTGAGCCATAGGGGGTTCTGGTTAGAGTTATTGCTTAGGCTAACAACCTAGTTATTAGATGTTCTAGCATTGAAGTCCCTAAGTAACAGGATATCACATTCGCTTCGAAGATTATGGATATCTCGTTCGAAAGTGTTGAAGGGTCAATTTTAATCCAGGTTGTTTTTCTTATATGAGGCAGGGTTGATAGGGGCGAAATAACAAGTTGCAATAAAGATCTTATTGGTGCTAGAATCAAAAAATTCACACACACACACATAAATACGAAACACAATTCTTCAATATGGGATTTACCCTTACTTTTCCATGGAGATTATTAATGTGTAAATAAACTTTGTTACAATATCATAGGCGAATACCTTAGTTTATCAAATCTCATATGACCAAAAAATCATAGCCCACTTCATATAACACTTTTTCATAGACTATTTTTGTTTTTTAATCAATTTAATTAAAAGATTAAAAAAGACATAATTACACTGAAGATAAATTTAAACCTTTGATTTTTGTATATTACTATAGATATTTTAAGATATTTTGTAGAAATTAAATCTCTACTATCCATATAATAATTATTTATATTAAATATTAAAAACATTTAACACTTATATGCCATATTTAAAATAAAAACAAAATAATTTATTTATTTAATAAAAAATAAAATGTTTTGTTATGATAATATTTCTTTTTATTAATATATTATTTGAATATTATATCTCGTGTCCCTATTATATATGAAAAAAATTTACGCGTGCCTTAAATATTAACCAGCCCATTATATTTAATAAACTAATAAAAATTATACACGTGCTTTATATTTTAAGAAAAAAAATCGAAATGAAATTAAAAACTCTTCCTCTTATTTAAACACCAACTTTTTGACCGCATTCAACCGGTGAAACGCCAACTTTTTTACCGCGTTCAACACGGGAATGTGGGATGTATAAGAATCCATGGACCCCTCAAGGAATGTAGATTCCACATCCCACATGGAATGTGTAATTTCTTTCTTAAGTTAAAGTTGATTCATGTTAAAATAGTAGAACGATAAATGTCAAATGGAGATAAAAAAATAGAACTCTGGCTAATTTAAAAAAAAACACCTTCAGTGTAATTAAATTGGTTCATTTTCAAGAAACACGACGATAGTGAGTTTGGTCCTACCCAATACATGGAACCCGTATGACTGTGAAGTAAGTTTTGGGTATAGGATTGACTGTGAATTTCGTCGCGCTCTTTTGACTACTCAGCTTCTCGGACTCACGGCCGGAATAGTAATCCCATGTGTACATCAACATTATTGGAATGGTGGGGTAAATATTAAGGGCATGGTCTAAACATTATATGTTTTGAAGTATTTCTTTGAGATTGAGAAAAAAACAATTAGGTCAAATTTAATTTTTGTTATTCAAAGTTTATTTTTGACTATATGGATTTCGCATCCTAAAAAGTTGGGTATTTGTGTTATGAATACTTCACAAATCAATATTTTGACTTCAAAAAATACTTATTGAATTCTAGACAAATTCATTTACGAGATAAATGATGGCAATATCAACCACCATGTAGTGAGTCAATGGTTGATTCATTGATTTTACATCTTGTTCAATACATATCACTTTATTCTTATCTAATAGAGAAAATGTAAAGGTAGTAAAAAAGGGAAATAATTTATATCTTCTTCGAGATTAGATCTAGATTTGATACTTGAATGTTTTGTAATTTTTTTTACAAATGTAATTGTTTAAAAAATTGGTTAAAAAATTTATTTAAATTTTCAATCTAATTATAGAAGTGTTTTTTTTTCCAATTTGTATATATTAAACTATTGTTTTTTAAATTTAAATTAATTTTAATACAATTCTAAAAGTCTATTTTCAAAAATAAAATTCCGAAACATATAAACTCTGGATATAGCCATTAAATTTCTCTAGGTGCAAACTTTTTCTCAAATGCTACACTCTAAAAATAATGTTTGCACCTTGAAAGATTTAATCTCTCTGGACACATTCACTTCGAAAGATTTGATCCCTCTTTGTGCATGATAGATCCAGAATCAGAAAAATCTTTCTGCATCTAAAAAACATGGAACAATGATTAATAAAATTCGACATGTCTGGAACTGCAATCATTGCCATAGTTAGCAACAAAATGAATATTGGTCTCCAGTGCGCGCTTTTCAGTTGTATATAAGACATCATGTGAAAACTATAGTTGATTTCCATTCTTTGTTAACGCCATGAGTTGTTAGATAACTCAAAATGATTTGTACGTATCTCAAGTGAAAGTAGTGAACTCAGTTGATCGTTGTGCATAATTTTGTAACCCACTTACATGAATTTATATGTTTGAGAGGTTGTTATTAGTATTTTTCTTAAATATTATGAAAGTACATATTAAATAAACAAAAAAATACAATTTTTTTAATAACATAGTGTGAATGATCATTTACTATCTAAAAAAATATTTTAAAATTTTCTATTTATAATTAATATTGATTTTTTTATATAAATTTTTTATTTGGAGCTAAATTTATTAACTTCCAAACTAAGAGATTACGTTAAGTATTATAATAAGTCAAATAGATTTCTGATAAGGGAGACATGACCATAACCAAAAATGTTCTCTTAGTATGGACAAGAGATTTGGTTGTAATCTAACAAAACCAACGTCCAACATCATCCAACCCCACAATAAGATAGTGTTTTATCAGGTCTTGCACAAAATTAACTACAAAAGTGGAACCAAAATCCAGAACCATAACACATTCAAGTAAGAGGATCATAATAAGAGCATGTCACTCGAATAGGAGTTTTTGGGTATGTCGGAGGCCGATCAACTACAAGAGAGATATCGAGATGTTGTTCAACCCGCACTCCATCTTCTGTAACCTGCAATCATAATATTTCATATGCCCATGAATGTGTTCTAAGGATTGTAGCATTTCCAACTGAGACTCATGGTGATGCAATAGGATACTTCCTAATATGAATTTCATTTTCTAATACAATTCTATTATCTGCATATACTCATTAGATCTTCCTCATGTTTGTATTGTATATGGGATTGAATTTTTCCACTCTGTCGATGCTTCAATATATGTGATGGAAGTTCTGTGGGAAGAGGCTTCCCATTTCATTCGAGCCAATTCCTCCTGCATATGAATCAAAATCTACTCCCTATATCACGCTACAAAACCTTTTACTCTGTGATGTATATTGAATAACAACTACAAAACCTTTTACTCTTATACAAAATCTTTATATATTTGTATTAAAAAATGATAACAACTATTAATAAATATTAATATTAAATACAATATTTCAAAATTGATATAGAGAAAGACATTATGTTGAAATATTTTATTGGTTAATAATATTTTTTCAAAATTTAATATTATCTTATATATATATATATATATATATATATATATATATATATGATGAGGATGATGATGATTAATGTCCGCTAAGACCAATGCAGCCTATTGGACCTCAATAAAGTAAAAATAATCTAAGTTTGATTATTTAAATCTTGTTTCTATGATCAAAGAGAAGGGAAATAAATGCTCCAAGATTGCTATAGGTGGGTTGGTTTAATAGCTCAAAAAGATTGGAAGTGTGGCAGACGTTAGGGAATTGAGAGCGGATGTGAGTAAGAGACAGGAAATCTAAAAAGAAGTGATTTTCATCTTCCACCTGCTTAGTATCACAAATCTAAAAGATTCTATGGTTCTAGGGAGTCTTAGGAATAGACCACCGCCTAGTGTCACTTTGAAGCTTATGAGAATTGGTTCTTATCTTAGCAATGCTCATTTTTTATTAGTGTTGGTCAACATAGAGAAATAATTTTGATTATCAAGGGTGGGGTTGATCACCTCCTTATAGTATCTTAGCTTCCTTTTACTCTTCGGCTCCGGATCCTCCCACAACTTGTCCTTAAACTTGGAGGTAATAGCATTTTTGACACTATCTTTGCTTCCCATACTGAGCTCTCGTTAATTCCCCAATGGTTGAGCCAAGACTAGGCATCCTTATGCCACCTGCGCTTGAGGCGAAGGTGGGGGTTTTGAATATAGTTAGAAGAATTTTTTTGGAACCTTTTGGATTCCATGCTATAAAATTTCTTCTTATACAACAAATATCTAAACATATTCGTACTTTCAATGGGGGACAAACCAGTTTCGATCAAGAGGATAGGATAGGGAGTATTTCCCTTGATCTTTAGGTTGTAGGTTATGAATTATTTTTGAATCATCTTAATCTTCCTCCATGACTCCCTAGATATACTGCAACCCCAAACTTCACATTTTTATAAGACAACATGGGTGACAAGAGTCTCAAAGAGGAACCTCTTTTTACTCCAAATGTAAAGATTTACCGACTTACAATTGATTTCAAGCTGATAATAAGCTTTCCAACCTCCAATAATCCTTTTATCGATGTTATAATTCCAGTTGAGTTGATGAGGGAAGTCAATGCCCAAATATTTATAAGAAGAAACCTCCTCTAAGCACTAGTTATTATACAGGAAACTACCATGGGCGATCTTCTTGGATTTAATGATCATGACTTTAGTCTTGTCGGTATTAACTGTCATACCCATCTTGGAGCAGTAAACATGAAGAGTCTAAATCTGCTTCTCAACACATCATGGACTTTTGCAAGAGGAACGACATCATCGGCATAAAGGAGAAGAGTAACGAGAACACCAACAATCTCGGTGCCCTTGCATCCCGTAGTTTCCAGACACTCCTCTAGCTTATCAATGTATATGCCAAAAAGGGTAAGGGATAGGGGACACCCTTGCTTAACTCTGATATTTCATTTAATGTCTTTAGACCACCCCTCTTTGGTCTTAAGCTTGATAGTGACATTCTCGTAGAGACTGATCACAACAATCCTCACCTTAGGAGGGACCATGATCTCTTTAAGTCTCTCCCAAAATTGATCTCGAGGAACAGTGTCAAAAGCTTTTCTAAAGTCCACAAAACAACACAAGAGATTGGCTTTACTATTGTGACATTAATGTGCAATGATTATGAGAGTGACAAGATGGTCAATAGTCGAGTGATGTCTCATAAAACCAGCTTGTGCTTTAGCTCTTTTTCCCTGGCTTTCAAGCCAAAGGCTAAGCTTCTTTTCCAAAATGAGCCCATAAAGCTTGGCCAGGATGTGGCTAATCATAATGGTTCTGTAGTTAGATGAATGCTTTTCTCCTCATTTTTAAAGATAAGAACAATAAGGCTTTGCATCCGAAGGTGAGGAAAGCGATGCATTACAACCAAATTGAGAAGCTTGGGGAGATGAGGAATGAGGATAGATCCTCCCATTTTAAGGATCCCAGCTTGGTATTCTTCAATATCTTTAACTTTCTCATTAGCAAGCTTATTAACACCACACTCAACGTCATCAAGAGAGAATATATCCTCCTTAATTGGAGTGATTAAGGTGTTGCCCATAGTGTTCGGAGAGTCATACAACTTCTTAAGATAGTTGTCCCAGTTTTCTAAGGGGATTGAATGGTTATCTTTGCTTTTACTAACAAGCACATTCTGCCAAAATTTTCATTTCATTTTTAATTAATTAATTTTATATATTAATCAATTAAAAAATTCACCAACGAAAAACTACTCTATTCTTGTTATTATTATCCAATTTTAAGAACACCAAATTGTTGTATCAGATCTCTTCAGTGTGGGACAAAACACTGCTGCTAAGTCTATAAAGTCATACTCACTTTATCTCCCTCTTGTTTTGAACCTATACCCTCTTAGCTAAAAAACAGATGTACTCAACCATTAAGTCCAAAATTTGGGATGAATAAAAGTCCATGGACCCTTCAGTAATGTACAGTGACAGCGACACCATTAAAGTGGTTATTTTCTAAGAAAGCCGGGTATTGCGTGTTTGGTCCTACGCGCTTCCTTAAGAATCCTAAAGTCATTTTAGCTTTATAACTGACTGTGATTCTAGCGGGCACACGGAGCTAACGAAGAGGAAGATACCCGGAAGATGCAGAAAAAAAAACAAACATGGAGGACACACGGAAAGAAAAGGGGGAAAATTCATGGAGGGCAGAGGCTTGGAAGGCCGGCAGATTCTAGCAGGTGCACGGTTGGATTGAAGGGTAAATTTACAAAAAAGCAAAAGATAATTGACCGGCAGATTGACTAGGAAAAAGATAACGAAGAGGAAGATACTCGGAAGACGCAAGAAAAACACAAACATGGAAGATACACGGAAAAAAAAAGGAAAATTCATGGAGGATTTTTCGTCAATATTTTAAAAGTTTTACGTAAATATTATTTTCGTTTAATTTGTGAAAAATCAAAATGTGTTGAAATTATAAATTTATCACAATAATATTATGAATACACAAAAGTTTAAAAATTAACATATTTATATGTTATTTTAAATATATATAAAAATTACAATTATTTTATATATATATATTAATTTAAATTAGAAATTAAAATACATTATTGTGATAATATTAACATATTTTTTTTATTAATATCTCATTTTAATATTATATATTCAATCATGTGTTTTATATATATTTTTTTTAATTTAAAAAAATACAATGAAAAGCTTTAGCCAAATTTTAATGACTTTTAAAAGTTTTTAGTAAATATTTTTTTGGTTGAATTTGTTAAAAATCAGTGTGTTGAAATCACAAATTTATTATAATAATTAGTTCATGAAATAAACTTTCAAGAAGCTAAATTTATATCTATATCAAGACACCCCCAAATTGTTGTATAAGACTATATTGTAGGATAAGAAATATGTACTGAAATTTGATTACTATGTTGCTTAATTTTAAAAAAACATACATACTCAAACTTTTTTTTTTTTTTTTTTCTAATTTTGTACTTACTTAAAAAAAAACACACTTTATATTAACCATTAAACCTATTTAAATTTAAACTTATTTAAATTATATATTTACTGCATCCAACACAGGAATAAGCCATATATAAGAGTCCAAGAGTCCACCGACCCTTTAAGGAATGTACAGTGACAACGACCCCATTAAATTGGTTATTTTCTAAGAAAGCCGGGGATTGCGCGTTTGGTCCCACGCGCTCCCTGAAGAATCGTGAAGTGATTTTAGCTTTATAACTGACTGATTCTAGCGGGCGCACGGTTAAGTGGAATGGTAAATTTACAAAGAAGCAAAAGATAAATTGCCTGAAGATGGCGAAGAGGAAGATACCCGGAAGACGGAAGAAAAAAACCAAACATGGAAGATACACGGAAAAAAAGGGGGAAAATTCATGGAGGATACCCGGAAGACGGATTAAAAAACCTGGAAGAGGCTTGGAAGACCAGAAAAATCCGCGATATAAAATGATCGATGACAGGATGAAGCACAAACAGAATCAGAGGGCGTAGACGAGAAAAAATATTAACTGAGTGAGAGGGTATTCGACATTCATCCGTCGCGGAGGAATTATGTCGATAATCAAGTCAATTTTAGATAGTACCGCCCTGCAACAACTACAACTGTGTCTTGCCTTGTGGCAGGTAATGAATCTCACACCAGTCGGGGTGTTCTTACAAAGCATAATAGGCTGCCTGCTGCTACCCCTGGGTAGGTTGCTGCAACCCTTAGGCCTGTCCCCAACTACCGTCCGTCTGCAATATTTCCAAGGTCGCTTATTCAAGAGGGTTAGATGTCATAGAATCAGGAAATCAGAGCCAATGTCCCTACCCTGTCGCCTACATCATCAGCTATTTTACATCCAATCATCCTACTTGGAAAAAAAATTTGTTCTGGAGAGAAGGGAAGGAAACAAGCTGTTCGTCAATGGGAAAATGTGTTATTACATAACAGATGCAATATCAGCCTCTCTCCTGGACATGGTTAATAAAGCACCCACTACAGTGTTTCTCAAGAATTATGAAGAAGCTTGGGAGCAAACAGTTGTAGGCCGTGTAATGACCTTTGAAGAAGTGCTGGATAGCCTGATACTGGACAACCATATCATTCTGGCTTTAAACAATGACTATCTTTTGCCTGTCAGCTTATCATTCACGTTAGACGAGCCACTTCTGAGCATTTTAAACTTGCTGGGGATATTCCTACAATACTATGATGTCTACTGGGTCATCCCTCCATTGTTAAGCATCATTTCGGGTGTATTGGAGTTCTTCACAACATTCAGGAAGTGGCTTTATGCCAAGATCAATATGATGTTTTGTTGTGCAATGCATTTTATGTGTGACCGTTTGCCTTATTCATTGAGGCGGCGTTTGTACGTTTTGGGGTTGTTAGAGGCCATACAATTAAGGGTTGCTAGAGGCCATACAATATCCGCAGTGATAGCTGGAGGAGCGAAGGCCTCCAAAGAAGATGCAACTTTAGTCCCAGAAGGGTACGAATTTTCAGGCCAAGCTGACGAAGAAGGCGCGGCGTTGGCGCCTTACGGACACAGGTGCGTAGGCAATGAAGCATATGTAGCAATAGAAAACACGTTTAAGTGTGCGGAAATTGAGATCAAGTGCAAGCGCCGATTTGTCTATGTGGAAGATGCAGATTTAGCGGCGGAGTACGAGTTCTTAGGCAATGAAGCATCTGCAGAAATAGTGTGTGCGCACAGGTGCAAGCGTCTAATTGTTGAAGGCTCCGTAGAAGCCAGTACTTGGGACGGAGTGGTGATCTTTAAGTTAGATATAGAATTCAAAACCAACGAAGAATTTATGAAGATGACTACATTCCTTTCTTGCGTTTCAAAATATCTTTCGGGGTCGTTGGAATGTCAAGGCTCCCGCAATAAGCTGCGTGTGCGTTCGTTGAGGGAATCTATCATGTGCTATGTAAGAAACGGGTATCCACCTGTTTACACACTTCAACTTCATAATGCATTGGTCCGTTAGTATACTATTTTAAAGGCTGGATTCCCCATGTTTTGGGATTATTATTAGTCGCAAGTTCCAGAGTCATCTCTTGGAAGCGTACTCTGTTTTTGTTTGTTTTTCTGTGGCGTCAGGGCTCGTCTGCAATTTTGCCTCTACTTTTTGTATCAGTCTTTTAGTTTCGATTTAAATAGTATTTAAGTGATAGTATGTAAGAAACGGGTATCCGCCTGTTTACACTCTTGAACTTCAAAATGTATTAGTCCTTTAGTATATTATTTTAAAGGTTGGATTCCCCCATGTTTTGGGATTATTATTAGTCACAAGTTCTAGAGTCGAAGTCTACTCTGTTTTTGTTTGTTTTTCTGTGGCGTCAGAGCTTGCCTACAATTTTGGCTGTACTTTTTGTATCAGTATTTTAGTTTCGATTTAGGTAGATTTGGCATATTCTGTGTTTGTTTGTTTTTCTGAGGCTCGTCTGCAATTTTGCCTGTACATTTTGAATCAGTCTTTTAGTTTCAATTTAGGTAGTATTTAAGTGATTCTGTTTTTTTTCTCACTATCTATTTGGGGAGTTTTTTCCTCCATCTAGATGTTCAAGTACGCTCTCTCCTCTGAGTGTTTCTCTAGACGAATCCAGAATTTGGGGAATACAGAAGATTGAAAATTTAATTATCTTTTTTTATTTTTATTTTAATGAAGGATAGTCTGTTTTTTGTTATTTGAATGAATCAGCTTAGATCAATCTAACACTTGATCTATCATAGCCCTAGAGGGATCAAATCTCTCCAGATGCAAACATTCTTTTTAGAGTGTAGAACTTGAGGAAAGGTTTTTACCTCCTCGCTCATGATAGATCCCCTTTTAGATGGACCTAAGTTGGTTCCAGTTGAGGGCAACAATGTCACATTTTTAGATTATCATTATTATGTATATGTTTCAGACTAATTTGAAAATTCACATTATGTTTTATTTGTTTGGCATGACCATCTCATTCTCTTCTTTAATTTAGCATGTGTTGCTGGCCTTGAATGGTTTGTACATCTTTGTTTGCATGCTTTGAGTGTTTTGTGTGTTTACTTGTTTTGATTTGGATGGTAGTGTTTGTGAATGTTATAATTGTTGTGTTATATTTGTATATTTGTATGTAATTGTTTATTAATAATTGGTTGGTGATGAAGAAGAGAGACAATATTTTCAATAGTTTGCAAGAGGATTGATACTACACATCTATTCCATTTAATTTTAGGTATCACGAATTTAGATCCATCTAACACAAGATCTATCATGCACCAATAGGGATTAAATACCCCATGATGCAAACATTTTTTTTGGAGTGTAGAATTTGAAGAAATGTTTGCACCTCCTCAGCGCATGATAGATCCGGTGTTAGATGGATCTAAGCTATTTCTAGTTGAGGAAAATAATGTCACATTTTTAGATTGTCATTATTATGTATATGTTTCAAACTAGCTTCAAAATTCACACTATGTTTTCTTTGCTTGGCATGATCATCTCATTCTCTTCTTTAATTTATCATGTTTTGCTTACCTTGAATGGTTTGTACATCTTTGTTTGGATGCTTTGAGTGGTTTGTGTGTTTAGGTGTTTTGATTTGGATGGTAGTTTTTGTGAATGTTACAATTGTTGTGTTATATTTTTATATGTGTATGCAATTGCTTATTAATAATTATTTGGTGATTAAGAAAAGAGACAATATTTTCAATAGTTTGCAGGAGGATTGATACTACACATCAATTCCATTTAATTTTAGGTATCACGAGCTTAGATCCATTTAACACCGGATCTATCATGTTCCAAGAGGGATCAAATATCTCGAGTTGCAAACCTTCTTTTTGGAGTGTAGAACTTGAGGAAAGGTTTGCATCTCCTCAACGCATGATAGATGTGATGTTAGATGGATCTAAGATGGTTCTAGTTGAGAGAAACAAAGTCACATTTTTAGATTATCATTATTATGTATATATTTCAGACTAACTTCAAAATTCACATTATGTTTTCTTTGCTTTGCATGCCCATCTCATTCTCTTCTTTAATTTAGCATGTGTTGCTAGCCTTGACTGGTTTATACATCTTTGTTCGGATGCTTTGGGTGTTATGTGTTTACGTGCATTGATTTGGATGGTAGTGTTTGTGAATTTTACAATCGTTGTGTTGTATTTTTATATATGTATGTAACTGTTTATTAATAATTAGTTGGTGATGAAGAAGAGAGCCAATATTTTCAATATTTTGCAAGAGGGTTGATACTACACATCTATTCCATTTAATTTTAGGTATCACCAAATTAGATCCATCGTGATGATTTTTGCAATCTATATTATGTTTTGCAATGTCAATAAATAATGTATTTTTGAATTTTTTTTTAATGAGTGGCTAGATTTATAAAATTTTTACATCCAAACAATTATCACACCACTTCCAAGAATAATTTGATTTTCTTTGAGTGTTTATAAATATATCTTGTCCTCTTATAAATATTTTGAATGCATTGTTGTATGCAATTATCTATCAATAATTCTGAATATATGTGATTGTCTACTAGTAATTAGTTGGTGATGAAGAAGGGATGTGATCTTGTCAAGGATTAATTTTCACTTTGCATGAGCAATGATTTTCCATATCTATTTCATTTTAATTCTAGGTATTGCAATGTTTGACAACTAATTAATTCTTAAAAGTGTCCCTCTAAGTATTACTAGATATATCTTAAAAAATATATATTTTGAATAATCTATAGCCTCAAGATTAACATCTAATGCATCTAATGCAAGAAATCACATAGGATTAGAAAACAACATCTACACTAAAATCAATGCATCTAATGCAAGAAATCAAATGAGATTAGAAATCAACATCTACATTGAAATCAATGCATCTGGTACAACCAATCAAATAAGATTAGAAATCCACATCTACTCTTAAATCAATGCATTAGTGTAATTAATCACATAGGATTATAAATTAACATCTACACTTAGATAAATACATCTAATGTAAAAAATAAAATAAAATTGGAAATCAACATCTACCCTGAAATTAATGCATCTAGTGAAAACAATCAAATAGGATTAGGAATCACCATTTACACTAAAATAAATTCATCTAGTGCAAGAAATCTTCTTTCCTCTCTCCTCCCTCCATTTAATCTTGAAAAATATTTTTAATAATTTATAGCCTCAATATTACGAACATCTAATCCCTCTAATGCAAAAAATCAAATAGGATTAGAAAACAATATTTAAACTGAAATCCATGCATCTAATGCAAGCAATCAAATAAGCCTAGAAATCGACATCTACACTGATATCTATGCAACTAGTGCAAGCAATCAAATATAAGTAATAATCGACATCTATATTGAAATAAATGCATGTAGTGTAAGAAATCAAATATGATTAGAAATCACCATCTACACTGAAAGAAATACATCTAGAGAAAATAATCAAATAGTATTAGAAATCAACATCTACACTAAAATCAATGCATCTAGTGAAAGCAATCAAATAGGATTAGAAATCATCATCTACAAAGAAATCAATGCATCTAATGCAAAGAATCAAATAGGATTAGAAATAATCATCTACATTGGAATCAATGCATCTATTGCAAGAAATTTTCTTCCATCCCTCCCCCTCCTTCCATATTTATCTCCCTCAACCTCCCCTTCTTTGTTTCTTTATCTCACCCCCCGAAACACACATTCTCTCTCTCTCTCTCTCTCTCTATATATATATATATATATCTCTCTCTCTCTCTCTCTCTCTCTTCACCTCCCATCTATATATCTATCTCCCTATGCCTCTCCTTTGTCTATATATATCACCCTCGAAATATACACGTGCTCTTTCTCTCTCTCTCTCTCTCTATATATATATATATATCCATCCCTCTTCATCTCCATCTCCCTCTCTCTTCATCTCCCTCTCCCTCTCTCTTCCTCTTCTCTCCCTCTATCACCCTTCAATCTCTCTTCCCTCCTGCTCTCCTCTCTCCCCCTCTCTCTATCTCCCTCATCACTCCCTCTCTCTCTCCACCTTTCTCTCTCTATGTCTTTCTTCTTAGCTCCCTCTCTCTCCCCTTCCCTCTTTCCTTCTCTCTCTCATGTACTCTCTCTTATCCTTCCTCTCTCCCTTTCTCTCCCACCTCCCTCTATCTCCCTTCTCTCCCTTGTCACTTCCTCTCTCTCGCTCTCTCCACTTTTTTATCTTTATATATTTCTTCTTCACTCCCTCGCTCCACCTCCAACTCCATCTATTTTTCCCTCCATCTTAAGCCTTTCTCTAGTACTTCCTCTCCCTCTCTCTCTCTCTCTTGTCCCTCCAACCTTGTCACTATATCTCTCCCTCTCACCTCGTCTCTCCCCCCTCCCTATTTGTGCCTCCCTCTCTCTCTCTTACCATTCTCTCCCTCTCTCACTCTCTCTCTCACTCTCTTCATTCCTCCTCTCTCCTCTCCTTCATTTTATCTACATCTCTCCCTTTTCACTGCCTCTATCTCTCCATCTCTATCCCTTTGACTTTATTCTTCCTTCCATATATATTTATAGTTAATAATATATCATGATATATTCATATGTATTATAGTATAAAAATCAAATGTTATGTTAAATTTAATATTGTATTAATACAAAGTTCTTAAATTTAATCATACTAATATTAATATTAATATTAGATTGAATGATGTTTTTTACATGCAATGATACCAAAACTTATAACAAAACTACATCAAATATATATATATGTGTGTGTGTGTGTGTGTGTGTGGGTGGTTTTTCCTTTTAAAGATTCATTTTAAAAATATTTAGTTAAAAGAAATATTAAATTATTTTGGAGCACAATTTTCAATTTTGATATGATAAAATAGCTATTAAAAGCATGAGATAATTTATTATCCATTCAAATTATATATAATAATACATAGTCTTATTTTAGTAATTAATATTATTCCATTAACAAGATTAAAAAGTTATATATAATCTAAATATTCAAGCTATATATAATTTAAGATTCAAGTGAACATTTTAGTTACATTAGCCAAAATTATTTTTATTGTTTTTTGAGGACGTGACATACTTTCACATCGGGGTCATGCGAGGATGTAGAAAGTGCTTCTCTGCATAATCATGAGTTTCGTAAGAAAAATGTATCCACCTGTTTACACACCTGAATTCCATAATGCCTCGTTCCTTTAGTATTTTGTAAAGCTTTGATTCATGTATATTTTAATATTATTACGAGTACCAACCTCTTGCAATTCCACTTTGCATTACTACGCCTCTTTTGCAGAATAATTTCAATGTATTTGAAAATTTTGTATTATTTTAATTTTTTTAAATAAAAATTTTATAAATTTCCATGACTGAAATGGGTGTTAAAACTATAAAATTTCCATAGTATCTAAAACGAATTCAGCTTCCAAACATGAATATTTCATGTTGTCTTGACTTAACATTATGATATGAACATAAAGGACACCATTACTCATAAACCCACCAAATTTCAGACAAAAACCCTAGGAATATTACATTTAGCTTTTCCAAAAAAATGGTTGAAACAATCAATACTTATAAGAGAGAAATGGTCATGAAGGGTCTTTGCAATAATGGTCTTTATACCGGTCATTTCTTGTGCATAATTTGGATTCTAAAACTTCAACATAATCTTGCAGGAATTCTGGAATGTATCTTGAATTCTCTCCTAGTTCATCACCTTTGGGTGAAACCCCAGTGCACCATTTCTAGGGTGAAAAAAATACACCTTGCTAAAGCGGCTTTCTCATGTGAAGTATCATTGTATTTCCTTTAACAATTGACTGTAGTGATTCAACAAGTAGCTCCTAGGAAATGTCGTGTCATATTTCTCCTTATATTGAGGTTTTACAAACTTTAAAATATGAGGCATCTAATTCCTTCCCTTTTAGCTAACTCTCAGCCTGTAAAAGAATTTATGTAGCAGACACTGTAAACTCTAGATCACCAATTTTTACCTTGTCACCTTTGAAGTTTAGGGCAAACATGCTTGCATGTTGAAAATGGTGGCCATGTGTCTAGAATTTCTTACAAAATGATATGCACCCTGTTTTTCAAATTCCACTTTGATTGCAGGGTCATAGTTCACCATGTCTAGACTTCTAGGCTCAACACGAACCACTTCTCCTCCTTTTCCCTTGGCTCTTCTCCTTGGGATTTCCATCTAGTTTTAATAAACTAAAACACAGGTTTCATCTAAGTTTTCATGGAATACACCAATTTTTTTGGAGGAAGGGTCAGCTAGTAGCGTAATGGAAAATGGAAAGGATGAAAAAGTGATACCAAGAGTTGACTGATAGGGTTTTCAAAAGAGTAAAATGACTTTGGGTTTTAATTCCCTAGAAATCATGTTACAATGAAATGTATGTGATGTATGTGATGTATGTAAAGGAAGTTATGCTAATTATCATGAAATTTGATTGATGGGATTATATATAGACACACATTCAACTCATATAAATTGACCCATAAACCTTGAGAAATTAAAAATATCTCAAACACAGATAAATCAACGCGGAGGATCTAAACAAGGATTATGCAACAAATTCATACAGGCACAATCAATCAATGTGTAACTGATTTTTAAGGGAAAATTGTGGCTGGAAAGGTATGTTTCCTACCTCATAGAACAAGAAAAATCGATTAGAAGTGGTGAGAAAACTCTCCAAGGAGCTTGAGGTGATTTCACAACAACTATGCAACGATTATATAGCTCAAAACTTTGTGCAACTGTTGTGATCTGAATGGAAAATGATCTCCACCCATGGTCTTCATCCACCCATGTTATTTATCCACCCATGGAATTTACCCATGGCATTGACCCATAGTATTCATCCACCCATGGTATTTATCCACCCATGGAATATACCCATAGTATTCATTCACCCATGGTATTTACCCGTGGTATTGTAAGTGTGATCCACCCATGGAATTTACCTATGTTATTGTAACACATTTTTTTTATAAATAATAAGTCGCATTTTGTAAAAGGACAACTCGTCCACGAAAATGTAGCTTTTACATTTATTACATATTGGAATAAAAAAATTCTTTGTGGTTTTATTTAATGTGTGTTCTCTCCTTTTTTTATCGCATTCTAATTTTTCATATCTTGCCACATCCATTTCAATTTTTTAGGTCTTCGGGGCCTCTAGATTCAGGTTACGAATCCATGAGAATAAGGGTTTCAAGAATATTTCAGTTTAAAAATTTTCAAGCCATATTAAAAAAACTCCATGCAAGTTTCATGACCTCCACGAAGCACTTTATTGGACAAAGTGGGAAGAATTTTTGTTTTTTTTCAAATTTTTTTGTAGGAATTTTTTTGGGCGACGCGTTTGTAGAGAATATATGAAAATATTGGTGAAATTTTTTCAGAAACAATAGAAGATCTAGATTCCTTGTGAAAAATAGCCAATTTCAAAAAAACAATCAGTCAAATTGGAGTCTGGATAAGGGAGATATCGTTGATTCAAAATCAACAATGTTCTAGAATTGTTTTTGATGAAAATTCATGGATGGAAGATCTATTGTCATTTTTTGAAGTTTTCAGTGCACAATTTTAGAGAAATGGTTATAGATCAGAGCTTCCCTTGAAAAATCACCTGATTTCAGAAAAATGTAGGTCGAATCGAATTTCGGATGAGGGAGTTATCGCTAATTTAAAATCAACCTTTTTTTTCCAGAAATTTTATGACAGCAGGACAGTTACATCATGAATATGAGAGTCTAGAGTCCCTATATAGTGTTTTAAAACACACAGGAAAATTCATAATGATCATTCTATTTCAAAAAACAGGTTTTAATAAATATTATAAGTTATTTTGACTGAGTTATGCCCATTTTAAATCTGGAGGAGAATTCAGAGTAGGTTCCCTTTGGAGACGTGGCCTCCCACTTCGCTTTAGTAGGGACATGCTTCACCTTCATTAGTTCAGTAGAGCAATGTTTGGCTTGGATTATTTGGAGATGTGCCCTCACACGTCAAGCCATGTAGGCACCTACTACTTCATCAACAATCAGCATCACGGTTATGGGTCAACGTCAAAAAATCCTTCTCTTCAAAGTCCATTTGCTAGGCTGCACACTGTTATTATCATAGTTGGTCACAATAATTACAAGGTTTCTCTATCCTCGGATCTTCGTTTGTCATGGTTTTGAGTCATCCACAAACCCACACTTCATCGAAGTCCATTTTCTAGGCCACACACTGTTAGCATCACAGTTGGTCATAAGCATTATAGTGTATCTCTATCCTTGGATTTTCATCTGTCATGGTTATGAGACATCTAAAAACCCACACTTCATCAAAGTCCATTTGCTAGGTCGCACACTCTCAATATCACAGTTGATCACAAGAATGACAAGGTACCTCTATCCTCGGATCTTCGTTCGTCACGGTTATGGGTTAACCACACAAAAATCTTCTCTTCAGTGACTCTTCATATTCAACAAAAGCTTCTCAGGAGAGAACTTCACGCAATGGGGACCATTGCTTCTTAAGGTGGGAGGAATGGTCTGGATAAAAAAATGGCATCCACCCCTGGTATTCATCCACCCATGTTATTTATCCACCCACAGAATTTACCCATGGTATTGTAAATGGCATCGACCCATAGTATTCATCCACCCATGGTATTTATCCAACCATGGAATTTACGCATGGTATTGTAAGGGGCATCCACCCATGGTATTCATTCACCCATGTTATTGTAAGTGATATCCACCCATGGTATTTACCCACCCATGGAATTTACCCGTGGTATTGTAACAAAAAAAAGTTATAAGTAATAAGTTTCATTTTTTAAAAGGACGGTCGGTCCACCAGAATGTAGCTTATACATTTATTCTATGTTTTAATAAAAAAAAATTGTTGTTTTATTTACTGTTTGTTCAATCCTTTTTTTCTCGCATTCTAATTTTGCAGATCTTTCCAGATCCATTTCAATTTTTTAGGTCTTGGGAGTTCCCCCAAATTTTTTAGGTGATCATGCTTATCACATACACCTTATTATGAAACCCAATTATTATAAACCCCTACATTTTAAACTTCAATATGAAATCTAATTTTAAACTCAATATTATAAACCTAAACATTAAACCCTAATTATAAACCTTATATATTAAAGCTTATATTATAGCCTTATTAAACCCTAGTATAAATTGTAATATTAAACCTTAATTATAAACCCTATATATTAAATATCCAATATTATAAACATTAAATCCTATATAATAAAGCCTATATTATAACCATATTAAAGCCTAATATAAATTGTGATATTAAATCCTAATTATAAACCTTGATACCATAAACCCAAATATTATAAACATAACATTATACCCAAATATTAAAAACACTCACATTATAAGCCTAAAATGCTATAAAAGAAAATTTTATAAATCTTAGCACAACCACATTAGTAACTGTGGTTGATATAAATTGCAGTGTTATGTAACATTGCAACAATGTTTGTCATATTACGACGTTTGATATATTTCTTCCACAAAGCGACAATGTTTGTCGTTCGATATAAACACTTGACATTAATAGTAAAATCCCAAGGGATTAATATTATAAAACCTTTTGATTAATATTATAAACACAAGGGATTAATAAATCTAAAGGATTATTAATATTATAAACCTAAGGGATTGATAAACTGAAGGGATTAATATTATCAACCAAAGGCATAAATAGTAAAAATCGAATAAATTAATATTATAAACCATTGGGATTAATAAACCCAACGAATTAGTATTATGAACCCAAGGTATTGGTAAGCCCTTAGGATTAGCGATATTATAAACACAAGGGATTAATAAACCCAAGGGATTAATATTATAAAGACAATACATTAATAAACCCCAGGGATTAATAATATTTTAAACCGAGGTCATTAGTCAACCCAATGAACGAATATTACAAACCCTTGGGATTAAAAAACCAAAGGGACTAATATTATAAACTCAAGGAATTAATAAACCAAAGGGATTAATAAACCCAACAGACAAATATTATAAAATAAAACCATTATTAATATTATAAAGTGAATGGATAAATAAACCCAAGGGTTATAGACCCTATATTTTTAAATCCTATAGCGTGACCCTATTAAGGCCTAATATAATTTGTAATATTAAACCTTAATTATAAATCCTATTTATTAAACACCCAATATTATAAAACTTGGTATTACACCTAATAATATGAACCCTAATATTATAATCTCATATATTATACCCAAATATTAAAACCCCTCAAATTATAAGCCCCAAATGTTATAGCCCTAAATTTTATAAATCATAAAACAACCACATTAGTAAATGTGGTTGATACAAATTGTAAATATTATAAAATCAATGGATCAATAAACCCAGGTATTATAAACCCTATATATTAAATCCTATATTGTAACCATATTAAAGCCTAATATAAATTCCAATATTAAACCCTAATTATAAACCATATATATTAAACACCCAATATTATAAACCCTGATATTAAACCCAGTAATATAAATCCTAATATTATAAGCCCAAATATTATAAATCCTAATATTATACTCAAATATTAAAAGCCCTCAAATTATAAGGCACAAATGTTATAAATCCTAGCATAACCACATTAGTAAATGTGGTTAATATAAATTGCAATGTAATGTAACATTACAACAGTGTGTGTCACACATTACAATCTTTGTCACATTACGATATTCGATATATTTTTTCCAAAAAATGACAATGTTTTTCACATTGCGATGTTTGTCACATGAATTCACCATAAACCCAAGGGATTAATAAACCCAAGGTATTAACAACCATGGTTTACCATGATTAATCATGGTTTATATTAATCCCATGGATTAATATGATATTCTTGATGGATTATAAACCCTGGGATTAATATTATGAACCCTAATATTGATACATCAAACCTAAAATTAACAACCATTACTTTCCATGCCTAAGCATGGGTTTACCATGGTTTTAAAACATTGATAATGTTGCCTATGCCGGGCCAAAGAATCAAGATGATCATGATTAACCATGATTGATATATTTGTCCCATGGTTGAACATCACTATATAAGCCCAAGGGATTAACAACCTTGGATGATGATGGTTACTCATAGCTTACCATTGTTCATCATGTTTAACCACAGTTGTCCATGGTTGGTCATGGTTAACTATACCTCACCATAGATACCTTGGTTTACTAAGTTTTTCTATTTTTGACTAAATTTGTTGACTAATTTTGTAATGTTGCATTACAACATTGAATAAATTAAATTCTATTGTAATATCATGACAATGTTAGTTAATGTAGTTAACTAATTTTGTAATGTCACATTCGACGTTTTATATATCATAATGAAAAGTAACATTATGATAATTTTTATCACACTAAAACATTTCGTATATTTATAAACCATTCATATGTCATAAATGATTCATTATTAACATTAATAAATAATATTAATAGGTGATTGTGTTTCACCAGAGTTCAAGAGTGTTGGTTGTCAAATATAGCCTACCATAGTGAAACATAGTCAACCACATTAGTAAATCTAGCTGACTAATTTTGTAATGTCGCATGTGGAATTGGATAAATTCTAGTGTAATGTAAAATTGCAACAATCTTTCTCACATTCCACCAATGTGGTTTTTCATATTAAAACCCCAAGGGATTAATATTAAACATTAGGATAGATATTATAAACCCTAAGATTAATATTAAACCCGAGGAATATAAATTATAATATTAATATTATAAACCCAAGGTATTATAAACCTAATGGATTAATAGTAAACCAAAATATTGATATTATAATCCCAAGTGATTATAAATCCTAAGATTAATGTTATAAACCCTAATATTAATAAATCAAACCTAATATTAATAACCATTATTGGTCATGTCTAAGAGTGTATTGACCATGGTTTTGAAAGGTTGATAATGCTACCTATGGTTCACCAAAGATGATCATAATTGACCACTATTTATCTAGGTTGCCCATAGTTGATGAAGATCAACCATGCTAACTCAAGTCAACTATGGTTGGAAATGGTTGATGATGGTGACCATATCTAAATATGGATGGTCATAGTTAACCATAGTAAACCATGGTGATGATAGTTGATGATGGTTTACCATGGTTAGAATATGCTTGACCATGTGTGACTATTGTTGACATTGTTAACTATAATCTCTTATTTTTCAAATGCAACATGAAAATGAGTACATGAACATTGCACTGAAGTAATAAAATATTGTATTCTAGAGCCAAGCTGGCGTGATCAGAGATAAAAGACTAGCTAGAAGGTTCTTATATCCATTCACATTCTATTTTAGTTTGACATTTTAGAAGGAGTTGGAATTGGTTGTGGTGCATTGTATTTGACATTTTAGGCTTTGGTGATTTAGAAGGAGTTGGAGTTGGTTGCGGTGCATTGTATTTGGTTGATTTTTATGGGATTCTCACCCATCAGCAAATGCTTTCACAACAAGAGTGGCTTCCGGTTGAGTTTTTGTGGAACGGAATTAAAGGTAAGGGAAGGAAGAACAGGTTGAGCCAGAGTCAAATTTGTGTAAAGTTTCAGTTGATTAGGAGGAGTGTTTTTGGGAGGATGAATGTACCATACCGGGGGATCCCCAAGGTGATGTTAGGAATACTCAAAATAACCCTAACATGGGTAGAAAATATTACTCATGGCGAGAATAAGAAAGGTATTTAACTGGATGGGTAATGACCTAGGGGAACTACTCTTGGATGGTTAAGACCTTAGGGAATAGTTCCTACATGAAAATGACTAGGATAGATACCAAAAAAAGGAAATTGACCTGTAGGAATTGTACTTGAAGGCTGAGTTGGCTTGGGAGTAGCAGGTTGCTTAGGGGATAGCTATTGTGAAGGCATAGTCGACAGGTGTTTTGCGGCCCGTGACGCTTGGAGAATGTAAACAATAGAAGATATAGGCTTAGAAGTGGTAGGCGGTGTGCCATAATAAGCCCCAAGCAACATGGAATCTTTGTAAACTCTAGGAGAGAGGTTGGTAAAGGTAGGGATATTTTGATTTTCAGTCATAGATGAAATAGTGGTTTGACGAGAGGTCTCAGATTGAGGGTCATAGTAATTTAGTTGATTGATAGTGACGATCTTTCTATGGTGAGGAAAGAACATCTTACGAAACATTGCATATGTAACATCAGAAATGGCATAGGTATAAATACAACCCAACACGATATTATAATCTAGAGGTGCATTAACGAATTCAATATTAATCGATATTTTCTTGCAAGTAATGTTGACAGGAAAATTGTGGTATAAACTGAGGGGCCGCCAGGAATGACCGTCACAAGCAGAAAGAGTGATAGTGGATGGGGAAAAGTTAGGGGACCAAAGTTTCTTGTAATAACTAGTGACCATCACATAGGTGGAGGTGCCTTTGTTTATGATACACCATTAGAGAATGGAATTCTTTATCGATATTGGGATTTGAAATGAAATGAATGAACGTAAGGCGGGATGTTCCATGTTATCAACATTGAAAAGAACCAACCAATCATAGAGGGGTTTCATAGTGCCTAAAGAATTTATTATGGCTTTTCATTGGGATGGTCACGTATGGAGAACTTCTAGTGTCCTAGTGAAGTTATAATGTCCTAGAGAACTTCCAGTGTCTACATGGCAACAAGAGACTATGCCAAGTCATTTACTATGTTACAGGTATGGGAGGCTCTAGAAGAAGTATAATTTTGATGTAATGGAACTTTGGTGATCTAATTAGGAGGAACCTCGACCTTAGGCTAGCAAATTTGTAAGGTATCATTTGGTGATGACACGAGCTCGTTGGAGACTTTGGTTTGTGATTTAGTCATTGAATTTGTAGAATATGGGTCATATTGGCTTGACTTTGTTTAAAGGTGAATTTGTTTGGTGTTGATTTGTTCGGAATTCATCATTAGAATTTGGTAATTGTTTAGGCTAGATTGTGAAGGTTGAGTGGCTACAATACAAACCGGTTTGGGAAACCACATATCCTTGGTGAGGAAAACTATTGGTAAGAAATTACGGTTATGATCAAGCAGGAGGAGGAGTCAAAGGAGTGGGTTGATGTCATATATAAGAAACTACTTGATATTCCCATACTTGTTGAATACGAGGTAAAAAGGGACATTCACAAGCATAGTGGCCAAAGAATTTGCAAAAGGAACAAGGTTTATTGGTTCTAAGAGCCTTGTTCTGCTTTGGTTTTCCACCCTATTTGGAGGATGAGGCATTGGTGTTGACGGGGTTGGAGTAATATGCCATTCATAAGGATAGTAAGGATTCAAGACTTCATTTGAATAACCAAGTTAAGGAGAAAATGGCCCTGGCATTTATTAATGTGGATGGGGATATGCATATGACATGTTAGTAACTTGGTAATAGTTGAAACGTGAATGATCGGTAGGGGGATAAGTGTAAGTTGAAATGGTCCCCCTTGGGGTTGGCCATAACTCATAGGAAGTGGAGCATATGATGGAGTTTGAGGGTGGGAAAATAATCCAACGATACCATCAATGGCATGAGATGCTCCTGGCGCATTAGCAACACCAGTCTGAGGAAGATCTGGAAGGATAATGTAAACATAACCTCACCGACCATAGATCAGGTTATATTTCAAGGATATATGGAGAGCTTCTTCCTTAGTTTGAGGAAACTGAGAAGCGACAAATTTACATATGCGGTAAAAATGTGTTCTTAAAAACCAATCCATATACACATGGTCTTCAAACTCAGGGGATTTACACATGTTCCTCCTTCTGTACCATTCTTGGACATGGTAAAAAAGGCAGATGGTAGACATTTGATGGAAAGAGGCTAAGAGTTCCATACCTATGTTGTATCGGAGAGGTAACTAGAAATAGAAAATAAAATCTTTGGAGAGAGTCACAAAGGTGGAATGGGAGGCATGCAGTTGGTCCAGATACCAGTTTGAAACAACTCTAGTCAAGGTGCGTTGGAAGAGACAAAGATGAATGGAATCACGAATGATGGAATTAGATGAAAACCACATATGAAAAGAGCAAACATTATTTGTGGGGTCTTCTCCAGGATTACCTTCAAACTTAGGAATGTAATAAGGAAGCTTCATAGGCATGGGAGGCCAATTGTGGTTGTGGAGAAGAGAATCCTTGATGAGCAGGTTGAAATCAAGGAGGGTCAAACTAACTATATAAGAAATCAAGGGAGGATTAGTGACTATACCGGTAGAGGTTCCACTTGTGGTGTTACCTTGGTTAGGACCTTTGTTACCACCTTGGTTTCCACCACCTACATTGGTGCCTAAGATGGTGGTAGTGTAGGGATGGGAAGATGCAGAATCAAAGGGAGAACTATAGGAATCAGAATAACTAGATTTAATATGGGGACTCAATGGAGGACTAGGAGGATGGATTGTAACTCAACAGGGTGGAGTAAAATTTCCTAAAGGAAATTGGGGGTGAAGGCCACAAAGTCTCTGCGACAAGCACCTAAGAGGCGCAATGGTGTCAAGAAAAAGATGGATCAATAGACAAAAGGGTGATGATAGGAGACAAGAGTACCAAACAACAAGAAAACAATAATGCAGTGGTGCAAGTGCAAACTAACTATAATGATATGCTACTCTAATTCAAGAAAACACATCCTATCAAAGAAAACGAAACCACTAGCCTAAAGGTGATCTAGATCCTCAAACAAGTCCTAAACCTATTGTTTGATATGGCCTTCCAAAACACTTCTTATTTGATGTAATCTAATCCCCTGAAGCAGTGCTATCTAGTGAAAGGTGGGGTAGAGAACCAACAACTACCCATAGCCAGCCTTATAGGGTGTTTTCCTAAGATTGACCACTAATGTTACCTTCATCCCATGGGGGAGGTCGAGTCTTGAGATTCTTGGTGATCAACCACGACACAACATTCCATACCACAGACTAGTTAGCCCTGAGGAGAACCATTCACATTATGATCTAGCTTAACCCCCTCTGAATCGAGTTTCTGATGGACTCTAACATTAGACCATGGGATGGTGAATGATTTTAAGCTCCCTAATATGTCAACTTCTATGTCTCAATGTATGTGATTGGAATTCTATCCCATTGATCCCGCACCTAAATAGAAATATTATTTGGATCTGGTGCCTAAGAGGGCTTAATCTACATGAGTTTAATTATTAAGGTGTAGTGTTTCAAGTCTTGGCTTGGTGGTTTTAACTAGGCTCACGTTCCCTTAGGCTGTGAGTATGTGAAAATAATGTTTCAAGTGGATGAGTTAATTAAGAAATTTTTGATGATGCCATGTGTTGTTGAAAATAAAGTGTTGAAAAATGTAAATAATGTTGAAAATGGACAACAAGATAAACAACCAATTCGAATACATAACCCCCCACCCAATAGGGATATCAAGAAGCTAATAAAAATATGGATAAATAGCAACTCCAAGACACACAAATGGCCAAAATATCTAATGTATAAGGATTGGGATCTAAAGATAAAATCCTCCTGAAAATGGTTCGGACAACTAGCAAAAATAAGAGGTGAAAGTGGTAGCGAAATATAGTAAAGAAGCTCTAGAAACTAGGATATAGATGGGGATCCTAAGGGGGGAAGGAAACTATAAACTATAAAGATATTAAAATGATGAAGTAACCTATACAAAATGGTTGTAAAATAGGGGAAAAAACCCTATAAATTAGTGGCTAAAAATGTTGCATCCTAAACTCCTCAACTCGGCAAGTATCTTCGGGAAATATGGAGATGGATTGTTGCTCGTATTGCTTGGTAAAGACATAGATGGAATGGAGTTGGACTCTAAACCCTAGGGGTTTTTCCTTACTCAATGATAAATGACTAAATGGATCTAGGTCTAGGGGTGAATCAGGAAATAACAAAAACCCTTTCTTGTACACATGCAACAGTATAAAACAAATGTAAAATTCTGAAGAAAAAATAATCTAAAAAATGATAAAGTGCATATTATAACATGAAAAGTGTGTTGGGCACAAAAAATGGATAGAAAAGTGTGTTTCAGGCGTAGTTACTGGGCCGAAAAAGTCACTCAATTCCTGCTTCTTTTGCTCGATAGGTCTGCTCCATATTGTGTCGTATCCTGCTCTATTGGTACCCAATGTCCACCGAAAGATGCGAAACCCCAACATAAACGAAGTATTTTATAGAAAATAAAGTAGATCTAAAACTAGAAATTGAGAGGGATAAAAATAGCTAGAAAAACATTGAAGATAGTTGAAAGAATAGTTAGTGAGGTTCAGAATTACTACACCAACAGAGTCACAATTCGTTAGTGTAAAAGTTTGGAGAATTGTACCAAAACTTATTCACTTAAGTTACTAGGGACAAGTGACCCTAACAAAAAAAATTTGTTTCTTTTGGTTCACATATGCAATGAAAAAAGAAGAAATAACCCCACAAAAGAATAGATCTTGTAAATAAAATCATATAACAAGATAAGGTAGAAGTGCAATAATCCAATAGAAGGACTTAAATGAATGATAATTTTATTAAACAAATGGTGAGAAGAATTTACAACATGGGTCTGCAGATCCCAATCCATGGGATGGGTCTTTTTGATGTCCTTCTGCTTCAATAATATATTTCTCTCTCTCAACATGGAATTTGAAAAACAAAAAGTGAAAATAATGTCTTGAACTCAAGTGGGAACTCAAAGGGAATGGGATGATCTAGTAGCGATGATGACAATGATCAAGGTGAAGAATGAATGAGAAAACCTTCTATTTATAACAATGTATTAAGCCAAATTAGGAAATAGAAAATAATATAATATTATTGACCAAATCAAAAAAAAAATACTTTATTATAATTTTTGGAGAGGGAAAATATATTCAAAATGGTCAAATATCTTTATTTAAATAATGGTTAAAGTAATTAACAAATATAATTATTTATTAATCAATTTGGGAGAATTAAGAAAAGTGTGACTTTGAAATATTATTAAATAATGGTTTAACAATTATTCAAAAAATAAAAATAAGGAATAATAAACAAGTAGTGATTTATTTAATCATTTCAAAGTGATTTAGTCAAATGTTAAGCAATAATTATCAAATAATTATTTAATAATTAAATAGATACTGATTTATTTGAATATTCTTATGGGATTATTTAATTTTAATGGGAAATAATTTAGGAAAACTAGTTTACTAAATTATTTCCCATAGTGAAAGTGAATTTTTTCTATGGTAAATTTAATCCTGCATGGTGTATTTTGATCAACCTGGGAAGAAATAAGTAGGTGATCTTTTTTGGGTGATAACACTAATTTATATCTTGTGTTATTTAGGTTTGATTTATTATTTAGTTTGTTCTTTTAGATTTTTAATCATGTCTCTCAGGGTTTCATTGTCTTCAACATTTCTATGTTCTATGTTTTGAATCTTATCTTTCATTCCTTGGAATTTGGTCTCAAGAACTATAATTTTATTTTCTAATGATTTGTGCTTATTGACAATCATTGTAGGTAATTCTAGTTTAAATTGGTTTTCACTTCCTTCTCTTCATTTTTTGAGATATTCAATGTGCTGGTAAAGGTTATCTTCTCTTCATTTTTCTAAAGCTTCAATGTACTAAAAAAGACTCTCTCAGGTAATTTTAGATGGCCACCCTTTGCTAGAGGGGGGATTAGAAATATGCCGATAAGAACTCATAGTTTTAATAAACAAAACTTAACAAGAAAAAGGTAAGAGGGAACGTATGCACCTGATAAATTTATATTGTCGCCTCTGAGATTACATACTTAGTAGAGACCCTAGAGATTTTGTTGTGGATATGTAGGTATCTGACGAGACCATAAATTATTTTATGTATGGTCACAAATGTTTGTATGCATATCTGGGACACCACAAAGCGAGTCTAATACCATTGTTCAACTTCCAAGTGAGACTACCGTTCAAATGTGCTACCACAGAGTGATTTTAAATATGCCTAGTTCTACATATATGAGACATCACTGAGCGAGTTCAATCCCCCCTCTTCCACCATAAAGTGAGTATTCAAATACATCAAGTTCATATATATGGCCACTGTAGAGTGAATTTAAATATTCCAAATTCCAAAATGCACTGTTGAGAGAGACCACCGGGTTCATGTATATGGTCATTGCAGATTGATTTTAAATATATCAAGTTCAAATATATATAGAGCACTTCTAAGCAAGACCACCATTGATAAATTACACCATAGAGTGAGTTTATATAAAACACCACTGTTCAAAATATATATGGGATACCACAGAATGAGGCCACTGCAGGTGCATGTATGTATGTTCGTAGAGTAAGACCTCATATGCTTGTATGTATGGCACAAAAAGTTTATATTTAATACAGAGTGAAACTATTAAAATATATATGTAAAGTACAAATATTATGTAAAATTTAAAATTTGAAAAATAGAGATATCAAACTAATTAAAAAAAATAAAAATAAAAAGCATATACATATACATATATATATTTTTTAAAATATAAAAAATAAAAAATATATATTAAGTCCCTGGTCGGGGTGCGAGACAGGTCATAGTCTTTTTCAGGGTCACCTTCATGTGTAAACTAGTTGATGACAATGCAGGAGGGTGGGTCGACCCACACCCTCGCATGCTCGATCATGAATGTGGAGTGGCAACATGCATGGGACGAGTTAAGTGTGATGAGATGAGCCACTGGGCTCTTAATCTCTAGGTGGTGAGGGCTCATCGACTGAGGAATCTATATGTTTTACGTTTGGTTTTGGATTTTTGCAGAGAGCGAAGGATCTTGTTAGGTATCTTCTAGTTTGCAGGGTAGTCCAATCTGATTTGCTTCTTGGATGTATTTGGTGCTCTCTGGTTCATCGCTTCCTCTGTTGGGTATGCACTTCTATTTATTAATTATCTCCCAACATGGTTTGCCTATTCTTTTATTTCTCTAAATCTAAATGGAAACCTATGCAATATGATACTTGTAAGTAATGGGAATTGATGCTTGGAAAATTGGAAATATTTTGTTTTCATGCCTTACGTAATTTCTTCTTTTTTGATGCCTCTTTCCGCCTTCTTCTTCATTCCTTTGTCTTGAATGGGAATGTACTATCAACCTTTGGTTGGGAGTCTTCTAGTGGATGACTATATATTCATAGATGTTGGTTATATCATTGAATTGTTGGTCCTGAGCATGGGAATGAGTCTAAATTCCCTTTATCTATGTTATTGCAACCGCGGTGTATATTTTACTAAAAATGGGCTCAGGGAGATGGTCTATGGAGACTTCCTTCTAAGGTGGTAGACATACCTTAACGTCTCTTTTTATATCGATTCACTTGGGCTCAGGGAGCTGAAATATAGTATTGTGCAACAATGGCACTCTTTCCATTTGACCCTTAGTGACTTTGACAAGCTCAAGCCTAACAATTTATGTACCTTCCTTTCATGTTATGGTACTATGTTAGATGCTCAAATTTTTGGTAAATAATATAAATGCAAGAAAATAGTTTGGTTCTAGATTGTGGGTCATTTTTTTTTGTTAATGACTTGTGGCTATTTTTTTTGGTTCACGAATCAAATTTCTCATCCATCACATAGTGCCAATTCTTCTGGGAGAGGTGGCCGAGGCCCCAGACAACTAGGAAAATGAGGAGGCAATGTTCCATCCTCATACCAATAGCCGAGAAGATGTGGCTGAAAAAATGATGCTCAAATCATCAGAGTGGTAGTTGAGGCCTATCATATAGGCACTTTGACCCAAGTTAAGCAATTGATTTCAACATGGGAAGTTGAATTGAATCAACAGGTAGAAGTGGAAGTGCAGATAGAAGAATGGTGTGACTTAGTCCATGATCTCGGACATACTGGAGACCACACCACCGAATATAAAAAATTGTTCATCTCTACTGGATGATGAAAAGTATTGTGGCAAGAGCTATCATGACCTCTCCAACAAGTTCTATAAAATTTGATTCATGTTTTCAGGAAATTGAGAAATAAATTCAACTCTTCCAATTCCAAATTCAGCATTAGAATGTTCATCTTGGTCACATTAAAAAAAAAACATTTTGTATCTTCCTTAGTTTGAATTACTAGGTCCCAATGCAAAGAACCCAACTCATGTGGAATCCAATAATGAGTAGTAGTTTTCTTGGATATGGCAGTACTTGTTTTGTTTAATTTACTATGATGTGTATATCACTTATTGATCTATATTTTAGGTATTTAGGATGTAGATGGTTTTAAAACAATCATTCCTGTAAGGCACTATTAGACAAACTTAAACTATTTCGATTTTGGATGGTTTATAATGTTGTTCGGTGGCCAATAGACCGGGCTTCCCAATAGGCAGGTTGAGGCCACTAAACATCGTAACTAGGATTGTAACCTTCTTTTGATGATAATGAATGAATGAAAAGGTCATACAAAGCCTATCATATATATATATATATATATGTATGTATTAAGAAAATAAAAAAATAAAACATAAAATAAATAATAATAAAATAATAATAAAAAATAACATTTAAAATATTAAAAAAATATATAGTCACCAAGGAATTGCGAGATAGGGCAAGAGAAGCAGCGCATTGCTCATCCATCCCTAGCCCATGATCCCTTTGTGGTTGTGTTTGTCGCATGCTTATTCTCGGAATCAAACTGGCATACCCACAACCAATCAACCTGCCACTGTCACAATCGCTAAAGGGTCGCGGGCCAGGGCTGGGGGAGCTACGCACAACTCCTCATACCTTTGCCCATATTGCATTGGCGGTTGTCGGGGTGGAGTTTTCTTGCCACCCTTGCAACCGCCAATTTTTTTTTATAATATTTTAAATGTGTTTTTTTTTAGTTAATTTTTATATGTTTTTTAAAAATATAATTTTTAACTTATTAATATTTTTTTTCAGATATATAAATGTATTGGTTTTTATTTATTGTATTTTTATTTGTTATATATATATATATTATTTGTCTTATATATATATATATATATATATATATATATATAAAAGATCTAACAATATAAAATAAATAATATATTTCTGTTAGAAAAATCTAACAATATAAATATTATTTCTGCGACATCTATGTATTGTAGTTATATTTGTATTCTATTGAGTCCTTTTTAAATTCTGATAAGAGCAAGTGAAATAATTTATGCTACCAATAATTAACATTACAGCTTGAGCCTTATTTGCAAGAATATCATCATAAACGTTCACAAGTAAATTCCCCCATCGAGGGTGGGGGAATTTACTAGTATTATTGGACTAGTGTTAAGAAGCACAGGATGCAGAGGCTAAGCCAATTCTTCGAGCAACCGTATCAAAAGCAACTCGCATTCGATGTTGTTGGTAGTACAAAATAATGTTTAAACGATCTGACTAGGATGGTAATGCGAATGTTTAGCACACCTAAGTCCTTCCATTCTTCTTGATGGGAACTAAAAACTCCATTTCGCTCAAAACCAGATATTCATTATGGAAATGGAATGTTGTCATCAGAACCCTCACTTGGTTGTGGTCATAGAGGTCGTAGCAAGTGTCCAATATTGACATAGGCCTAAAGCTTGAAAGATACCTCACAAAGAAGCCGAGTAATGATGGTTATAGAGTGAAATATCATGCCTCCACTTCTAATAACCAGCCTAGATCCATCTAACTCTAGATCTATCATGCGTCGAGAGGGATCAAATCTCTCGAGGCGCAAACCCAGTTTTTGAGTGCAAAACTTGATGAAAGGTTTGCACCTCGAGAGATTTGATCCCTCTCGGTGCATGATAGATCCTGAGATATATGGATCTAGGCTGGTTCTAGTCATGTGAAGCCAAGGAAAATATATAGAACATATGATTAATTTTATGAATAATATGTAAATACATCTAATATAAATATAATAATTTTATATATGCTAAATATGTCTGATAACTGGTCATTTTGATTTTAAAATTTTCTTAGTTACCTAAGTTTGTTGAGATAAATATTGTTAATAAATTTAAAGATGAAAAATGATGAAATAAAAATTTTGAATGCAAAGTGACAATGTAATAGTGTTGAATGATAGAAAATGTGAATAATAAGAATGCACTCAATTACAAATAGTCTTCATTGTAATCAATCTCAAATTATTTTCTTCTACTATTCTTATTGTCACCTTTGTTAGTTTTGTCATCTTTTCATATCGATTATATGAAAAGCACAATTGAAATCATAAATCATTTAAATATTTTCTGGAACTATTGTACTAAAAATCATACATTTTCTCTCTTGCTCTTCGATATTAATAGGTTGAATTGCTAAAGCATAAAAATAAATGTACATTGTCAATAATTTTGCCTACTTATAGTGAAATTAATGCACAATATTAATCCAATCACTTTAAAATTAATGTACCATCAATGTACATCCAATTACATCAAATCAGAAATCAATGTTTACACTGAAATCAATGCATATAATACAAACAATGAAATAGGATTAGAAAACAACATCTATAGTGAAATGGATGCATCTAATGCAAGTAATCAAATAGCGTTAGAAATCAACATCTACACTAAAATTAATGTATCTAGTGCAAGTAAGCAAATAATATTAGAAACCAATATCACTGAAACCAATGCATCTAGTGCAAGCAATCAAATAGGATTAGAAATCACCATCTATACTGAAATCAATGCATTTAGTGCAAGCAATCAAATACGATTAGAAATCATGTACATTGAAATCAATGCATCTAGTGGAAGTAGTCAATTATAATTAGAAATCAACATCTACACTGAAGTTAATGCATCTAGTGCAAGGAATCAAATAGGATAAAAAATCATCGTCTACACTGAAATCAATGCATTTATTGCGAGAAAACATATAGGATTAGCAATAATCTACATTGAAATCAATGCATATAGTGCAAGAAATTAAATATAATTATAAATAAACATATACAATAAAATCGATGCATCTAATGCAAGCAATCAAAATGGATTAGAAATCTCCATCTACACTAAAATAAATTCATCTAGTGCATTAAATCTTCTTCCCTCTCTCCCCCCTCGAAGTACATATTTGTTTCCTTCCCTCTATCCACTCTCTCACGTCCTCCCTTTCCTTCCTATCTCTCCATTTCTCTCCTACATCTCTATCGCTCTCTCTCTTCACCCTCCAACTCTGTTACTATATCCCTACCTCTCTCCTTCTCTCATCCCTTTTCTTCATATCTCATTCTTTGTCTCTTTATCTCATCCAAAAACATACACACTCTCTCTCCATCTCTCCCTTGTCACTTAATCTCTCTCTCCACTTATCAATCTCTCTGTATTTGTTCTTCCCTCCCTCTCTCCCCCTATAAATCCATTTCTCTCTCTCTCTCTCCCTCTCTCTCTCTCTCTCTCTCTCTCTCTCTATATATATATATATTCCCTCCAATTTTCTCTCTTCCCCCATCACTCTCTTCCTCTCTCTTGTCCTTCCTCTCTCTCCAATCCTCTTTCTTGCTCTTTCTCTGTCTCTCTCAACATCTATACTAAAATCAATGCATATAGTGCAAGAAATCAAATAGGATTAAAAATCACCATCCACAATGAAATCAATGCATCTAGTGAGATAAATTGTCTTCCCTCTCTCCCCCTTCCAACTCCATCTCTCTTTCCCTCCCTCTCTCCACTCTCTCACATCTTGTCTCTCTTCCTTCGCCTTTCTCCCTTTCTCTCCCATGTCTATATCTCTCTCTTTCCCTCTCTCTCCCTCTCTTCACCCTCCAACTCTATCAATATATCCCTCCCTCTGTCCTTCTCCCCCCATTCCCTCCATCTCTCCTTTTTCTCTTTATCTCACCCCAAAACATACACACGCTCTCTATATTTCTTCCTTTTCACTCCCTCTTTCTCTCCACTTCTCGCTCTCTATGTATTTATTCTTCCCTCCAACTCCATCTCTCTATCCCTCCCTCTCTCCTCCTATCTCCCTCCCTCTCTTCTCCTCTCTCTCTTCCTTCCTCTCTCTCCCTTCCTCTCCTACCTCCCTCTCTATTCCCCCATCTCTCTCTTTTCCCTCTAATCCTCTCTCTTCCCCCACAACTCTCTCTTTCTCTCTCTCTATCTCTCTCTTTGCCCTCCAATCCTCTCACTATCTCCATCCCTCTCTCACTCCTCTCCCTCTCTCTCTTCATTCCTCCTCTCCCCTCTCCTTGATTTTATCCCCATCTCTCCCTTCTCACTCCCTCTATCTCTCCACATCTATCACTCTATGTCTTTGTTCTTCCCTTCCATATATATCTAGAGTTAATATGTATCATGATACATTAATGTATATAATCATATAGAAAATTTAATATTGTATTAATCCAAAGTTATTAAATATAATAATATTAATATGAATATTAGATTTAATAATAATAATAATATTATTAATATTTTGATATTAATATTAGGGATAATAATGGTTTTTTTGTCATGATATTAATAATAATTTGGCCCATAGTATTTGACCTATAGGATTCACCTAAATAAAACCTATTTTTTGAGTGTTGGTAAATATAAAGAGATTTATAGAGTAAATATAAAAAAATAGGTTTGATTTATTTACCATACCTCTTTTATTTACAATGGTATCTGGCCCATAGACTTGGTATATAATTAGATGTTGATTTATAATGATATTTGATATGTTTTTATATATTTATCATGCCTCCCCCCGATCAGGGTGTACATCTGTCAACCGTGTCATGACAAGCTATGATAGCTGGCTGCCTCCTGTCCTTTAAGCAATTAATATTTATCATGGCGCAGATTGCTCTGTGGTTAAGGAAGTGTGTGATGGATCGGAATTTAATGATATCGCAGGGTTAATAGCTTGTGCTGTTAGATAGGCGATGGAATGTCTTTAAGATGGTAAGTTTCCTGCATAGGCATTTTCACCCTGCCATGCAAAGTTATTTGGTTGTGCAAGCTCGGAGACAGCACAAGAGGAAGCCGGGTGCCATACGTTCCATCAGCCAACCAGTTCTGTTGGGGTATGTATTTTTCTTTCTACTATCTCTCATTGTTGATATCGCAAGGGTTTTGTTTTGCTCGCAGCAAGCTCTGGTTCTTTCAATTCTGCTGATGGATACTAGCTTTGTTGTTCCTCTGTTGCAGCTAGTAGAACCTTGTTTTCGTGACCCATGTCATTTTTTTGGTCCTTTATCTGTTTTCGTTGCACTTCCGGCCAGAATCTGCCTTCCTTTGTGTTTGGTAGGTGGGAAGGTTCACTTTCAAAGGTTTATTGTGTATCAATTCCATGTTCAGCTGTCAGAGATTTTTGGGGGAATTCTCATTCCTTTGTCTAGTAGCTGTAGATGGGTTAATAGTTTTCCTTTCCTCATTAATTTCACTCGTCTGTTTGGTTTTTTGTGGCTGGGTTTTCTATAGCTATGTGTATCAGAGACGTCACTGGGTCAGGGTTATGGTATTTTCTCTGCATGGCTATACTTGGGGTGGGAAGCATCTTTGTTTCCATTTTCTAAATATTGGTCATTCGTCTTTCGGGGCTATTGAAATTTTGCTGGTTCTTTGCGATGATTGGGAGGTGGGTTTTGTTGTCCCGTTCTCTGTGGGTTTTATGTACTCTATTTCTTCCCAACTCATTAGTCTGTGGGATTGGGTTCTATGCTTTTTAATGTCACGTCCTTACGACAGTCACCTGGTTTCTGCACTTCTCAGCATTCTTTGGCAGTCCACAGGTTACTTCACAGCTGATGTCAAAATTTTAATTGTTTGTTCTTTCTTGTCTTTGTTCATACATAGGCCACTCTCCCTCATGGGGAAGTCTCGTTCTTGTCACCTTTCTGCTAAAGGCAAACAATAGACCCAACCTGAGACTAGTTCTAAAAAACATGGTCGGAAGTCACGCCAAGAGGTTTTAGAAAACCTCATTGCAAACTATGTTCTTGGAAACTCATCCATTGTTCGGCAGGAAATTATAGGCTAGGAACGCGAAATCCATACAGATCCAGAAGATAATGACGTGGAAGCAGAAATCATGGAGTTTATCACTGATCCTGGTAATACTAGGGGATGTCTAACTTTGTTCCAACAAACTGTCCATACTTATTGGATAGTCAAATGTCCTTTGGCTAAGGCAATGCAGAGTTTTCCTCCTAATCAAGAAAGGATTGAGCCACAAATTGTGGAATTGGTTCAGGATATTCAGAACCAGTTGAATCACATAAAAATTACTCAGTATCAGGCTACTGATCGTATCAGTAGAATTGATGATCATGTGGGCCGAATGGAGAAACAACTTCAGCAGTTGCAGCAAGTGGATATGCCTGGTTCCACTATGAAGGATCCAGCACCTGTTTACTCATCTGATGGCTAGTTCGTGTTAGAATTTGCTCATGGTTTTTAGATGCATTTTTGTGTTTTGTATGGACATATTTTAATTCCCCAACTTGTAGATAATTGCGTAATAGGGCAGTTAGCTAAGGAGGCTCATGGACAAATGAAACAATTTCAATTTTGGCTTGCTTTTAACGCTTTAAGGTGGCCAACAGACCTGGTTTCCTACAGGCAGGTTGAGGCCACAGTCTGGATTGTTATTTTTTGTAACCTGCTTTCAAATTATAAATAGAAAATAGCGTGGTACTACCAAATTTACAATATATATATATATATATATATATATATATATATATATATATATATATATATATTTATCATGCCTCTTTATACCTCTTTTATATTGATTTATGTATTTACCATAGCTCTTTTATAAATATGGTATTTAACCCATGGTATTAATAATAATTTGGCCCATGGTATTTGGCATATAGGCTTCACCTTAATAAAAATTCTTTTTTGACTTATTGTAAATATTAAGAGGTTTATGGAGTAAATATAAAAAGAGGCTTTATTTATTTAGTGGAAGTAGTCAAATATATTTAGAAATCAACATCTACACTGAAATTAATTTTCATCATTTTTCAACTGTTTTCTAATGCATAATGTTTTCTCGCCCTTTCCGGCTGGTAGATAATGGTTTCTATAGTGAGTGCTTTCATACAAAATTAAATTTGACAAATGATTAAAATCTACAATGATAAGCTATATGGATTTTTTATTCCATTAACTTCTGTAACTCTTTCTATGTCTATAACGTAATTCAGAAGTAAAAGGCATTATTGAGTAATTTTATGAAGAATCAATTACGAAACACATTTTACAATTTTTCCTTGCTATCTTTCAAAACGAGTATTTTCTGCATTGCCTATAAGCATGCTTTTAAATTATAGTTTCTTCAATCTCTGCTTCACCATATAGGTGTCAATCACATAAATAGTGAAAAACTACCATGTAATGAAATTTTTCATACTCCCACCAAAAAATAAAAATGTTTAGTTTCCATAACGACTCACTCTCGCTCTCCTCCATTGATAAGAAACCCTAATATTGACAACGCTAATATGGTTGAGACCTCATCAATAGATGAGTCTCCTTCAATAGTTGTGATAGCCAAAGTAAGTGGAAAAGATTTCTGGAGGTTTCGGTGAACCCAAATGAGAACTTACCATTATGTAATTGCATAATTCGCATTCGACCCAATAAATATAATATATTAAAACCCTGGTGATTTCAAAGATAATTTGAACCATGGAGATTCAGGTAATCTCTTGCAGATTCTCTTGATATTTGTGATATTATTCATTGTGAGCATTTGGTATCTATGATGAATGATTTAGGTATTAGAGAGAAGCAAATGTTTTTTCTTGCTGGTAATGGTTTTGTTCTCTGTGTTTTTTTTCATGACAGAGACGCATAGCAGAAGAGAGATATCACAACCATTATCTCTCTTGTAGAAATGGCTTATGACAGATACTAGGCTGTAGATGCGCCGGATTTATCAAGCTGAGTTGTTTTAAATTTTTTTTTGGTTTATTTATATGATTGTTAAAATTTATTTGTTAAGCCAACACATAATTTTTATTTTTTAATTTTTTTCTTTAATTTAAAACTTAAGCCGACATTTTGTATGAGGATGTGACATACCTGACATCGGGGTCAAACTGGGCTGTAGATGCACCTCTCAGCGCAGCAAGAGGTGGAATTGAGAACCAATCACCTCTGATGCTTATGTCGTTCAATCACACAAAATATGTGTGGTACATAAAATTTGAGGTGAGGGGTGAAAATAATAGAGGAAGGAATCGAGCCCTGCCTGACGTTAAAGAAACTCGATGTTGTTGAGGATAAGAAATCTTGAATATAGTAAGAGAATTGACTGTCATATTTACTATTCAACTACTGACCGAATCTAGCATCAACTTATCCTCTACTCTCCAAGCACATAGTAACAATGCCTATCCTACATTCATCTTAATCTACAACAACAAAAAAAACTTATTTCTCTCCCATTTTCCCAAACCCTCCTTGATAAGAGTTAAGCCCAAAAGCGCTTTAATACCAAGAAATAAAACAAAATCGCACACCACACAAAAATTATTACTATAGATTTTCCAAAACCAAAATGCTTCACGAGATCAAACAGTTTTTGAATTAAATGAATGTTGTTGATAAAATCGCTCAAAAATCTCCGACAATCCTCAAACCACTCTCTAAATAAACATTCATTCTTAAATATACCATAATAATAATAATAATAATGTTTTTTTAATTATTTTATATAGTAAATATTTAAATTTTATTTATTTTACTTTTGAAATAAAATAAAAATATAGTTTATTATCATAATATTAGCAAGTTTCTATTATTGATATATTCTTATAATATCATATATTGACTTCATATATTGACTACATATTAAATATAAGGAAAATTATACATGTGTTTTTTATTTAAAAAAACACATTCAGAATGAAATTACAAATTCTTGACCACATTCAACACGACATTGTCAGATGGATAAGCATCTATAGACCCCACAAGTTATGTACAGTGACAATGACACTATCCCCTGAGTAACTAAATTGGTTCATTAAAGTTGGGATTGTGCATTTGGTCCCAGTCGAGGAACTGAGAAGTGTAGCAAAAGAAAATGAAGAAATTATGGTTGATTGGTATAGTGTGGATCTATTTTCACCTCCTATGATTATTGGTTTCTTAGTTTTGAGTTTCATTCAACAAGCAATGAATGAAATGGTTATGTGCAAGGTAGGAAAAACTACAAATTCCAAGGAAGCATGGAAGATTTTGGAAGAAGAATTTGGTGCAAGGGGGAGTGATATGAAGCAGTTGGGTATGTCACAAGAAAATAATTTAGTTGCAAATTTGAGAGTAGATAAGCAAGAATATGAGAGGACAATAGAGCTTGGATAATCCCCCTCAAAAGTGGATGATATTCGTGAAGAATATAAAATTGAAACCCATTATGCAGACATGCATATGGATGAAAAATATGCAGCAAAGATTGCAAAAAGAGAAGTTAAAACCTCAGTGTCTGAAGCAAAGAAACAACTTATAAATTCTCAATGACTCCACTTTAACATGGATGGTGCACATGATGGAAAATCCCACTTTGAAGAAACACATGTGGACGATGACTACAAAATGAAATGTGAATTGGTGAATCCAACCGTAATTGATGGATTTGGTGAAGTTGAAATTGCGAATGAGCTCATGCATGCTTGGATATCCCACCATAGTGTTAATGAAAATGAGGTTGATGTTATGTGTGGTTTCTATTTTGAAATAGGGATTTATTGTGGTGATATGGTAAGCGCCATATTTGATAAAAAAATTTAAGGTTGAAGTTTCCATTGTAGCAACAAATATGAAGCAGTTGGAACATCTCATGAAGCAATATATGACCTAGTAGCAACTAATGATTAAGAAGAGCATAAAGTGATTGGATATTTTTTTATGAGATTATCTATTGGAAACATAATAGTGGAAGAAAACCTTCATGCACTACAAAATAAAGCAGAGAAGGAAGTTCTCATTGAAGATCATAATAAATATTTTTTTAACATTATTTTTGAATATGCAAGTGTTCAAAATAGCATGGGAGAAAAAGTTGAAAACAAAGTTGATGCAAATTTGAAGCTCATTGAAGAATGGATTCATCATCCAATTGAAAAAAACAATAAGAGTCTTAAAGCAACAACTGGAATAAAAGAATTGAGTGAAATGGTGAATAATGATCTTTAGTGTGAAAATTACAGGAAAAAGGAAAAAATACCTGATTATGAAAGTGAAGAGAATGATATGAAAGTTTTTGAAAACATGGAAGTACGCATTAAAACCATTTTTCAACAATGGAATCAAGAACATATAGTATTCTTCTATCAAGAAATATGATAGAAATAAAGTGAGGAATATGAATCACAAGAAGAAGAGTGAAGAAGACAGTTTGAAGATGGAGAGTTGTGGAAACATTTCATAGTGGAACATATCAGTGAAGAGGAAGCTATAGAAGATCAAATCAGATCAAATTCAAGACAAGTCAAAGAAACATTGCAACAAAAACAAGTAAACAAATATGAGGCCTACAACAATAACACACAATAGAGAATGAAGAAATTTTGAGGATATAGAGTTTGGAAGAAGTGAAAAAGAAAATGCAAAATTTTAAAAGTTTTGTCATTGTAAGCCTAGAGGAAACATAAACGAGGAGGCATGTTTGATTTATAATTGAGTCAATTTCTATTGTAAGCCTAGCAGACATAGTTAAGTCAAGATTAAGTCATGTTTGATTTATGTTGAGTCATATGGTCATAATTAAGGAGGAGCATTAGAAATTGTAATTACTCCCGCATCCAAGAGTTGGCTATCTGTAGAGTTAGTTAAGTGAGTCAAGTCGAGTGAGTTTGAGTTAATTTAGGTTCGGCTATTTGGAGAGTTAGTTAAGCGAGTCAAGTCGAGTGAGTTTGAGTTAAGTTACAGTTTTGGAAAAGTTGAATTTAGAGTGTTGTGCATGTGAAGTTATTTTAGGTGAGCTGTTACTCGAAAAAGGTTTTAATACATCATTGTAATAATTAATTTTGTGTGCTCAATAAAAGAGTTGCAAATGTTATAGTTTATGTGTGTCAATTTTTGTGTTTGCCCTGTATGCTTTTCCAACAATTATCACTATTTTTTTCATCGCACACTCTTGGATAAGATGGTGATTACAGTTTTTTTTGTTAAAGGTTGAAATTTATATTTGTTATTAAACCTTTAGATTATTATCTTAAATTACAAATTAATACTAATTTAATTGTACTAACTTAAAAATTAAGACAAAAGAAGAATTATATCTCATGAAGTTGATTTTTGGGCTTAATAGTATGTTGAATATCCTGGGAGACACACATATATATATATGATTTGTTTGGATGCTTAAATCTGATAAAAAAAAACCAATTTCAGGATTTGACAAATATGGAACTCATCGATAGAAATATCTATTTGAAGTGTTTCTCTGTGAAGAGGATCTAGGTGATCATGGTAACAACCGTCATCATAGTCTCTAGCATGACGTTTGATCGATACTGGGGGAGAACGCCACCAATGGTAGGATGTGCGAAAATTCTCAATATCAGCGATCACCATAGAACAATAAATCCTTGCTGTTTAACCATCATACGAACACAGAAGCCCTACAGGAGGAAATCCTAGGCCAACGAGAATGTCTTCAATATAGAGCTAGACGTTGTCTGCAAAATCCATACGAAATTCACACCAGTGGCCTCCAAACCCATGGATGAGCGCCAAAATGGAATTCTTGTTGTTGAAAGAAATGTAAAGCAAATACTCTTATGTTTCCGATTCGATCAAGTTCAAGCACTCATCGGAATCCTTATTTACTCCCATTTTGAGAACGAGGGTGATTCTACAGGGCTGGTCTTAGAAAGCCTCGAGTGGAATAAAGCCCGGTATTGTTCACACAACATAGTTCACTCTTGGCAATTGCTCCATGAACTCCACACCTTCAGGTCTTGGTAATGAGTCTTCAGCTTTGCCTGTTTCCCTCTGTCTTCAGGATAAAAAAGAAACAAGTCACACTATTAGTAATGAACCAAACTTGTGAGGCTTACATTAGCAGATATTAATACCCAAGTGTAGGTTTTGACACTGTCTGGAAGCCTTCCCAAGTTCGAAGTCACAACAAACCAGGTACAATGTAAGAAGAACTACAAATGACCTACTGTCCTCATCACATTCCCACGATTTATGGGGAAAGATTATGTGAAATTGTATGTTGAATGTATGGATAAATGTAAATAATTGGTACCTATATTGAATGCGATTATGCACTTTGATTGATTGCTTTTTGTGTAATTTTATGAAATCTCTCAACAATATTCTTTCATGGAAAAGTTTCCATTCTATCATTTTTTTGCTAGTCGTAAATAACAACTATTGCAATTCAATGCTGGTTGTTAGTTTCTATTTAAAGGAAAAAAAATGGGAATTCATATCGTATTTTTGACATAATGACAAAAGATTCAACAACAATGTAAATTTTCTTTGATTGAAAAGTGAAAAGGCCTCAATTTTATTTCTACGAGAAAAAGTGATTGTCCGTCCCTACTTCAAGGTGGAACGAATGTGCACAATTTACTGTGTATATATAGATATCCATTTTTAGCTTTGGAAATTGAAAGTTTATTATCTCTTACATTAATAGGTAAGACTTACGGTCATTGGTTTGACACGATAATACTTTCCCCTGTTTTTAGTCATCCTTGTTTAGGCTTCAAGAAGGATAACTAGGAGGCTGCACTCCAATGAGTGTATATATTGTTGGACACTCAATTCCGAGAACACTTAGTATGTTGTAGAAAATGTTCTAAAGTATTAGACCATAACTTTAACATATCCTAGATGTTCTATCATAATTAAGCTTTCCAACATTTTCGTAATTGTTAACCCAACCCATGCCCATAATTAAGCCATTTGTGTAGCTCATATTACAAGAACATTGAAGAAGCATCAACGAAGCACATACCCATCAATTAGAAGCCATAGTTTTATAGTGGGAAACTTGGGCATGCAAAGGGAAGCCCACTTTAAAGCCATTCTTCACTGTGAAATATGCGAATTACATAGCTTGACCATGTAACCGATCTATCCACTCGGTAACATGCCCTAGTCCACATTGCATCTTAGCATCGTCCACTGTTCTTCAAAAATTTACGACAAAACACGAGGCATTCAAGCTTTTGATGTTGCATCAACAATTTATTCCAATCCTTTCTCTTAAACTCACTTCTATAAATAAGACATAGTTAATATATAGCTCAAACCCTAGTGTGTCCATCAAGGGTATCTTAAAATAATTTAACCAACCTTGTAGTGAACTATTTACGTATTTTAGTCCTGAAACAAAAGATTCAAATTTACATGTAATACATCACAACACTGTGCCAAACTTTATCACTAAGGAAAAATCCTATACAACATTGCTTAGACTTAGATAATGAGAATCTCGGTATTTATTTCACCAAAATAGCCTTAGCCTTAGGCTTGCATTTGGCTTCATTTGGCAAATCCTTTGACATATTTGTGGTGAAAACCTTGATGATAATGAAATCATGGCCAATGGCTTAACATTTAGTGAACCCTCTTATTAGAAGGTCATTCCTATTTTATATGATATTAATTTTTAATATTACAACAAATAATAAATATTCTTACAAAAACGCAAGTTAATTAAAATGATTGAAATAATAATATTTATATCTCAAATTAACTTACACTATAACAACTCAATTAACTAAGAGTCCAAATCTCAATAAACGGGAATGAGTTTCTCAAATTAACTTGGGGTTATTTTTCCCTTAAAAAATAAATTAAAGTTTTATTGATTTCTGCATTGATAAAAAACATTCTTAAGTGTTGTAAAAGGATAATGCATGTTTCATTTTATTTTATTTACTTGAATTAAATGCGCATCATATGGAAAATTTTCTCTCGCATCCTAAGCTGTGGACATGGTGATTTGAAGACTGTGTCGCTATGCTTTTTATGCAATTCCTCGAGCTCCCTTCGGCCCGGGGTAGCACCCTAAGAAATCTTTGTTCTACAATACTTCTTATGAGCGTAACTTTCTTCTTTGTAAGAAAGCCATATCAGCAAAGAAGTTCTGCATTCACTTTGGGGAGATGAGTAGGGAGATACACTTACCGAAGGTGAAATTTCTCGCCTTGACATCAAAGCATTCGAATTAGAGAAAGGCAAATGTGAAGAAGTTGATCCCTGCTTCAGCAGAATAGCCCACTTCATATTTGTCTATGAACTCCCTCATATTCTGCTCCTGAACAACCAAAGGTTGAAATTGCTGAAGGAAAAGCTGATCCTGTTTTTGGATTTAGAGAAATGCAGGTTCTTACTATTCAATACCAGCACCATCATGTCAAGGTGAATATTTTGGTGCATGGTAAGACCTATAATGTAACTGCATTAATTGATTCAGGTGCAGATGTAAACATCCTTGATAAGAAAGTTTTCCCCTCCAAGTTTTGGGCTAAAGCAGAAATAAAAATAGTGGGGTTGGGGGACAAAACCCTTGAATATGAGATTCCTAAAGCCATGGTTTGTTTTGATTCTCACTGTTTAAAAGCGCAATTTGTTGTGGTTGACATTCCTGTTGACTGCATCCTAGGAAATGTTTTCCTTGCAGCAGTAGAGCCTCATGGTTCATGGAGAACCAAAAATAATAAGGCAGGGTATTTTATTACAATGCCTACTTCTGATGGAAAATGAAAAATAATTGAGTTGCCTTATGTTTCGAAGAAGAGAATATCCACTATGGTACAAGCCATGCAGGAACTCAAAAAAGCAGAGGATAGTCTTGCAGAACTAAAATACCACAAGAACCTGATCAGAATTGAAGACCAGTTGAGTTCTACAGTAGTTCAAAAACAAATTGCTGAACTACAGAAACAGTTTGAAGAACAATGCTGTGTAGAAGAGCCAAATGCATTTTGGCACCGGAAACATCATAGTATTGAACTTCCCTATAAAGACGGATATACGGGCAGACCATGCAAATCCAGAGCAATTCCAATGAACAAAGAATACTGAGAGCTCTGTGAAAAAGAAATAAATCAGCTACTGCAAAGACAGCTGATTAGGGAGTCAAGAAATCCTTGGAACTGCTATGGCTTCTATGTGAATAAAAGAAGCGAACAGATAAGAGGCATCCCCAAGTTAGTCATTAACTATAAACCTCTTAATTCTATTCTTGTAGATGATACTTATCCTATCCCACACAAAGGAGATCTGTTGGGAAGGATAGCAGGAGCCAAGATATTTTCTAAGTTTGATCTAAAGTCTAGTTTATGGCAAGTGGCTATAGCCGAGAAAGACAAGTGGAAAACTGCATTCAGCATTCCTGGAGGCCACTATGAATGGAATGTGATGCCATTCGGATTGAAGCACGCACCTTCTAAGTTTCGGAAGGTAATGGACTCTATTTTCACACCCTATGCAGAATGGCTTCTAGCATACATCGATGATCTCCTAATCTTCTCTAAAAATCTTCAAGACCATTTTAGACATCTAAAGTTTTTTATGAGATTAGTGAAGAAAAATGGCTTAGTCTTAAGTAAGAAGAAGATGGAATTATGTAAGACTAAGATCAAATTTTTGGGGCATACCATAGAAAATGGATTAATTGCTTTACAAAATCATGCTATTGAATTTGCAGATAAATTTCCAGATATTATTCTGGATAAAACCCAACTGCAAAGATTTTTGGGTTGCTTAAATTATGTAAGCAATTTTTATCCAAATTGTGCAATTGACAGGTCTCTCCTAAACCAGAGACTTAGAAAAAATCCTAAGCCTTGGACAAAAGCTCATACAGAATCAATCAGACAAATCAAGGCGAAGGTAAGAAAGCTCCCCATTCTTCATGTTGCAGAAGATGGATATTTCAAGATTGTAGAATCAGATGCCAGTAATATTGGTTGGGGAGGTGTGCTCAAACAGAGACCCACTGACAAAAGTATGAAAGATGAAGAAAAGGTTGTGCAGTATGCTTCTGGAACTTGGAGTAAAGCTGAAAAAAATTACTCCACAATAGAACAAGAAGTAAAGGCTGCTTGGAATTGTGTCAGCAAGTTCTCTATTCATCTAGCTAACAAATTTTTTCTGCTCAGAACTGATGCAAAGGCCTTAGACAAAGTTTTGAGTAAAACTATCAAGAACCCTGAAGATGCTAAGTTTGCAAGATGGCAAGCTTTGTTTGCTAATTTCGATTTTAAGGTTGAGCATATTAAGGGAATTGATAATTCTCTGCTAGATTTTCTCAGTAGAGAATTCATCCAGCATCAAGAACAGGAACAAGAAGAAGATCATAACCATGTTATGGTTATTATTATAGAATGGGATCATGCACAGCAAAAAGAGACACTCAGGTCTATTTCAGATGATGAATCATGGGTTGCGTACAAAGAGAAATGGAGGCCTACATGGCAGCTCAGAAATACAAAAGTACTTGATGCAAATCTGCAAATCCATACTGATATTATGCATCTTGTACCTGAAAGGCGGGTCTACCCCAAAGGAAATAAGTGGATACATGACATGATATATTCCATAAGTATGACCACCTCTTATGAAGCAGAAAGATCCCTCTCACAAGATTTTTGTGATTTGTCAGTCATTTGTACTGATGGAAGTGACAGAACAAGAATCTACTATAAATCTTATACAATCAACCGCACAAGGTGGCCTGGAGAATATACTGGAGGAAGGTACCAGACATGGCCAAGTAACAATCCTGACTTGATTTTTCCAGACACTGTGTACAATTTTGCAGGATATAAGCAACTTTGGTGGGATTTTTTGAATAAATATGGGCGCGGTGAGACTCACCACACCAAGCTCAGATTTGGACCCACTTGGATAATCATTCCCACTATGCATGCCCCTGGGCATGTGACTGGTGGTTTGTTTACGGACTAAAAGCATATGGCATGGATCCAGTCTACTATGAATCATATTTTCAAAGCCAATGCAATGATTGTCTAGAAAGCACTTGGGGAGAATGTTTTCATAGTCCATGTCAAACAGTCCGTGATTTGAGCCAACTTGAATACAAACTTGTAAACCCAATATTAAATTGCTACAAGAAAAGGAAATTACAATGGTTGGTTCTAACCAAAGTAAAACATCAGATCATTTTAAATAAACCCATGATTGTCAGAAGAATTTATACTAAAGCTTGGGACGATGATCTGTATCCAAGACTCAGGTTTCCCGGAATTACTATTCTTGATCAGGCTGAAACCAGTACAAGTGGTTCTAGTGGGCTCCACTAAAACAAAAGTATCCATAATGTAATGATACCCAGTCACGGGTTTACAGTGACAAGTCTTTTCCCGAGGGCTTTTCACTTGTCCGAAAAGCATCCTCTCTGTATATAATTATTCTGTTTCCTTGTGGGCCTTGTACAAAAAAGGTAGACACAGCGTAATGTACACACACTTCAGATGTTAGTGCCGGATGGATGATTCTCGGTGCGGATGTCACTTCGGTGTTACCCGAAAGCCATGATTCTCCTCCACGTGTCATTAATCCGACGGACCAAGCAAATGTTTGTCCCCCCTCTTTTCCTATATAAGGAGGGTTAAGGCTCATTGTTGGGCATACGCATTCGGAGAGTCTAGAGTCTAGAGTCATTTGTGTTTGAGTTTGAGTCGAGCCGAAGCTCCCTGCTCTGCATCTGCGCAATTTTTTGCGATCTGCTTGCATCACGGTGCTAAGACTCAAGTCCTTAGGTGATCAGAGAAGCCTGCGTGTCTATGTGCTCGGCATAGGCAAGAACCTAAAGTGGCCTGATCATAGATTGAGTCTGTCTATAAAACTGGTGTGTTTTTTCTCTGAGACAGAGTCTGCAACTGGCCAGAAAGCCTCCAGTATCGCTCGCTCATTTATTGAGTAGCAAATCTGGTAAATGCCACTGCAGTCAATCTCTGGAAAGAGATCTGAAGTCCATAAGTCTGTAATTTGATTGTAAAATCATTTTTTGAATATCAATAAAGAGAGAAGTATTTATTCCGCATGAGAAGAACTGTAACTCTGAGCTTTATGAATGTCCACTGAGGCAGTATTGATTTCTTTTTTATCGCCGAAAGTTCGCCAGACGTTCGCGAAATCACCGAGGGACACGGAGTAGGCCAGAAAAGGCGAAGGAAGCCGCAGAGAGAGCCAAAAGAAGTGTGAACGTGATATTAGGTTCGTGTATGGGTTCGCATAGGGTCTCGTAAAGGAGCAAGAAGAAACTCAGTGAGCCAAGTACTTGATGCAAATCTACAGAGCCACACTAATATTATGCATCTTGTACCTGAAAGGCGGGTCTACCCCAAAGGAAATAAGTGGATACATGACATGATATGTTCCACAAGTATGACCTCCTCCTATGAAGCAGAAAGGTCCCTCTCGCAAGATTTTTGTGATTTGTCAGTCATTTGTACTGGTGGAAGTGACAAAACAAGAAGATACTATAAGTCTTATACAATCAACCGGACAAGGTGGCCCGGAGAGTATACTGGAGGAAGATACCAGACATGGCCATGTAATAATCCTGACTTGACTTTTTCTGACATAGTTTACAATTTTGCAGGATACAAAAAACTATGGTGGGATCTGCTGAATAAGGATGGGCGCGGTGAAACTCACCACACCAAGCTCAGATTTGGACCTACCTGGATAAACCAATCCCACTATGCGTCCCCTGGACATGTGACTGGTGGTTTGATTATGGACTAAGTGCATATGGCATGGATCCAGTTTACTATGAATCATATTTTCAAAGCCAATGCAATGATTGTCTAGAAATCACTTGGGGAGAATGCTTTCATAGTCCGTGTCAAACATTCCGTGATTTGAGCCAACTTGAGTATAAACTTGTAAATCCAATATTAAATTGCTACAAGAAAAGGAAATTACAATGGTTGGTTCTAACCAAAGTAAAACATCAGATCATTTTAAATAAACCCATGATTGTCAGAAGAATTTACACAAAAGTTTGGGACGATGATCTGTATCCAAGACTCCGGTTTCCCGGAATTACTATCCTTGATCAGGCTGAAACGAGTACAAGCGGTTCTAGTGGACTCCGCTAAAACAAAAGTATCCATAGTGTAATAATACCCAGTCACAGGTTTACAGTGACAGGTCTTTTCTCGAGGGCTTTTCACCTGTCCGAAAAGCATCCTCTCTGTATATAATTATTCTGTTTCCTCGTGGGCCTTGTACAGATAAGGTATCCACTGTGTTATGTACACACACTTCACATGTTAGTGTCGGACAGACGAATCTCGGTGCGGATGTCACTTCGGTGTTACTCGAAAGCCATGATTCTCCTCCACGTGTCAACAATCCGACGGACCAAACGAATGTTTGTCCCCCCTCTTTTCCTATATAAGGAGGGTTCAGGCTCATTGTTTGGCATTCGCATTCGGATATTCTAGAGTCGAGAGTCATTTGTGTTTGAGTCTGAGTCGAGCCGAAGCTCCCTGCTCTGCATCTGCACAAAGTTTTGCGATCTGCTTGCATCACGGTGCTAAGACTCAAGTCCTTAGGTGATCAGAGAAGCCTGCGTGTCTATGTGCTCGGCATAGGCAAGAACCTTAAGTGGCCTGATCATAGATTGAGTCTGTCTATAAAACTGGTGTGTTTGTTCTCTGAAACAGAGTCTGCAACTGGCCAGAAAGCCTCCAGTATCGCTCGCTCATTTATTGAGTAGAAAATCTGGTAAATGCCACTGCAGTCAATCTCTGGAAAGAGATCTGAAGTCCATAAGTCTGTAATCTGATTGTAAAATCATTTTTTGAATATCAATAAAGAGAGAAGTATTTATTCCGCATGAGAAGAACTGTAACTCTGAGCTTTATGAATGTCTACTGAGGCAGTATTGATTTCTTTTTGATCACCGAAAGTTCGCCAGACGTTCGCGAAATCACTGAGGTACACAGAGTAGGCCAGAAAAGGTGAAGGAAGTCGCAGAGAGAGCCGAAAGAAGTGTGAACGTGATATTAGGTTCGTGTATGGGTTCGCATAGGGTCTCTTAAAGGAGCAAGAAGAAACTCAGTGAGCCAGTCTGCATGTTGAGCAGTTTGCAGTGCAAACCTGTGTGAGAGGTCCCTGTAGTAAAATTGGTATCAAAGCCAGTACAGTTTGTCAACTGGTTTGTGAAAAGGTCAGTTCTTATAATCATTCTCTCTTTATTTTCTGAACTATAAATGGACCCTTTCAGAAAATCTGTATCTTTCCGAGAACTTGAAGAGCAAGATAAAGCTCAACAAGACCCTCTCAGAGAAATGTTTGCTTCTAGTAGTAGTCAAGTAATAAATGAGTCAGAGCATTTGTATGAAGAAATTGAGCCTCAGGCTAGATGGGTTCTACCCAAGATCTCTACGTCTCAGGTTTATAATGATCTGGGAGTCTGGCACTTGAAAGCCGCCACCAGAATCACAATTAAAGAATCCATAAGCTCAATAGAAGAAAACTCTGACCGTGTACAGTTAATCCCTTTGATAAATCCCAAGGAGCTTCAAGCAGAAGCTAGAAAGTTGGGAACTCAATTCCTGCATCTTGGATGCATTAGAGTGGGAATCCAAGCCCTTATCCATCAAGGGGTAGAGACATATGTGTTAGAAACTGTCAGAGATCTAACACATAATAAGTACACTGATTCCCTCATTGGAGGAATAGTTGCACCATTATCAAATGGCCCAGTCTGGTTTGATTGTTATCCCAACTTCTCTGTAAATGTGTTTGATGAAACATTAGCTAATATCCTACAACTGCAAATCCAGACCACTGGATTTGATATGAAGAAAAGAAGAAACAATATCGCCATTCAGTTCAGAGGTTGTTTCCGTCACACCAGTACTTTATTTCCAGCAGTCCTCCATGCCCCCAGCCGAGAGTCTAAAACCAGTGTTGTAGTCATGACAGATGCAAAGAACCAAAAGGTTGAACACCAAGCCATCAAATGGGAAGATCTGTCTTTTCCTGAACACTGGGTAGTACCAAATCCAAAGCCTCTCGCCATACAAAAAATTACTTCTGCAAATATTTCTAAAAATCAATCCTCAGCCACCTTATCTTTCCCAAGAAGATCTACAATAGACAGGCATAGGATTGCCGCAGAATGTAAAAAGTCTCCACTGTATATACCTCCTAATTCATTTGATACTGCATGTTCCAGTATTGTAAATACTTCTTGTCATCATAAAGCTTTGTTTGAGTTTGCTTTATTAGTCAATTTTAATCCATTACAAGTTGAATGCCCTCAATGCCATTAGTCTGTAAATCTAAAACATCTTTCTGAAATGGTCATTAGACATCAGAACCATAATCCTAGAACAGGTGATGCACCTCCGTCTACATCAGTCACCCCCTGTCCGAATCCGAAATGTTTTGATATCCCTTTTCCCCATGAAGATGACCATGTGCTTATGATGCACCTAGTTCCTTCTCTACAAGATGAAGATCCCAGACTCACTGAGATATTCATGAATATGCAATCCCCTAAAGATAAGCATGGTTTAGGGTATTACAATCAAAAGGATTTTCTGATCCCAGAATGCAGATTTAAAGATCTGCCAGAAGATGTCAAAATACCATCTGTCCCAGAAATCCAGAAGTTTTATACACTAATGGATGGTTGTGAGAAACACAGAATCCCTGCTCAATGGATGAAGCAGATGATAAATTGGGATTTTTTTACTCACCTAGAAGCAGATGAATTTGCTGTCAGCCATACTCCAGAACAAAAGAAAGCTTTAGCCTTAGAATGGAAACAATATATGGAAGAAAGAAAGACTTGTATTTCTTTCTACTCTTGGAAAAAGGTTAAAGAATCAGAAGTTGTATTAATGAATGAACCTACATCGTCTATTGGTCATTCATGGACAGCAATTGATGGTAGTAAGCTAGACACAGCCACCAACTATCCTCCTTTCAAAGGAATTGTCCTGGGTGAAGGACAAAATTCAGCTAATGCATACCCTATAGTCCAAAAGGAAAACCTGGTAGGAATTGAAAGAAGAGTCCAGACTGTAAGTGAACAAATAAACTGGAATAACACTACCATCACAGGATTAGACAAAAATGTTGCTAAAGCTTCTTTTGTAAAGAACCAGATGGATCAATTGCAAGTTTCTTTGAATCATGTAAATAAGGCATTGAATTCTGTACAGTACAGTTGTTTAGTAGTTAAAGATTTTTCTTTGAAGTCTTTACAGAAGGTTGATGAACTAGAAAGTTGTATTATAGATCAGTCTATTTCTACTCGGAAATTTGTGACAGACTTGTCTGAGAAAATCCAGAAGGAGAAAGAAAAGAAGCCAAACAAGCCAATCCCTTCAGGATTTCTCCACAAAGGGAAAGCTGTGCAAATCCAAAAAAGTGTTGATAGATTTCCCAGCCTATTTCCCAAAGAATCTGTTCCAGAGTCTCCAAAGTTTAAAATAACCATTGCCTCTCTGTTCCATGAGTCAGAATCTGAAGATCATGTCTTACCTGTATATGAGCCCCTTGAAGCCCAATATACCAGGTACTCTCCTCCTGACTTAAATGGCCTTGGAAAAATTCCTGCAAGAGAAACTTTCTATCCCTAGAGCCATAAAGAATGGAATATAGATAACTTATCCTCTACCCAGATCAAACAAGTCATTGATCAGATGATCACAAAGTATAAGTTGATGTGCATAGATGGTAAATCTGAAGTAGAGGCATGTAAATCCCTCATTCCATGTTTTACAGGAACTCTAGCCAGATGGTGGGAACTAGAGTCTTCTCCCGCTCTCATAGCATCCATGGAAGCTGAGGTGTTGAAAGATGAAAATGGAGATGTAAGATTTCATGAAGATGGAAAAGCCATGAATAATATGATTGGTGCCCTCACAACACTAATTCAATAGACATTTTGTGGAGATGACCCAAACATTTCAGATCAAAATGAAATGATCCTCATGAATCTGAAGTGTCGCAATATTAACCAGTATGAATATTTCCATAGAGATTGGATGCAAATAATATTCATGGTTAAGGACCCCAAGAACATTCTCTGGAAGAAAGTCTACCTTGCAGCATTGCCTTCCAAGCTGGTAGACATTCTCAAATTACAGGATGCTTTCCAGTTGCCACTGGAAACATATTTATGGGGTCAGATGTACAACATAATAACTAGAGTATTGATTACTCTTTGTACCAGTTCTAAAATGAATAAATCTATTGATAAATTGAATAGATTTCCTGGTACTAAATATTTTTGCAGCAGGTATGGGATCACAATTGATGACCCATTAGTAAAAAGGCGCAAAATAAAGAAAAAGGCTAAAAAGACTTCTAGAAGTTATCAGCCTTATACTTATCACAGACACAACAACAGAATGTTTGCTGTTGCAACGCCTCGCAAGCCTTACCGAAATCCTGCTCACAAGGGACACTCCTCTAAATATGTCCCAAAGACTCATTATTATGAGCCACACGATATTCATCCTAAAGATGTCAAGCTGAAAAGGATGCAACAGATAACTTGTTGGATATGTGGAAAGACAGAACACACAACAAATTTATGTCCTGATGCTAAAGAATCAAGAAAAGGTTTGGGACAAAAATCCCAACAGAAATATAAAGGCAAACAGCAAGTTAAAACTAAAGATAAATGTGGCAGATGTGGCTCTAGTTTTCACAAAACAGAAGACTGCCCCCGCTTGATGATCCAACAAGCCCAAGAATATTCTTCTTCTGTTTCTAATTCTGACTATTCTTCTTCTGAATCTGATATTGAAGAAGTTCAAGCTTATTGTGAATGTCCTGATTCAGATAATTGTCAATGTGAACATTGTTCTTCATCAGAGTCTGGTTTTTCCTCTGATGAATAGCTTGCAAGAGAATTTACAGAAAAAGTTAAAGTTCTCATGGCTCAAACCACAGAAGATGATATGAAAATTTTCTCTCAGATCCGAGCCATGGACGATGGTGATTTGAAGACCAGGCTGCTTGATGCTTTTATGCAGTCCTCGGGTGCTTCCTCCTCTGCAAAACCCTCTAAGAAGTCTTTGTTCTTGGATACTTCTTATGAGCAGAACACCAAAAGTTATCTCCGTCAACATCAGCAAAGCAAAGTTCGTGCACTCACTTTGGGGGAGGTGAGTAGGGAGATACACTTACTGAAAGGTGAAATTTCTGCCCTCAAATTCAAAGTATCTGAATTAGAAAAAGGAAAACAGGAAGAAGTTCATCCTGTTTCAGGCAGAAATACTAATTATATTATTCATGGAACTCCTTCATATTCTGCTCCTGAACAACCAAAGGTTGAAATTGCTGAAGGAAAAGCTGATGCCGTTTTTGGATTCAGAGAAATGCAGGTTCTCACTATCCAATACCGGCACCATCATGTCAAGGTAAATATTTTGGTGCATGGTAAGACCTATAATGTAACTGCATTAATTGATTCAGGCGCAGATGTAAATATCCTTGATAAGAAGGTTGTCCCCTCAAAGTTTTGGGCTAAAGCAGAAAGAAAAATTGTGGGATTAGGGGACAAAACACTTGAATATGAGATTCCTAAAACCATGGTTTGTTTTGATTCCCATTGTTTAAAAGCAAAATTTTCTGTGGCTGATATTCCTGTTGATTGCATCTTAGGAAATGTTTTCCTTGCAGCTGTAGAGCCTCATGGTTCATGGAGAACCAAAAATAATAAGGCAGGATATTTCATCACAATGCCTACTTCTGATGGAAAAGGAAAAAGAATTGAGCTGCCTTATTTTTCCAAGCAAAGAATATCCACCATGGTACAAGTGATGCAAGAACTAAAAAAAGCAGAAGACAATCTTGCAGAGCTGAAAGACCACAAGAACTTGATTAGAATTGAAGATCAGTTAAGTTCTGCAGTAGTTCAGAAACAAATTGCTGAACTACAGAAGCAGTTTGAAGAACAATGTTGTGCAGAGGAGCCAAATGCATTTTGGCACTGCAAACAACATAGTATTGAGTTGCCCTACAAAGAAGGATATACGGGAAAACTATGCAAATCCAGAGAAATTCCCATGAACAAAGAATACCGAGAGCTCTGTGAGAAAGAAATAAATCAGCTGTTGCAGAGAAAGATGATCAGAGAGTCAAGCAGTCCCTGGAACTGCTATGGCTTTTATGTGAATAAGAGGAGTGAACAGATAAGAGGTATCCCCAGGTTAGTCATTAACTATAAACCTCTTAATTCTATTCTTGCAGATGATACTTATCCTATCCCACATAAGGGAGATCTGTTGGGAAGGATAGCAGGAGCCAAGATATTTTCTAAGTTTTCCCTGAAGTCTGGCTTCTGGAAAGTGGCTATAGCAGAAAAAGACAAGTGGAAAACTGCATTCAGCATTCCTGGAGGCCACTATGAATGGAATGTGATGCCATTCGGACTGAAGCATGCACCTTCTAAGTTCCAGAAGGTAATGGATTCTATTTTTAAACCTTATGCAGAATGGCTCCTAGCATACATTGATGATCTCCTAATATTCTCAAAAAATCTTCACGACACATTTCTATTTAGAATTCCACCTATTTTATGTTGGTAAGGATATCTAATAACTAGAGGTGATCATTTCATTTTAGATATGCTTAAATAGGCTAGAGTTTTAAATATTCCTCTATTTTGCAACAAGACAAATTAAGTACTTGTGGTGTTGAATTCAATATGTTAGTTCCTATATTGTGTTGCATGTAGCATCGTATCTGTTAATATTTTTTGGCTTGATTTGCATGTTGTTTGATACCATAAGGTGGGATTAAGTAATTTGATGTTGCAGATAGTAATATTTTCACAAATTACACTAAATATAATGGAAAAATGTATATCCTACTTGTGGATCGAAAGCATAATCCCTTTGGAAAATCAAGTTATTACATTTGGATTTTTTATTCTATCTTAAAAAAATGAAAATATGTTTTATTTTTAATAAGAAACATGGAATAATTATGTGATTATTTTAGAGGAAGACAAGTGCAACTAAATTCTAGCCATTAGTTGTTATAGCCATCAATTAAACTCAATGTAATTTCTAACAGATTTGATGATTCAAGAAATCTAATAACAGACATGGTCTTCTTAAATGTTAGAGGATTCATTATAGACCTGAAAATTTAAAGGGGAATAAGTCATTGTAACACTATATTGGGCCACAAGCATGGGACATAGATGAATGTGGATGAAACAACTTAGTTTTTAATCATTGGCCACTTTCTCACTCAAGATTTTTTGTAGAAAATCCATGTAGATTCAAACTGATATTTGTAATATGCTAAAACAAAATAATTGAATCTAATCTACAGATTGGGGAAACCATTTACGCTCACAAAATCATATGAACAAGAAAGAGAAATAATTTTAGTCACACAACACAAAGATTTATCTTAGGAAATCCTCGGATAAAAACCCCATTATCTGTATATTGCATAAGTCAGAAAATATGAGAACAATACAATGCTTTTCCCAGGCTTGGGCACTCTTTGCACTATCTGTATATGTCTCACTGATTCCTAGGAAAGCTTGGTTCAATACTTAACCAATTTCTTGGCCTCAGGAATCCCTATTTCCTTGCACAATTTCCTTTGGTAATTAGGCAATATTAACAAGGAAACCCCCAATAATGATTTTTCAATACATGAAGGCTCTTCCTCTGACTCCATGCAACACCTTTATAATTGGATGGTTATACAACACATAGTACATTTCCCTTGAACTCTAATTTCACCTGGGTCTATCTAGGAACTCACATGCATGAGTTATTTATGGTTGATTTATTAGTTATGTGATTGATCACTACATGTGAATTAAATCTAATTTCCACGCTTTGACCTCTCTCAAATTCCTCCATTAGTTAGAACTATTTAGACTAACTTTAACTTAGATAAGTTAAGTTAATTAATTACAACTCAAAATATACTCAACAAAGGCTCCTATAATGTAGGAGATGCTCTAAATGAATCTAGATAGACCCTCAACTCGAATTAACTAAGACAACTAAGTCAAACTAACTTAGTTAACTCATACAATATATCATGTGATGTGGAATTATAATTTTGTTCTAATTTGATCAAGGGAAATTAAATTAGAATCCCTTTCTTGTTTCCATTTTCAACATTCTCTCTCAAAAATAAAGGGATTATATGATACCATGATCCTACCTCTATGGAGCTCGAATTTTCCCTTTGAAAATTCCTTTGTCAAGATGTCTACATCCTACTCCTCTGTAGGAATGTACTCTAATGAAAAAATCTTCCTCTACAAATAGTCTCTGAGATGGTGGTAGCATATGTCGATATACTTGGACCTATCATGAAAAATTGGATTAATTGAGAGTTTGATGCAAATCTGGTTATCACAGTAAAACACTGTTAGATCCATCTGCTGACCAAAAAACCCAACAAGGATCTTCCTCATCCATATATCCTCACAAGCTGCTCGACTAGCAGCGATGTACTCTGCTTCTTCTGAACTGAGTGGAGCTCATATCTGCTTCCTGATGTACCAGGAAACTGCTACTGACCCAATATTGAATATGTCGTCTCATGTGCTCTTCATGTTGGATGCACTCCTTACCCAATCTACATTTGTGAAGCCTTGAAGCTTCACTCCCTCTGTTTGGCTATACTAAATACCAAACTGGGCGGTGCCTATGATATATCTCAACAGATGTTTTTTTTCCTTCCAATAGAGCTTGGTATGCTCAAGCATTGCTTGACTAAGCTGGTTGACTACATAACACATATTTATTTGTGTGTTCACCAAGTACATGAGTGAACCCACAAATTTCTTGTAGATGGTAGCTTTTACCACTTCGCCTGAAGTAGCATATTCCTTCCTCCAATTATCTGCTAGAGGAGTCTCCATGGGCTTGTTGATCTCCATGTGGAACTTATTTAGTATCTCGTTGACATACTTTCTCTGAGAGACAAACAATTCCCCATCTATTTACTAAATTTCGAAGCCAAGGATTTAATGCAAGAGCCCCATGTCCTTCATCTTAAATTCTCTTGCAAGATCCTCTTTGAAATACTTGATCAAATTCTCATCACTTGTTAGTATCAAATCATCGAAATATAATACAATGATCAATAATTTACCTTCAACCACAATATGGTAAAGGTTTGCATCTGTTTCAATTTTAGTGAATCCCAACCGATTGAAATAACTATCAATCCTAGTGTACTAAGCATGGGATGCTTGTTTTAGTTCATACAATTCCCACTTGAGTCTGCACACATGTGGCTCTCTCTAAAGTGTCTCAAATCCTTTTGACTGATCAATGTACACCTCTTCCTCAATCACTCCTATAACAACCTCCTCCCACATCTACCCAAGTAACCAACCAACCAGGGTAAACATGGGACGAAGAGTTATTGTGATACGATTCAACCTCCTTGGTGACCTTAAGGAAGTGGAATCGATGGAAAACCATAATGCAAACCTCATGTACCTGCTACAGTAACCCTAGACATTATCCTAGTCATCCACCTGACCATTCCTTGGGTCCCACTAATTTTTAGTGAATAAATTCCCTGGATGATCCCTTGATATGGAAAAGGGTGCGTCTAGGAGGGTTTGGATGCTCCCATACCATGGGCATGCTTGCATCCAGGGAATTTTCCTAGCAAATATATGCATGTGTACTTGGGAATTGTGCCACTTTTTAAGGCTAGAATTCTGGTCACTGTCTGGAACTTACTGTAGCTTCAGGAATCTGTAAAAAACATTATGAAAAGGCTAAAAAACCAAAAATGGACTCCAGGACTAGGCCTGACCATCCACATCTGGGACTGACATTCGGCGAAACACTTGGCATAAATGCAACATACATGTCTGGGATACAAGATAAAGCATGAATGACTGAAAACTATTATGATACATGATAAGAAGGATCACCATCCTCTCCCTTGCATTTTTATGACATAAATTAGGTATTTCATCCATGATATTTACAATTAAAATTAAATACATGAAATAAACTTGACGTGAACTAGTCATATAACCATGCTCGTAACCAACATAAAACCATGTAAATAAAAATGAGAAAAAAACCATTAAAGCCACATATTAAGAAGTACAAAATTAAGGGTACTTAGTTTCTATTAAACATATGAAAGAGCCAACCATATTCGAGACTTCAATGTACCACCCGACCATAGACATGGATGAGCCAAATATTTCTTTCAGAAAGTCACCTACACCCCACAAAAATCGTTGAAAATAAAACATACTTCCCATGGATCTTTATAACATATCTTGTTGAAGTATTTGCAATGAATGACCTACTTAAAGAAAAACACCATGATAACATGGCCATATAAAAACCATACCGCTTATTGGAGAGTTATAAATTAGCGCATGTAAATATTTACATCCATATATATATATATATATGTACATATACCAAAAAATATACAAAAACATACACCAAACATCATACCAAAATTTCTTTGCCTTAATAGGAAAATAAGGAAGGATACATAGCTTGCATCTGATCCACCATCTCCCATGTAGATTCATGAGGGAAAAGTGCTTCCACTTCACATTAACTTGCTCGATGGCTTTATTCCTAAGCATTATCTCCTTTTATTGCAATATGCACTGAGGTTTTGACTGGAATTATCCTTCTTGCTCCACCTGCAATACAATCCAATCAATAAAATGATCAAAATCCTTTATATACCTCTTAAGTAATGAAACATGAAAAACATCTTGGACTTTCATTGTTGGAGGTAGTGCAAGTCGATAAGTCACTGGTCCAATCCTTTCAAGGATCTCAAAAGGCCTGCAATATCGTGGTGCCAACTTGGCACATGATCCAATCCTCAAGCAACTCTTATTAGGCTTGATGCAAATATACATGTGCTTCCTAACCTAAAACTCCTTAGATGCCCCATGCTGGTCTTCATAACTCTTCTCTCTATATTGTGCTACCTTTAGATTCTTATTTATTACCTGCATTTCCTGTTCCAAGTCTACTAACATGTTTGGTCCAGTCAACACCTTGTTAACTGGATCATTCCAACTGATGGGAGTATTACAACTTAGTCCATACAATGCTTTGAAGGGAGTCATACTCAATGACTCTTGATAACTATTGTTTTATGAAAACTCTAGAAATGTAAGATACTCCTCCCATCTCCTCCATTGATGTATGAAATACATCATCAACATGTCCTCCAAGATCATGTTGACCCTCTCTTTATGTCCACCTCTCTGCAGATTATAAGCTATACTGGATGCAAATTCCGTCCCCAAACCTGCAAAAAAATCATTCCAAAACTTGGAAGTGAACTTAGAATCCCTGTCCAACAAAATCTTCTTCAAAACACCATGTAATCTCACAATATCCTTGATGAAGACCTGTGCCACCTCATTAGCAGAATATGTAGCCTTCTATGGAATAAAGTGAGCCACCTTGCTCAACCTATCAACCACTATCATAATTATATAGTCTTGTTGCCTCACTATCCATGAAAGACCTCTAATTAAATCCAAGGAAATAACCTCCCATTTCCATTCCAAAATCAGAATAGGCTGTAGTAGACCACCCGAATGCCTACACTTTGCCTTCACCTGCTGACAATCCATACAGCTAGCCACGAACTATGCCACTTCCTTCCTCAAATTTAGCCAATAGTATAACTTCTTTACCTCTTTCAATGTCTTCTTATATCCTAGGTGATGCGAGTATGTCTTGACATGAAACTCTCTCAATATAACCTTCTTGAGCTCACTATCATCTGACAGATAGATCCTATTCATAAATCTCACCAAAACATCTATCATGAGATGATAGTTTACATCCTGATCACCTGTGCCTGCACCTATACTTGTACCTATACCTGGAGTCTAATATAACTTGTGCCTGAGCTCCACATACTTGTGATACTATTTTCCTTCCTGTAAGACCCGATCCTGTAAAATTTTCCCATAGGAATTCATAGCTGCTATATGGTTCACTTGTACTTTTCTGCTGAGAGAATCTGCAACCTTGTTCTCCTTTCCCTTAATGTATCTAATCTCGAAGTCAAACTCACTAAGGGTGGCCAAACATCTAGCATGTCTAGAATTCAAATTCGGTTGGTGAAAAAAGTGTCTCAACCCACTATGATCACTCAACAATACAAATATCTTGTCAAGAAGATGATATATCCACATTTTCAATCCATGAATAATAGTAGCGAACTCAAGATCATGAGTCACGTAGTGTTGTTCATACTCGTTCAATTTTCTAGATTCATGGCATACCACCTATCCCTCCTACATAATAACTCCACCAATCCCTATTTTACACGCATATGTGCATACCACAAACTCTTTATACAGATATGTAGTGTTAAGAACTAGAGAAGTGGTCAACAATTGCTTCATTTTCTCAAAAATAGCTACACATTCTACCGTCCATTTGAATTTATTACCTTTCCTTTGCAAAGATGTCATATGATATGCAATGTGCAAGAAGTTCCTGATGAACCACCTATAGTAACCTGCTAATCCCATAAATGACCTAACTTCCTCTACATTCTTATGAGATCCCCACTACATGATGGCCCTTATCTTTTCTATATTTACTACTATTCCATCCTTGGAAACAACATCTCCCAAGTAGTGCCCCTCTGTCTGAAAGAAACTTTACTTGCTAAGCTAGGCATATAACTAATGATTTCTTAGAAAAATCAATAATGCTGCTAAATGGTTGACAAGTTCTTATTCATTCTTGGAGTATATCAAGATATCATCAATGAATACAATCAAAAACTTTTCTAGATAAGGATCCAACACATTATTCATCAAACACATAAAGGCAGCTGGAGCATTAGTCAAACCGAATGGAACTACAACAAACTCATAATTCCCATACCTGGCCCTGAAGGCTCTCTCGTAAATGTCCTCTTCCTTAATGCACACCTGATGATATCTAGATCTCATATCAATCTTCAAGAACACTGCTTCTCCCTTTAGTTGATCAAGCATGTCATCAATCCTTAGAAATGGATACATATTATTGATGGTAACTTTATTCAACTACTTGTAAGTAATGCATAGCCTAAGGGTACCATCCTTCTTCTCTATAAATAATATTGGAGCACCCCATGGTGATACACTTGTCCTAATGTATCCCTCATCCAACATTTCCTTCAACTGAAGCTTCAACTCTACCAACTCTGTTGTGCTCATCCTCTAATGTGCCTTAGATGTTGGTGCTACTCCTGGCACCAACTCAATAAAGAAGTATACTTCCTTGCAAGGAGGTAACTCTAAAATATATGTCGGAAAGACATCCTGAAACTAAGGAAGTACATGGTACCTCTTGAAAATTTCAGCATCCTTAATATATTTACCCTTGTCACTAGATATATGCACTGCAAACATTATACAACCTTTTCTACAAGTGCGCTTAGCCTACATAGAGGTAACAATCCTCAGTGATTTACACTTCTTCTTTCCCTATAAGACTCTTGCTTCCCCATTGTCATCTAAGCACTAAATGGCTTTATCATAACAATCGACCTTGCTCCTGTGAAGGTATATCCAATCCATACCGAATAACATACTATACGATCCAAATTTCAATACATTCAAATGTGAAATTGTAGGCATACCATTTAACTCAAATGCACAAGCTATTAACCAATGGTGAACTCGCTTCTTTGTACCTGTAGCCAATTGCACCAATCAATATTCTTCATGCACTTCTTTTCTCAAGCCACACTTATCCAGCGGGTCAGGATTAATATAACTAAAATTAGGTCTAGGATCAATCAAAATATAAATAACTTGATTACAAAGCTTACCATCCATCTCAATGATAGATGCCTGATGATCTACCTATTTATTTTCCACAACTGCATAAATCTGAGGATGTTATGACCGGCATCCCCAACTATCTACTCCTGTCCACTATACATTTGGGGTCAACCACCCTGATATTTTGGACTATCCCTTTTACGATGATCCTTTCCACATATCCAACACTACAATGGTTCTCTACCATCACCTCTAGTTTGCTACTCTCCATATCCCTTCTCAATTGTGTTAAAATTCTTGTAAGGAATCACATTTTCTTTCTCTCTTGCATCTCGAGGTTTTCCCCACTTTGGTGGAAAATTTTCTTTGACTTTATCATTTCCTTTCAAATCATGCTTAGGCTCAACTTTGTATTTTTATTACTCATAACAATGCTTCAACTTTTGAATGGAATCCTCCAATGATCTAGGCACATCAAATTCAATCTGTTATTTTTAGGCTAGTGGAAGCCCACCGATGAATATCTGAACCTTGTCCTTCTCCTTGTTGAGGTAAGGAAAATATATCAAAAACTCCAAGAACCAACCATAATACTCATCATTTGTCATGGAACCAAACTTGAACTCATAAAACTCCTTATCTTTGTCACCATAATACCTTTCCAATAAGTAATTCTTCTTAAAAGTCGCTCAAACTCTTCTCATGTCAATTCCTCCTCCCGAATTCCCTTGAAATTCTTCACATGTTCCTACCAAATATTTTCTTTACCTTTAAGACTGAAAGTGGATATATTCACTTTCGTGTTTTCCAAGTAATCATGAAACATGGATAATTTCCTCATGCCTAGCACCCATGCTTCTGCTTCTTGTTATTTCTTCATCTCTCCATAAAATTTTAGTGGTTTTTCTTTCTTCAACTAATCTAGAAAGTATCCCTTGTAAATCCTCTTTTAAGGATGATAATGATGGCAATCATAATGCTTATTAGAACCAGAACTAGAATACTACCTGTGTCTATCACCTCTGATATCTGGAATGTCCAAGAACCTGCCTCCTGTAACTATTTCTACTCTATATAATCTGTGATGACCATGATAACTAATACCGTATGCCCCATAAGTCCCATCCTCCTGTCGAATGTTGATCTGAGGTGATGCCTATTTATGTAATTCTGACAAACTTTGAAGGATTACTGCATTGAACTCTGCTTGTTCTTCTTGTGCCTGTATGATTTGGTCATTATATGCTTTACAACTCCTCATTTATTCCTTCAAACTTCTCAAGGTGTTTGCTATGTCAGAAGAGAGCCCAACACCATGCTTCTCGTCAGATTCATAGGGAGAATCTCTATAGTTTTCCATCTTGCTAGTCATCTTAGTACCTTTCTTGCAAGGCATACTATGCCAGCTAAACCAAATCAAGAACATACCAACATACCTTAAGATAATTTGGGGAGGATAGATCCAGCAGGATCAACCAATCAACATAATATATGTATATACCAAATCATAACAACATGTAAATATATAGCACACATATAAAATGTCGTGTAAGCATCATACTAGCCATAGCCCAATCCTTAATGCACCACCATATCAATCAGACACCATGGCCTCATGCATGAAAAAAACAACCATAGAAATATATATTGAAAACATGTAAGGATTAATCACACATAGACGATGCATAACTAGTCATACACTCTTGACAACACATTGCACAACAATACCAACAACTCTCTCATGGCGAGATCACTACCACCATGACCAACACCATGTAGATGCAACAAGTACATAGACCACAAGCATACTAAATGCATATGAAACCAATAAAAATGCATGACCATCACACTGCCCATCCAGCTTGAGGGGTGAATCGTACTCTGATACCACTCTGTGGTATCAGATATGACCCAGAGAGAGTGCAACCTGCTCTTATACCGCCCTTTAAGACTGTCCTGCCACATCTACCCTAGTAACTAGCCAATCAGGGTAAACATGTGATGAAGATTTATATGATATGATTCAACCTCTTTGGTGAATTTAAGGAAGTGGAATCAATAGAAAACCATAACACAAACCTCTTGTACCTACTACAATACCCCTAGAGGATATTTCATTCATCCAGCTGACTAGTCTGTGTGTCCCACTAATTTTTTGTGAATAAATCCCTTGAATGCTACCTTGATATGGACAAGGGTGTGCCTTGGAGGCTCTAGGCGGTCCCATAACATGGACATACCTCTATCGAGTGATGTTTCCCAAAAAAATTGTGCCAATGTCCCTGGGATTTGTGCCACTTTTTAAGCCTAGAATCCTGGTCACTACCTAGAACTTCCTGTAGCTTCTCAAATCCATCAAACACATGATCATAAGGCTAATGAATAGAAAATGGACTTTAGGATGAGGCCTGACCATCCCCAACCCAGACTGACATTCTGTCAAACACTTGGCATTAATGCAACCTATAGGTCTAGGATACTGGATAGATCATGAATGAATGAAAAGTATTATGATACATGAAAAGAAGGATCACCACCCTCTCCCTTGAACTGTCATGAAATTAATTAGTTATTGCATCCATTATTTTTACAATTTAAATTAAATACATGAAATAACCATGACTTGAACAAATCATATTTCCATGCTTGTAACCAACATAAAGCCATGTAAATAAAAATTATAAAACAACCATTAAAGACACACATTAACAAGTACAAAAGTAAGAGTACTTAGCCTTTATTAAACATAGGCAAGAGCCAACCAAGTTCAACACTTCCATGTACCACCTGACCATCGACATGGCTAAACCAAATATTTCTTTTAGCGAGTCACCCTCGTGCCATATTCCAAGCATGAATGTGGGATCTCATGGATAAACCAATCCAAAATAAATCAAGGGGATCTAGAGGTTAAACCACCTCCACCCTCAACACACTATGATCTCACCTAAACTGATGCTGAGATCACAAAACCAAAATGATATTGGAATTCCTCTCGACTCCATCACCATCCTTGAGGTATTTTCCATCTCCTTGTATCTTAAGCTTTACCTAAATCCACGTTGGATCACTAGGCCCTAAATTGAGACACCACCCTCAGGATTTACCATGTATCCGGCGAAATGGCTAGGGGTTTCCCACACCTTTGGGAATTTCCTAAGACCACCTCTTCCCTGGATTCTGAAAACCATCAGGTAATTCCAAAGCTAAAAACCAAGATCAATCCCATTACACCATTGATATCCTGAAAATGACAAGGAAAGGCTTAAAAGCACTGTAAAAACTTGACAATACCATGTCACCGACAACAAAAGAGCCAAATGTCGACATGCATAAGCCATCCATGTCCAAACTAGCTAGGAAATCACACATGCAATATGGTACCTGAAAGTATTCCTACCGAAGCTGTTTGATCATTATTTTCCTTTCTTGATATTTTATTTTATTTTATTTCCTTTTCCTTTCTTTTCTTGCTTCTCCCTTCCTTGGTCCAATACTGAAATGCTCTAAGAAAACTCTAAGTGTCCAAGACTATAAGAGAGAGATAATAGAGAGAGGGCTCCAAAACTGAATTTAAAAAAAAGCCATGAACTGATCCTCACAGGCCTTTTTATTAATGAGGCCTCTATTTTCTTTATTTTCCATTATTTTACTTCAATTTCCTTCTCACATGTAGCCTATGACCTTTCACCTACCTTTTCTCCCAATTTCCATTATTTTCATAAATAAATGTGCCAAAAATACTTTTTTCCTTTCTAATGCCTTAGCCATTTAATTTTCCAATTTCCCTTTATCCATAAACACATAAAGTGATTCCCACTAGGAGATATTTTCCCAACATTCATCTTCAAATATATTTTCCTTAACCGTGGTTTTATTTTTCCTTTATTAAATTTTATTACATGAACATTTAACCCGGGTTCGTTACAACTCCATTGATGAATGTTGTCATTACATCCATATCATGTATCTTCCATCCCATTTGAATTGAAAGTGCAACAATGGATATGATTGAAAAGTACCTTGCAGCTGGAGAAAATATATCCTCGTAATAAATCCCCTCCACTTGACAGAACCCCTTGGCCACAAATCTGGCCTTGTGTTTCTCGACATTCCCATCTGTTGCTTGCTTCACCTTGTAGATCCATATGGATCCAGCAACTAAATTGTCCTATAACCTTAGGACAACTTCCAATGCACCTTTTATGATGATGGAGTTATACTCTTCTACCATGGCATCAACCCATACTAGTTTCTCTACTTTCTCAAATGAGGATGGATTAATCTCTACACTCTTTATCATAAGAGCCATGTAGCCAGTGTACCGCTCTGGGGACCTCCTCTATCTGCGTTTTGATGTGGGTGCTCCCACATTCTCTCTAGCAGAATGCAACAATTAGTCAACCTCTCTGGTGTGTTTCCTTATGTCTCTGGATTTATCTACATCAGTGAGTGCTTCCATGATTTTCACCTCCTCTTGTGGCTGCTCCACATCTTGAGGTTCTTCCTTTGGAGTTAAAAGATCCTCAACTGCATTAAACTAAAGCTCCCTCTCAAGGGAAGTTCGCATGGCCTTATCTTCATCGAATTTCACATCTTGACGAAGAACTGTCATCCTATGAGATGGCATGCACACCCAATAGTTTTGAGTTGTATCATTGTAACCCATAAATATTCCCAACTTAGTTGTAGGATTTAGCTTTTTTCGTGCATATTTGGTCACATGACAATATATTTATGAACCAAAAATTCTAAAGTGAGCCATGTCTGGCTTCCTACTGGAAAAGGCTTCATCTATTGTACTCATCCCAATAATTCGATGAGGACTTCTATTCTGCACAAATACCGTTGTGTTGCATGCTTTAGCCCACAAGTTCAATGATAGTCTCTGATAATGTAGCATCGCTCGTGATGCTCCCACAATAGTTATGTTCTTTCTTTTTACAACACAATTATGCTATGGGTTATTAGGTGTTAACAATTCATGTCGAATGCCTTACTAAGCATAGAAGTTCTTTAATTCATTCGACAAATATTCTCCACCATTGTCGCTCGTGAGAGCCTTTACCTTCTTTCATGTCTCTTTCTCGACAAGTGCTTTGAACTCACAAAATTTTGATAACGTCTGATATTTATTCAACATCAATAACATCCAACACTTGCGTGAATAATAATTTAGAAAAGTCACATTATAGCTGTGTTTTTCCATGGAGGGTATTGAGAATTTTCAACACAAATATGAGTGAACTCTTTCAAGGATCACATGCACTCGATTGTCCTTGTCATGAAAGGTGGATTTTGTTGAGAATTAGGTAGGTATAGGTTTAATTCAAATTCTCTTCTTGATAATTACTTGTGAGCTTACTTCTCTTACTTATGTATTATATTCTTAACTTATTATGCCTTTCATCAAGTCAATTACCAAAACATATGAGACACAAATATAGGCTCTTCAAGCCACAGCCAAAACCTCTCCCTCTTGGATAGGAAAACCCACAAGAAATTCTTCTTATAGACTTGCAGTTGAAAAGTACCATGAACATGAATCAAACCCTTGACCTAAGTATGGTTCCAAAACCTTGTCATTGCTTCTTCAATGACTCCTTCATCTGATCCTTCTTTCTTGCACTGAACTGCACCTTTCAACATCAAGACTAGAGATCTTGGTCTCTGGCTATATTCTTCCTTTTCCGGCCATATGATATCCTGGGTTGACATAAGCATTGTATCATAGACTATATTACCTTATGCTTTATCCTTGGTGACTATACACACTTATCTTTTTTCCTCTTATAGAATATTCCACCCTATACACAATCATATTCTAGTACTTGAGATAGTATTGTTCTTGGACTTCAACACATTTCCTTCTCTGTATTACATACACACCTATCCTTGCACTTATTGCAGTCCAAATTCTACACTTTAATATAATCCTTCTCCATAGTTCAATGCAATCTTATTTATGATCTTTAACACAACCCTTATTCATTATTGAATGTAGTTCCTCTTTCTACACTTTAACATCATCCTTATTCATTGTTTAAGGTAGTCTTCTCTTCGTATTTCTTTCATATATGTATAACGCAATGATCTAAGACTTGACTGAAGTTCTATCTCCTTTTTTCTCACACTTATATCAAACATGTCTTCTTTAAGTTCCCTCATACTTGTCCAAAGTTCTTATCAAAAAATTAACTGTAGACATTTCCTATATATACATATGGACAAACCTTCTTCTGGGCTGACACGAGGGCCTACTTCTGAGCTCACTTCACTACTAACTTGGAGGAGATCTTCCTGCCAACTTGTAGAGGATATTTTAATGTAGATATTGAGGAACATTCCGAGCCATGACTTCAAGGCTTATGTGACAAGGTCTTGAGGAATAAAAGTGTGACTTGACTCTTCATATGCATGAATCTTAATTAGTACATTTATGACTAGATGAAAAATCCCTAAAAGACATTAAGAAGAAGTTTTTTGACCTATAATAAAACCTTGCTCGTGAGACCCATGAAGGAAGCATACCAAAATACATTTTATTATCTTTGTCTTATTCATTACATAAAATACATAATTACATTGTCAATATGAAGATGAAACCTAGTTACACTTTCCAACGCTCCCTCTTAACTAGGGAGGTATTCATAATGGTACATGGTCACTTTCAATATGAAGAATCTCATAAGCAGAATCATATTGGTAATCGTATATGTATAGCATCATATAAACCAACATTTTCCTAGTGCAAGGCCTTGAATAACAACCCCATATCTCAATGAGACAATGCGCTACAATGCTAGCGACACACATGACTTATAGATACCATAGTTATTGTCTCTCCAAGGTACATACTCGACCCAGGTGCTCCCAGCATATGAAATTCCTGGAATATTCTTCTGTTGGGTAGCCAACCCTCGAATAATATCAGTCCCTGCCTACTCATTAGGGGAATTTTGAGGTCTAAAATGGGCCTCCTAAGGAAATTATAAAATTATAGTAGAAATAATAAAATAAGATTTGCATCATAAAATTTTAGCATGAAAAAAGAAAAAACTACTTTTTCACCTTGTATTTTCAACTTATCTCCCAAAGTTTTTACTCACATTTCAAGCAGGAGTACTCGTTGGATGAAAAAAAATAATTCCTCATTCAAGGAGTACCCATGTTGCATACTTTCAATGGATCCTTCTACATGAAAAATTAGAAATACATGAAAAACGCGATTGAAATCACGTTTTTTCATGTATTTCTAATTTTTCATGTAGCAGGGTTCATCAAAAGTATGCAATATGGGTACTCTGGATGAATAATTAAATTTTTCATCCAACGAGTACTCTTGATCGAAATTTGAGTAAAAACTTTGGGAGATAATTTGAAAATTCGAGTTGAAAAAGTAGTTTTATTATTTTATTATTTTTTAATCTTTTCACCCTTTTACTTAAAAAATGATGAATCGTCTCCCATGGTTGACATCATCATATTTAATCCTATTGGTTCTTATAAATTTTATTTTGGTTGTACATTTTTCTTAGGAGGCCCATTTTAGACCTCAAAATTCCCCTAATGCTTATATTAAATTCCCTATCTCATTCTCAAATATTATCAAATGCTAAAGGATTACAAAATCCTCCATTTCGTCTTCCAGGTGAAGACAATAATGATGTGTCTATCCATTCTCTCGTCATGGCCTTCACTAAGGATTATGGTTGTTAGTCCTGGTCTACTGCATGGAACATGAATTAGAGAATCATATACATCACTCCCTTTGAATTTAAGAAGGACATACTTCAAGTTTCTTCCAAGTAAGAAACTTACCACTAGGCTCCCTCTTAACCAAGGACCTCCAACAACAATGTTGAGACACCCATCATATCATGAATAATTCATCCGCTTGGTGTCATGGATTTCGATATTGAGGAATCTTCAACTTTTGGCTTCATAGGGAATATATCATCCGTCAATTTCATCCATGAGTCATGCAAGCCATCAGAAAGTGGTTCATTCTCATCTAGTACACCTTTATTCCATGCTCCTTTCCTTCGACCCATCTCCGAAGGATCTTACATCCTTTATCATGATTGGCAGCCCTGCATAAACTTATCTAGATAAACATATATAAGAAATTTTAAAGAAAAAGTTACCTCAATGATGCTATTTCACCATGACATGTTCCTGTAGGCATCGAAATTCTCTTTTCAAATTGACACATCTCCTAAAGATATGTATTTACAAGGATTTTCTTGTTTACCATACTTCTATCAGAGTCCACATATCTTCCCAAGAGATCTCCTAGTCACGTCTACTTGGATTCTTGATGATAACTTCTTCGTGACATGGTTGAACTTCATGATCTCTTCCTTACACACAACTTCATTTCCAGGAACTTCCAGTATCTAATTCCTTGTTTGTATACAACCACCTCATATTTCATATGAGGACATATATTTGATTTTCATCTCTCAGTGTCAACCTGTGCACCAGAAGAGATCCTCCTTCCACTAATCCTACTTCTAAAGATATAAGTTCATCACTTGCAACCATATGACATGAATTCACAACATCCAGTCTCAACATATAGATATATCTATCTCATCCTTTTTCTTTTGAGTCGTCCTGCAACAATTGTACTAGAATGAAGAACTTCATTCCCTTGACCTGCTTCATCAATATATCATCATGTTCTAATCCCCGAATTATGAAGAATATAATTCTCGATGAAACCTCTTGCTTTCCTTCTAGTCAATGAATCCTGAGAGGAATCCATTAGAAAAATTCTAGCACATGTTTCCATCTTGATTATTGAATGATGACCCTTGATCCAGATGACTATCTTCCATCAATGTTGTTATCAGTGAGGTTCCCAGGAGCTACTTCTTCAAGTGCTCCTTCCGTGCTTCTATCATGATGCTATTAATATACTCTACTTCCTATCATACTATTTTACAACCAATAGAAATCACTTAAAGAGAAAAATGATGTGAATCATAATAGATATCTTTCACTTCTTCTTTCTTAGATTTCTTTGCATAAGGTTCTTCCCTTTCATATATGACATGGGATTCTTCCTTTTTCCTCTTATCCTTCCCAGATTTAGGACAATCCCTTTTATAATTCCCAATCTCATTACATACGAAGGATCATAATTTATCCATATTTATTCTTTTATTCTAAGGACCAAATTTTCCAAATCTTCCATTTTTCCTAGACATGCATGCAAAGGCTTGATTCCCTTCACTTGATCTTGTATCATCTTTTCCTTTCATTCTTGTTTCTTCTATCTTACATACATCCTAGAATGGAATTGCTTCTTCTTTCCCATCCATGCTTGAAGTGAAACTTCCCCATTCTTTAGGTAGAGCATTTTGTACCATAGTAAATATTTCTCCATCACACATTACTTCTCCAATTTTGGAGTTGATCCTGTATTGCAAAAATCACAATAAGGTATGGAATTATTCCTTCCTTTCTTGAAATTCTCAATTTGTGTACTTTTTGTCTTAGGGATATTATTTCCCCTACAATACATTTCGAGAATAGCTCCACCGATTTATCATATATTTCTTTTGAGGACTCTAGATTTGATACATAGGGAATGAGAGAGTCTTTATGGATTCTATAAGAATCCTTCGGGCTCTTATGTATCCCTTAATATATTGTACATATGCTTGAATGCTTTGTTTTGAAGGTTGAATTGAAGATTGTTAAATGTAGACCATAACCTAATTTTCAATTAGATTCAAATATGTCCACTTCTTCCATGCATTAAAGTTTGATGACCCAACAAATTTGTTGCTCTCTCTACAATAAGTCATTTTGAAAGATTTAGATAAGGTCATATATACTTACTTGAGTAGAGAAACTTCCTCATTCTAGAAGCTTCCTTGATGATGATGAAGATGAAGTCAATAAATTCTTCTTAGAAAGAATTCTCCAATGTAGGTGTCCTTGGATCCTTGATGATAAACAATGTCTCCATAAAGATGATGTCTCTTCCAAAAATGTATTTAATATAAATATTTGATGGCAAAGATTATCTCCTTGTAAGTGAATATTTTGAATGATATTAAAGGTCGACTTGAGAATATTCCTTGCAAACTGATTTGAATTTTCAATTTAGAATTTTATTCTTTCTTTCTTGAGTGTATTCTTGTCAAGTAGCCCTTGTACTTGACATAGTATTGTTCTTTCACTTCAACACAATCCCTTTTCTGTATTAGATACATAGCTGTCTTCACACTTATTGCAGTTTATATTCTACACTTTAATATAATCCTTATCTAGAGTTGGACACAATATTATTTCCACACTTTAACAAAACCCTTTTTCACTGTTGAACGTGATCCTCTTTCCACTCTCTAACACCACCCTTCTTCATTGTTTAACGCAGTCCTCTCTTCACATTTCTTTAAGATATGTATGACTGCAACGATCTCATACTTGACTGAATTTTTGTCTCATTTTTACTCACACTTATATCAGATATGTATTTTCGAAGTTCACTCAATATTTTCCTAAGTTTATCAACAAATGAGTCGTAGACATGTCTTATATATAAATATGGACATACCTTCTTCTAGGCCGACATGAGGGCCTACTTCTAAGTCGACTTCACTACTAACTTGTAGGAAATCTTCCAACCGACTTGTAGAGGATATTTTAATGCAGATCTTGTGGAACATACTGAGACATGACTTAAAGGCTTATGTGAGAAGGTCTTGAGGCATACAAGTGTCACTTGAATCTTCATACAAATGAATCTTAATTAGTACATTTATAACCAGATGAAAAATCCATAAAATTCATCAAGAAGAAGTATTTTAACCTATAATAAAACCTTCCTCATGAAACCCATGAAGCAAGCATACCAAAAACAAATTTTATTACCTTTTTATTCTTCATTACATAAATAAATAATTACATAGTTAATGTGAAGACTGAACCTAATTACACTTTCCAACAACTTTGGTGTACTTCCCCAATGTACACCCTTTTCATGTATTGCATTTCTCAAGTGAACCCTTGGGAATTCTCGTAGAAATATGTTGCATGACCTTCAAAGCGCCATGGTGTAGAATTTTCTATGAAATAACTCACCGATGTCTCGGCTCTGCACCTTCTCTGCTTTTGTGGTCAAGGAAACACAATATTATACATCTAATTTGTAGAGGTTCTTTACTCAAACCCTGATCGTCTTCACTTGTCCCATGGCTATGTGATGAAATAACACATTTCCTTTTCTAAATATCACATCGTATCTACGGTATTCGAACATAGAAACTGAAACTAAGCTCTTTTTCAAACCAGGAACATACATGACATCCTTCAATGTGAGAGGAAAACCAATCTCCCTATAAAAGGTAACTGTACTGATGTCGGGCGCGTTATACCTCCCATCATATTCCATCTTGATGTGCATTTGGAGATACTTATCCTCTAAGTCGCTAAAGAGATATTTTTTCCCGGTCATATTGAATGAAGATCCACTATCCATGTACCACACAAAGCCCATAATTGATGAAACGATGCATGCGATGAGGGTGAAATCCAAATCAAATTGTGAAGTAATATCTTCACCAACCACTCCTCTTGAGGGCTTCTTGTCAGCCTTATTGTGCGGACACTTCGTGGCATAATGTCCAAGATCATAACAGTAACAAAATTTAATCTTCAACAAGTCCTTCTTCTTTCCTTCCTGACTAAAATCTAATTTTTAATGGGATGAATTCCATTTCATTTTATTTTCCTTTCCATGGAAGGAAGAATTATCTTCATCATCATTCTTTGATGATGATCCATCTCTGGTGTTCCACCAAATCTCTTCTTGAACCAAGTATGATAAAAAATGCTCCCATTCTGATAACGTCTCCCTCCCATTCACCGAATATTGGTAGCGATGCCAACACTTGGGAAAGCCTAGAAGTTATAGGATCATTAGATCATCCTAGAAAAATCTAATACCGACACTTCCAAGCTCATCCCGACATTGAGTGAACATGGAAAAGTGCTTTGGTATTGCATCTCCCTTCTCCATCTTGATTTTTCTGAGCTTGTGCTTTAGTAACAACATCCTGTGGTCACTACTATTCTGAAACGGATATGTTAATGCCTTCCACATTATCATATGGAGTTCCCTTTCCATGGATATTTGATTCAATATTATCTCAATCTCCTTCCAATAAAATCATTCTTTCCTTCGCTACATTCTTCTTCCATGCTACAAGATTCTGAGAATATGTTATTGCAGGCTTAGGAATATCATTGTCTGTGAAATCCTTCATCCCATTGTCTTCCAACAATGATTTGATCCATTCCTTCCAAGTTATGTTATTCTAACTACACATAAGGTCATATTCAAGTCTCAATCGAGATAAATACATCTTGATCCTACTACTGGTCTGAAAGAGTACATTTGCAAATTCGATTCACCTGCTAAGGAAAAGATTGTATTCTTATATTGTATAATGATTCCATCTCTGATATCATGTATAAAATCCATGTAGATTCAAACTGATATTTGTAACATGCTAAAAAAAATACTTGAATCTACTCTACAAATTGTGGAAACCAATTACGATCGAAAAATCACATGAACAAGAAACATAAATAATTTCAATCACACAACACAAAAATTTATATGGGGAAAGCCTCAGCTAAAAACCTTGCTATATTTATATTTCATAATTAAAAAAAAAATGAGAACAATACAATTCTTTTCTCAGGCTTAATAACTCTCTACACTATCTCTATTTGTCTCACTGATTCCTAGGCAAGTTTGGTTCAATACTTAACCAATTTCTTGGCCTCATAAATCCATATTTCCTTGTGTTGTTTCCTTGGGTAATTAGGACCTATTAAGAAGTAAATTACCCAATAATGATTGTGTAATACATTAAATAACTTCCTCCAACTGCATGTACCACATGTACAATTACATTATTATACAACTAATAGTACACTACCCTTGATCTCCAATCTCAACTGGGTATTTCTCAGAACTGACATGCATGAGTTATTTATGGTTGATTTATTAGTTATCTCATTGATCACCCCATGTGAATTAAATCTAATTTCCATAGTTTCCACAATTTTATTTATCAGTTATTTGTTGTTTACTAACCATTGTAAACAACAAGTTCATTATGGGAATGGGCTTGTAAAGGATATTTATCCATTCTTCCATGATCCTAAATATAGCCTAAGTGAAAGAAATAAATATAGGATAGTAATTAAGATCCACATTTTGATATAGGATCCTTTTAGCTAACATTGGTTTAGATTTGGTGAGACAACCAAAGAATAATTTAAAATAAATATTAGTATTTGTAGAAAAATGATTAACGTTCTTTCAAATTGAGATCATCAATAGTAAGCCTCTATTTTTGGTAGTAGATTCAAATCTGTAGAGAATAAAGTGAATTGCACTAAGGACTTTATTCGGTGTATAGGTGTGGAAGGAGTGATTATGAAGGTAGTTTTGGTGGATATTTGAAGGCAAAGAAGGGATATTTGTGTGTTGTATGAGGTGTAGGTGAGGTAAAAATATGGAGGCAGAAATTGGTAGAAATCATTGTGAAGATTAGATTTATCAGCAGTAGAAGCAACATGAATGCCCAATTTATGCTTCCAAAGGATATAATTTTATGTAAAAGGGGAAGAATGAAGCAGAATATCATGAATGGAATGGGAATGACTAGGAATGTGACTATAGTATCTTCATTACCCAACCTTTGAGTATTGATAAAGGATCAATATTTCAGGCTAAACATCTCTTAGTAGATGGTCCACACCTTGCTCATGGTATTTCCAATGATATCTATAGTAAAACTGATGATGAGTGCACTAGGGGGTTTGATAGTTATAATATGCATAACGAATTATAGAAGAGGAGAAGGGGTTACTTATGGAAGAAGAATAAATGATAGAGGAAGAAGCAGTGTCATTCTTGACTCTTAAGATTAGGGGAAGTGATTATCCTACTGCAGAGATAGATGCAGATGTGGCCAACGATTGGAGTAAGAATGGGAAATGGTCTCGTGGACTTATGCATTCATCTCATTATCATCCAATGTGCCAACTTGATGATTTCAAAGCATATATCATAAATGTGAAGGACTATTACAAGTTCCATAAGGTCTGTGATATGCATGCTAAGTCTAATAAGGCTCTTATCAGCCAGTTTATGTAGATATTTTGTTAGCAATGGAGCGGGTGGTCAACACATTCTTACACTTTATATATGTGTGTATGTGTGTGTGTGTGTGTGTGTTTTATTTTCTTTAAAACAAAATGATTTATGGGCATACATGCCCTCACAATATTTTTGGAGCATTATAATGGAATGTAGCCAAGTTATAACATACATGGAGATCCATTTGGCTAAGTAGTCATGAGTGGAGTGCAATGTATCTATTATTCCCAATTCGCCAAAGACTTTAAATGTTCCTAAACAAGGAATATTTTAGGGGTGGATTTTTTCCGATGAGAAAATTTTCCATGATTTTTTCCTAAATAATGATTTTCCAAATTCCATTTTTCTAAAAATCATTCACCCAAATTTTATAAGATATAATTATTTTCCTTAAAAATTAATAAAATGTTGTCGAGGTTATATAAAATAATTAAAAGATTGAATATTTTTTGCAAATAAAAACATTTTATAAATTTCATATTAGGGACTAATAAGATTTACCAAGGTTTATAAACTTTAAAATACATTTCCATCCTTAAAATTTACCATGTTCCTAAATTGGGGAAAATGGAATATTAGGGGAAAACTACATCAATGTGGGGTTTGAAACTTTGTGGGGATATGAAGCACCCTAACTTCACTAAATAACCATGTTCATATTGAAACTTCTTCATTTTTCTTTTCAAATTTTAGTTGAGGGTAGAGTTAAGTTGTTTAATATAGTAGCATCATATATATGCTACTGAACATGATATCTATATCCACATACCAACCCACAAGTAAAATATATAATTTAAGGGATCCATGAGCTACTAGCGATTCTATTATTCAAGAAGGTGTTAGTGGGAACCAATCAATATTAGTACTTGGTACTACAAAGATCTAACCTTTAATTAGAAAAGCTCTAAATATGTATTCTGTGTGCCAAACCATTTATGAGCCTCTAACATGTTTTCACTATTTCTATTATGAAGTTTAATGATTTTTTATCGCACTAACAAGAATAACTTGTAGGGTGTTTTTTTTCTATAGCTTTAAGAATGTAATAATATTTGACAACTTGAAGGTACTTGAACTTCAATCCTCTATGCATATTTCATATATATATTTATTGCAAATTTTCACAAGGGAAAGTAACACAAAATTATTTCTCAAAATTCTCCCTTGAATTTTGACTCTTAGTATTTTTTAAATATTGGATTGTAAAAAAAAAATTCATCAAAACTCTTTAGTGTATTTGTCCCATTTTATTGTCCATTTCATTGAGCTTAGATTTGATACCCTGATTTTTTCCCAATATCAATTTTTTTTTTATCTTAACAAGAGCATCATTTTACGTACGTTTGATTTCGTGCCCAACATACTCTAGTAACATATTTTGAGGCATTTTCCTCCCTCACCACTCTCCCCTCCAATTCAAACTTAATTTCAAATCCATGATTCCTATGTATCCACACTTCTGTAACAACCTTGGTGAAAATTTCATGTAATAAAGTTAAAATAATAACCACGCTTGATGGGACATGTATTGCAAGTTGAATGTTGGGAAAAAAATCCTAGTACGGGTGTTCACATGGTTTTTTATGTCTAAGGAAATTGGAAAAGGCTATGGCTAAGGCATTAAAGAGGAAAAAATTATTTTTGGCACATTTATTTACGAAAATAATAAAAATTAGGAGAAAGGGGAGGTAAAGGGTCAGAGGTTGCATGTGAGGAGGAAAATGAAGGAAAAGTAATGGAAAATAAAGAAAATAGAGGCCTATTTTATAGAAAGGATTATGAGTATCAGTTGGTACCTTTTGTCAGTGCATTTTTGGAGCTCTCTCATTTTCTCTCTCTCTCTCTCTCTCTCTCTCTCTCATACTTTTTGATACTTATAGTTTTCTTCGAGCACTCTTGAAGAGTGTGGATACTTGGTGATTTGGAGCAAGAATGAAAAGGAAGAGGAGGAAAGCACATGTAGACATTGGGATCAAAAGCTACAATGGGATTTGATTGCAGGTACCGAGTTCCATGTATTTTTTCCTCACTAGTTTTGGCATGCATGGTGCATGCATGTGGAGTTCCTAGGCTTGCCATTTCCTGGACAACCATGGTATTGTGGGTTTATTTCCATTGATTATTTTCTGGTTGGTTCTCATGATTCCTTTAGCTATTGGGGTGATTTATCAGTTCTTGAAGATTTGGTAGGAAAAACTCTCTAGAGCCCGATGGAAAACTGTTGGGTTGGGTTACTAGTCCTGTAGCCTTGGTTGGACAAACACTCTAGAGTCCTAGGTGGGTTGAGTTAGTATTTCTCGAGCCTTGGATGGAAAAATGTTCTGGAGCCCGGTAACAACTGGAGTTGAGTTACTAGTCCTCGAGCCTTGGTTGGAATAAACACTCTGGAGCCCTGGAGTAGATTAGGTGGAGAGCAATCCATGATGGTTAGTGATCTTCGAGGGTGAGGTGGAATCAGTGGTTTTGGGGTTGAGACGACTTGGTCTCTAGAGCCCTAGTTCGATGGTTATTGATGTGTTTGAAAAAGTCTCACATTCATGCTTGGAATATTTCACAAGGTTGATTGGCTGAAGTGAGAATTGGCTCAGCGAATCTATGGTCGGGTGGAATGTGGAAGTCCCATCTCTAGTTGGTTTTTACGTTCAACAATGGAGAGCTCATTCCTATGGTATTTGGTATTCAAATGTATTGGTTTATGTATGGATTTATTTTCTATGGAATCCATTGTATTTATATTGTTATTATGCTATTTATAATCATGTATTTGATTAGTGATTATGTATGGCTCTATCTATGTTTTTACCTATAAATGAATACACAATTTATCTATGGTCAAATAGACTATATTGTAGCTTATGATGTAGGGAAGAAATGCTTCTCATATATTCTCAAATTTTTAAGAGACCACCATGTTTAAATTTGTTGTTTATACATGTAGATCCAATGTGTGTGACATCTTTAACGAAATTCCTATCATGGTTGGGGGTGGTCGGATTAGTTCGTAATGATGTGATTTTTTCCATACCTTTTTTAAAATTTTATTTATCCTCTCTTGAATTTTCAGGAAGTTTTGGATAGTGACCTGGGCTCAAGGGCTAAAAATGTGGCAAAAATCCTGGAGCTGCGGGAACATAATTCACTGTTTAGGGCCCTAGACACTACCTTAACATGGAATTCCTACAGACAAGGGATTCTAGCCACTCCCTTTCTCTTAAATTCCTGTGGCTAACGCTCAAAAGGGTAAAAAATTAGTTCCCCTTCACAGAACAGTGCCTTGGAAGGTTGGGTTACCTCCTAGGGATGTCAATGATGTAGTGTAAGGTTTGTTTGCCTTGTTTCTTTCGGTTCCACTTCCATAAGGTCATCTCAGAGGTTTAATATCATATTAGTAGCCTCTCATCACATGCTTACCCCATTTGGATGGTTACTTGGATAGGTGTGAGAAGAGGGTGTTAAAAAATGGTATCATAGCATGGTTCAACCCTTGGACTGGATGGGCTGTGTGTGGGTCATGATTTTATATTGGTTGCATATGTGTTTTTCATACTTATGGTTATGTGTTTGTTGCATCAGTGTTGTGTTGGTCATGGTGGCAGTGGTGTCGCCATGCATGGCCTGATGGTGTTGTTATCAACATGTGGTCATGTGTCTATGAATGATTATGAATTATTCATGTTGGTGTATTGTGCATGCGCATGCCCTTACATATTTTAACATTTGTATATTCATTTCTTGTGTATGATAGGTCACACATTGGTCATGCTTGTGTAGTGTCCGTTTATGGTTGCTCGTGTGTTGTTATACGTTGAAAATGCATTACTCATTCATGCTTGGTTACATGTCGCTTATGCTTGTGTATGGTCTGTGCTTGGTATCATGGGTGGTCAAGTTTCATTGGTATGGTTATGCATTAGGTCATGTTTTGTAATTGGTATGGTTATGCATCCATGACTGGAATCCAACTAGACTAATGTTTATGTACTAGTATACTATGTGTCACAAGTTTATATGGTGTTATAATTATGTATATACATATATTTCGCTGATTGGTTGATCTTGCAGGATGTGTCCTCCCCAAATTAAACTAAGGTATGTTGGTTTATCTATAAATTGGTTTAGCTAACATATTGTATATTGCAGGAAGAAATCAAAGATGAATAATATAATTGTAGACTACAAATATTCTCCCTATGAGTCATATGAGCAACATGGTGTTGGACATTCATTTTATTTGGCAGATACACTGAGAAGCCTAAAGGAATAATTAAGGAGTTTTAAGGTAGACAATGATAAAATTATACAGACACAGGAAAAGAAAGCAAATGTTAATGCAACCATCCTTCCAAATTTTTCAGATTTGCAGAAACATGGGCCAATTAGGTTCAACTATGAGCATGATGTGGGGACTAATGGATCATATGGAAGTAGGTATCTCGGTGGTTACAGATCAGATAGGGATGAAACTGTTAAAGATGGAATATTTTTGGACACTCCGGATTGGAGAGTTTACATACAGAGGTATCATTCTAGTTCTAGTTCAGATAGGCATCATGATAGGCATCAATATCTCTTTACATGAGGAGTGGCAGGGGCTTTTTCCGAATGAGTTTAAAAAGGAAACACCAACTACATTTGATGGGGAGATGAAGAAACCACAAGATGTAAATGCATGGTTGCTTTGCATGAAAAGTTTTTCAGATTTCATGATTACTCAGAGAATATGAAAGCTAGAATAGCCAAATTCAACCTCAGAGGTAGAGAATACATTTTATGGGAATATGTGAAAAACATCAGATATATTTATGAGGAGGAGTTGAATTGGAGTGAGTTTGAAAGGATATTCCAAAATAATTATTTATCATAAAGATACTAAAATGACAAGGAAAAGGAGTTTTATGAGTTGAAGATGGGTTCCAAGACAAATGAGGAGTATACTAGCTGGTTATTGGAGTTACTGAGATATGTGCCTTACCTCAAGGAGGAAAAGGCCAAGATTCAGAGGTTTATTAGTGGGTTTCTGATAGAACTCAAAGGTAGGTTGAGTTTGATGATCCTAGATCAATGGAGGAGGCCATCCAAAAACTCAAGCATTCTTATGAACAATCAAAGCACAGATCGGAAAATCAGATGGATTGGAAAGGTAATGCAAGGAAAAAAGGTAAATGGGATAAGAAGCAAGAAATACCTCAAGATACAGGGAAGAAGGAGAATGTTTCTGCACATAAGAAGTTAAAAACATCTCGCATAGGACAATGATTTCAGTCATAGGAAAAAAATATGAATGAGAATAGGAAGCCAATGAGGTGTTGGAATTGTCGAGGAGATAATCGTGGGAGGGATTTTCCATAATATGAGTGTGGTAGGCCACATATCTATAATGCACATGAGGCACAGAAACTGGGAGATGTTTTGAATAACATTCCTTGGATTTATGAAGTTGTGGATAACATGCAAGAATATCATCACTCTTCTATCATTCAGATGGACGGTAAGCTTTGTAATCAATTTGTTTGTATTTTTATTGACCCCAGATCTAACTATAGATATATTAATCCTGACCTGGTGGATAAGTGTGGTTTGAGTGAGGAAATGCATGCAAAATCTTGGTTAGTGTAGCTGGCCACATGTACGAAGAAAAGAGTTCACCAATGGGTAAGAGCTTGTGCATTTGAGTTAAATGGTATGCCTACAACAGTTCACTTGAACATATAGCCATTGGGTTTATATAATATTCTATTGGCTATGGATTGGTTATATATTCACAAGAACAAGGTAGATTGCTATGAAAAAGCTATTGAATGCTTGGATGACAATGGGGAACCAAGAATCTTGCATGGAAAGAAGAAAGCCACATTAGTTAGGATGGTGATATCCATGCAGGCCAAGTACAGTCATAGGATATGGTGTATACTATTTGTAGTTCATATCTCTAGTGAAAAGGTAAGGAGGTTGAGGATGTAGATGTTTTGAGCAGGTGTTCAATTTTGTGGTAGTTTCAATCATAAAAGGAAGTAGACTTTTCCATTGAGTTGATGCCAGGGGAAAATTCAACATCAAAGGCACCTTACAGGATGAGTACACCAGAGTTGGTAGAGTTGAAATTTTAGTTGAAGGAAATTTTGGACAAAGGGTACCTTAGACCATGTATATCACCATCGGGTGCACCAATGTTAATCATCAATAATAAATATGGCACTCTCAGACTATGCATTGAATATAGGCAGGTGAACAAAGTAACCATTAAGAGAAGGTAACCATTACCAAGGATTGATGATTTGTTCGACCAAATGAAGGGAACAACATTGTTATCTAAGATCGACTTGAGATCAAGAAATCATTGGGTACACATCAAAGAGCAGGACATCAACAAGACTGCATTCAAGACAAGGTATGGGAATTATGATTTTTTTATAGTTCCATTTGGTTTGACCAATACCCTAGCTAAATTTATGTGTTTGATGAATAGTGGGGTGCGTCCTTATTTGGACAAGTTTGTGATTGTGTTTATTGATGACATATTGGTGTATTCTAAAAATTAGGAAGATCATGTTGAGGATTTGGTAGAAGTACTGAGCTTGTTGAGAGAGAATTAGTTGTATGCTAAGCTCAGAAAATGCATTTTCACCCAGAATGAGGTTCAATGCTTAGGACATGTTGTCTCCAAGGAGAGCATTGCAGTAGATCTAGAAAAAATAAGAGCCATCATGGAGTGGGTATCTCTTAAGGGTGTAGATGAGGCAGTATCATTCATGGGATTGGTAGGTTATTACAAGAGGTTCATCAGGAACATTTCATATATTTCTTATCTGATCACATCATTGCATAGGAAAGGTAAGGAGTTTGATTGGATAGAAGAGTGCAAGGCCAATTTTGAAAAATTTAAGAAGTTGTTGACACATGCTCAAATGTTAAAGATTTCAGATCCAGATGAGGAGTTTGTATTATGTACAAATTCTTATAATAGAGGAACTGGTGGAGTCCTTACGTAGGATGGATAGGTGGTATGTTACGAGTCACAAAAACTAAACGAGCACAAACAAAAATACCTGAAATATGATCTTGGGTTAGCATCGATCATTCATGCAATGAATATGTGGAGGTCGATCTTCTTGGAAGGTTGTTTGTACTGATGATTGACCACATTGGGTTGAGGTACTTGTTTAACCAATCGAATCTGAATGTTAGGCAAGCTATATGGTTGGTCACGATTAGTGAGCTTGATTTTGAGATCAGGTACACTAAGGGGAAGTAAAATAGGGTCGCAGATGCTCTTAGCAGGAAGGTATAGGTAAATCACATAGCAGCTATGAGATCCTATGCAACAGACTTATAATATAGGATATTGTAGGCAGGTCAGCTAGGTCATAAGTATATGGACATTGTGCACAGGTTGCATCATCATACATGTACATGTGTTGGCATAGGTATAGGTACAGGTGTTTTTATAGGTAGATGTGTTGGCATAGGTACAGGTACAGGTGTTGTTACAAGTACATGTGTTGGTACAGGTTCAGGTGTTGGTACAAATGGAAGTATAGGTATAGGTATAGATGGTAGTATAGGTGCAGGTATAGGTACAGGTATCGGTATTGGTAAAGGTGAAGGTGTACAGGATTTGGACTACTATATCACAGTAGATTGATTGATTAGATTTAGATACATGATATATGTGCCAGAAAACAATGAGCTCAAGAAGGTGATCATAATAGAGTTTCATGCGAAACCATATTCGGGTCACCCAAGGTACCAGAATACTTCGACTACGGTAAACAAATTCTATTATTGGTTGAATCTAAAGAAGCATGTGGAAAATTTTGTAGTGAGATGTTTGGATTTTCAAATGGTTAAGGCAAAGTGTAAGCATCCAGGTGAATTTCTACAGCCGATCACAATACCAGAGTGGAAATGGGAGGTCATTTCCATGGAATTCATTACATGTTTTCCTAGGAAAGCTAGAAAACACGATTCCAGCATGGTTGTTATGGACATATGAGCAAATGTTGTACATTTCATACTGGCGAAGACTACATAATAATTTAATGATGTAGCATAGGTGTTTATCAGAGACAGTGAGATTGCATTGTGTTCTGAAGAAGATTGTGTCTAGTAGGGATGCAAAGTTCACTTGTAAGTTTTGGAAGAAGTTGTTTGTAGGTCTAGGCGCCGAGTTGGCCTTCATAATAACTTATCATCTGCAAACAGATAGACAAACTAAGAGGGTCAATTGGATATTGGAGGCTATGTTGAGTATGTATGTGATGCACAGTAATGCTAGTGGGAAGAGTATCTTCAACTGGTAGAGTTTTCCTACAACAATGGGTATAAAGAGTCATTGAGGATGAGTCAATTTGAGGCATTGTATGGGAAGAGTTTCAACACTCCTATCAGTTGCAGTGATCCAATTAACAGGGTATTAATTGGACCAGACATGTTGATAGAAATGGAATATGAAATGCAGGTGATCAAGCAGAACTTGAAAGCAACACAGGATAGGAAGAAGAGTTTTACAGACAGGAACATGTTTTTCAAGGAGTTTCAAGTTGGGGATCATGTGTATTTGCGTATCAAGCCCAAGAAGAGCTCCTTGTGGATTAGATCATGTGTGAAGATGGCACTAAGGTTTTGTAGACCTTTTAGGATCATTGAGAGGATCTGACCGGTGGCCTATCAACTTGAAATACCTTCCATACTGGAAATCCATGATGTTTTTCATATATCGTTTCTCAAGAAACATGTTAAATATGTTGATCATGTTATTGACTAGTTTTTATTGTAGGTCGAACTAGAAGGAGAGTTTCGGCCAGAACTGCAGTGTATTTTGCAGAAAAATATGCCCATGCTCTAGAATCGAGCAATTGAGCAAGTTTAAGTGAAATGGAATCACTTTGGGCGAGATGAAGCTACATGGGATATGGGGGATCAGATATGGGCCACGTATCCTTCCATATTTTTCAGTTGAGGCAAAGCAGTTTGGAGTGATGTTGGCTTTTTGTTTAGGATATGTTTTGGCGATGTTTTGGTATATGTTTTGATGTGATGGTTGGATGTATGTACATATGTATGTGGATGTAAATACCACCATGAGCTATGTTATAAAGCTCCAATAAGAGATATGGTGTCATGTCATTATAATTTTCATGTTGGTTTTCTTTTCAGCAGGGTGATCATTGTAAATACTAGATCGAGCTATGTTATAAAGCTCCATGGGAAGTATGTTTGCTTTTCAGTAGTGTTGCTGAGGTATAAGTGTGATTGAACACTGAAGATGGTGTCACCCAAGGGGGAGGGTTCTGTAAAATCCATGGTGAAACTTCCATATAAGAAATTTAAAATAATTACCACAGCTGATGGGACACGTATTCCAAGCTGAATTTTTGGAAAATTATCCTAGTGTGGGTGTCCACATGGTTTATTATGGCTAAGAAAATTGGAAAAGGATATGGGTAAGGCATTAAAGAGGGAAAATTATTTTTGGCACATTTATTTATGAAAATAATGGAAATTAAGAGAAATGGGAGGTAAAAGGTCACAGGTTGCATTTGAGGAGGAAAATGAAGGTAAAATAATGGAAAAGGAATAAAATAGAGGTCTCTTCTATAAAAATGATTTTGAGGATCAATTGGTACCTTTTGTGAGTGAATTTTTGGATCTCTCTCATTTTTTTCTCTCTCTCTCATACTCTTGGATAGTTAGAGTTTTCTTCGAGAAATCTTGGAGAGTGTGGATACTTGGCAATTTGGAACAAGAAGGAAACTGAAGAGAAAGAAAGCGGAGGTGGACATTGAGATCAACAACTACAACAAGATTTGATTGCATGTACCAAGTTGCATGTATGTTTTCCTCCTAGCTTTGGATTGCATGGTGCATTCATGTGGATTTCCTAGACATTCCATTTCCTAGAAAAACATGGTATTGTGGGTTTATTTCCATTGATTGTTTTCTGGTTGGTTCTCATGATTCCTTTAGATGTTACGTTGAGTTATTAGTTCTAGGAGCCTTGCTTGGAAAAATGCTCTAGAGCCCCATCGATAGTTGTTGTGTTGAGTTACTTGTCTTGGATCCTTGCTCAGGAAAAGCCTCTCGATCCCTAGGTGGGTTGAGTTAATAGTCTTGGAGCCTTGGTTGGAAAAATGCTCTAGAGCATGAGAATTTCTAGGGTTGAGTTACTAGTCCTGGAGCCTAGGTTGGAACAAACACTCTGGAGCCCTGGAGCAACTTTGGTGGAGACCAATCCGTGATGGTTAGTGATGTCCAACCGTGAGGTGGAATCACTAGTTTTGGGGTCGAGACAGTTTGGTCTCTCAAGCCTGGGTTTGGTGTTAACTGATGTCTTTGAGAAAGTCCCACATTCTTGCTCAAAATATGGCACGAGAGTGATTGGCTGAAGTGATACCTGGCTCAACCAATATATAGTCAGGTGGAATGTGGAAGTCCCATATTTGGTTGGTTTTTACATTCAGTAATGAAGAGTTCATTCCTATGGTATTCGATATGATAATGTATTGGTTTATGTATGGATTTATTTGTTGTTGTATCCATTGTACTTCTGTTATTATTATGTTGGATATAAGCATGTATTGTATCAGTGATGATGTATGGCTCTATCTGTGTTTTTACATATAAATGAGTACACAATGTATATATGGTCAAATAGACTATATTGTAGCTTATGATGTAGGGGTGAAATTATTCTTATCTATTCTCAGATTTGTAAGAGACCCCCATGTTTAAAACTACTTTTTATACATGTAGATGCAATGTTTGTGACATGTTTGATGAGATCCCTGTAATGGTTGGGTGGGTTTAGATTAGTTCTTGATGATGTGATTGCTTCCATGTATTTTTTAAAATTTTATTTATCCTCTCCTAAATTTTGAGTAAGTTATGGGCAGTGACTTGGGCCTAGGGGCTAAAAATGTGGCCCAAAGCGTAAAGGTGTAGGCACAAAATTGATTGTTTGGGGCCCTGGCCGCTACCTTAACATGGAATTCTCATGGAAAATGGTTGCTAGCCACTCCCTTTCCCTTACATGCCATAGCTAAGGCTCAAAATGGTTAAAACTCAATTCCCCTTGAGGGAACAGGGTCTTGGAAGGTTGGGTTACCTCCTAGGGATGTCAATGACGCAATGTAAGGTTTGTTTGTCTTGCTTCCATTGGTTCCACTTCCTTAAGGTCATATAAGAGGTTGAATCTCATATTATTTGCCTCTCGTGACATGTTTACCTTAGTGGGCTGGTTACTTGGGTCAATGTGGGAAGAGGGTGTTACAACTTTGTGATATCATGAGATAGTCCCAGATTTAGGTTAGCTCTCAGCCCTCTCATTACTACAAATTCAGTCAATTTTTGGCATCCTTTGGTCATTTTTCAACCAAATATTGTTACAAGTTATGAAAAATATGGATTCCAATACACTTTTCATGCGATAGGTTCAAAATTTGGATATCACGAGTTTTCGTTGAAATTTTGACGAAAACCATAATTGGAACAATAGTTATCGAAGCTAGATGTTTTCATCTAAATATATTTACCTAATCATATAAGTTATAAAAATATAGTATCGATCTAGTGACACCTTGCTAAAGGCCATCATCACAAAATCATGCACATTTCCATCATATGTCTGAGGGAAAGTGGGTCGGTCTTATCGACACAAGGTGTTTTAATCCAATAATATTTCCATGGTCTCCGTGTTGTATATCAATATAGTTTCTTTTGGAATACCAACAAAACCATTGCAATTCCTACACAATATTGTCATATGATTGACTGACTTTCATGTTGGTGTACCAACATTGTATTTTTCTTTCGACAAATTTTCCATAATGACGACATACAGTGTCAAAGGAACTAACGTCGGAATATTGACATAGTCACTAATGTTAAAAGAAAAAGTGAAAACAATAATGAATTTATTTTAATTACACAATTTTAATCTATTTCCATATATATATATATATATATATATATATATATATATATATATATATATATATATATATATATATATATATATATATATATATATATATATATACATATATATATATACACATATCCCTTTTTGTCATTTTTAAATACAAAATACCCCCTTTCAAAACATTACAATACATGTGCTTTCAAGTTTTGACATGTTTTGGAAATATATAGATATATATAACCATGTTTGAAAATAAGTGGAGGGAATGCGGGCCTAGTAGCGAGAAAAGCCAAAAGTGGTTTACAAAAACCAAAACTAGCTATGTGGGACCCCCCTATTGTGGTTTTGAAAATGTAGCAGGGGTGGGGGGGGGGTTGCTTTTGACCTCAACCATTGATATTTATGTTGAAAGTGATGGACCAAATAACATTCAAGTGGTATCCTTGATATGTGTTCCAAAATAGATCTCACACCATTTCGGATAGGAACCCCATTTGGAATATCGCATGGTTTCCAAATTCTTAAATATTTTCCTTGGCTCTAACTATCAACAAGATATAGGAGTGTAATGGTTCTTTCAAAAAGAAAAAAAGTGTGCCTATTGAATTTTTGATTGTAGGTGCTTCAAATTTCTTCTACTGTGGAGGGAAAGAGTAAAATGAGCCTCTGAGAGAGAAGTAATAGTACCAAGCTAGTGGAGACATAGGCAACTAAGAAGGATCCATCTAACATCGAGTGGAATAGTCCACAAAAGATGTGACAGTCATTAAAACCAATAAATGAAAAATATATGTTTAGTATCATGCGGAATAGTCCATAATGATGGGACAATGCTAACAAACATTACAACACATTCTGAATAATATAAGTAATAAAATAACCAAAATAGTTCAACTAGTTTAGCACAAATTAAAGAAAACATGAAATACAAACATCTGTAGAATAGTATTACAAACATTCATAATCCATGTATGAAGAACATGTTGTCCTTGAAGGCTTCTGTTATTAAGTAAAAGTTCCAAGACACATGTATACAATGAAAATCAATAGCTCGAATAGTGGAGCATTGGAGCCACTCCTTTCTCCTCAAAATAATTAGTGTATCTCCCTATTTCCTTTCAGGAGGAGCCAAGTTGAAAAGCCCTTTTCTCTTACAATGGGGGTGTATATATAACAATGAGGAGGTGATGCTTCACTGCCCTTGTGACTCTTCATCTACCCTCATGATTGTTTAACTTCCTATGAATTTTCAACTTTACATGAATCTTCATATTCCATACATGTCCTTTGGACTTCCACTTTACATTACATTTTCGAAACATAATTTACATCATCCACAATATTGTGCCACATGTGACAACTCATGAAATGACACTACTGACATAAACATCTTCCTGATGTGGCAATGTTAAGCGATTGTTTTTGATGTGTTTTGATTGTCCACTTGAGAATTCTCTTCTTTCCACCTCTACATAGCTTGGTGATAATGAATCTTTAATGATATCAAGTCTTGATTTGTGGTCACAAAGTGGTGTCCCTTTATGTTCTCTCAATTGGTCAACATGCATACTTAGCGACAATGATATACTTCAACATGTTTCCCTTCTTCATCTCCATCTTCATAGTCTCTCCATGGCATGATAAGGTACCTACATTTGTAATTCACTCATGATGAGATGACATCAGTACAAAAATACCCCAGTCTAGGATAGTGCATATTGATCCATTGACTAAGAATGACCCACATGAAAATCTGGGAGAGGGGCTTAGTGACTACGTAATTATGCATTCCAAGTAGTCAGAGGTGAACCTTGAGCTTTAAAACTACACAATGCGAAGTCCAGGCTGGAATGCGGAAGAAAATTGTGCAATTATGGAGGATAGTGTCATATGTTGAGGGGATGGGAACTGGATAAGGAAAATGCATAGTTATCGGATATAGAGGAGGCTATTCCATTGAAAAAATGTGCAACTCAGGGGATCAAGGGAAGATATTATGCCTATAGATTACACAATGTGTAGTTGGGGTCAGACTGAGAAGATGGATTGTGTAATTATTGGAGCTAAGGTCGAGGCTTGAGCACTGGAGCTGTGTAATGCAGTAGTTTTGGAAGCAGGAAAAAATGAAATGCACAATTTCAAGAGGAAAATTCATAGCTATAGGACTGAGACAACTCAATTTGCAGTTTAGAGAGGCGGGGTGAAACTAGGTTGCTTTGTTGGGAAGCTTTCTTCAGAAATTGACTAACTGTGGAATCAATGAGGCTGATATGAAAAATGATAAGACTTCAATTATGATAAAATAATTAGAATAATTGAAGACAAAAAAACATATATCATCTAAGACACATGAACATTGCATTTTTCTTAGTATGACAATTTTATGACAAATTTTGACAAGTGCAATAGTAAAGACACACGTTGCGACAACCGTGACAACACTTGTGCGACAATGCTTTGAAATGAGTGCAATGGATATTTACATGTTTAGAAAAAATAATGTAAACAAAGGTATTCCCCTGAAACCACTAGAACAATATTATATACATTCCGCGACAATTAAAATGTGAAAATATGCCATTTTTCTTCTCTTGTAAAGGGTACCAAAACACTTCAGGAAACACATGGAGTGAGTTTTAATGTTTGGAATTACAATTTTAAACACCAAGGAAGGATCCAAAATTGAGTGTAAGCCACAATTTTGGAGGGTTTTGTAGCAGTCACAACAATTTGATATTGGTAATTTGTTAAACCATTTAACAAGGAACCCCCTCCTCCATACGTTAAACTTCAATTAGCCTAGGGGTCATGCATACCATATATTTGGATAATTACAGGGTGTTGAATAATATGAGCCATCGATTGCTCCAATATTTGGAATAAGGATAAACCTTGGTTTGTGTTCGCCTTAACTCCACGCATAACTAGTCTCTTGCACCTAACTACTTCTTGATATTCCTCAAATCTGGAAAGTTTGATTTGCATGTTATTCACCTTTATAACTCTATCAATTTTTCTACATTTGATCCCAAACATGACCTAGCTTGTTTAAAATATGCATTCCATAGTTTGATGACATAATTCACAATTGAGATATGTAACGAGATGCTTGGCCTAATGATGAGTTTTCATCACTTTAAAAATATTAATTTGTTGGATATAGTAGTTTACACAAAGTTTTAAAACAAATTGAATACCAAAATTTGTTGCAAAGCTGGATCTCTCACTGTCATTCCTTATCACTTCAAGACCTACAAGCTCTGGATCTACAAAAATGATAATTTACGTCCACCCTGATTTAAATGTTAAATCATATGTGATCAAAGACAACAAAGTAATGGTTCATAATAAATAGACATTTTAAGGACACTCCTCACTTGAAGTTTCGTGCTATCATGCTACATATGGTGACTTCATATCCCCTAGCACCATAACATCATCATAAAGTTTTATCTAGAAGGTAGTAAGCGTGCTCGACATGCACAATCCCTCTCCAAGCTATCTCTGTATGGATGATGGCTCTTTACTAAAAAATTAATATTTTCTGAAGCTCATAGGATGGTCATAATGTTTGTAAATTCATTAGAATTGAAGGTTGAATTGATTTCTCAAGCATGGGGTTTTTTTCCCTTTAATATTATAGCTACATGATGGAATCATGCTATGGATGGTGACATCATATCCCTTGGTTTCATAGCATCATCATCAAGGATGATCTGGAGGGTAGTATTTATTATTGGCACCATCGCCCTCTCTCTCAGTATCCTCTATCTTTGTACAAATGATGGTTCTTTGCTAAAATTTTAATATTTTCTTGAGCTCATAGGAGGGTAACTAGGCTAGTAAATTCATGAACATTGAAGGATGGATAAATTAATCAAGCATGCGAAAATTTTCATTTTGAATATTATAGGCATACGAGGACTTCATTTCTCTAATTTAAATTCTCCCCTTGGAGAATTTATTTTTCCTCAGTTGGATAGATGTGCCTTTCTGGATTGATCGAAGCTATAGATAGTGGGAAATTTAGTGCCTTCCCAAAAATTCTCCATTGTCTCCTTCTCCTCCAAAATCCTCCTCCATTTACGCTCTCTACTTTTCAAGGTTCCCTTCCCCTTTGTTACCAATTGCAGTCCCACTCTATTTTTTCCAGAAGCTCGTGCTCCATCACATGGTTCCCCTTCCTCAGTGTAACAGGACACATGTACTATTTTGGCTCTCCCCCCCCCCCCCCCCCACAACAACACCAGAAGGTTGAAATGTCTGTGAATCTTGTCCTCGCCCTCTGGTTTCCCAACATGTACTAGGTAGTGATGTTCATCAGCATATCCAACAACTTTATAACTCAATTCAATTCCTCATTGATGAAGAGGAGAAAATCAAATCCCGTGTATAATAGCTAGAATATGAGAGTGAAGAATTATGTTGCCAAATTGCTCATCTCCAAGCTTAGCAGATCAAAATTGTTATCTTGCATAAATCCTATACTTGCCAGGTATTTCTATTTCAGACTCTGATTTTTTTGACTGTTTAAGAATTAAATAATTTCAGAAATATTTCATAATGAATAAGAAATGGGTTCAATTCAAGGATGAAGAAGTTATAGGGCATCCAAGAAGTAAATAAATGTTCAACATGAAATATACAATATAATTAGAGAAATGGCTCCATAACATAAAGCAAGAAAAGATATATGAGCCTTTTTGGGAGAAGCATAATGAAGCTTTTTAGATTTGGGGTAAAGATGGTGATTAATGGATTCCATGAAAAAAAAACCAAAAAATGTTGGTATCTGAGATATACTTAAAGATCCTTTGATTGTAGGTAGACATGCAAGGTCTTAAAGACGAAGCCATGAAATTCCTCATTAGTCACTTTTATAATGTTTCTCTATGGATGGAAAATCCATTTCCAATTTTTGCAGTTGGGTGAGCGCCTAGAGCTAGGTTACACATTTTAGTAAAGCGAGGGTGCATTCTGGTGAAAAAAGGATGCTCGATCAAAGGATTGTTAAGGTGCTTACAAATATCCCAATCGAGCATTTAAACAAACCCACGATTTAGCCATTTTCTAACACGTGTTAGAGGCTTGATCAAGCTATATGGTTTGATTAAGCACTTTGGCTCAATCCAACAATATTTTTTATTAAAAAACCCAGTTCTGACCTGTGCAAGACACTTTTCTCATACCACGAGAAAAAAGGATTTTGACAGAAGATTTCTAAGATCAACTGAGATGGAAGAACTCAATCTAGATGCCCATGAACCCCACCAATGACCCAAAGACTGAAGCTAAAGTAGGTTTCCTATATTTTTTGTCTCTTTATTTAATATTTTTGCAACATAAAATAAATTAATTTGAAAAAAAAAACTACCATACAAAAACTACAAAAAAAGCAGAAAAAACCACCATGAAAACAACAAAAACCACCAAAAAAAACCTTGAAAACCACAAAAAACCTAGAAACCGTCAAGAAAACTCTTGAATAACAAAAAAAACCTAGAAACCACCAAGAAAACAATTGTATATGTTATTTTCAATGGTATCATGCTTATTATAAATATTTATATGGTAATGTTGACGGGAAAAAATGTCCAGCCAACAGTAAGGGATCTCCACGGTAGAAAGTCTCAATTAGACTCTAAACCGTCTGTCATAGGGATCTCATCCAGGGTGCGAGTCTGGCTACTTCTAAATATTCCTTCTCTCGGACACAAACGAGCCTTGCAGACCTATGAATACACAATTATTCGAACAATACAAGACAAATGGTTGATGAGTCTCAATGAACATAAAACACTATAAATAGCGAAGCGAGTTAAAACATGGAACCAAAGGAAATGCTGTTAGCAGCACATCATTAGGGTCATGCTTGTAAAATCTATTCAAACCACAAAAGAAATAGTTCTTTATGGTCAAAACACCCTTCAATTCCTTTAGCATTTAGAAAGATAAGATAATGTTAATAACAAAGTTGCTAACATCTCTCAATTAAATAATCCCATACCATTAATACATTAAGTGAGCTAAAACGTATAAATGATATAAGAAGAAAACCCAGATTAGTTAATTATAAAAGATATAAGATACATGAGACAATAATATTCATAATGTTAATACACAAGTCCTCATTAGGTCCAATAGTGGAATCAAAACATTTGTTTGTATTCATTCTCAGAAATATGCATTCAATGCTATATAATTCTCTTTGCTCCTTTGGAGTCCCAAAAAAGATCCATTTACAATTCCTTGGAGGGAGTATTTATAGAAAAAATTGACCCTTAGGCATCCCTGACTTTTCACATTCCCAGCTGTTGACATGCTCTACGACCTGAGAGACATTTCAGACTGCGATCTAGCTCCTGATGCGACCTGCAACCCCATACCTATTGTGACCTGTGACTTCCTGCCTATTGTGACCTGCGACTTGTGCCTTTTCCTTGGTTAAGGAAGCAACTGTATGATTGTAAGGTCTGGTACGTCTACTTGTTGCTGACATTTGAGATAATTTTTCCATGCTTGATAATATGCAGCAACTGGAGTTACCTGGGCAGTATCTTCTTTCAGTCTATGGAAACACTCAAAAGCATCAGGGATCAAGGTACACCATTTCACCATGATTTGATTGGATAGTGAAGCCAACTTAGTGTAGATTCAGACTGGAGTGACGATGAATTGAATGATATTTTCCTATGAGGCCAGAAGATCCTGAGAGGCAAGTCCTTATTTCATAGGTTGTAGGAATGTTTGAATGTCCTGAGCAACCTATTCCCTCGTTTTCTCAGTGTCCAATGTATCCAGAGAAGGAATGTGGTGAATTTTGGCCATTGAATCAATTCCACTAATTAGATGTTCATATGTAGACATTAATTTCTCTAGATCTTTGACCAGCTTATCTTTGTACTGTATCTTCATTCAAATCTGAACCTTGTCATTGTGGGTGTAGACCCAGTACTTCCTAGGTAGAGTGTCAGGAGCCTGCGAGTATATGCTTGACCATTCTAGCATATTATCCAAAGTAGTGGAGGCCTCCTTTAGCTATGCATTCCTCCTTTTGGTTTCCGCTTGTGCTTTCAGCAATGGATCAACTGTCTATTTTATCGTGAAAATCTCTTCATAAACTTGTTTCATGGTGGCTTCCAAAGTGCCTAACTCCCTTTGAATGGTGAGTGGCAATTCATTGGATTGGACGATTATGAAATGCAGCCTCTGAATTTCTTCCTCCAAACCTCACTTATCATGTTCTTCCTGAGCTGCTTTATACTCATAAATTTGTAGCTTGTTTTGTAAATAGAGAATCTCTCTACTCATCCTGCTAGCGTTTTATTCTGTGGCTTCTGCAAAGGCGGTACCAGCTGATGCAATCATAATTGGATTGGTCCTGGTATCCAAGAATATGTCCTTTTCCATTGTGGCTGCAAGACGTGTGGCATGGTTCCGTGCTCAACATATTCTCTTCTCTTGTGCATGAACTGGTCATTGGTTAGCCTTGTCTGATCCAAGACTTCAACTTCCTGTTCTTCAGAGGTGCCAAGTTTTGAGAGAGTAAAGTGCACAATCATCATAGGGGTTATCTGAGGCACCTCGATGTGTGGAAACTCTGTCTGTTTCCTATTTCTGGAGGAGGTGTCTTGCTACCCTCTGCTTCCTTGGAAGAATCTTCCCGCGATTTCTGCATTTCTTCCTCCTTCCTCTTTTCCTCAGCTTCTACTTTATCTTGTTCTTCTTTCAATTAGTGCTCAACCTCTGCCTTGTCTTGCTCTTCCTTTAGCTTGCACTCAGCCTCTACCTTGTCTTTCTCTTCCTTTAGCTTGCGCTCAACCTCTTTTCGCTCTTCCTCTTCTTTCCTCTTCTGTTGCTCTTCCTCCTTTTTCCTGCGGGCTTATTCTGCCTGCTTCTTCTTCTGCTCTTCCCTTAGTTGTTTCCTTCACTTATCCCCCTCCTTCTGTTGTGCTAGGGCATCTTGGGTTATTTTGAGTTCCTCTTTCTTTTCCTTCTGCTCAGATTCTTGTTGTGCCTTAGCCTCTTTGTCTCTTCGTTCTTGTTGCTATTTAGAGAGACTACTGCCCTTATCAGTAGTTGGTTTCTTAGCTTTGGAAGATGAGGCTCCTCCTAGCGTGTTGATTCTTTCCTCTGCGGTTTGATCATCTTGTTCCCCTTGATCAGTTGATTCTTCTGGCACAGCCTCCCTGTCCTTATTGTACCAGTTCTTGATTTGGTCTTCAATGGGGAATTCTGTGTGCTGGCAACTCCATTTGAATTTCGCCCATTTGCAATGCGTGGGGATGACCCTTTCAGAATCATATGTCCGGTATGATATGGGTGGCAAATGAAAAACCCTGTTTTTCTCAGCCTCTACATATACTTCTCTGAAATTTCTAACCGTGCAGACACCAATTGTAAGTGGGAGAGTTGGCCATGGTTTTTCTTGCCCTTGGTGAGAACCTTGGAAAAACTGCTCATCATCTGGTAGCACACTTCTTGCAAGAGAAATTTATCAGTGATGAACTGAGGTAGCAGGTGGGGCACCTTCTATGACCCAAAGATCTTGATGAAAGTACTATCTGTAACAAGAAACCAGTTGGCCACTTAGGTTATTGTCTCCATGGCTAGCCTGGACATGCACGTTGCATCCTTGCAAAATATATTTAATCTATATATTTTTTGTACTTGGAGGCCTAGAACACCTATAACTCCTTATGGATTGGTCTGTCACACTCAACATCCTAGTTGTGCACCCATCCTTCAAAATGACACCTTGCGCATACTGCGTCCAAAAGGTAAGAAGCCATATAAAACTCAGATGTGCATCCTTCCTTTGGTGCTTGTGCCGCATCTATGGTTGACTTGAGGGCTGGTATTATCAAGTTGGCCCAGTTGAAATGGGTACCATATGTAGTGACGGCGTACATGAGGGGGATCCAAGCACCATTGAACATAGTGGCATCTCGTCGGCCGTACATCCTGCACAACATAGTTGCCACTAGCTTGTACACTTTCCTTAGACCCTCTATCTTATATTCCTGACCTTTCTTAAACCTAAAATTTTGGGGGTCCTCCCACTACCCCTTCAAAGTTTCTGCTATGGGTACTGCATCAGTGGCTGCTCGGTCAGTGTTGAAAGTCTTTTCGCGGGTGGGGAGTGCATAGTATACTTCTGAATATTTCCCCCTTAGGTTAGCGAATGTTTTCTTGGAGTCGACCTTTTGGAGGATCCATTCAAAAATCTTTACACATGGAAATATAGGTGGATGGGTGCCTGCGTAGTGGAATTTAGACCTTTTGACCTGGAAATACACCTGCCAATATGAAATATCTTCTAGGAACTCAGGATTTGTGAACTCCTGATATACCTGGTACTAACTCATCTGATCTCATTTTCCAAGCACACAGGTGGTGTCTCGATAGATGGGGGACGGGGAAGGGGGCATGCCTTCTTCTTAGATTTCCACTTCTAGGCTCTTGTTTCTCTTTCGCACTACTAGGGGCCCCATGTCAATAGAGGCCGACGAGATGGACACACACTCGAGCTTGGCTTCGATGTTCCTTGGCATATTCATGAAATAGTCCCACGATAAGACAAATGTCATAATTATAAATGTTTAGGTTGTTGCTACCTTTGCTAACTATTATCCAAGGAAATGGATAGAACTACGACTTGGAAACCTTGCGACCAGGTCGTTGTGTCACTAGGTCGCGTCGATGCGAATTTTCAAGGAACTGTGACTACGCGAATTGGTGACCTGCGACTAGGTCGTTGGGTCACTAGGTCGCATTAGTGTGAACTCTCAAAGAAATGCGACTTGGTCACTTGACGACTTGAGACTAGGTCGCAAGGTGGCTAAGTTACTAGGTCACCAGATGCACTGATGTTAGGTGGTGAGCGACTTAGCGACTTCGCGACTCAGCGACCAGGTCGCGGGGTCATGGGGTCACCTAGTTGCAAAGTCATGGAGTCATACTAGGGTCTTCTTATGTGTTATGTGGCGATTAAGGCCCGCGGGGGGGAGGGGGGGAAGGTGAAATAACGTACATATAAATCATAAAGAACACATCTGGGCCTTGAGGCTTTCCCTAGGTGATTTTGGAAAGGTGTTTAAGACATATATTAGAGAAGGATGGCTTCAGAGAAAAAGAAAAAGGTTTATGTCATGAGGGAGAAAGGTAGATCTTGCACAGGGCTGTCAGGGAGCTTGAACGAGGCCAAGGCAGGGATAAATAGGCTAGGGGCAAGGGTAGGATTGGAAAAAAATTATCAAAAAGGAAAAAACAGGAGGATTAGGCAACTTACTCGGGGAAAATGTGCTCCAGTTGGCTTGTGAGAGGCGTTACTTGCTCTGTCGCACAGGTCAAATGTGACCTACATGACCCTTTTATTTATAAAGGGGTTGTTAGTGTCAGTTTAGTCATACTGCCATCAGTGATCAAAATTGCTCTTTTGCATTTGCATATTAGGAGTCCCATACCAATAAATTTCACCATTTCGCTAGGTCATGGATCCATTGATGGTAGTGCTTTTTTTTTATCAATTTCCCTCATGTGAAACTTACTGATTCTCCTCTCTATGGTCTTTAGTCATGATTCACTTTCATTCACAAAATCATATTAGCTGGTCATAGGATGGGTTTCATTAGGTTCTAGGATCTCACCATGGTCAAATTAATAAGTCAAGTGTCAATAAATATCAGCAAGGTCATGAGGAAGTAAATAAACTCAAAGTCACAGCACCTGGAAAGATCAAAGAAATGTTTTATTCAGTTTGATGTAATTTTCACCTCAAAACCATGTTTTGAGGTGAAAACATGATACTCTACCTTTATTATCATTTATTATATAATTTTATGTCAGCATATGTAATAAGTCACAATTCAGAAGCTGCTATCTCCGCAAAGTCATCACCCTACCTTCCAGAGAAGTTTTCCACAGCATTTTCAGCATCAAATCATGTTCCAAGTAGATTCAATAGAAAGAGCCCGGAAAGAGCTTTCCAACGGTATATTACACTCTCAAAACTAACTTTTGGATTGAAATTTATGCCTAAGAGAACTAAGGTCCCCTATACCCTAAACCAAACCCCTTTCCCACCTTTCCCTAAACTTTATTCTAATAAAGTTTATTATTTTCTCTTATAAAACCCCTTTTTCCCCATCCGATCACATAATCGCATTGCAAAATTCTTATATAAATCCGATGTGATTTAAACATAACCACTTCCCCTCATGCCCTTGAAGCTTTATTATAAATTTAAAGTTTCATATAATAAATCCCCTCCCGTCGCAATCGAAATAATCAAACCACTTCCCCTCCATTACTCCTAAAATTTATAATAAAGTTTATATATATAAATACCCGCCGCTCCAAACCCTTCCCTTCCCGATCGCATCGCAACATTTAAACGGTGCACCCCGATTGGCCCATGGTAAAAACTTCGATGCGATTGTATTAAGTCCCCTCCAATTTTCCCTCCCCGATTGACATCCTCTGATTACACTCCCGCTGTCGATTTGCTCATCAGATCTGATGACCCATACTTCATCAGCATTTTTGATTGACTCCTCCCGATTGCGAACTCTCAATTACCCGTTCGCCATCGATCTGCTCATTCGATCGAACGGCCCATAGTCAATCGCACCATTGCAATCGGTGAAATCCCTTTGCGCCATATATTTTGTATCCGCTCTCTCCCAATGCCAATTGACCTTCGGGCCCACGACATAAAACCTCCGCCCATTCATAATAAAGGGACCTCTCCCTTTGTTAAAATCAATTTTTTTTTTTAATTTTTTTTATAAAGGATTTTTCTCCCCTCATTGTTATTCACCATCACATCGGGAAAATCCTGTTGGGTAATACATTTGACCCCACTCCCCTCCTGATTCTGATTCTGATTATTACCCTAGTCCCACCTTAAAGGCCCTCCCCTCTTTCAATGTAAAAATATTTTCTCCCTTTGTAAAAAGCGAAAAACTGCTTCTTTTATTTTAAGAAAGATTTTCTCAGCTTTGACTTTTCCAATCGCATCGGAGCTTTTGTGTGGCGTGTTCCCAATGTATCCAACCCTCCGATCCCAATTGTGATAACACCATCGTAACATGCATTTTTCAAATGTTTTATTATATTATATCCCCTCTGCCCCATCGATTCCGATTCCGATTGCGATGCAGACCCCACCTCCTCTCCCTTCGCTCCTATTCACTCAAAATGAGTCTTTCCTTCACTAAAGGCATAATTTCATTTTATGTTGTTTCAAAGGCATTTTATTAAAAGTCAGTTTGCTTCAAGAGAGTAATAATAGAAAGAAACAGTCAGCTGGACGAGAGCTAATATGAGACAGAGATGTCTACAGTAGTAGAAAAAATAGGATCTGGTCTTCAAATTGCCTATTTTTCATTCAACAGCGTAACAGTGAATCTGCCAAAGTGGTCAAACATATTGTTGTTTCTTATTTTTAGGGGCAGATTTTTGGTTTTCTTTTCCATATTCAGATTTCATTTTTTCAACTTTTAAAACAACTCCCTTTTTCTGTGGATCTATGTTCCCACATTTTAGTCTATTTAATGTAATTGTAAATCATTTGTAAAGCATTCTGTAACTCAGAAAGTAGGGGAATAGTGTGGAAAATCAAGGAGAATGCTCTGCGCTCCATTGTAACAGTTTTGGACAGGGAATTAACAAAGAGATGCAGCTCTGATTTGTGGGATCCACGTGGTATGAAATTTAGCACTTTTTCTCTCCTTTGTGTTCATATGTAAATTGTTAGGTGTACCATCCATTCATAAACATCTCTGTTTGAATGCTTTCAAGATAGATAGGTAGAATCCATTATTAATTCTCTACCTTGGGAAATCATTCAATACTCTATGTTTTCTTCTCTTTGAAAAGGATCCGTCTCCTATGCCCTTTTCAGCTCCTCACTAGTCTCACCATTCCATCATTATTTAAAATTAATTGCTAAAATTTCCTGCCTACCTTGCCCCATAGAATACCATGTGTCCCTGATTTAATTCCCAGATTCAAACTTTCCCATCTGTCCCACATGTCCCTTAAAAACTCATTCATTTAATTAAAACTTTTTCCCCATTATTATACCTAGCCTAATATTCAGTCCATTATTGTACTTTGTTGAATATCCTTCTACGGAGAGAGCCCTCTCCTGAACTTGTAGGGCTAGCTACAAGGCTAAGCGTGGTTTAGATATTACCCTGATTTCCCTTTTTCAGCCTGAGGTCCAGATCGAGAGCTAACAGGGGTCGCACATGTGGTCAATTAATGAGGGTCACAAGGTCACAAATTAAAGCTAGTTGAGGGTTGTGCACCCTCGTGACCTTGTGACCTCGCAACCTAGGAGTTGCAAGGTCGCACGGTCACATAGTTGCAATTCATAGATTTTAGATCAATATGCGACCTTACGACCTAGCGACCTGGGGGTCACAAGGTCGCATGGTTCCAACTTTTGGGATTAAATGAGATTTGCGACTTTGCAACTAGCAGTTAAAAAACTATATCAGTATCAAACTCCATCTTTACTGAAAGATCACGGGTTCAAAAATTTTCAATGTGGAAAAATTTTGGAGGTTGTTGTAGCGGCTACAACAAATGGCGATTCACTGGTAGGACCCAGGATCTCTGCCGGTGATTCATCTTGAGGGGGGCGGGGGGGTGGGGGAGCTGGGGCTTAGCAGTCTATTCCTTTCACCTCGTTGGTCCCACTACTTTCATCCTTGGACCTTACGTGTTTGCTTAACATCTTTGCATAGCTCAGGGTGCTAGTTCACCGTGATTTCATTTCTGGAGATCAGAAGGGAAGGGTTGGAGCAACTTAAAAGATTTCTGGGACTCGATATATTTGTTTGGTCCTTGTTGTGTTGCTCCGCTATCAACAAACCTAGTGGTCCTGACGGAGTCACTGCCTAGGAGTCACAGACGTTGCTCTGCTGCCAGCAAGCCTCGTCAGTACCCCAACGGAGTTGTCACATTGCCTCTCTGCGTAGGAAGCCTTTCTCAATCCTTTACCATTTATTTTATGTGCTAATGGCACTTATTTGAATGTGCTCAAGGCACTTATTTTTTACTGTGCTCAAGGAACTTATCTGAAGGTGGCAAGTATTTCCTGGCCGGATGAGGGATCCCGACTTATTTTTCTTGCAAGAGAGGTTTCTCTTGGTCTATAAAAGGACCTTTGAGTTTTTCCCCGATATCTGTTCGTCATCTGAGGTTTTCCCCATTCCCTTTCCGTATAGCGACCAACTTCACCGAAGCTTTTAGTTATACAACAGTCCCTTGAGCTAGCATACTAGGTGAGTTAACCATGCTTGGTTTCTGGGACTTGGTCATGTTTTCCCCACTGGGTCCCTATCAGAGGCCAGCTCGTGCCACTTTGCATTCCAAGGGCGATTCTTCACCAACAGAGATTTTGGTACAACATGCCAATTGAGGAACTATTCTGTACATCCTTCAATTTTATGTGCTAAAGGGAATGGATTTCTGAGATCTTGCTCGAAGCAAGAAATTTATTGAAAAACATAAAACAATGGAAAAAAAAGAAAAGAAAATAAAAACTATGGTACAGGGTATGGTGACGGCCCCTTGGGGTTGTCAGGTGAAGTAATGCTTAAGGTCGTGCACGTTTTTCAAGAGGACCTCAATCCTCCCTTTAAGGGTCTGTAGCTTGTAAGTGTGGGGGCCAACCTTTTCGTGGATTTAGAAGGGACCTGTCCATAGGGCTTGGAATTTGGAGTGTTTCCATTTCTCATCCTGAGGTTTGTCCCATTTGAGGACAAGGTCACCTACTTCAAAAACCTTGTTTCTGGTGGATTTCTTACCGAACCATCGTTTTATCCAACTCTGCTAGATGGCGAATTTTTCTCGGGCTTTTAGTCTTCCTCCAGTTTCAATAATGTGTCTATTCAGGCCTGTAAGGCAGGTTAAGGGGTCCCATGAGCTTCCTGTGATAATTGAAGGGCTGGGAGAGACAAGTTGGGAGGAAGTATTTCTTCTTTTCCGTACACAATGAAAAATGGGGAAGTGCGTAAGGATGGTTTGGGTGTGACTCGGTCAGCCCACAGGGCATTATGGAGTGTGTTATGCTAGTTTTGTTGTTGGGACAATGGAGTCTTTTTGATGATACAAATGATATTATTATTGGTTGAATCGGCTAACCCATTTCATTGGGGGTAATAGTTGGCAGAGTGTTTGAGCAATATACCATTGTCTAGAGAAAATTCATATAATTTGAACAATTAAAAATAAGTTGCGCTATCAAAAAGAAGGGAGGTTGGAATGCCCAACCTGGTCATGATGCGCTAAGTGATGAAAGTCATTACCTCTTGATAATTGATTTGATGCAATGGTATTTCTTCAACCCACCTTGTGAATTAGTCCGTAGCCGTGAGGATGTATCTATGTTGCTTCGAAGAGTGTGGAAAAATTTCCACGATCAATTTGAGTCCCCACTGTTGAAAAGGTTCTTCCACCACGACGGACTGCAATGGGGTGGATGGCTATGTTTCCCTGTTGGCGAATTTTTGACATTGGAGGCATTTTCGAACATAAGTGTGTGCATCTTTGAATAGAGTGGGCCAATAGAAACTAGCATGCATGATCTTGTGAGCGGTGGTGTCCCCTGCGTAGTGCCCACCGGCTGGACCATAATGAAGTTCTGTTAAGAATTTTTGGGCCTCATCATGTTCCAACCAGTGTAGTAGAACTCCGCTGTGGTGCTTGTGGAACAACTTACCCTGCACCAGCTGATAGGATGCAGCTTTCAGCCTTATTGCATGTTTCTGCTGGGCGGTTAAAGTGGGGTCCATGATACCGCGGATCAGATATCACTGAGGATCGACATACCATGAGGAGGTATTCTGCTGAGGTATATTATCAGTTTGATGCATGTCGATTTCATGGTCCCAACACTCCTCTTCACTGCCTCGCAGGTCTACAGCTTCCGTAGCCATCTGGCATAGCCCTTGGCCCTTGACAGTGTGTACTGGCTTGAATTCGAGGTCATACTCTTGAAGGCACATCATCCAGTTTCCTTGTCTCTCACCTAGCTCCTGCTGCACGAAAAGTGAGTGAACCGTTGGGTGAGGTACGAGCACTATGATGTGATTCTTCAAAATATATGGCCTGAAGTGTTTGACTACTTTGTACACTGCATAAGCCTGCTTATCAATCTCTGGATAATTCAGCGCAGGACCTTGCAAAATTGTGCTCATAAATGATATGGGCCACTCATCATTGTTGGCATCTTTCTGAGTGAGGACGGTTGCAAGAGATGAGTCTGAGGTGAAGGTGTACAAGATAAAGCCTTTGCTGAAATCCGCGATATGAAGAGCAGGTGCTTCTGCTGTGGCCCACTTGACGTTATTGAATGCTTCTTTCTTGGGAGGATTCTATTTGAAGCTTGCGTCCTTCTTGATCATACCTTGTAGAGGTTTGACTATTTGGGCGAAGTCTGATATAATTTTTCACACGAAATTGGTTTTCCTGAGGAAACAATGCATGGCCTTCTTGCCGCTCGGGGGAGGGATCTGGGCGATGAATTTTGCATGTTCTGGATCGAGTACTATATCGTCCCTAGTTATGATGTGTCCCTACAGATTTCCTTCAGAGACGGTGAAAACACTTTTCTTTGGATTGTGTGAGATCCTGTATTTTTGACACCTTTCAAAAATCTGCTTGAGGTGGTGTAAGTGGTCAAACCTACGCTTTGAAAATATGGTGATTTTGTCAAGGTATACTACCAGGATTTGTCCCATTAGGCCCTGAAAGGAGATTTCCATGGCTCTCTGGAAGATTTCCCCAGCATTGATCTTGCCAAAGGGAATGCGTTTGAATGCGAACGTCCCCCATTTAGTTTTGAATGTGGTTTTTATTTGGTCGGGTTCAGCCACTAGTACTTGGTTGTAACCTGAAAAACCATCTAATAACAAGAACATTTCTGACCCCGATACTACTTGAAGGATCTGCTCCATGGGGGGCACCGGGTAGTTGTCTTTGTCTAAAGCTCTATTCAAATTTCGGAAGTCCACTCATAGTTGAATTTTGCCAGATTTTTTATGCACCAGAACCAAATTTGACACTTAGGTTGAATGTCAAACTTTGAATATTGTACTTGTGTCCAATATTTTCTTCAGTTCCTTTTGGATCATTGGCTCCAAATTAGGGTGTACCTTTATCAACTTCTGCTGGAACGGTTTCACTCCTTCTTTCATGGGTATCACGTGCTGGATGATTCACGTTTCATAGGTTCGTAGCTCATCATATGCCCAGGAAAAAACATCTCAGTACTTCTGAAATAACTCAATGAAGGATTTCCTTTCCTGAGGGGTGAATTTAGTATCGAGGTTAACGAATTTAGGTTCCTTGTCCATCCCAAGGTTCAACTGTTGGTGCACCAAAGTGGAACTCTGCACCTTCGTGTTGGGAGGTCCATAAAAATGGTTCTATAAATCAAACAACTTTTCAAGTGACACGATCTCTTTGGGTATGAGATTTCCCTTATAATACTTTTGTTCCATTTGCAAGGCCTAATCATGATCCTCTTTTTCTATAATTGCGTCCTTGAACATGTCTATATTGAGCATGAATTCCAACACCTACTAATCATCATTAAAAACACATAGATTAGTGACGTTGTTTGGTACGGATGGATTGTAAAAAATTTCAATAGAAAATCCATCCCTTAGCGGGGAGAACCTAGCAGCAGCATTGGGAAGTGTATCAGCTATTGCATTGTGCATTCTAAGTATGGATTCAATACTGAAATCGTCAAAAGCAGAAATTAAACGCCATACCTCTTGCTGGTAACCTTTCAAATGTGGAGATAAGAAATGGATGGTGTTACATACCTGATGGGTGATAATCTCGGAGTCTCCAATTACCTTTAAACAACTAACTTTGAGATCTATGGCTTTCTTGAGCTTGAGAATTAATGCTTCATACTCGGCTATATTATTTTTTCACTGGAACTCCAGCCGACAGGAGATTAGAAACTTGTTCTTCCGAGGGTATAACAAAATACAGCCCGCGTCGGCCCCATCATGGGCTTTGGAACCATCGTAGTACAAGATCTAAATCTCATATTCTGATTTCGCAAGGCTATCCGAGCACATAGGAGACGTACTCGGGGCAGCGACTTCTAGTAGTTCTGTCATTAAGGCAGAGTGGTTGTCAGTGATGAACAAAAGTTCTAACTAGACATCTTGGGTAACTGGAGATTCGCGGGTTTGGTAGCACCCAAAAATGGATTCTAAGAAACACATATCGAGCTCTTCTTGTGCGAAACTAACTGGTTCATTAGTTGCGTCCATGTCGGTCACCATGTGTTTCATGTAAGGTTCGCTTTCGACCCAGATTTGATTTTTCCTACCCTTGTATGGGAGCCACAGATGGGACCAATCAGTGGCAAAGTATCCTTGTAGCTTGCTGGACCAATCTTGACTCAAGGGAAGACCATAAGCTTTGGGGATGTCCACGATCACTGTGTCTATGCACTGATGCACCCTAGAATCAAAGGATTAGTGGATGATGACGTTATTAGACTCACCCACAATAGGAACCTGGGATCTATCAAGCTGAATGATCTTGGCATCAGTTTTCTCGGGCCGGATGTTTAACTTCTTTCATATAGACAAGGGCATAACATTTGTGGATGCACCATAATTGACGAGGCAGTTATGGACATTGAAGTTGAAGATATCAAAAGATAAGGGGGTGTGGATCTTCTGGAGTTTTCATTAACGACATTCACGATAGACTGGGGACTTGCAACTGCTTGGGTAGACATGGTACTCACGTGTTTGGATGTTGGTGGGTTGGCAAACGCTTTGAGAACAAGATCTCGTTGATTAGCAATGCGAGCGAGTTGGTAAAGAGAAATGTTGGCCCGTGTTTTCTTCATATCTTTGATAATGTTATACTCAGAATCTGGGTGTGAGATAGGTTCAATGAAGGCCTTCAAAGAACCTGATGATGATCTAGCCTTTCAGTTTACTTGGGCAATGGTGAGGATAGATTTTTTGGGAGTTGTGGTTTGGTTCACTTTGTTTGGTGGCAAAATTTTCCTTAAGAAATCTTTTCTCTTTTCCTCGAAGGATTTCTCTGTGACCGATACTTTTCTCCTTACACTATAATTTCGAGGGGGTTTGGATTGAGGGTCATCATCCAAGTTTATTTCAGTTGTGGAAGAGGGGCTTTCCCTGCGGACTACCTCGAAGGTGAGGATAGTGGATCCCATATCCGCATCTGGGGGAGAGGTTTCCTCATCATCTGAAATAGCCTCCTCTTATAAATCCCCCATGACCTGGTTTTCTAAGAGTTGATTTACTATGGTGGTCATGTTGTTGATCCACTAGGGACAAGTCTTCTCTGAGTAGGAGGTTTGATGGAAGAAGCATAAATTATATTTGTCAATTTCTTCCACATTGAGGTCAGCATTTGGGTTTGATAGAGGTCGGCTGATAGTGGGATTATTCTTCCTAAATAAGGGTTTCTGCATTTTGGTACTTGATATGGAGTCATTCTTTTTTCTCTTGAGATCAGAGACTTCGTTTGTTAACAGCTTGAGAGACTTTGTGATACTTTCGAAATTGAAGGGGTCTTTGTCTTTGTCTCTGGGCTTATGAGTTGAGGATTGGGTTCTTTTCATCACTGGCTTTGAGTCATCTCGGTCATCATGATCAATGGCTCCTACGGACATCATGTCCTTTTCGACAATAAGGGCGATGGTGTAATTTGCTGCTAGGGTAGCTCTGGCTTCGTGTTTTACAAACACGAAAATATCTCGAGGGAGAGCCCTTGTGTAGTAATAAATAGTGATGCAATCATATAAGGGCATGTTTGGAGGGAATTTGTTCAATATAGTAGCGAAGCATTGATTAGTCTTTTACCTTCTCCTTCTTATGGCATTTCAAAGTACTAAGCTCTGTAAGCAACATGGAAGGAGTCTTGTCTTTCGAAATTTTTTGGAGGAAGGTACGGAAAAATTTCTCCCAAGAAGAAATGAAAGAAAGAGGGAGGGAACAGTACCATGTAGTAGCCTTATTTTCTAAGGTATGAGGAAAGAGTTGACTTTCTACATCATCAGACTAGACTCTCATCATTTGCAAGGCCAAGTAGAAGTTGCTTATGTGATCTTTGGCTAGCGTACCCTTCTCGGGGTCAAAATTAGGGAGGTGCTTCTCAGGGTGTCAGGGCATGTCATGGAGGGGACCATGGAGGTCTAGGGGAGATTGTGCCATCCAAGCCAGTGGCTGCACAGGCCTAGCCTGCAAGTGGCGCAGTATTTAGATATGTCTTGTTTCACTCTCGGAATCAGTCCCCATGCCAGACCCAGAGGCTTCTCCCTCATGGTGAGAGTGCATTTCTTGATTTCTCCCGATGTTTCCCACATTCCTAATATTTTTCTAGTTATAAAGGAAGGGAAATATGTTTTGGTTCCGGTTTTGGTGGGGGTGGCCTCGATTTTGACTTTGTCCATGACCTCTGTCTCCTCGGCCCTTGTTTCCCTGGCCCCTCCGGGTTTCTCCTACATGCTGGTTATTTGGTTGAGTGTCATCATTCAAAGGTTGGTCGGGTTGTGGGCTGGTGTCAGGTTGGGTTTTAGTAATTTTGGGTCGCCTCCTTTAATCCCTCGAGGACTATCGGGGGGCTTTGCTAAATTATGCTCAACCGCATATGCATAATCTTTGATCATAAGACCTATCAGCTGAGGTATGGAATTGACCAGAACTCCCTGGTGAGTTCAATTAGTTGCGGGAGTCCGACGTTTGGCGAGGGAACCAGTGGCTAGGACGTTTTGCAAGTCTTTGATGAGATCACGGGCGATCGGGCATAGGGCCCTCAGCTGGTCTGAGGTGATCTCATAATAAGGGTGTTCATCCTCCAGGGAATTCTCAAGGGGTGGAGGAATGGTATTTTCATACATGATCTCCCCTTGTGGGGTTTGCAACAGGATGTTACTTGTGTGCTGGGAGCTTTCCATCAGGCCCTCCTTCTAGCACCAAATCTATTGACGGGAAAAAATTTCCAGCCAACGGTAAGGGATATCCCCTGTAGAAAGTCCTAATTAGACTCTAAAGCATTTGTGATAGGGATCCCGTTCGGGGTGTGGGTCCCACTACTGCTGAATATTCCTTCTCTCGGACATAAACGAGCCTTGCAGACCTATGAATACAAAAGTATTCGAACAATACAAGAGAAATGGTTGATAAGTCTCAATGAACATAAAAAACTATAAATAGCAAATCGAGTTAAAGCATGGAACCAAAGGAAATGCTGTTAGCAGCACATCATTAGGGTCATGCTTGTAAAATTTACTCAAACCACAAAAGAAATAGTTTTTTATGGTCAAAACACCCTTCAATTCCTTCAATGTTTACAAAGATAAGATAATGTTAATAACGAAGTTGCTAACATCTCTCAATTAAATAACCCCATACCATTAACACATTAAGTGAGCTGAAATGTATAAATGATATAAGCAGAAAACACAGATTAGTTAATTATAAAAGATATCAGATACATGAGACAAAAATATTCATAATGTTAACACACGAGTCCTCATCAGATCCAATAGTGGAATCAAAACATTTTTTTTGTATTCATTCTCAGAAATATGCATTCAATGCTATATAATTCTCTTTGTTCCTTTGGAGTCCCAAAAAAATATCCATTTACAATTCCTTGGAGGGAGTATTTATAGAGCAAAATTGACCCTTGGGCATCCCTGACTTTTCACATTCCCAATTGTTGACATGCTCTGTGACCTGAGAGATATTTGTGACTACGACCCAGCTCCTGATGCGACCCGTGACCCCATGCCTGTTGCGACCTGCAACTTGCTGCCCGTTGCTACCTGCAACTTGTGCCTTTTCCTTGGTCAAGGAAGAAACGATGTGATTGCAAGGTCTGGTACATCTACTTGTTGTTGATCTTTGAGATACTCTTACCATGCTTGATAATCTGCAATAATTGGAGTTACATGGGGGTTATCTTCTTTCAGTCTATGGAAACACTCAAGAGAATCTGGGATCAAGGTGCACCTTTTCACCACGATTTTATTGGATAGCAAATCCAGCTTAGTGTATATTCGGACCGGATTGACGATGAACTGAATGAGATTTTCCTGTGAGGCCAGAAGATCCTCAGAGGCAGCTTCTTGTTTCATAGGTTACAGGAATGTTAGAATGTCCTGAGCAAACTCTTCCCTTTTTTTCTTAGTGTCCAATGTACCCAGAGAAGGAATGTGGTGAATTTTTGCCATTGAATCGATTCCACTGATTAAATGTTCATATGCATACATTAATTTCTCTAGATATTTGACAAGCTTATCTTTGGATTGTATCTTCATTCGAATATGAACCTTGTCATTCTGCATGGATACCCAGTCCTTCTTAGGCAGAGTGTCAGGAGCCTGCGGGTATATGATTGACCATTCTAGCATATTATCAAAAGCAATGGAGGCCTCCTTTAGCTATGAATTCCTCCTTTTGGTTTCCACTTGTGCTTCGAGAAATGGAGTGACTGTCTATTTTATCGTGAACATCTCTTCGTATACTTGTTTCGTGGTGGCTTCTAGAGTGCCTAACTCCCTTTGAATGGTGAGTGGAAATTCTTTGGCTTGGGTAGTTGTGAAATTTAGCCTCTGAATTTCTTCCTCCAGCCCTCTCTTATCCTGTTCCACCTGAGCTGCTTTCTACTCAGAAATTTGTAGCTTGTTCTGTAAAGAGAGAATCTCTTTACTCATCCTGCTAACATTTCCTTTTGTGGCCGGTGCAAAGGTGGTACCAGCTGATGCAATCATAATTGGATTGGTCTTGGTATCCAAGACTATGTCCTTTTCCTTTGTGGCTGCAAGAGGTGCAGCAGGGTTCCGTGCTAGAAATATTCTCTTCTCTTGTTCGTGAAATGGTCATAGGTTAGCCTTCTCAGATCCAAGACTTCATCTTCCTGTTCCTCGGAGGTGCCAATTTCCAAGAGAGTAAAGCAAACACTCGTCTTAGGGGTTGTCTGAGGCACCTCGATGTGTGGCAACTCTGTCTGTTTCCCTGTTTCTAGAGGAGGTTTCTTGCTACCTCTGTTTCCTTGGAAGAATATTCCTGTGATTTCTGGCTTTCTTCCTCCTTCCTCTTTTCCTTAGCTTATGCTTTATCCTGTTCTTATTTTAATTGGCGCTCAACCTTTACCTTTTCCTACTCTTCCTTTAGCTTGTGCTCAGCCTCTACCTTGTCCTGCTCTTCCTTTAGCTTGCGCTCAACCTTTTTCCGCTCTTCCTCTTCTATTCCTCTTCCTCATTATTCCTGTGGGCTTCTTCTGCTTGCTTCTTCTTCTGCTCTTCCCTTAGTTGTTTCTTTTGCTTATTGACCTCCTTCTATTATGCTAGGGCATCTTGGGTCCTTTTGAGTTCCTCTTCTTTTTCCTTCTTCTCGGCTTATTGTTGTACCTTAGCCTCTTTGTCTCTTCATTCTTGTTGTTGTTTAGAGAGATTACTGCCCATATCAGTTGTTGATTTCTTGGCTCTGGAAGATCAGGCTCCTCCTAGCGTGTTGATTCTTTCCTTTGCGGTTCAATCATCTTGTTCCCCTTGATCAGTTGATTCTTTTGGCATAGCCTCCCTTTCCTTATTGTACCAGTTCTTGATTTGGTCTTTGGCAGGGCATTCCATATGCTAGCAACTCCATTTGAATTTGGGCCATATGCAATGCATGGGGATGACTCTTTTAGGATCATATGTCAGGTGTGATACGGGTGGCAAATGAAAACCCCTGGTTTCCTCAGCCTCTGCTTCTACTTCTCTGAAAATTTTGAATGTGTAGGCGCCGATAGAAAGTGGGAGAGTCAGCCATGGTTTTTTCTTGACCTTGGAGAGAACCTTGGAAAACCCGCTCGTCATCTGGTAGCAAACTTCTTGCAAGAGGAATTTATCAGTGATGAATTGAGGTAGCGTGTGGGGCACCTTGTACGACCCGAAGACCTGAATGAAAGTACTATCTATAACAGGAGACCAATTTCCACTTGGGTTATTGTCTCCATGGCTCGCCTAGACATGCACGGGGCATCCTTGCCAAACAACTTTCCGTAGAGCGTGGGGTTGAAGTTGTGTGAGATTGACTCTATATTTTGTTTGTATTTGGAGGCCTAGAACACCTATAAATCCTTATGGATTGGTCTGCCACGCTCCACATCCCAGTTATGCGCCTATCCTTCAAAATGACACCTTACGCATACTGTGTCCAAAAAGTAAGAAGCCATATAAAACTCAGATGTGCATCCTTCATCTGGTGCTTGTGTTGCATCTATGTTTGACCTGAGGGCTACTATTATCAGGTTGGCCCAGCTGAAACGGGTACCATATGTAGTGACGACGTACATGAGGGGGATCCAAGCACCATTGAACATAGTGGTATCTGGTTGGTTGTACATCCTGCACAACATAGATACCACTAGCTTGTAATATTTCCTTGGACCCTCTATCTTATATTCCTGATATTCCTTAAACCTGAACTTTTCGGGGTCCTCCCACCACCCGTTCAAAGTTTCTTCTATGGGTACTTCATGAATGACTACCCAATCAGTGTTGAAAATTTGTTCTTGGGTGGGGAGTGCATAGTATACTTCCGCCTCTTTCCCCCTTATGTTAGCGAATATTTTCCCCGAGTGATCGCGAATAACCCACATTCTGGACTCGACCTTTTGGAGGATCCATTCAACAATATCTATACATGGAAGTATAGGTGGATGGGCGCCTGCGTAGTGGAGTTTGGACCTTTTGACCTAGACGTACACCTGCCGGTTTGAAAGATCTTCTCACAATTTAGACTTTGTGAACTTGTGATAAACCTGGTACTAACTCATCTTGTCTCCTTTTCCAAGCACACAGGCGGTGTCTCCATAGATGGGGGTGGGGGGCAGGGGGGTGGTGAAGTGGGTACGTGCTCTTCTGAGATTTCCACTTGAGGGCTCTTGTTTCTCTTTTGCACTTCTGGGGGCCCCATGTCGCTAGAGGCTGACGAGATAGACACACACTCGAGCTCGGCTTTGATGTTCCCTGGCATATTCATGAAACAATCCCACGAAAAGATGAATGTCATAATTATAAATATTTAGGTTGCTACTACCTTTGCTAAATATTATCCAAGAAAATGGATTGACTTGCGACTTGGCGACCTTGCGACCAGGTCGCAGCGTCGTTAGGTTGTGTCGATGCAAACTTTCAAGGAACTGCGACTACACGACTTGGCGACATGTGACTAGGTCGCTGGGTCGCTAGGTCACATTGGTGCTAACTCTCAAAGAAACGCGACTTGGCGACTTGCAACTAGGTTGCAAGGTCGCTAAGTCATTAGGTTGGGGGGTGTGCTAATGTTAGGTGGTAAGTGACTCCGCGACTCCGCGACTTAGTGACTAGGTTGTGGGGTCACCGATTCGCAAAGTCGCAGAGTCGTGCTAGGGCCTTATTATGTGTTACACGATGATTAAGGCCCGCAAGGGGGGGAGAAGGTGAAATAATGCACATATAAATCATAAAGAACACATCTGGGCCTTGAGGCTCTCCTTAGGTGAGTTTAGAAAGGTGTTTGAGACAAATATTGGAGAAGGATGGCTTCAGAGAAAAAGAAAAGGGTTTATGTCATGAGGGAGAAAGGTAGATCTTGCACAGGGCTGTCGAGGAGCTTGAATGAGGCTAAGGCAGGGATAAATAGGCCAGGGGTAGGGATAAGATTGGCAAAAATTGATCAAAAAGGAAAAAACAGGAGGATTAGGCAACTTACCCGGGAAATACGCGCTCTAGCTGGCTTGTCAGAGGCATTACTTTCTCCTTCGTGTACATCAAATACGACATACGCGACACTTTTATTTATAAATGGATCAGACATGCGGTCAATTAATGAGGGTCGCAAGGTTGCAAATTAAAGTTGTTTGAGGGTCGTGCGACCTCACGAACTGGGGGTCGCAAGGTCGCACGATCGCACAGTCGCAATTCTTAGATTTTAGATCAATATGAGACCTCGTGACCTAGCGACCTGGGGGTCGCAAGGTCGCACGGTTGCAAATTTTTGGATTAAATGAGATTTGCGACTCTACGATTGGCAGTTAAAAAAATAGATCCGGATCAAAATCCATATTTACCGAAAGATCAGGGGTTCAAAAATTTTAAATGGGGCAAAATTTTGGAGGTTTTTGTAGCGGCTACAATAGTAAGAACCTTATTTTTTAATTATTTTAGGTTTTCAAGTTTTTTTTTAGGAATTGAGTGAAATAAATTTTCAATTTTTTTTGATGTTTTGTTATTAAAAATGCATTTTAAAGTTCGAATAACTATTACCATAAATGTTCCCCCCAAAAATTTCCAAAACATAAAATAATTAAACTATAACCAATAAATAAATAATTTGGAAGCTTTAGATTGACATACTGAATATCAATGCCCATGATGAACCTATACTACCAATTGCACCGATAGGTGCAAAGGAATGCCAAAAATTCAAGAAACCAATAGCAAAAACATAAGGAAAAAAATTGAAGTGTCTACTGTATTGAATGCCATGAACAAAAACATGGGGAAAACAATTGAAGTGTCCACTGTGGTGAATTAATGTCGAGTATCGGACCCTAAAACGTGTCTTTGCAGTAACTCAATTGGTTAATCAAATATATGTGAAATTATTGATATTCAAAGACCCAATTTCAAATCCCCCTATACAATGATGCATTTTGAAGTTAGGGTCGATTTTATTAATAGGAATTCCTTCCACACCCTTCAATATTGTAATTTTTCTTTCTTTCTTTCAAAAAAAAAATCATTAAAATAAATATATTTCCTCTTTAGCATAAAGTTAATTTGTTCATTACCATACTATTTGATTTCATGTATGAGATTAATACTATATATTACTAGAAAACCTATGATCCCATTAAAGACAGCCTCAAGAACAATCTCAAAATATAGCTTTCTAGAAAATTTTATTAAGAATGAAATTTTATTTTGAAAATCTAAAATGATTTATATTTAATTGAAAACTCATCTTCTTCCAAAAATATAAAAATAAAATAATGATTCAAAATTCAAAAATATTTAACAAAAATAAAAGATTAGTTCTTTATAAATTATCCAACTCTGCTTTCCTTACATAATGATGATAAACAACATTATTAATATTTAATAACAAAATAGTTCACAGGGTCTTCGATAGATGGTGATCAAATGCTTTGTTAAGACACTCTTTGATGTGAAATCACCTATTCAATTCCCCACCCCATCGTGGTGATATATAGGACATGATGAAAATATAGTCATCCCAAACTTAAAAAAAAAAAAACAAAATAAAAAAATATTTAAAAAAAGAAGAAGCCAAAACTCAAATTATCCTTCAGTTAGCTATTTGAAGATTAACGGGCTCCGCAAAAATTATAATTGGCGGGGGATCATCATGTCTGGCTTAATATTTAATTAATAATGTAGATTATTACATCTTCAACTTAAAATATTCAGGGGACAAGAAACACCTCATTCTTACAGAAGATTGATATTCAATTAGGTGTTTGGGATATGCTATCTGCTGTTCATTCACCTTATTCTGACTTGACAGGACAGAATATTGATCTTTTCACTTATCTTCTATGTTCTCCAGAACATAAAATCCTATTTTGTTATGTAGATCTCTCTACATGTTATCTAAATCTTTTCTAATTTTGTCAAATTCCTCTTTACAGTGGTGTTAAAAACCTTGGCATGAATGAAACTTTATTGATTAAAACAATACAAAATAGGGTATTTGATTAAACAAATAGAGAAGGTTGAAGGGTTAAGGTTCTGTTGTTATGTTACTCTTATGTTGAAGTAAGAGTATGAAATATTGAAATGACAGATTTTGATTATAAAAAAGACGTTTGCAATATTGAAAATTCTTTCTTGTATTTAAATTATATCATTTATAATTATTTATATAAAATTTCAAATTTAATTTAATTTATTTTTTAAAATTATTTTTATTTAAATTAAAATAATAATTTTGAATTTTTATTTATTTATAATTATTTATATAGAATTTCAAATTTAATTTAATTTATTTTTTAATTATTTTTATTTAAATTAAAATAATTATTGCTGAATTTTTATTAATTAATTGGAAATATACATTTAGCTTTTTACAATTTTATTCTTCAAAAGTTTTAGGAAAAAATTATAATTATAATTTCATTTATATATATATATATATAAACCATTTCTAAAAAAAGCTTTGATTTTTTTTAATATCTAATTATTGATTTATTCCATAAAAAATGTATAATATGTTAGCGAAATTTGAAATATACATGGAAATTTCTGGAGAATAGATTTGTGGGCAACACATGAGAGAGTCTTCAAGTATCAATTACATGTTTAATTTCATCCTGCATTTTTCCTTCAAATGAGCAGGTTCTTTAATCTTTGACTACCTTGGCTAATTTAGTCATTTCTCTCAAAAGACTTAGGAATTACATTCTGTTGGTACAGACCTCTTCTATTCTCTCCAATATATTTGCCACTACCAGAAAACCTGCAACAATTATATTGTTTGGCGAACCCATACTATGCAAAAGAATCTTAACAGTGGTTTTTGCATTGGCACTGGATTTGGAACTGGTTGAACTAATATTATTCTGGATAAAATAAAGTAAAGAGAAATTTAGATCAAAGATTTCACATAAAGAACATGGCTATGCTGTTGGAATTTGAGTTTTTAATAAAAAATACTACTGTCTGCGAAATTCTGCGAAATTATGAAAGATGTTTAATGGGCACATCATAATTTGTTCCCTCATTAAGAAACTTCCTTTAAGTTGATGAACCTTTGTCAAGTAAGCCAATATTGTTGAGCTGCCTTTAGATTATAACATGATATTTTCCTTCCTCACAAAGAAGCAAGTAAAAAATAACTTTGTTAGCTTTCACCCTAAGAATATCGTAGTAGTTCTCATGTCTGCAAAGAAACTCATTCTATAGTAAGGTAAGATGTCTTTAATATCATATTATTGTTTAAGAAAAGAATTAAAAATACTTGGAACTGTAAATGTTTTTGCAAAATTTTACATTCAAATATTTCATTCTCAAAGTTTTACATTCAAAGATCTCATTCTCATCCTTTGGTAAAATTAAAGTGGTATTAAAAGTTTTAAATCTTCTAAGAAAAGAATTAAAAATATTTCAAATTGTAAATCTTTCTGCAATTTTTAAATGCAAAGATTTCATTCTCATCCTTTGATAAATCTGAAGAACTACCAAAATTTAGAATGGATTTATACTATATAATTCGAATGCAAGATAGATCTGAACAATACCGACCCCCTCTTACCCGGAACTCGAGAAGCTTAGATATGTGCGTGATGAGACCGTCCAAATCGAGACTCGCACTTTCTTGTGTCCCTGCCTTAATCTTATGGCTGCATGCCATTGGAACTCTGTACAAAGAGGGCGAAACACGTTGAAGTTGAGAAGAAGTGGTACCACATCTATCCGAGTTGGAAAAAAAGTGAAGAATTTTCAAATGGTGATTGAGAAAGGCCCTTCTTTATAGAGTGTGAGAAAAAATTGCCCAAGAAGATTTTTTTTCCTCTGCATTGTGAGAAGAAAATGATCCAGTGAGTATGGAATTAATTAACCAGAGCCCTCGTCAAGTGTTATGCTTATCAGATTTATATTCTTCTCCTCTTCATGGCGGTTGTGTTGGACATAATTACTCCAAACAACACAGCGGCACCGCCCCACTGCACACATCCTCCCCTAACAATATTCGAAGAGGTGCAACCGCTTTAACCTGTTCAACTTCAAAGGCCATCACTGCCTTAACCTCTTCCGCATAGAGGGAGTAATAACCGATTTAAATTTTTGTATAAATTTAAACGAGGCATAGAAGCAAGAAGCATAGTCCGGACTCACAGTCCTTAGTTGTAACGCAGCGGTAGTGTCTTTGCCATTTCATCTTTATGTAAACGAGTGAGACGTTATTTTGTTAGCCGCAGCTGCCAATTAGTTTTTTGTGTTTGAGTTGTGTATTATGTCCCAACCTACATTTTGTATGAGAGCATTGTACTCTATGTTTTTCATCTGGTATCAGAGCGTTGTGCTCCGTTATGTTGTTTTTCTGTCTTCCGTTGCTGTACTCTGTCCAATATTTCTTTTGGTATTAGATCCAATCAGGTGAAGTTGTTGTTTACTAGTATTGCTGTGTATAGCCACCACTATTTGGACGTGACCCAGAGGTTAAAAAAAATTAGTGGGGCACTATTGTGAGACCTGTGTGGCTAGACTTATCCATGTGAGGTCATTGAGAGGTTGGCTACTCGAATTCTAGAGACCCATAATTTGGGTGACGTGGCATGATTTGTCTCATTATTGTTGCCAAATCTCAATACAGACGTTGAGTTGTATTTGTATGTGTTCGAAGTGCAACAACTAATTACCAATAGGAGATTTTGAGTCCTTCAGTTCGATGATTTATTGATGCTGTAGCACACTGCATAACATAATATATTGAACAGTAGTATTATGTGGACGACAAAATTTCTGGCATTCTATATCTGAACTTTTGAGAGAACAATGCCCTAAAAAATACACAAGGGGTATGTTGACAAACTGAAGTTAAGTCAACACTGACTTTATTCTTGGATTGTCGGAGAAGCGAATCATGGAACTTCTGCAAGGAAAAGGCTTGCAAAATTGCGCAGAACGACCATAATATGACAGTTGGCCGTAGCAACATTTTTTTTTTTTGAGTTTTAGAGCGGTTTGAATCATTTTCACTCTTGGACTGGAAGTTGGTTATGAGGTTACTGTTGCAGTGCATCGCTTTTAGGAGTTCCAGTGAGGTTTGGCATTGAAGCTTCCAAGTGAGACGATGATTTGTTCTCTTAATCGTTGTTTTGCATATCATGGAGAAAGCTTTAAGTGAAGAGTCAAAGTTTTAAAAGGTGATAGTAAGTGTTTTTTTTTTAAAGTGAATGGACATAGTATGTTTTGAAATATTCTTGAAAGTGATTTATTTGTCAAAGTTAATATATGGTGAAGCTTCAATGTTATCGTACCACCCTAAGTTAAGTAAAGGATTTTATTAAAGTTTTAATTTTAAAAAAAAAAATTGGAGGGATTTTTCTTTTAAAGTGGAAATCTAGGGAGAATTTTAAAGTGACTTTTGGATTTTACTCACAAACAAGTCTAGGTTTTGCAAAGTGTGTTTGTATACAAAAATATTTTGGTGTTTTGTGAAGCATGAAAGTGTTTTGGAATTTTGTGCTTTAGGGAGGCACATATTGAAAATCATACTTTTTTTTCGGGAGCTATATGGAAGATATCCTCATGCAATTAGGAACTTCCAAGGAACCATGGAATATTTTGAAAGCAAAATCTGGTACAAGGTGGAGTAATCAAGTCGAGAATCGTAGTGGCGTAGTGTTTGAATATGAAAATCAATATGGATCTGTAGCAATGAATCTATAGAAAGATGAAGATTTTGGTGAATCTTATCACAATGTTGATGGTGTGTTATCAACAAGTGTTGATTTTGGCATAGATAATGTTGTTAAAAACTATTTTCGGTAAGATTCACATATTATCATGAATTGTCAACGTGTTTCGAACCAACTAGTGTGGTTAATATTAAGGACAAGATAAACCACATTGGTTGGTTTGAAACCTGTAGACAATTCATGATCATATGTGATTATTACCGAAAACAAATTTTTACAAATTATGGATCACAAAAGCCAAATTTCAAAAATAGATAACATTGCCAATAGAGAAACAACTCATTGATTGGATCTAACAATTTAAATTGTTGAAGTTAACTTTGATGACGAACAATTAACTAGTGATGAGTGGTTGCAGATGATGCAACATAAACATCTTATTGACAGGTTGTTATTTTGTGGAAAAAACCTACTTGTGTCTGGAAACCAAGTGAATGAAAATATATTTGCAGAAGTAGAGGTAGAGAATCAAGATTATGAGACATCGATAGAGTTAAAGAAGGAAGAAGAGAAGAAAGCTCTCATTCCAGAGCAGAATGAACATAACCAATATGGTTTTGAAGATGTTTTTTCATATAAAATTAACATTGATTTTGTGTGTACAGATATTAGAAGCAACCAAGAAGAAGCAACAAAATATGAAGAATAAATAAAGTTCCTTGAAGCATGGCTTGAAACATTATGTGTTGATTATGTCTGTATAGAAGTTGCAACAATGAATGTTGAAGACAATATGAACAATGTTGAAAATGAAAATGTCAATGAAATTTTTATGTATTGGAGTCCTAAAGAGATAAAATTATATTATAAACTTATGTTGCAACAAATTGAAAATCAGAATATTTATGATAAAAAACAAACTATAGAGGATGAGATGTGGGAGCAATCCACATACAAAGAAATTTTTGAAGGCGTAGAGGACATCCATGGACAACTTGAAATGATTTTCCATGTTTTTATGATAAACAAAGATCTAACAATGGATGAGATGTTAAAAAAAAAAAAAAAGTAAACTAAATTTTAGAACCTAAAACAAAAAGGAAAAGATGAGGCAATTCAAAGGATACAAAATTTGGAAGAAAAGGAAAAATAAATCTAGCTAAAGAGTTCATGTCAATTTTTTTTGAATCATTATAATCCTAGCTCAGACTTAGACTAGCAGGCATGTTTAAATAATGTTAAGTCATGTTTAAGTTGTTGGTCATAATTAAGGGGGAGTGCTGGAAATAATTACTCCAAACAACGCACCAACACCGCCTCACTGCACACCGCCTCATCGAACACCGCTTCACCTTGTTAATATTCGAAGGGGTGCAACCACCTTAACCTGTTCAACTTCAAAAGGCCATCACCACCTTAACCTGTTCAACATTGAAGGGGCAATATCTGACTTATATTTTTGTATAAATGTAGATGAGGCATAGAAGCAAGTATCATAGTCCGAATGCACAGCCATTGTTGTATGCAATTGTAGCTGCTTTGACATTCCAATGTTATATAGCTGCATGCTTAGATTTTTTTTTAGTTAAACAACAACAGTGGTGTTTTTCTTTGTGTATTTCCTTGTTTGTTCTACAAATTTCAGGCTGGCGGTGTTACATGAAGAAATGAGATTTTCACAATCAGCTATAGCTGCAACAAGCATGTCTTGGAAATGGGAAACACAATACTTACTACGTTTCCGATAACATCAACATATTCAAACTTGAACTCATCAACGCAAATATTCTTGTTTCTCATCCACACATTAAGCTCAAATTATTCTCCAAGTGATCCAAAATCATTTTGTTCGAAAAATACTCGCGGATAATTTATCTTCCACGGATGACTGTAACATACCCTTAGTAGACCGTAGTGTTCTTCAAGAACCTTCTAGCCCTGGTGCTCAATGGTGTCTGCTGGCAGCTAGGTAAATCATTTCATTCAGCTGATGGATGCCTTCATCGACTCTCAAGGGATGTTAGCATGCTGAGGAGGTCCCATGTCATTAGTCTTGGAAGTGTGTTAAAACATATTGTTTAGGTGAGGTGGACAGATGTTCATATTTTGTTAGTGATGACGAATCTGAACAATATCTTCACTAAGAATCTCATAATAGAAAAACGCCTTTGGCGTGATTAAATCAAATGAGAAATTTTATTTATTTTTTATTTTAAATTTAAATAAATCTATATTTTAAACATTTTTTTAATAATAAATATAACAAATTTTTTAACAATTAATTGTACTTAAATAAAATATTAACTAAATTAAAAATCCAAAATTATATATATATATATATATATATATATATATATATATATATATATATAAACAAAACACAAATTTATATATAACATAACTAACATATATAGTTATTTATATATATGTATATATATAACATAAAGTTGTAAAGTATAACATAACTATATATAATTATATAACATAACATAGCATGTAATATAACTATATATGACGTATGTATGAATATAACATCACACAAACACATATATACCATTTAACATAGTTTTATAAATATTTAGCATAATGTTCTCTTCATAATGACATAAGATGGGTGATGCTCAACAAATTTTTAAGAATTGAGTTGATATATAAACTGTAATTTTCCTTAAAATTTGCACTACCCATATTTGTAGAATTATTTAATTTAATGATATGGGAACTATATATCTCTTAGTTTCCACCCTTATTAAATTTATTAGTTGGGTAATGATTTTGTAACTTACACTTTCTATATTTTATTTAACTATATAATTCAACATAGTGCACACACACACTCATACACACACACACACACATTCAAGTTCAAGTTTCAATAATTCATCATTGATACATAAGCATTTAAAGTGCATATATAAGCATTTTGACTATTTTCTAATTTGTACCATATTGTTTCATTATGTAGTGTGTTGTACAAAAAAAAATTGCCTTCATGTGATTTCACGTAGTACATGTCATGTGTCAATGTAAAACATTATAAGAACCTATCTTCTGGAGTATTTGGTTGGCATGAAGATTTATTAGTTCTAAAAATAAGTTTATGTCAATTTTTTACATATATTTACATATTTATGCTTTATGAATAAAATTCATTATTTCGAAATGAGAAAAGGTGTAAGTTATATTTGATCACATTTTTTTATTCTGTTTACATAAAACTCAATACTTTGCTTGATAGTTTATCAGAAAAGAGACTCTTTTTAGTTTAGGACACTAGCCTAGATTATTCTACTAGAGTTTATAAATGGTTTTAGCATAAACATTATTTCTATGTGAACTTTTTTTTCTTGGATTCTTTTATATGTATTATATGTAATTTGTAGAGGCATTTCCCATACGTCCCCCAACCATATCCAGTTAGAGTGTTGGGGGAATTTCTATACATGGTCATGATAGAACACGTATCCATACTAGAGTATGTGTTCCAATCATAGGTCCTCCCTCTGACACCAGTCAGAGTGTCAGAGGCAGTGTTTCTCTCTCTGTCGATGATATTACTACAGATAGTGGACCTTTTTTAGTTGTTGCAGGTACACATATTTCATTTTAAATCCTCTTTAAAATCTATGTGCTTATGACTTGAAATTGTATTTATTTTTTAAATCATCTTCAATTGATGTGTTTGAATTTAATGTATATGTTAATATGATTCTAGTTTGTTATATATTAAATTATCTTTATGATTTGTAGACCCTCAGCAGGGCGAAGATGAGGATCAAAGTGTAGCATCAACTCCTCCATGGAATGATGTTGTAGCCAGTATTACAATTGAAGATGTTAGGTCCCAATAGAAATGGATCACACGAGAGCTAGATAAAATATCTGCTAGTTCACCTACTAGGTGTAGTTTATATTTTATGGTGAATAACATCAATAGGTTGATCGAGACATAGTAAAGGGTAGGCCCACAAAGCCACCTCCTATATTCAATACATAGTATTAGGAGGATAGAGGGTATAGGTCTACATACTTGGAAGGTGGTAAAAGAAACCACAAAGAAAATTAATATTTGTGGGGAGTTGACTGAAATCCCTTCAAATTGTCATTCTAGACATACTAGTCTAATTCTGCTTAAATATATTAAGAATGTTGATGCAGCTCCTTTTGTTTATGACCAATTTATTGGAGCTTGGGGCCAGTTCCCTAAGCATGACCACGACCCGATTTATTTTTCAAAGAATATATATGCAGGTTTTGTGCTTCTTATGAGTTTAGATTACACCAACTCCAAATATATGTTTTATGGACCCGAGTTGGGGTGTAGTTATGAACATGTTGGGGCTCGTAGGGAACCTTCCCATGTAGCACCACCTCAGATATTGCTCCTAAGACCATGTCATAGCGTGGCATTGCCGATGGATCTAGAGCAGTTTCGGAACTCAACATTGAGAATAGGCATATCATTGTAGATAACATGCATAGGAAATTTTCCATTTCACATGTCGCATTGCATGGAGAAATGGACATACCACCTTTGTTTCCTTGTGGCCCACCATTTTAATTACATGAGGATTCATATCTCAAGAGTTTAGGGCATGATCAATTTTTTTCATATGAAATTACATGTCATGATGCCATTCATGACACCTAGAGGGTTCACCGCTCGCATCACACAAACTAGGTACATTGTACGGTACTTTTGATTCCTATTGTCAAATTATACATTATTTATATTAATAGGTCGGTAGCTAATTCCATTTATATTAATAAGTTCCTGATAACATGCATGCACAACTAAAGTGCATAGATCACCTTCTATAATCATCTAAGTGGGAAGTTGACCATCAAGAGTAGCCTCCTCTAGTGCAATTTTTCCATGTCTCAACCTTCTCCACCTCCACCTCCACATCCTTATCATAACACTCATGTGGAGGAGAGTCACTATGTACAACCACATGGACTAGAAGTTGAGGTAAATTTTTTTAGCCCTAAGATTTCATCACTTTCTTTTTTAAGTTAGTGCATGTATGCATGCTAATTAATTCGTAGAAAAATTATAGTGTTCCTTTGCCATTGTGTATGCAGGCTTGGATGTATAGCGATGTTGATGTTGTAGTTATGTGGACACATGAGTGCGATGTTGAGTATGGATGAATTGAGCCACAGGACGGGGAGCACTAAATCTAGATTGATCACACCCCCATTCCGCCTAAATTCCATTTACACTCGACTGAGTCATAGGTAGGGGACTAATTTAGGGGATACAAAATACACTAAAAATATAAACTGCTCAAATTATCTCAAAACCAATACCAAATTGTATATCTCATTGTTCTGATTCCAACGACGCTTTAATCACCTCAACCTAACCTTGTATGAGGAAGTTATCACGTTTCGGATTTTTAGGAAAACAACTAAAATGTCAACCTGCATGGTTGACTGGATAGTGTATGACTACCACATGGCAGTCTACATGATGAAATCATGTTGACATCATGCTGATGTTAGTAGGCTGACTGAGCAGTATGGTTTTCAGACGAGCCAATCTTGAGAAGACATGTGGCATCTGATGGTTGGATGGTGGTAGTGAATACAATTTAGACACTTAGGCCAATATATGGGTGACACGTGGCCCAATCACGGGGTTCCATGTGGCACCTAATTGGACCAAAAATTATTGAGGTGAACCGACCAATAGTTCATGGGGATCGAACTAGATATCTGTCACAATTTAACAGATTTCCTTACCATTACATCATGAGTACCTCTTGTTAAATGTGGCGGGAAGACTTATATTTAAGTTTTATTTTTAGAGTCGTTGAGGGGAGGGTCAGGACGTTTGGCGTGCCTGACCATACTAGTGCCTGACCATACTAGCCCTAGAGCATATAGTGTTAACTTGATTTTGGCACATTGGTGGAAGGGCAGGGCGCATGTCACCTTTCCCATGTCCCAAACCGTGGTTTCATTGTATTCACACAACCACTCGCGGGAGTTCATAAGGGTTGGTGTAACACCCACTTCCCACATCTACCAAAGTAACCAGCCAATGAGGGTAAACATGCGATGAGAGGCTAATATGATCTGATTTGACCTCCCAGGTGACCTTAAGGAAATTGAATCAAAGAAAACACGTCAAACATAGCTTCCACATCAACAAAAACACTCCTAGGAGCCATCCCAACCATTTAGGTATCCTGCCCCTATGTCCTACTGAGATTTTGAGTCATTAAAACAATAAATGCTCCCATAAGCTACATGCCTGCATTTAGGAGGCTCTAGAATCTCCCACAAGATCGCATGCCTGCGTCCAGGGACTATTTCCAACAGACCTATGCCAGAGTCCGCGAGATTTAAGGTGCTCTTGATTCCAAGAATTTTGGCCACTTCCCAAAACTTGTTGTAGCTTTCGGAATCCATTAAACATATGATGGCAAGGCTAATAAAATCAAAACTAACTCCATGACTCAACCTGATCATCCACAACTAAGAATGACATTCTTTCAAAAAAATTTCATTAATGTAATCTACATGTTTAAATAACATATTTGATCATAGGGGTCTCATACGTATCTGAGAATTGCTATGAATCATTTTTCCCTTACATCAATAGCTTCATGATCATGAATTAGGTCATATATAAATTTTTAGTTCATTCATGAATAAAAATATGAGGAGATCCATACATCATCAATGTCATAATACATACTTATAACCATCATAATAACAAAAAAAATATCAAGGATACATCAGCCATAGAATCCACATATAAACTAGTACATTTGTAAATATGTTGTCAAGGAGAGAACCTCTTATTGTTGAATGCAAGGTCCAACCCGAGATCAGACTACCACATTCCACCTAACTATACATTGGCTGAGTAAAATATCTCTTCAGCCAATCACCCCCATGCCATATTATAAGCATGGATGTGGGACTCAAAACAAAAGAACCAAACAGGGCATCCCGAGGATAAAGCACCTCACCCTCATCATTATAAACCAGGCTTTACTGTAATCCATCCTAGATCACTAGGCCATAGAAGAAGCATGTATTCCATCAGAATTTCTTTACCTACAGCGTGAGGAATTTTCATGTCATTTAGAATTTGAAGATTTACCACAATCCACACCGGATCACTAGGCCCTAAACCAAGACTCCTACCTGTAGTATTTACCATATATTCTGTAGTACTATGCCTAACCAAGGGAAATCACCTCTAGGATTAACCATATATATTTCCATTAACCTTTCGGGGATTCCTAGGCCCACTAAGGCACATAATACCTTGCGTTACAACTACCCACTGTCTGGTTCAAGGGTCACTAGGCTACTGGCTTTACCACAATCCATAGCCTTTAGTAGGGATCACTAGGCCATGTGCTTTTACTTTCAGAGATACACCTCACTCAGATTCGAATCCACACAAAAATCTAGCTCAACCAAAACCTGAGAAGCCAACCACACCATGGCTATCTGGAAATAGAAAGGCCAGGCTGAAAACATTTTCACACCTGGAAAAACCCATGCCATGAAAAAAAAGCCACATGCAATACTGCTGCAGGGGCATTATGCTCAAGATTTTTTTTTTTTTATTTTAATAGACATAGGGGGGTCTTTTGTTTTAAAATAATATTGACTTCTTATGTAATTATTAATGTTTTGAGTGACATTTAGGAATTAATTAAATATTGAGAGAAATTGTAAATGTTCTCGAATGATTGGAGAACATGAGGGAGTAGGATAGTTGAGATAAGAGATTTGATTGTAATTCCTAAAAGTAGAATCAGTTTCATGATTTTTTGGATTAAAGAGGATCCTTAGGGATATTAGATAGATTTTAGGACTCGAGGATCTTAGGGAAATGATTGAAGATCTGAAACTAAATTAGTTTATATTTTTCTATATAAAAAATAATAAGCCTCCAGGAAAAAGGCAGAGAGAGTGGTGTGAGTAATTCAGTTGAAAACAAACATGGTTTGTCGTTGTAAGCCTTCGAGAAAATATGATAGAAGGCCACTGATCAGAATATCAGGCCAGAGAGGAACCATTTCGTAATTATTTGGTTGTTTTTATATACAGAGAAAATTAGATCCAAAGGTGTGTAATTATGTGTGCATTGATGATTTAGTTGCATATGAGAAATGATCAAGGTTTATGAACAATTTTGAATAAACTCTGTGATAAGGGTTCGAATTAGAAATTCTGCACATAATTGAAGAAATCGATGTTGATTGTTGATATAGCATTAATGTCGATATTATGATTTTAATTTGAATGCAATAAGGGTTATATATATCTTTGAGAATATTGTGGAAGGCTTGCAGTCATCGATCATTGAAAGGATCGATGACAATGGCAAGGGAATTGAATTCTCAATTCAGAATTTGACATTGGGTATATTGAGTATATGCTAAATGGAGACATATCCGACCAAACAAAAATTCAGATCATTTAGTTGAAGTCTTAAGACTTAAAGAATGTTGTGAGGGTTTGATTCTGGAGTAAATCAGAGATTCGAATCAACGCCGGAAGGGAGACTCAATCACGGAGAAGGATTGAATGTAGTTGCAAATGATTTCGTGAGAAACATTGCATGGAGAAGTAGAAACCATTTTGTGTATGCGCAGAGCAGTGAGAGTGAGACACAGTAGGAGCAATGATTCGAAATTAATGAAATCATGAAGAAGATTATTGAAACCATGAAGAGGGTTTCACACAAAAGGGAAGGAACAACCAAGAATTCTAATTGTCTATTGCGAATGTGTATAAGTATTACAGAATCATTGAAGGCGGAACTGAGAGCAAGGAACTCATTGAAGGTGGAATCAAATGGAATTGAATTACATTTGTATGGAACGGAATTGGAGCAATTGAAAGCGTGAGATGGTGGAATGAAGAATTGGTGGATTGTTTTATTAATTCATTGAGTATGCGGAGGAGATTTATTAAATAAGGCAAGAAAAGGCGTAGAGGAATTGAGAGCGGAACCATGCGATGGAACAGTAATACCTTGGAGCGGTTTTGTAAACCCATGAATTTGTTTCGCGCTGCAAATAAATAGTATGTGGTATTCTTAAATTGAACATGATAATAGTCTGGGAATGACATGTGGCTTGGACGGTATTTCAATACTGAAAATTTCACATTGGTTTGGAGTATTAAAGGGTGTGCATTTTAGTTATGCGATGGTCATTAGGTCATCATGTCAAATTGTAGGAAAGCATCATCCGTTGGATAACAAATGAAGATCGATGTTAATGGAGGTGTGGGCTCGACATCGAAGGTATGTTAATAAATGTTGGCCCTGAACATTAATATTTACTGGTGCTTTGGTTTTAAATCAAAGTCGATATTTCATATGAAATATGGAATGTTAATATGGTCGATATATATATTAATGAATTGTGGGGCCAAATGCATTCAAATTTTGATTGACATCAAGGCTGGTGAGCATGTTTAATGGTTGGAACATGACTTATGGAGAGGCGAGTTTATTAAGCTGTGGTCATCATATTTGGGTTTTAATATACAGTCAAACCCTTGTATTAAATATGAATGCTCACCACATATATATCTGATGGTTGGGGAATGGTTATTTAATCAAAGTTGAGATATTAATTTGATACATTTCATGAAATGGATTTTTCTATGGTATTGACCATAAAGCTTTAAAGTAGACAAAGCTTTCGCTTATGAAGTTTGCATTTGTTGGGTTTATTAATTTCAAATCAGAATTTGAAAAAATTAGTTTCCACATGAGTTTGAATTGATATTTAGAGTTGATATGCAATTTTATATGCAATAGAGTGTGAGAATGTGGGTATTAGCGGCTTGGGCTGCTATCAGGTGGTATCAGAGCAGGAAAGGCTCTTTTGAAAAATAATTTTTTTTTGAATGCATGAAATAAGGAAAGCTTGGGATTTTAAGTTTGTTTCACAGTAATTGTAGATTTGAGCAAATATGAAGTGAAGGTATGATAATGGGGAAATTCAAATTTCTAGAATCTGAGTTTAAAAGAAAATGTGCTTTGAATATTTAACAGGTTATGTTTTGAAATATGTGAACACAGGTATAATGGTGATGGCAAAGAGATCATATTTGAATCTGACAAGACAACATGCAGTGCAGCGGAGTATTGGAAAATTTGTAGAAGCAATTACAAGTGGGTGTTGAAACAAATCTTGAAGGTGAGGTATTTTTATTTTAATTGAAGATTTTGTTTGCAGAATGCAGATTATAGGTAATTGAGGAGCATCTCAGCAAGAATATCACAACTTTAAAAAGAAATAATGAAGGAAGCTAGTGAAGGTTTCTAAAGAGAAAGGAGAATGTGGCAGAACCTACAGGAATTCCAACAGAGGTTGGATGAAAAGAGCAATTGTGTTCTTGAAAGGGTGAAGATGAATTGAAGCCTGAAAGGAGCATGGAGGAATGCTCAAGAGGTTCCAGAGATAGAGGACCAGTGCTTGCCAAAATACCAAGTCTAGAGGAAAGGATTGGTGAGCTAAGTTGTAACAAGGAGGAATTTTTATTGTAGAGGCCTTAGTGCAGCCCATGATGAATGAGTGAAGAACTCATAAAGGAGAAGATGACTACTGATAGTCATAGAAGAGGTGGCAGAGGTTCTTTGAATGACTACAATAGAATGAAAGAGAAGAAAGAAGATGCCAAGATAAATGGCATACATAGATAGTTAATGAAGGAAGATTATGAGAGAGAGTTAGTTGCGATCAGAGAGCATTTTAAAAAAAAGAAAATGATGATAGAGGAAGACCAGAGATGGGGTTTTCTCGTAAGAAGAAAGATAAAGTGGCATCAGCTACAAATGAAGAAAGAGAAAATGATAAATGCTCAGTTTAGGGAAAAATTACTCAGAATGAAAGAGTATTTGGAGAAATACTTGAAGACTGAAAATTCAAGTGAGACCAAGAGGTAGAATGACTTTACACCTGATAATTCTTATATGTTTGCAGGAAGAACATGTGGAGAAGGAAAAACTACTGATATTTTCATAGAGGAAGAAGATGGGACAGCCAGATCTTTTGAAAATGTCCATACATAATTGGGGAAAAGTTTTACTTTTCAATATATTGGAGGCAGAGGAAATTTAATTTATGATGATGGCCAATAGCTAGAAATCTAGCAATCAATTGAAAATCTTGAAGGATTTGAAGATAAAACCATTTAAGAATTTCTAAAATGTATAGAGGACTTGGAACAATAGGAGGATTTGGTGATTAAGTCATCAAATGAGACCATAAGGTCTTATGGTCTTAAAACTGACAAGTTGTGTGTGAATGCAGGTATTGAAGAAGACAGTTCATATGATGAAACTGTATTGAATGAAGCTAAAAGTTGCCAAGCAAAGTATGATGATGATTATCTTTCGGATGAAGATCAAATTGAATTACTGCAACAAAAGGAGTTCATAAATTCCTTGTTTTGTAAAAATAATTGTTTCAATGGAGATATGACAGTTATGTTTGATGATGAGAAATTTGTTATTGATAATGAAAAATTGATTTTATTAAATGGCCAATTGAAGAGTGATGGACAGAAAACTAAAACTATTGCAGAGCTGGAAGATCAGTATTCTATTCTGATGAAACATGAAAATATGGTGTCACCAGGAAACTTGACTTGTGATGAAGAGGGAGGTAGTGAAGATTGCACAGATATTTTCTCAGATGAGATGACAAATTTGTGGCATGCATTAAGTATTCTGGAGCAGAAGAAAGAAATGCAGAGGATAAGTGTTCAGGTTATAAAGTCAGAGCTGAAGGGGAATTAAAAAGTTCATTTTTATGACCCAGAGCAAAGAAATATCCTTGACTGGGATGATGTGGAAGAGAGAATAGCTGACAATGTCAAAAATTATTTGAAAATTCAAAATTAGCATACTAATGTGTTGATGTCAGAGTAGCAAATTGAAGTGTTACCGGAGGAAGAAGAGACACAAAGGTTTTATAATTTTGATGATTTTTTTATGATTGCAAGTACTGATGAAAGGACTAAAGAATGTTTTGTCCAGGAGAAAAAATTGAAACAAAGAAAAGAAGATGACAGTGACTGGAAATTTAAATACCAGTCCAAGGAATTGCTGAGGTCAGGAAACAAGGAAATTGTCATAAGTGACAATCAAGAAGAATTTTTCAGTTGCAGAAAACAAGAGGGTAAGGATGATAAGGTGGCAGTAAGAGCTCAACAAGCAGGAGCAAGAGTAAGAGCTCAGCAAGTAAACATAGAAATTCAGAAATCAAGAGGAAGAAGTACTCGGTAGTCAGAAGATATATTAGACAAATAAATTGAATTGATGAGAAGGCTAATGGTGAAAGTGTCTCAGAAGAACACAATAACAAGAAAGCAAAGAAGCAGTAGCAACAAGAGAAAGACAGTCACAGAATGTGAAAGCAGAGTAAGAGGGAAGATGCAGAATAAGATATGGAAGCCTGTAGAAGTACAATAGAAGGATAATTCGGCTTATGGACAGCAACAAAATAGAGTGTGGGATCCAGGAAGACAAGGACTAAAAGCACATGATCAGGAGATCATGATTATTTTTAACCTTGGGAGTCTGATGTAGGGGCATTAGGCCCAAGAAAATATTTTGTATTTTAATAGACATAGGCGGGTCTTGTGTTTTAAAATAATATTGATTCCTTATGTAATTATTAATGTTTTGAGTGACATTTAGGAATTAATGAAATATTGAGCGAAATTGTAAATGGTCTCGAATGATTGGAGAACATGAGGGAGTAGGATAGTTGAGATAAGAGATTTGATTGTAATTCCTAAAAGTATAATCAGTTTCATGATTTTTGGGATTAAAGAGGATCCTTAGGGATATTAGATAGATTTTAGGACTTGAGGATTTTAGGGAAATGATTGAGGATATGAAACTAAATTAGTTCAGATTTTTCTGTATAAAAAATAATAAGCCTCAAGGAAAAAGGCAGAGAGAGTGGTGTGAGTAATTCAGTTGAAGACAAACAGGGTTTGTCGTTGTAAGCCTTTGGGAAAATTTTATAGAAGGCCATTGATCAGAATATCAGGCCAGAGAGGAACCATTTCATAATTATTTGGTTGTTTTTATATACAAAGAAATTAGATTGAAAGGTGTGTAATTATGTGTACATTGATGATTTAATTGCATATGAGAAATGATCAGGGTTTATGAACAATTTTGAATAAACTCTGTGATAAGGGTTCTAATTAGACATTTTGCACATAATTGAAGAAATCGATGTTGATTGTTGAGATAGGATTAATGTCGATATTATGATTTCAATTTTAATGCAATAAGGGTTATATATACCTTTGAGAAGATTGTGGAAGGCTTGCAGTCATCAATCACTGAAAGGATCGATGACAATGGAAAAGGAATTGAATTCTCAATTAAGAATTCGACATTGAGTATATTGAGTATATGCGAAATAGAAACATATCCAATCAAAGAGAAATTCGGATCATTTAGTTGAAGTCTTAAGACTTAAAGAATGTTGTGAGGGTTTGATTCTGGAGTAAATCAGAGATTCGAATCAACGCCGAAAGGGAGACTCGAACATGGAGAAGGATTAAATGCAGTTGCAAATGATTTCGTGAGAAACATTGCATGGAGAATTAGACACCCTTTTGTGTATGCGCAGAGCAGTGAGAGCGAGACACAGTAGGAGAAATGATTCAAAATTAATGAAATCGTGAAGAAGGTTATCAAAACCATGAAGAGGGTTTTTCACAAAAGGGAAGGAACAACCAAAAATTCTAATTATCTGTTGCGAATGTGTATAAGTATTACAGAATCATTGAAGGGAGAACCGAGAGAAAGAAACTCATTGAAGGTGGAATCAAATGGAATTGAATTACATTTGTATGGAACAGAACTGGAGCAATTGAAAATGTGAGATGGTGGAACGAAGAATCGGTGGATTGTTTTATTAATTCATCGAGTATGCAGAGGTGCTTTATTAAAGAACTCAAGCAAAGGCGTAGAGGAATTGAGAGCGGAACCATGCGATGGAACAGTAATACCTTGGAGTAGTTTTGTAAACCCATGAATGGGTTTTGCACTGAAAATAAATGGTATGTGGTATTCTTAAATTGAATGCGATAATAGTCTGGGAATGACATGTGGCTTGGAAGGTATTTCAATACCGGGAATTTTGCGTTGGTTTGGAGTATTAAAGGGTGCGCATTTTTGTTATGCGATGGTCGTTAGATCATCATGTCAAATTGCAGGAAAGTGTCATCCGTTGGATCACAAATGAAGATCAATGTTAACGGAGGTGTGGACCCGACATCGAAGGTATGTTAATAAATGTTGGGCCCAAACATTAATATTTGCTGGTGCTTTGGTTTTAAATCAAAGTCGATATTTCATATGAAATATGGAATGTTAATAAGGTCGATATATATATTAATGAATTGTGGGGCCGAATGCATTCAAATGTTGATTGACATCAGGGCTGGTGAGCATGTTTAATGGTTGGAACATGACTTATGGAGAGGCGAGTTTATTAAGTTGTGGTCATCATATTTGGGTTTTAATGTACAGTCAAACCCTTGTATGAAATATGAATGCTCACCACATATATATCTGATGGTTGGGGAATGATTATTTAATCAAAGTTGTGATATTAATTTGATACATTTCATGAAATGGATTTGGCTATGGTATTGACCATAAGGCTTCAAAGTAGACAAAGCTTTTGTGTATGAATTTTGCATTTGCTGGGTTTATTAATATGGCTTCAAATTGAAATTTGAAAAAAGTAGCTTCCGCATGAGTTTGAATTTATATTTAGAGTTGATATGCAATTTTATATGCACCAGAGTGTAAGAATGTGGGTATTAGCAGCTTAGGCTGCTATCAGGTGGTATCAGAGCAGGAAAGGCTCTTTTGAAAAATAATATTTTTTTTGAATGCATGAAATAAGGAAAGCTTGGGATTTTAAATCTGTTTGACAGTAATTGTAGATTTGAACAGATATGCAGTGAAGGTATGATAATGGGGAAATTCAGATTTGCAGAATCTGAGTTTAAAAGAAAATGTTCTTTGAAGATTTACCAGGTTATGTTTTGAAAGATGTGAACACAGGTATAATGGTGATGGAAAAGAGATCATATTGGAAAATTTGTAGAAGTGGGTGTTGAAACAAATATTTAAGGTGAGGTATTTTGATTTTAATTGAAGATTTTTTTTGTAGAATGCAGATTGCAAGTAATTGAGGAACATCTCAGCAAGAAGATCACAACTTTAAAAAGTAGTGATGAAGGAACCTAGTGAAGGTTTCTAAAGAGAAAGGAGAATGTGGCAGAACTTGGAAGAATTCCAATAGAGGTTGGATGAAAAGAACAATTGTGTTCTTGAAAGGGTGCATATGAATTGAAGCCTGAAAGAAGCAGAGAGGAATGCTCAAGAAGTTCTAGAGATAGAGGACCAGTGCTTGCCAAAACACCAAGTCCAGAGGAAAGGATTGGTGAGGTAAGTTGTAACAAGGAGGACTTGTTATTGCAGAGGCTTTAGTGCAGCCCATGATGAATGAGTGAAGAACTCATAAAGGAGAAGATGACTACTGATAGTCATAGAAGAGGTGGCAGAGGTTCTGAGAGAGACCACAACAGAATGAAAGAGAAGAAAGAAGATTCCAAGATAAATGGCATACAGAGACAGTTAATGAAGGAAGATTATGAAAGAGAGTTAGCTGAGATTATAGAGCACTTTAACAAATTGAAAATGATGATAGAGGAAGACTAGAGATGGGGTTTTCTTGTAAGAAGAAAGATAAAGTGGTATCAGCTACAAATGAAGAAAGAGCAAATGATAAATGCTCAGTTGAGGGAAAAATTACTCAGAATGAAAGAGTATTTGGAGAAATACTTGAAGATTGAAAATTCCAATGAGACCAAGAGGTTGAATGACTTTACATCTGATAATATTTGTATGTTTGCAGGAAGAACATGTGGAGAAGGAAAAACTGTTGATATTGTCATAGAGGAAGAAGATGGGACAACCAGATCTTTTGAAAATGTCCATACACATTTGGGAAAATTTTTACTTTTCAATATATTGGAGGCAGAGGAAATTTAATTTATGATGATAGCCAAAATCTGGAAATTGAGTGATCAATTGAAAATCTTGAAGGAATTGAAGAGAATACCATTGAAGAATTTTAGAAATGTATAGAGGACTTGGAATAGCAGGAGGATTTGGTGATTAGGTCATAAAATGAGACCATAAGGTCTTATTGTCTTAAAACTGAGAAGTTGTGTGTGAATGCAGGTATTGAAGAAGACAATTCGTATGATGAAATTATATTGAATGAAGCTAAAAGTTGCCAAGCAAAGTATGATGATGATTATCTTTCGGATGAAGATCAAATTGAATTACTACAACAAAAGGAGTTCATAAATTACTTGTTTTGTAAAAAGAATTGTTTCAATGGAGATATGATAGTTATGTTTGATGATGAGAAATTTTTTATTGATAATAAAAAATTTATTTTATTAAATGGCCAATTGAAGAGTGATGGACAGACAACTAAAACTATTGCAGAGCTGGAAGATCAAAATTCTATTATGATGAAACATGAAAATATGGTGTCACCAGGAAACTTGACTTGTGATGAAGAGGAAGGTAGTGAAGATTGCATAGATATTTTCTCAGATGAGATGAATGATTTGTGGCATGAGTTAAGTATTCTGGAGTAGAAAATAGAAACATAGAGGATAAGTGTTCAGGTTGTAAAGTCAGAGCTGAAGGGGAATGGAAAAGTTAATTTTTATGAACCAGAGCAAAGAAATATCCTTGAAGGGGGTGACGTGGAAGAGAGACTAGATGATAGTCTCGAAAATTATTTGAAGAATTGGAATCATCATACTGATGTCAGAGAAGAAAATTGAAGTGTTGCCGGAGGAAGAAGAGACACAAAGGTTTTACAATTTTGATGATTGTTTTGTTATTGCAGGTACTGATGAAAGGACTAAAGAATGTTTGGTCTAGGAGAAAAAATTGAAATAAAGAAAAGAAGATGACAATGATTGGAAATTTAAATACCAGTCCAAGGAATTGCTGAAGTCAGGAAACAAGGAAAATGTTATAAATGACAATCAAGAAGAAGTTTTTAGTTACAGAAAACAAGAGGGTAAGGATGATAGGGAGGCAGTAAGAGCACAACAAGCAGGAGCAAGAGTAAGAGCTTAGCAAGCAGGAGCAAGAGTAAGAGCTTAGCAATCAAAGATAGAAATTCATAAATCAAGAGGAAGAAATACTCAGCAGTCAAAATATATATTAGACAAATAAATTGAATTGATGAGAAGGCTAATGGTGAAAGTGTTTCAGACGAAGACAACAACAAGAAAGAAAAGAAGCAGCAACAACAAGAGAAGGACAATCACAAAATTTGAAAGCATAGCAAGCGGGAAGGTGCAAAATAAGATATGGAAGCCTGGAGAAGTACAACAGAAGGATAATGCAGCTTATGGACAACAACAAAACAGAGTGTGGGATCCAGGAAGACAAGGACTAAAAGCACATGATCAGGAGATCATGATTACTTTTAACCTTGGGAGTCTGATGCAGGAGCATTAGGCTCAAGAAAATATTTTGTATTTTAGTAGACATAGGCGGGTCTTATGTTTTAAAATAATATTGATTTCTTATGTAATTATTAATGTTTTGAGTGACATTTAGGAATTAATTAAATATTGAGAGAAATTGTAAATGTTCCTGAATGATTGGAGAACATGAGCGAGTAGGATAGTTGAGATAAGAGATTTGATTGTAATTTATAAAAGTAGATTCAGTTTCATGATTTTTTGGATTTGTGTTGTCCCACTGTCCTCAGAAAACATGTGATAAATTCCATGGAAATTTCCTCCAATTTGCATTGTGCAATTGCAATCAGTTGTAGTAGTCCACTTCGATGCCTACATTCCACCTTTACCTGTTTAAAATCCAAGAATATGGCTACAAACTTTGCCACATCCTTCTTAACATTCATCTAATAATAGTACCTATTCACTACGATCAAGGTCTTCTGATAGCCTAGATTACCTTAATATGGTTTCACATGAAACTCCATCAATATCACATTCTTGAGCTCGCTACATTCGGGAACATATATCCTATCAATAAAACTAATCAATCGATTTACCATGAGATGAAAATCCACATCATGTACACCTGCACATGTACCTGTACCCGTACTACTACTTATACCTATACCTGTACTCTATTGCAATATATGCACCATCTTCATATACCTTTGATCATGTTGACCTACCTACAAGATACTATCCTATAAGTCCATCCCATACGAAATCATAGCTACAATTTGAACTACCTGTATCTGCGTGCTAAGAAAATCAATGACCCTATTCTCTTTACCTTTGATGTATCTGATCTCAAATTCAAACTCACTGATCATGGCCAAACATTTAGCTTTCCTCGAATTCAAATTTGGCTGGTCAAACATGTACCTCAGCCCCCTGTGATCACTCATCAGTATGAACCTCCTGCTAAGAAGATAGTGCCTTGACATCTTGAATGCATGGATAATCGTTGCTAAGTCAAGTTCATGTGTTAGATAGTTTTGATCATTTTGATTTAGTTTTCGTGACTCATAACATACCACTTGTCAATACTGCATAAGGACTCCACCCATTCCTCTCTTTCCAGAATTTTTACATACCAGGAACTCTTTATGTAGATATGTGATCTTTAACATTGGAGCATGTGTCAAGAACTGCTTAAGCTGCTAAAAAATGACCTTACACTCCTCTGTCCATTCAAACGTCTTAATTTTCCTCTGCAATTATGTAATCAGATAAGAAATTTGTGATAACTTTCTGATGAAAATATTATAATAACATGGCAATGCCATGAAGGATATCACGTCTTCTACATTTCTAAGAGCTTCCCACTCCATGATAGCTCTCATGTTTTCTGGATCCACTGTTATCGCTTCCTTGGAGACAACATGTCGCAAGTAATTCCTCGGTCTAAAATATCAACTATATGCTGCCAAATTCTTGACATGCTGTACCTCATTTTTAGAATATACCAATATGTCATTAATGAACTCAACAAAAAACTTGTCCAAATAGGGACACAACACACTATTCATTAAACACATAAAGGTAGCTGGATCATTAATTGAACCAAATGGAACTACAACAAACTCATAATGCCCATACCTGGTCTGGAAAGATATATTGTAAATTTCCTCTTCCTTAATGCCTACCTGATGATATAAAGATCTCAAATCAATATCATAAACATTGTTTCTCCATTCAAATTATCAAACAAGTCATCAATCCTCGACAACTGATACCTATTCCTGATGGTCACTTTGTTCAACTACCTATAGTCGATGCATAATTTTAGAGTACCATACATCTTATTTACAAACAATATTGATGCGCCCTATGGCGATACACTTGGACGAATGTATCCTTTGTCAAGAATTTTGTTCATCTGCAACTTTAAATCTACCAAATCAGGTGTCCTAATCCTGTGAGGTGCTTTCAATGTTGGAGTTGCCCCTGGTACCAACTCAATATAAAAATATACTTCCTTGTGAGGTGGAAACTATAAAATATCTATAAGAAATACATCCCAAAATTGTTGTATAACTTGCTAACTTCTCACGACATCTACATCCTCAACTTCCTTATCTTTGTCACTAGAAATATGCACTACAAATAACACACATCCTTTCCTGTGACTACGCTTCGCCTGCATAGTTTTCACCATCCTAACTAATGTGTATTTCTTCTTTCCCTATAAGACTCTTGGTTCCCCATTTTCATCCAAGCATTCAATGGCTTTGTCATAAAAACCACCTTGGTCATGTGAAGGTATAGCTATTCCATACCCAATAGCACACTATATGATCCCAATGACAATATGTTCAAGTCCGCTTCTCTTGATATGCCATTCAAATCAAAATAATAAGCTCTTACCTAATGATGAACTCTTTTCTCTATACCTGTAGCCAACTTCACGAACCAATATTTTGCATGCACTTCCTGATTCAAACCAAACTTATCCACCAATTCAGGACTAGCATAAATATAATTAGATCTGGGGTCAATCAAAATATAAACAACATCATGAAAATGCTTACTGTCCATCCAAATGAGAGATTCTTGATGGCCTTCCTACCTATTATCCAATGCTGCATAGATACAAGGAACACTCTGAACAACATCCCCAATGGTCTATGCCTCATGTGCACTGTATATGAGGCATAATACCCTAATTCAATGAAGAATATCTCTTAAGGTGATATGTCCATCCAGTATCTTCACCTCTATGTTGTTGTTGTGATACATGTCCCTATCTAGCTGCATTGCAATTATTTTCTGGTGCCACATCTTCTTTGTCTTTTGCATTGTGAGGCCTTTTCCTTTTCAGATTCCATTTACCCTTACCTTTATCATTATCTTTCCCTTTCCATCCTTGCTGAGATTCATTCTTACACTTTGAATATTCATATAAATGCTTCAATATTCCAACAACTTCCTCAAGTCAGTGAGGCTCATCATACTCCATCCAGTATATAAATGCTAATGGTAAACCACTGAAAAATATATGAACTTTAGCCTTCTCATCCTTGAGATATGATACATACCTTAGCTCTAGAAAATTAGTCATGTACTATTCATCCATCATAGAGCCCATATTTAACTCATATAATTCTTTGGCCTTACTATCATAGTACCTTTCTTATATGTACTTCTTCTTGAAAATCCACTTGAAATTATGCCAACTCAAGTCCTTTTTCCTGATGTATCTGACGTATTTCACATCTTCCCACCATATATCTACTTTACCTTTCGAGCTAAATATAGCAATTTTGGCCTTCATGTTTTCTGTGTAGTCATGAAATTCAAAGAACTTGTTCATCCCAAGTATTCAAGCCTCTACATCTTCTGGTTTCTTCAAGTATCCATGAAAATTAGCTGTCTTTTATTTCTTAAACTCATCCGACAAGTATCTCCTATCACTCCTCCTATAAGTATGATAATGATCACAATCATAGTCCCTATTAGAATTGGAACTAGAATAGTGCATGTGTCCATCACCTCTCTTGTCCAGAGTATCCAATAGTCTACAATCTCTAATCATGTCATCTTTGTTCGATTTGTGACCACCATGAAGCCTATTTCCATATGCCCCATTAGTTCTTTCCTATTATCCATGGTTGATCTGAATTTTCCCTTGTCGCCACAATTCCGAAAAACACTAAACGAGTATTGTATTCACCCATGCTTGTTTCTCTTGTGCCTATGTACTATTTTCATTGTCTTCCTTACAAATCCTTCTTTCTTCCTTCAATATTCTCAGTGTATCTACTAAATTAGAAGAGTGTCCAACATGACACTCATCATCTGATTCATAGGGAGAATATTTATAGTCTATCATCTTGTTAGTCATTTTAATCTCTTTCTTGCAAGGAATACTATGTCAGCTAAACTAAATCAAAATAAAATAATGTACCTTAGCATAATTCTGGGAAGATATCGCGTCTATAATATCATGTAAATCAATGTAATACATGCATAAAAAATAATAATAACATCATGCAGAAATATAAAAAATAATTGTACAAATACATAACAATCATTCTAGCTAGAGTCTAATCATCAATGCATGACCATATCAACTACACATATCATGACCTCATGCATGACAACAAAAACCATAACAATGCATATTTGAAAACATGTAAGCACTGACACACATAACAATGCATCACTAATCATGCACTCATGATGACACACTTCACAAAAACAACACCCTCTTTCACATGGCGACATCACTATAACCATGAATGACAACATGAATATACTACAAGGATGATTAACACACCTACAAGTAACACGAATGTATGACCAACACACACCACCCATCCAGTTCAAGGGGTAAACCATGCTCTGATACCACTCTGTAACAACCTCCTCCAACATCTACCCAAGTAACCGACCAATCGAGGTAAACATGTGATGAGAGGATACTATGATATGATTCGACCTCTGAGATGCCTTTAAGAAAATTTCATTGACGAAAAAACATCAAACATACCTTCTACATCAGCAACAACGCTCCCAAAAGCCATCACAACCATTCAAGTATCTTTCCCCTAGGCCCCAGTCAGCTTTTGAGCCATTAAACCTCTTGATGCTCCCACAAGCCTACATGCCTATATCCAAGAGGATCTAAATGCTCCCATAGGAATACATGCCTACATCTAGGAAATATTTCTAGGAGACCTATGCTAGAGTCCACGGGATTGAAGGAAGTTTTCAAGTCCAAAATTTCGGCCACTATGTAAAACTTGCTATAACTTCTGAAATCCATTAAACATGTGATGATAAGGCTAATAAACCAAAAAATGACTCAAGGACTCAAGTTGATCATCCCCAAATGAGAGTGAAATTTGGTCAAACACTTGGCATTAATGAAATTTAAAAGTTTAAATAACAAATTTGAGAATAGGGATCTCATAATTATTTGAGAATCGCTAAGAAACATTGTTCCTTTACATCATTAGCTACACTGTGATCTATTAGGTCATAAATACATTTTTAATTTATTTATCAATCAAACATTAGGAGAGGCATACGTCATCAACGTGATAGTACATACTTATAACCAATAACAACATAAATATCAAGGATACATCAGCGATATAATGGACATAAAAACTAGTACATTTTTACATAAGATGTCAAGGAGAGAAACTCTTATTGATGAATGCAAAGGCCAGTGTGAGGTGGGACTATCACGGTCCACCCGACCATATATTGGCTAAGCCAAATCTCTCTTTAGCCAATCACCCCTATTCCATATTCCAAGCATAAATGTAGGACTCGAACCAAAAGAACTAAACATGGCATCGCGAGGCTAAACCACCTCAGCCTCATCTATAGAAACCAAGATTTACCACTAGGCTATAGAACAAGCATGAATTCCACTAGAATTTATCCACCTACACCGTGAGGAACTTTCATGTATCCTAGTTGTTAGGGTGCTATAATAATAGGATTCATAATTTTTGAATTGACTATGATAGTCTTGTAAATATGTACATACCTTGCTTTCTGCAAGTCGTTTTCCCATATTTTGAAAAAATGAAAAAATAATAAAAAACCAAAAGGAGGGTAAAAATTCCTAAAAGAAAGATCAAAGGACTTAGAAAAATATAGACCCCAAAAGAATAAAAAGAGATAAAATAAGACTTGAAAATGAGCAAGTCCAAATGCCACTACTTTTACTTTTTACCTGCAAGAAAAATGATTATGTGAAGAGTGTCAATAAATGCCATAATCCATAATCAGTTAAACAGTGTAATCTTAACTTTTCATGCTTTCAATTTCATGTTTTAGATAGAGAATAAAGATATGTCAAACAGTTTAAAATTGAAAAATCAGTATATTGGTAGAGAATAATGAGGAGCTCAATAGTTTAATTCGAGCCATCAGATGAAATAAGGTAGAATTAGATAGTTTTATGCTTTGAAATAAAAATGTTTTAGGTTTGAAAGCCTAAATGCACCATGAAAATTAAGTAAAAATGCTAGAAACAAAGATGGGTCGGTAGAATAAGTTGATCAATCATGTAATAAAGCATCATCAGGTGAAAATCACTAATTTCCCCTCCCCTCCAAATATTCAGTATTCTAAACTATCAGTAAAAAAGGCTCAAAACATTTCTCTGACTTTTGTTGGGACCGGACCCAAGGCTTGATGACTGGTTAGTTAAAAAATATGAATTCCCACACTAGACTCATATTCATCATCATTTACCCTTCATTCATAAATCATAATCCCTTTTTCCTAAGTAAAACCCATTTTTACTTAGTAAAAGTAAAACCCTAAATAACTAACTTCATTCCCTTTCAAAAAAAATTAATAAACCCTAAAAATACATTTTTCCTAAGTTAAAGTGTAAAATAATACAACAAGATAAACTATGCTTATTTGCACTTTACTTATAATTAAACATGTATTTTCATTCATTACATTATCTCTTTTTCATATTAACTTCTAACTTATTATATTAAATCCCTAACTTCACCCACCCGTATATTATTAAAACCCTTTATTTTAAATAAACCCACAAACCCTCTATTTTCGGTTTAGACCATTGTTTAATACCCCATGTGCGCAATATAAAACCCCACCCTACTATCCCATTGGTCTAAACCTATCTATAAGAGCTAATCCCTGCCCCTATGGTATTTAGCCAATTGCTAATATTCTATTATACCATATACTATAACACGCACCTAGATATATTTGAAACATTTCTTAATGTTTTAATTGATTCTCTCATAGAAAACTTACCCGCACATGTATTATTGAAACAATCCTAATGTTTTAATTAAAACATACATTATATTATTCCCCCCACCATATCATTTAAACCTAAGGTTTTAAACTTATTAAAACGCTTATTTCTACAGTTTAAAACCCATCGCCACATATAAATATACACCGGTTCCACTCCCCATCCTAATGCAACTTCACAATCAATCTGGGCCGTTCGCATTCAAACCCCAGATCTGACGGCTGAAAACCAATATCACACAGAAAACATGCACGATCACTCCCATCTCATTTCTGTGCAAAATAGGTTTTTTTGTGATTTCCTCTCTCCTCCGCATGCTTAATTCTCATTGGATCACATTCAATTTCTCCAAAAACATTAACCACCGAAAGGGCATGTAATAACCACTCCGGTTTTAGATTTCGTTGAAGCCTGAAACCACCATTCTCGCCCGATGTGACCATGATTCATTGCAGAGTTAATGTAACCAAGAATGCCTAATAAACATACGAAAATGTGTTCATTTCCTCTTCCACTCTGCATAAACTCTGTATAAGCCCTTGACTGTTAAAATGAATCTTTTTAAATCGTTTTCAAGCCACAAGGCCTGCAAAACTCAACCAACAACCAATTGAAGACCATTGAGGAGCTCCGTGTTGCTCCAAAGATCAGCAAGGAACTATCCAACCTATACAAAGATTTCAAAAGCTGTTTTCGAAAACCTAGACCTACAAATAATAGGTTTTTATTCCAAATTAAGCATGTTTTCAATTTGAAAAGCCTTTTAAAGAATATTTTCCCATTCAGAACTAAAGAATTTAGAAAAGAAGCCATCAAAAAGACCAAAAAAACATGCCAAAACCTATCAATTTTTCTCCAAAAACATTGTTTAACTACTGCCTACTACTTTGGAGGAAAATTGTGAGTTTTTAATAGTTTTGTGAACTATTTTAAGCTCTAAAATTAGCCAGAAAACCTCTGAAGGTATCTTAAACCTTTGTGCCCGTTATCAAAATACTCTTCAAACTAATTTCTCAGTAAAAGACTTAAGAAACCCTTATTTCTTGTTTAAAACCAGTTCAAAAACCTGTAAATCCGATTGAAGATCTAAATTGAAAGGAAAAGACCATACTTTGCTTTTTTTATCCAAGAAGCCTCTGCTAAAAGTAAAAATACTTCTGCAAACTATCTAAACTTGCATAAGTAGTGAAAATGGCTAAAAAGCAGAGCTCTAGCAATCCCGAAGCTTCAAAAGTGGCAAAATCCACTCCAGCCATGTCTTCTAATACTACTATTGTTATCAATCCTTTACAACCAACAGTCATAGACATTGAACACATTCCATTGGCTAATGTTGATTATAAGATAACAGATCCCATTGTTGAATTTAACCTACTAGATATTCATAATTGGTGCTATGAGAAGTCCTTATATAATGAAGAAGAAGTCCATATTTGGGAATCCCACTTGCCCAAATATGTTGTCCCATTAACTCACCCATGCCAGGAAGTCATTAGGTTATGTCAACATTATTATGTGCCTGAGAAAAAAGCCATTATAAATTCCAACAAATAAATTCTTCTTACTATTACAACTGAATCTATTAACAAAATTCTACAACCACAGCCTGATCCTCAAGCAGTCCCTTTGTCTATAGAGGCCCTCACCAAGTTGTATATTGGCCTAGATTTTCCCTAAAGATTCATGATTTTTCATACATTTATGCCCTTGCATGTGGAAATTCCTCAAATAAATCCCCCATATTCCACTTCCAAATTCCCAAAATGTTCAAGACATGTTATCTCCATGCTTTCCTTCATCCTAGGGTATTTCACTGATGAATACACAGATGAATCCATCTTGGGTTTCTTATCTACATTTACCCTGGGACAACCCCCATCTATGACCTTTGATTATGCTGGTTACATTGCAGACAATATTCATCATCAATTGACCAATTTTCCAATTGAAGGAGTGTTCAGATACACATCCTTCCTCTTCCATATGTTTTTATATTTTCAATTCGATAATTTTCCAGTTACTCTTCAAAAGCTTGACATAGAGGGAAATCCTCTTTTTGTCATTTTTTGGACTACTTTGCTCAGAAAATAACTTATGCAGAATTTTCATAATTTTTCATACATGTAGTGATCAAAATGTTAACAAAACCAGAGAAACCAAGGATAAATGAAGAAAATATTATAGTTATCATAGTAGAATAAAGTTGGTGATTGGTACCTATATGAAAAACATACTAAGATCACAATTTTTGGGTCAAATTTGTTACCTTAGAAGTTAGCCAAACATCCTTCAATGAGGATATTTTCCTTGAAGTATATCAGGCAGATCCTAAAATCTGATTCTATAAATTTCATGGTAGCAAAGAATAAAACTCAGTTCAAATTAAAGAATCAAATAGGGCCATTCATCTGCAATCATAGGAATGCAGAGAAAGAAGCAGCTAAGCAGCTGTTGGAATTTAGATTTGAAGAAAGCTTTCCTCGGAATTATGATCCACAAGGGATCCTAAGTAAAAGAAGGGTTAAATGAAAGTTAACCCCTTTCATTCATGAGGTAAAACCAGAGATAGAAAAGCATGCAAATCATATTGAGCAGACTGAAAATACCTTAACAGATGCAGTAAATAAAAGTGATACTAGTAATACTTTATAGGCTATAGAACAGCCAGAAAAATCCACCTAGAGAGTAAGGGAAGAAGGTGCCTATGTTGCTGAAACTAAGTTCAAATTAATATACAATAAAATTTCTAAGTCAAATTCAGTAGGTAAAGGAAAGGTAACAATTTATGTGGAAGAAACAGAGCTTATAAATACCAACAATAATTTTCCAGAAATAGATGTTGCCACTGTGATCTTCAATGAGCCAGCTATTAAGAATCAGAATGAAGAACAAGTTAGCAATGAAGATGCACAGTTGAAAGAAAGACAATAGAGCATGGAAGCCTCTTCCTCATAGGCAGCTGAGGAGCAAGATCTGGACATCAAAGAAAAATATAAACAGATCAAACTGAATAATGAAGAGATAAAAAATAACATTTATTCTCAATATCTGAAACAGATGCCAAGTGTGCAAAACAGAATTATCTCTGCATTTGATTATTCAAATCAAAAGCTAATTATGTCGGTGTTGTAGCCCATAGTCAAATCCCCAAAAACAATGGAAGATTATAAGAAGGTTGATTTGGAAGTCCAGAAAAATAAGATTCATGCTCTTGATCAAATTGAGTTCCATAGACAGACTTCTAGGATGCTATACTCTACTGTCACAACTAAAGCCATGAGTGTTCAGAAGCTCTAGATTACCATTTCCAACATGCAAGATTAGATGAAAATGGACAAAGCATCCTTGTATGCCAAATATCTCAGGTATAAATCCTTAGAAGAACTAGTTTTGCAGGTGGGATATGACCTTGCTAATATCAAAGCAGTAGAGTTATTGGTGAAGAAGAAGAATGAAGATATTGTAGCTTTGAGGAAATAGCTTAAACTTCCTCAATGTGAACATTCTCAAACAAAAGAAATAATAGAAGGACAAAAATAAAAATATGACAAGATGAATTTGATTTTTCAGTTGACAACCCAAATCAAGGAAATGAAAATACATATGGACAAACTTGTCGAGGAGAAATAAACACCAAAAATACCAAAGATTCCTACAATTATTCCTATAATCACTACAGTTGTGCCTTCAACTTTAGCTAAAAATTTAGCACCCAAAGAACCACTAGCTACTGCAGTGCCAATAACTTCATCCACAACCTCAGCTACTGAATCATCTACAACAATAGTTCAGCATACAGATGAAGCCAACAAATTAATGAAAGCTATGGAGGAAATGTCTCTAAAGACAAATGAAATCAGCTGATTGAAACATGTGGTAGAAAATATCGAGAAGTCAAATAAATTAGCTCAGATAAATGCAAAAAAACATGAGAAAAATGCCATAAGAATGAATGAATAATTGAAGAAATTATAAAAAGAATTAACCTTGAAGGAACAAATATCATATATTAAAAACTATCTTTGTAACAATATCACTGAAGCCATTCATGATGTATGGCCTTCAATTCAGGTAAAATTTGAACAGAGAGAGTTATTACTAGCAGCCCAAGAAGAAATTCATAAGACTCAAAGTGAACTGGCTGATAAACCAGAGTAAGCTTTAAAGCTGATCACATTCCTTAACAACAAAAATAGACAAGAATTAGAAGAAGTCAAGATTACTGACAAGACTGAAACTATCCTAGAAATTAGGAAAGTCACTACAAAGAAGGATCTAATGAAGCAACTCAAAGAAAAGTGTGAGAATATGAATACTTCCATAACGAGGCTTATGGTCAAGTTTACAAATTTGAGGCAAAATGAATGCCTGACATTATGGTCATTAATGATAAACTGATGCTTTAGAATGACTATGATCAAAATATTAGAGAATTTTCAAAGGAATAGGTAAATAAACCACCATTACAAGGCATTCAAATAGGAAAAGTCTTACTAAAAAGTTTTGAAGACTTATTATATTTACAGCATGAGATAAGACACTTGTTTGTCATCAAGCCATATTTTTCATATACACTAAAGCTGATGAAAACCTTAGGAAATTAAAACATATACAAATTCCTAAAAATGAGGATTGGTAATCACTCACAGATTTATTATGAAATATAAAAAGACAGATAGATGAAAGGAATTTTTTTTTTTGATTTACAGTCAAAACAAATTTTTACAGCAGTAAACAATTTTGACTATGGTTAAATAATATCCAAGTTTAGAGAGTATCAATGAATAAAGAGAATCAGAGAAAGAGTATCACACAAGGTAGATCAGATTCCAAAACAAATTTAAAATATCTAAAGCCAACAAGGAGGACACCAAGGCAGCCAGCTGCATCTTATCCTCAAAGCAGTTTCTATTTCTTTTGAATAGATAGGGCAGCCTACTGACTTGTTAAGCAGTTGTCTCTATTATTGTTGTAAACTTATATTTTATTTCCCTTACATAATTCCTAGAAGAATTCTAGGATATTTTGTAAACAATTATGTATAAATACTTCATCTTTAGAAGTATTTTGTGTGGAATAAATTGCTAGAGATTGCTATAGTCATTTTTGTTGGACTTGAAGTCTTTTGTGTTTCAAATTTCGAGTAGCAGAATGGATCAAACCAATTGGAATCATACTTCAGGATTCCTGTGATGAGCTATTTGGAGTGAAGTATTTCATTACTTGTCATTGTTATATTTCTTTGTTACATGCATCCATCTATGTTTGTTCTAAATTTGAATTAGTAACTCGGAGTATTACTACAGGATTTGTTGAGAGCACCCTGTTTTTAACTAGTTATCATTTGTATGTTTTCCTCTGATTTCCAATGCAGGGAATCCTTAATTGCACCATCTCTCATTTGACCTCTTCCTACTACTTCCTTTTTCCGGATCAAAGGATTCTTAATTGCCCTTTATCTTGATCATATCACCTCATAAAAAAAACTTTCCAAGATCTTCAAGGGTTATCTATCTTGCCCTGAAAACATTTGAATTTCTCACCTTGATCCCAGTTCTGTTTGCTTGATTTTGACTCCTTAGCCCAATGGAAAAATATATCTCTCACTATCTATCCGTTCTAGTAATTTTTTCCTACCAAATCAATCAAAACCAAACCAAAGCTACACATTCATAACTATCCTAATATTTACAAATCAAATAAAGTTAAATCTTAAAGAGATAGCCCTCTTTGAACCCTAGGAAGGCTAGATCCTAGAGTTTGAAGTTGGTCTTGTGGTTACCTCTAGTGTTCTTTGACTAAAAACCAAAAATCTCACAACTTTAGAATTACTAGAGTGATAACATACTGACGACCATATTAGGGACTTAACCAATCCTCAGTCATAAAACTGGTCTTAAATCAAATCTTTTTATTCATCCTTTTACTTTAAGATTTCTTTCATAAGTTGTGGGTATTAAAAAAAACTGTAATTTTGGTTTCTATGAAAATTTACTATACCAGGTCTAACCCAGATCCTAAACTTGCTGTTATAGTAGATAACCCAGACTGAATTGGCAAAAAGAAAAAACAGATAGAAAATTTAGATGCTGAAGTGCCATTAATAAGAGTCAATTCATTACGACAAGAATTAGTAAGCTTGAAAGATATAGATTTTGATCTGAAATTTGAACATTCTTTGTTTAGAAGTCAATTTGAAAGTGATCTTTATGCTACTGTTTTAGACCCTATTTTAATTTCATTCTCAGAAACAAAATATAAAAATATTATAGTAGAATATAAAACAAAGAAAGTTTAATATCAGACTAAAATTGAAGAAATTAATGCTACTATTCTTAAAGATATTGATGAAGCTATTGAATTAACTCAATTTTTAGCATATACCACTAAGCCTTCAGTTTCACAGTTATATACCACCATAATACCAGCTGTAGACTCATCTCTATACGGTGCTACATCATATAAAGCTTCCAATACCAACACATCTATAGATCCATTTATCCCTAAACTACCTTTACAGCCTAGAGTACTATTTCCACCACCCACTTCATCCACTATATCCACTAGCTCACCTTTGATTTTTCAAACACATCATTCTCATTCCTAAGTAGTTCCACATATATTCCAGTTTCATTTCCCAACACCTCAACTACAACTTTTAGTCCATCAACTACCACTTCCAGTTCAGCCCCAAGCATTTCTACTTTACCTCCTAGCCAAGATAAACTTCAAGCTATGGCTGCTAGGTATGCTCCCCTTGTCTTACCAGTACAACTTCATGACATGCGTCAAGAATATTAGAGTAAGATACCATAATTTGATGCCACTACTCATTATACAACTCAACAACACATTAGTAAAATGACAGATTTCTTTAAACTCCATGAGATTGATGATTGAGATGTTCAAATGAGGTTATTTGCACAAACATTGACAGGAGAAGTTAAGAAGTGGTTTAAAGGTCTTGTTGCTGGTAGTGTAACTGATTTAGTTGTGTTTCATAGATTGTTTTTAAATAAATGAGAAAAGAAAAAGGATCCACTCTAGATATTGTCTGAATTTGATGCCATGAGAAGAGCTCCAAATGAGTCAGTCCAATACTACTGCACTAGATATAACGGTGTTTACAATTCCATCCCTGCAAATATTAAACCCACTGCTCATTCTGTCCTACTCAAATTCCCTGATGGATTTAACACAGACATGGCTTATCAGTTGAAAGAAAGAAATGCAGAAACATTAGAAAGAATGTAAACATATGATGTTAGTGTAGAAGTAAACATTTTAGCCAAAAAATCTAGGCTAAGGAATGAGAGAAGAGTGACCATTAAAGAAGAAACTTCCAATTCAGACACAAAAATATACATGTTAGCTAAAAATATAGAGAGGATGATGGATATATTAGACAACATAGAAAGAATACCTCAATGGGATAATCAACACCAATTCAGAAATCCCAATTTTAGGAAAAACACAAATTCAGGAAAAGCAAAAGAAATAGCCCCAAACCAAACAATAAGGCCCCCCTTCCAAGAGAACTATGCTGAAAGGTCTTAGAATAATGATGATGATGAGGATGCAATAAATCTAATGGGAATAGATGATAATAGTACTATTTTTCTCACTCATGAAGATCAAGAATTATTTGAACTCCAAAATCTCAAATTAGATTCAAGTGAATCCTTTGATTATAAACAAGGTTATGATTTTGCTATAAATAAAATACATAGTCAATATAACCTTAGAAATAAGAAAAAAATGAGCCTTCTACCAAGAAAACTTCCCAAACACTGAATAAGAAAACAATAGAAGCTCCCAAAACAAAAGTTCTACAAATTCTCCCAAGGGAAAATAAGCAAAACTCTAGTTCCCCCCAAAACATTTCTAGTCCTAAAAATGCATCAAGCCCTAAGATTGTTGATTTTACTGATGAAGTTTCTCAAGCTACAAAAGATTCACAAAAATCTGCTGCTGCAAAAGCTTCTAATTCTATGAAAACAACAAATTTAGATCCTAAAATACCCTCTGTTGATCCTAAATCAGTGGATCCAAAAACTGCGACTTCAAAAACACCTGCTAATAATTCTAAGTCTGAAAGAACATCTACTGCTTCACAAAAAATCCCTGAAAAGAAAATTAGGAGTAGTAAAACACAAGAAACTCAAACAGAGAATGCCAAACCAATTAAAAATGAAAACATAACTATAGAAAAACAAGACAAACCAACACAAACTGCAGCTACCAAAGAAGAATTTATTGAAATAAGTAAATCACAACCTACATTCAACATACAATCTGAAATCACAAAGCTAAAAATACCAATTCCTCTGACAGAATTGGTAAAACATGACTTGTATAAATCAACCATAATTGAAACATTAAACATAAATGATGGAGAAGATTCCATAAATCTGAATGATGATTAGCGAGAGTTGATTTTTGGCCCAGATGTGGATGGAAAACATGCATATGGAGCAGTTACTCCATTTTATGTTAGTATTACCATTCACGATCAAATTTTACACAACGAAATGCCTGATTCAGGAGCTTCCCATAATCTAATTCCCAAAGCCATAATGGAAACTCTGAATTTAGAAATCACAAGGCCCTACAAAGATTTGTTTTCATTTGATTCAAGTAAAGTTAAATGCCTGGGTTTAATCAAAGATTTCTGTGTAACACTAGTTCAATATCCTAGTAAGAGTATACTAATGGACATTGTAGTAGCTCATATCCCACCTAAATATGGAATGTTACTATCTCGCTCATGGGGAGAAAAGTTACAAGGATCTCTACAATTGGACATGTCTTATGCTACTATATCAGTTTTTGGTCAGCCTAAGAAGTTATATAGGGAAAAAATGATGAAATACATGGTCAGTAGTGCAGAAAGATCTATAAATTACCCAATTTAATATACACCAACTGACCTTGATTATTTTATCTTATGTAAATCTGAAACTAATGAAATCCAAATTGAACTAATAGAGAAAAAGAAAACACCAAACAATGATAATATCCTTCATGATTATTTATGGCATTTAGAGATTGATGGTTCAGTAAATAATTTAGGAGCAGGAGAAGGAGTTTGCATAAGTAACATGGAGACAAATCACTTAGAAGGCTATGCTTTCAGGCTCAATTTCAAATGTACCAATAATATGGCTGAATATGAAGCCCTCTTTCTAGGACTCCAAATTATTATGAACTCAGGATGCAAAAGAATATTAATCATGGGAGATTCAGAGTTGATCATAAAACAAATAATTGGAGTATATTCTGTTTACAATCCTAGATTAAGCTGATACAGAGAAACTGAGCTAGATTTAACTGATGATTTATTGGAATGTAAATTTGCTACTATACCTAGAAAAAAAAATATACAGGCTCATTGTCTAGCAACCTTTGCTAGTACACGTAATTTACCATTCCAATGTAATCACAGATATACTGTTGAATTCAATCATAAACCAATAATTCTAGACAACCTCAAACATTGGAAATTTTTTTCTCAAGATGAACAGATTTACAAGTTTATGAACAATGAAGTTGAATTTCAGAACTGTAAGATAGACACAGATTGTACTATAGATCAAGATTTAGATTTTGAAATTTATTTGAATAACATAGATGGAAATAAAGTAAAGTTTTCTAAACCAACTAGATTTAGTCAATCACATATGGATAACTTAGAGAAAGTAGAGATTGAAGAAATTATTGATAATGAATTTGACATATTGAATCTTAAGGATAATTTCTTACCCAAAGGTTTAACTCCCTTAGAAGATCTTTCTTACTCAAATGATGTAGCTAGAAAACCCAAAATATAACTAGTTAGATTGTATATAGAAGAATGCAATATTGGTTCAGAGTTTTAAACCCAAAATGGTCAAACTTTCCAAAACCTTACCTCAACAAGAAAATAAAAAATATATTTCTCTTTTAAAGGAATATCAAGATGTTTTTGTTTGGAGTTATGAGGATCTAAAATCCTATGATACCAACATAATTCAACATAAAATTCCAATAAAAGAAGACCAAAATCCCTTTAATCAAAAGTTGAGAAGAATTAACCCTGTTTTATTCCCTTTGATAGAAAAGGAAGTGAAAAGAATGTATGATGCACAAATAATTGCACCAATAAGAGATTTTGATTGGGTTTCCAACCTAGTTCCATTAAGAAAGAAAACATGAGAGATTAGATTATGTGTTGACTTTAGGAATCTAAAAAAAGTGTCCTTAAAAGATAATTACCTTTTACCTAAAATGGAACACATATTACAAAGGGTAGTTGTCTCTTCTAGGATTTCACTTTTAGATGGTTTTTCAGGATACAACTAGATTTTATTCCAAAAAGAAGATCAAGACAAAAAAACATTTACTACACCTTGGGGCACTTTTATGTATGTGAAAGCTCCTTTTGGTATAATGAATGCAGGGGAAACCTTTCAAAGAGCTATGGACATAGATTTTGCAAAGGAAATAAATGATTTTTTAGTGATTTAATTAGATGAAATTACTGTGTTTTCCAAAACTGATAATGAGCACTTGGATCATCTAAGCCAATTTTTTATTAAATGCAGGAAATTTGGCATCTCTTTAAACCCTAAGAAAAGTTTATTTGGATTAGAAGAAGGCAAGTTACTTGGACACATAATTTCTAAAGAAGGAATCTGAATAGATCATGCTAGGATAGAAGCAATTCTTAACATCAATCCACCAAGAAACATCAAATAGTTACAAGCCTTTCTAGGTAAGATTAATTTTTTAAGAAGATTCATATCCAATTTAGCTGAGATAATTAGAGAACCAAACAACATGCTTAAAAAATATTCAGTTCTTAAATGGAATATTGAGGCCAAATAATCATTTGACTCCATCGAATAGGCCTTAACCAAAAATAAAGTCCTAATAAGTCCTGAATTTAAGAAGGATTTCATAATTTTTTCATTTTCTTCAGAACACACCATTGCTGCAGTTTTACTGCAGAAAAATGACCAGGGATTTGAACACCCCATAGCTTTCTTTAGCAAGACCCTTAGAGATGCCCCTTTGAAGTACAACATCATGGAGAAACAAGCCTTAGCTTTGGTAAAGGCCATTAAAGACTTTAGAGTTTGCATTCTCTACTCTCACATCATTGCCTATGTCCCAAATTCTGTAGTAAAAGACATTATTACTCAGGATGGTCCTCGTGGAAGAAAAGGTAAATGGATTCCCACTATATCAGAATATTACATAGAGATAAAACCCACAAAGCTCATCAAAGGTCAAGGATTAGCCAGACTTATGGCTGAATCTAATTGTAATTCCCTAGACACAAATTTTATTTCCCAAATAGATGATTAGGAAGAGATGATGACTCCAACAATCAATGAAGCCTTTTCAAACTCACCTTCATATACATATATCATATTTGTACTACTAAACTTACAAGCTCCTCCTAGATTTTCAAGAACGAAAGCCAGATTTTTAAAACTAAAGGCAGTAAGATTTTGTATTTTAGACAATGTACTTTTTTGGAGAGATCATAGTGGGATTTTATTAAATTTTTTGTTAAAGGAAGAATCTGACAAAATACTTGAAGAATTTCATGCGGGTGACTGTGGAGGAAATCTATACTGGGAAACTACTATAGATAAGATCCTAAGAGTTGGTTTTTACTTGCCTACTTTGTTTGTTGATGTCAAAAAGTTTGTAACTTCCTACCACAAGTGCCAAATTTTTGAGGGTAAGAAAAAACTGTTACCCTTGCCTTTAAAGCCCATTTCAACTGAACTGCCATTTCAACAATGGGATTTAGACTTCATTGGTGAAATTCACCCTCCATCTTCAGGCCAACATAAGTGGAATTTAACAGCCATTAACTATTTTACCAAGTGGATTGAAGCCATACCCTCCAGACAAGCCACAAATACTATCATTATTTCCTTTATAGAAAAGAACATACTTTCAAGGTTTGGATGTCCCCAAAAGATAATTACTAATAATGCAGCAGCATTCAAATCCAAAAATGTTATTTATTTTTACCATAAATATCATATTACCATAGGCCACTCTACTGCATATTACCCTCAAGGTAATGGCCTAACTGAATCCTCAAATAAGAGCCTTGTAAACGTCATTAAAAAATTACTCGAGGATAACAAAAAAACTTGGAACAAAAAGTTAGTCAATGCCTTATGGGCAGATATAATTAAAACTAAAAAATATATTGGTACATCTCCTTACCAGCTTGTTTATGGAATGGATGTTGTTTTTCCATTCTCCTTAGGAGTTCTAGTGATGAAGATTATCCAAGAGTTACAGGTTGAAACAAATGACATTCAGAGAAGGATTAATCAAACTATTCACTTGCAGCAAATAAGAGAAGAAGTTTATATTAGATCCCAAGTTATGCATGATAAAATAAAGAAATTTTTTGATAAAAAGAGTAAAGAAGATAATTTTTACATTGAAGACCAAGTGTTAAAGTGGGATTCTAGAAGAGAAGACAAACGTAAACATGGGAAATTTGATTTTATGTGGAAAGGACCTTATGTGATTTATGGATATAGAGGTAATAATGCTTTTTTTTTTAAATAAATGGATGGAACAGATCTGCAAGAAGGATCAGTAAATGGAAGAATGTTGAAGCACTACTATTAATCCGAGTTAACAAAAAGTTAGTTTTCATTCACTTTAATCATTGTTCATATACATTGCTGATTTTAGATTGGATTGGATGTTTTCCTAACAAAGTTGAACCCTAGAGAGAAGGCCCTAAGCTTGGAGAGGTAAAAATCATAAGTATGAATAATTGTGGATATCAAAAAATACTTACAGGGTCATCAAAGTCAAATTCCAAAGGCTACTGATCTAAAAGTTCTTAAAATTTCACCGGGAATTTCCATCCCCAAGTGGAGCCATTGTTAGGGTCTTATAATAATAGGATTCATAATTTTTGAATTGACTATGATAGTCTTGTAAATATGTGCATACCTTGCTTGCTGCAAGTTTTTTTCCCATATTTTGAAAAAATGAAAAAAATAATAAAAAAACAGAAAGAGGGTAAAAAGTCCTAAAAGAAAGATCAAAGGAATTAGAGAAATATAGACCCCAAAAGAAAAAAAGAGATAAAATAAGACCTGAAAGTAAGCAAGTCCAAATGCCACTACTTTTACTTTTTACCTACAAGAAAAATGATTATGTGCAGAGTGTCAATAAATGCCATAATCCATGATCATTTAAACAGTTTAATATTAACTTTTCATGCTTTAAATTTCTTGTTTTAGATAGAGAATAAAGATATGTCAAACAATTTAAAATTGACAAATCAATAGATATGTAGAGAATAATGAGGAGCTCAACAGTTTAATTTGAGCTCGTGGATGAAATAAGGTAGACTTAAATAGTTTTATGCTTTGAAAAAAAAATGTTTTAGGGTTGCAAGCCTAAATGCACCCATGAAAATGAAATAAAAATGTTAGAAACAAAGATGGGTAGGTAGAAGTAGTTGAGAAATCATGTAATAAAGCATCATCAGGAAAAAATAATTAATTTCCCCTCTCCTCCAAATATTTAGTATTCTAAACTATCAGTCAAAAAGGCTCAGAGCATTTCTCTGACTTTTGTTGGGACCAGACCCAAGGCTTGATGACTGGTTAGTGAAAAAATATTGAATTCCCACACTAGACTCAAATTCATCAGCATTTACCCTTCATTCATAAATCATAACCACTTTTTCCTAAGTAAAACCCATTTTTACTTAGTAAAAGTAAACCCCTAAATAATTAACTTCATTCCCTTCCAAAAACATTCATAAACCCTAAAAATACATTTTTCCTAAGTTAAAGTGTAAAATAGTACAACAAGATCAATTATGCTTATTTTCATTTTACTTAGAGTTAAACATGTATTTTCATTCATTACATTATCCCTTTTTCATATTAAATTCTAACTTATTCTATTAAGTCCCTAACTTCACCCACCCGTATATTATTAAAACCCTTTATTTTAAATAAACCCACAAACCCTCTATTTTAAGTTTATACCAATGTTTAATACCCCATGTGCGCAATTTAAAACCCCGTCCTACTATCCCATTGGTCTAAACCTATCTATAAGAGCTAATCCCTGCCCCTATGGTATTTAGACAGTTGTTAATATTATATTATATCATATACTATAACACACACCCAGGTATATTTGAAACATTTCTTAATGTTTCAATTGATTCTATCATATAAAACTTACCCGCAGATGTATTAGTTGAAACAATCCTAATTTTTTAATTAAAACATGTATTATATTATTCCCCCCGCCACATCATTTAAACCTAAGGTTTTAAACTTATTAAAACGCTTATTTCTACAGTTTAAAATCCATCCCCACATATAAATATACCCCGGTCCCACTCCCCATCCCGATGCAACTTCCCAATCAATCTGGGCCATTTGCATTTGAACCCCATATCTGACGGATGAAAACCAATATCACAGGGAAAACATGCGCGATCACTCCCATCTCATTTCTGCGCGAAATAGGCAGTTTTGTGATTTTCTCTCTCCTCGACGTGCTTAATCCTCATTAGATTGCATTCAGTTGCTCCAAAACCATTAACCACCGAAATGGCATGTGATAACCACTCCGGTTTTAGATTTCGTTGAAGCCCGAAACCACTGTTCCCACTCAATGTGATCATCATTCATTGCAGAGTTAATGTAACCAAGAATTCCTAATAAACATACGAAAATGCATTCATTTCCTCTTCCACTGCACATAAACTCTGTATAAGCCCCCGACTGTTAAAATGAATCTTTTTACATCGTTTTCGAGTGACAAGGCCTACAAAACTCAACCAACACCCAATTGAAGATCATTGAGGAGCTCTACATTGCTCCAAAGATCAGCAAGAAATTGTCCAACATGTACAAATATTTCAGAATCTATTTTCGAAACCCTAGACCTGCAAATAACAGGTTTTTATTCCAAATTAAGCCTGTTTTCAATTTGAAAAGCCTCTTAAAGAATATTTTCCCATTCATAAATAAAAAAATAACAAAAGAAGCCATCAAAAAGACCAAAAAACAAGCCAAACCCTGTAAAGTTTTCTCCAGAAACCTTTTTTAACTACTGCCTACTACTTTGGAGGAAAATTGTAAGTTTTTATAGTTTTATGAACTATTTTAAGCTCTAAATTAGCTAGAAAACATCTGAAGGTATCTTAAACCTCTGCGCTCGTTCTCAAAAGACTCTTCAACCTAATTTATCAGTAAAAGACTCAAGAAACCCTTATTTATTGTTTAAAACTAGGTCAAAAGCTTGTAAATCCTATTGAAGATCTAAATTGAAAGGAAAAGACCATACTTTGCCTGTTTTATCGAAGAAGCCTCTGCTGAAAGTAAAGCTACTTCTGCAAACTTTCTAAACTTGCATAAGTAGCCACAATGCCTAAAAAGCAGAGCTCTAGCAATCCTGAAGCTTCCAAAGATCCAATTTCCACTCCAGCCATGTCTTCTAAGACTAATATTGTTATCAGTCCTTTACAACCCCCAATAATAGACATTGAACACATTCCATTGGCTGATGTTGATTATAGGATATCAGATCCCATTGTTGAATTTAACCTAATAGATATTCATAATTGTTGTTATGAGAAGTCCTTAGATAATGAAGAAGAAGTCCATATTTGGGAATCCCACTTGCCCAAATATGTTGTCCCATTAACTCACCCATGCCAGGAAGCCATCAGGTTATGTCAACAGTATTATGTGCCTGAGAAAAAAGCCATTGTAAATGCCAACAAAGAAATTCTTCTTACTATTATTGTTGAATCTATTAACCAAATGCTACAACTACAACCTGATCCTCAAGTAGTCCCTTTATCTATAGTGGCACTCATCAAGTTGTATATGGACCTAGAATTTCCCCAAAGATTCCTGATTTTTCATACCTTTATGCCCTTGCATGTGGAAATTCCTCAAATAAATCCCCCATATTCCACTTCCAAATTCCCATAATGTTCAGGAAATGTGATCTCCATTCTTTCCTTCATCCTAGGGTATTTCACTTATGAATAAACAGATGAATCCATCTTGGGTTTCTTATCTACATTTACCCCGAGACAATCCCATATATGACCTTTGATTATGTTGGCTACATTGCAAACAATATTCGTCATCAATTGACCAATTTTCCAATTGAAGGAGTGTACAGATACACATCCTTCTTCTTCCATATGTTTCTATATTTTTAATCCGGTAATTTTCCAGTTATTCTTTAAAAGATTGACATAGAGGGAAATCCTGTTTCTATCATTTTTTGGACTACTTTTCTTAGAAAAGAATGTGCAGATTTCACTTATGCAGAATTTTTAGAATTGTTCATACATCCAGTGATCAAAATGTTAACAAAAAAGAGAAACCGAGGAAAAATGAAGAAATGGAGAAAACATTATAGTTATCAGAGAAAAATAAAGTTGGTGATTGGTACCTATATGAAAACCATACTGAGATTAGAGTTTTTGGGTCAAATTTGTTCCCTTACAAATTACCCAAACATCCTTCAATGAGGATCTTTGCCTTGGAGTATATCAGGAAGATACTAAACTCTAATTCTATAAATTTCATGGCAGCAAAGAAGAAAAATCAGTTCAAATTAAAGAATCAGATAGGGTCATTCATATGCAATCATATGGATGTAGAGAAAGAAGAAGCTAAGAAGCTGTTGGAATTCAGATTTGAAGAACGCTTTCCTTGGAATTATGATCCATAAGGGATCCTGAGTAAACTAAGGGTTAAATGAAAGTTAACACCATTCATTCATGAGGTAAAACCAGATATTGAAAAGTATGTGAATCAGATTGAGTGGAGTAAAAATACCTTAACAGATGCAGTAAATAAAAGTGATACTAGTCATACTTTAGAGACTGCAGAACAACCAGAAAAATCCAACAAGAGAGTAGGGGAAGAAGGTGGCTATGTTGCTGAAACTACAACTGAAACTAAGATCAAATTAATATACAACAAAAGGCCTAAGTTAAATTCAGCAAGTAAAGGAAAGGTAACAATTGATGTGGAAGAAACATAGCTTATAGATACCAACACTAATTTTCTAGAAACAGATGTTGGCACAGTGATCATCAATGAGCTAGCTACTAAGAATCAAAATGAAGAACAAGTTAACAATGAAGATGTAGATTTGATAGAAAGACAACAGAGCATGGAAGCCTCTTCCTCACAAGCATCTAAAGAGAAATATATGGACATCAATGTAAAATATAAATAGATCAAACTGAAGAATGAAGAGATAAAAAACAACATTTATTCTCAATATCTGAAACAAAAATCAACTGTGAAAAACAAACTTTTGTCTACATTTGATTATTCAAATCAAAAGCTAATTATGTCAGTGTTGCAGCCCACAGTCAAATCCCCAAAAACAGTGGTATATTATAAGAGGGTTTATTTGGAAGTCATGACAGATAAGATTCATGCTCTTAATCAAATTGAGTTCCATAGACAAACTTCAAAAATTATATACTCTACTATCACAACTAAAGCCATGAGTGCTCTAAAGCTCCATAACACCATTTCCAACATGTAAGATCATATGAAAATGGACAAAGCATCCTGGTATGCCAAATATCTCAGGATTAAATCCTTAGAAGAACTAGTTTTGGAGGTGGGATATGACCCTGCTAATAACAAAGCATCATAGTTATTGGTTAAGAAGAAGAATGAAGATATTGCAACTTCGAGGAAACAAATTAAACTTCCTTAAAGTGAACATCCTCAAACAAAAGAAATAATAGAAGGAAAAAAAGAAAAAGATGACATGATGAATTTGATTTTTCAGTTGATAGGCCAAATCAAGGAAATGGAAATACAGATGAACAAACTTCTCTAGGAGAAATAAACACCAAAAATACCAAAGATTCCTACATTTATTCCTATAATCACTACAACTGTGCCTTCAACTTTAGCTGAAAATTTAGCACCGAAAGAACCATTGGCTACTATAGTGCCAGTAACTTCATCCACAACCTCAGCTATTGAATCATCTACAACAGCAGTTCACCATACCGATGAAGCCAGCAAATTAGTGAAAGCTATGGAGGAAATGTCTCTTAAGACAAATGAAATCAGTAGATTGAAATAGGTGGTAGAAAATATTGAGAAGTCAAACAAATTGGCTCATATAAATGCAAAAACACATGAGAAAAATGCCATCAGACTGAATGAAGGATTGAAGAAATTACAAAAAGAATTAACCATGAAGGAACAAATATCATATATAAAAAAATATCTTTGGAACAATATCATTTAAGCCATTCGTTATGTATGGCCTTCAATTCAGGTAATCTTTGAACATAGAGAGTTATTACTAGCAGCCCAAGCAGAAATTTAGAAAACTCAAAGTGAACTAGCTGACAAACCAGAGCAAGCTTTAAAGATGATCACATTCCTTAACAGGAAAAATATACAAGAATTAGAAGAACTCAAGATTACTGATAGGACTGAAACTATCATAGAAATTAGGAAAGTTACTACAAATAAGAATCTAATGAAGCAACTGGAAGAAAAGTGTGAGAATATGAATACTTCCATAACTAGATTTATGGTCAAGTATACAAATTTGAGGCAAAAAGGACTGCCTAACATTATGGTAATTAATGATAAACTAATGCCTCAGAATGACTATGATAAAAAGATTAGAGAATTTGCAAAGGAATAGGTAAATAAACCACTAGGACAAGGCATTCCAATAGGAAAATATTACTCAAAAGTTTTGAAGACTTATTCTATTTACAACATGAGATAAGACACTCGGTTGTCATCAAGCCAAATTTTTCTAGATACACTGAAGCCGATGAAAACTTTAGGAATTAAAAAAAAATACAAATTCCTAAAAATGAGGATTGACAGTCACTCAGATTTATTATGAAAGATAAAAAGACAGAAAGATGAAAGGAAAAATGTTTGCTGATTTACAGTCAAAACCGATTTTTATAGCAACAAATAGTTTTGACTATGGTTAAAGAATATCTGAGTTTAGAGAGCATCAGTGAATAAAGAGAATCAGAGAAAGAATATCAGACAAGGCAGGAAAGATTCCAAAACAAATTTAAAATATCTAAAGCCAACAAGGAGGACACCAAGGCAGCCAGCTGCATCTTATCCTTAAAGAAATTTTTATTTTTTTTGAATAGATAGGGCAGGTTGTTGACTTGTTAAGCAACTGTCTCTATTATTGCTGTAAAGATATTTTATTTCCCTTAGATAATTCCTAGAAGCATTCTAGGATATTTTGTAAACAATTATGTATAAATACTTCATCTTTAGAAGTATTTTGTGTGGAATAAATTGCTAGAGATTGCTATAGTCATTTTTGTTGGACTTGAAGTCTTTTGTGTTTCAAATTTCGAGTAGCAGACTGGATCAAACCAATTGGCATCACACTTCAGGATTCCTATGATGAGCTATTTGGAGTGAAGTATTTCCTTACTTGTCATTGTTATCTTTCTTTGTTACATGCATCCACCTATGTTTGTTCTAAATTTGAATGAATAACTAGGAGTATTACTACAGGATTTGTTAAGAGCACCATATTTTTAACTAGTTATTATTTATATGTTTTCCTCTGATTTCTAGTGTAGGGAACCCTTAATTGCTCCCTCTCTTGTTTAACCTCTGCCTACTACTTCCTTTTTCCAAATCAAATGATTCTTAATCTCCCTTTATCCCGATCATACCACCTCATAAAAACAACTTTCCAAGATCTTCAAGGGTTATCTATCTTGCCCTGAAAACATTTGACTTTTGGGCTTTGATCCAAGTTCTGTTTGCTTGATTTTGACTCCTTAGCCAAATGTACAAATAAATCTCTCACTATCTATCCCTTCTAGTGATTTTTTCCCACAAAATCAATCAAAACGAAACCAAAGATGCACATTCATAACTAGCCTAATATTTACAAATCAAACAAAGTTAAATCTTAAAGAGAGAGCCCTCTTTGAACCCTAGGAAGGCTAGATCATAGATTTTGAAGTTGGTTTGCAGTTACCTCTAGTGTTATTTGACTAAAAACAAAAACTCTCACAACTTTAGAATTGCTAGAGTGATAACACTAGTATCTTAGGCTTTACCACAATCCACACTCGATCACTACGTCCTAAACTGCGACTCCACCCTCTAGGATCTATCGTATATCCTGCCATTAACTGATAAATATTCCTATGCCTAATCAAAGGCAAGCACCTCTAGAATTTACCGTAAATACTTCCATTAACCGGTTGAGGATTCCTAGGTCTACTGAGGAACACAATACATGGATTTATCGCAAATCACAATTCGATTCAGGGTTCACTAGGTCAGTAGATTTTCTGCAATCCAAAATTTGAATGGAGGATAACTAGACCATGTATTTTTCCTTTAATAGATCCACCTCACTCAGCTTCAAATCCATTCAGAAATATAGCTCAAACAAAACATGAGAACCCCATCACGCCATGGTTATATGGAAATGGCAAGGCAAGGCTAAAAGCATTTTCATGCCTGGAAAAACCCATGCCATGACAACAAAGAACCACATGCAAAATATAAAAATGAAACAAAAAATGAAAATAAATACCTACAAAGAATTCTCTTGTAGCTTCCTAATCGTACTCTTTCTTTCTTGCTCCTTCCTTGCTCTTGCCTTCTTTGACTTTGTTGATCCAATGACAAAGTCCTCCAAGAAAACTCTATGTGTCCAAGTGTGTGTGTGAGAGAGAATAATGTGAGATATCCAAGACTAAAATGAGAAAAAGGTACCAACTTATCCTAAAAAGCCTTTTTATCAATTATGCCTTTATTTTCTTCATTTTCCATTATTTTCCTTCATTTTCCTCCTCACATGGAACCTCTGACCTTTCACCTTCCTTTTCTCCTAATTTCCATTATTCTCATATATAAATGTGCCAAAAATTCCATTTTCCTTTCCAAAGCCTTTTTCATTTATTTTATCAATTTCCTTAGCCATAATAAACCAATGAACACCCTCACTAGGATGTTTTTACGCACATTCAGCTTGGAATAAGTGTCCCATCAACCGTGGTTATTATTTTTTCCTTAATTAGATTTTATCACATGGAATTTTTACTAGCATAAAACATAAAATAGATATACAAAAATATTTTCCCCTAGATCCCAAAATCGAGATTACCATATTTATTTTTCATTATTGCCTTTCAGTGTTACAATACATATATATACATCTTGAAGCATTTATTAACCCTGTATTAGAACATAACCGTAGTTTCCTTTACCAAATCTACGAAATACCATGGACAAAAAACCATCATGCCCAAAACCATGTGCAAAGCCCATGCACAAAAGCATAGGTAAGTTCACCGACCTAATATAGGGTCCAATTTTTATTTTCCCTGGGTGATACTCTGGACCTCTTGTAGGGAGGCTACATCCACCCTCCAAACCCCTCGATAGGGGGGCCTACCACTCCCCTTGTGACCCCCCTGTTGTGCCCAATGAAATGAACAGGGAAGCCTATCGCCCCCTAATGACACCTCCATGCATGAAACTAGCCTTGGAAAGAATATAACATGCACCCAACATTCTCTCAGTTGTTTTTTTATTTTCCACCCAGGGGGTCATAGGAGGTCCTAGAAATTCGTCCACCCCTACAATGCCCATTGTTTCTCTACACCAAGAGAACTTTTCAATGCTCACAAAATTCATCAATGTATCTGCAACATTCTTCAAAGTGTCCACCTTTACCATCAACACATTTTTGTCATCAACCATATCCCTCACAAAGTGATATTGAACATCAATGTACTTTGTCTCTAAATGATAAGAAGGGTTCTTAGACAAGCATATTTCACTTTGGTTGTCATCATCTATCCTTATAGCTCACTGTACAATTCCTATACTTGAACACAATCTCTACAAAAAAACTACTTCCTTTCTTGCATGAGTGGCTTAGATGTATTTAGCCTCTATAGTTGAAAAATCCACTAGATACTATGTTTTCTCATCCAACTGACTACTCGTGCAAATAGGTTAAACATATACCCACTTGTAAATCTTCTCTGACTTATATCTCCATCACAGTTTGCATCAACAAAAACACATATCTCCAAAACTATGTCTAATCCTTGTCTTCCTTGGTAACACAAACCATAATCACTAGTGACACACAAATACCTAAAACCCGCATCACTATTGTGAAATTTTCCTTCCCTAGATTTTACGTACAATTTCTCAATACTCCAATTGTATGTGGAATGTATGTTCTAGTGCATACCATTGCGTACATCAGGCTACCAATTGCACTTGCATATGGAACACGGGGCATGATCTCTTCCTCTTTTTGTGTCTTGGGGCACTATTCAGTAGATAAATTTACAACTACAGGAACATGAACCTTCACTGGTTTACTATCATGCATATTAAACCTCTATAATACTATCTCTAAATACTTCCTTTTGTTTAACTAGAGCTTCCTCTTTTCCCGATCTCATTTAATTTCCATTCCCAAAATATATTTTGCAACACAAATATCCTTCATGTCAAATTTGGAGGACAATTCAGTTTTCAAATCTTGGATAATTACTTTTTCATTTCCATTCAAAAACTCATCATCCACATAAAAGACAAAATAAATACCATGGTCACCAATTAATTTAAAATACATATAACGATCCACTTTTATTCTAGTGAATCCAAGTACCTGTATATATGTATCAAATTTATGATACAACATCCTTGGTGACTGTTTTAACCCATACAAATACTCTTTTAATCTACATGCCAGTTATTTATTACCCTTCACCACAAAGCCTTCAGGTTGATTCATGTATATCTCTTCCAATATCCACATGCATAAATGTTGTCTTCACATCCATTTATTCTACCTCAAAATAAAAATAAACAACAATAGACAAAAGTAATCTAATAGAAGATACCTTGGCAACTAGAGAAAAAATATCACCAAAATCAATTCCCCAGACCTAGGAATAACCTTTTGCTACCAAATCAACTTTGTATTTCTCCCTTGCCTTCTGAATTCATATTCTTCTTAAACACACATTTTTATCAAATGGTTTTCCTTCAAGCCGGTAACTCCACCAGATATGAAGCCTCATTTTTGTGCAAGGATGCCATTTCATCAAACATGAACTCCTTCCAAATTTTTCCATGCTCTTAATCTCCTACCTCCCTGATAGTTTTAGGACCATTATTAGTAATAGATAAATAAAATTTTGAATAGAAATTAGATGGACTATACCTTTTTGGAGGCCTTATTTCTTTAACTGATCTTCTCAAAGTTGGAGTTTGTGGCTCTTCCTCTTATGATTCCTATCCTATTGTAGAGTTAGATTCTTCCTCCTTTAGCTCAAACTCTCTCTTCTCAGGTTTATTTTTGGAAATTCATGTTTAATAACATATTTAGCTTCTTTTAACACCACATATTAGTTGTACACAACCTTCATTGTTTGTGGGTTCAAAAACTTATAACCTTATAAACCATCCTTACACCTAATAAAGATGCACCTTTCATATTTACTATTCAACTTGGTTCTTTTCTCCTTTGGAGCATGTACAAATGCATCACAGCCAAATACCATCAGATGTGAAAGAGAGGGCTTCTTGCTAATCAATACATCATGTGGAGTCTTATTCTCCAACGATGGTGAAGGTGATCTATTAACCAAGTAACATGAAATAACCACCTCCTTTGCTCATAATTCTTGTCCTAACTCAACACCCCTGAGCATGCTTCTTTCCATTTCCATCAACGTCCTGTTCATTCTTTCTGCAAATCTATTTTACTAAGGTGTGTATGGAGTAGTCTTCTTTCATGCTATACCACACTTCTTATATAACTCTTCAATTTAATTCTTGAAAAACTCTCCACCATTATTTTTCCTCAACACCTTTATATTATTTTATGTCTAGCTTTGCACGAGAGCCTTAAATTATTTAAACTTGTTAAAGACTTCAGATTTCTTCCGGAGGAAATATATCCATGTATTCATTGAGAATTCATCTATTAAGGAGACATAGTACACATACTTACTTAGTGATGGAACTGCCACGGGTCCAAACACGTCATTATGCACAAGCTATAATATACCCTTTCACCCTCTTAGCACCAGAGGGGAAACGCACCCGACTCTGATTCCCATACACACAATGTTCACTAAAATTGAAATCCAGAGATCAATTAGACATAAATTTTACCATACAACTACCATGCAGTATTTAAGGGCCCTTATATCTAATATTACAAAGCCTTTGATGCCATAACATAGTATTTTCTCTAGAGTCCACTAAGTTTTCTGCTCCACTTTCAAGAACCAAAAAACCATTGCACCCATTAATAACAGTGCTACCCAAAAGCTTGTACAAAGTTCCAATCCGAACATACCAGATCAAATACCATTTCTTCCTAAACCACCTTGCAGGTATCCTTCTTAAACACTCTTTTTACAACTGCATCATCCATCTTGCTTATAGAAACTAGATTTCTGGTCGACCTAGAAATATGTAGAACAAAAGGAAGTGTTATAATCCTTCCACCTTGCAGCTTAAAATTTAATTTTCCACGTCTGATGATTCTTTCCTTCCTGTCATTTCCTAGGTATACATCACCACCATCATATTTATCATACTCACAAAACCACTCCCCATGGGGTGTGAAGTGAAAGGATGCACCGGAGTCAATAAACTATGCCTCATGATCTACATGTGTACTTAAAGAAAAAGCCAATTACACATCCCCGCGTTCATATGAGGTGGTTTTCACCTCTCTAGAAGGAGCATTATTAGATTCTTTCCTTCTGAGAAGCTTTATATCTACATTTCTTTTTGAAGTTCCCTTACTTTCCGCATTTCCAACAAACCATTACAGGTTCTCCTAGAGATTTAGATATCCCTCTACATTTTTATCTCCCACTCGAGGAATCATTTTTGTTTTTGTTCTGGGACCATCATCATAAAGACAAGGCATCTCCATTCTGGCCCTCCATAATTTTTTTCCTCATCTCCTCCGACAACAAGGATGAGACTATTTCATCAAACTTGAAGGTAGTTATATTTTTGCCTATAACAACTATCGGACAATCCCACAAATCTGGTAGAGAACACATCAAACTAACGCACTTATATCAATATGAGATTTAAATATCAACAGATAAAAACTATCTTACCAGAGTATTGAAGGCATTCATATGATCTATCACCAATTCTCCATCATCCATCCTCAGGTTATACAACTTTTTATGTAGGAACAATTTGTTCACTAGAGACTTAGATTGGTGAAAATCCACTAAATTTTCCCTCAAATCCTTCACGATAACTTTCCATGATAGATTCAAAAATACTGAATATGAAATACATAACCATATTGTGCTATTTCCTTTATGATCCAAATTTTCCTAGTCTTCATATTTCATTTTCGTTAGTTTGGTACCTGGATCTACTATGATCCATCGATATTTTTTCCACTAGAAAATCCTTCATCTTGAGCTTCCAAAAACAAAAACTTTGACCATTAAATTTATTTATCTTTATCTTTCCATTTTTTTCCATATTCTTTCACCACAAGAATCGATCCTGCGGATCTCACTCTAAACACGATCTACCTCAGGCTCGAGAAAAACCCCTCAACAAAAAAGGAGTCCCATTGAAGTCAAATAAATCTGATACCAAATGTAGGTTTTAACCCTTTATATAAATTATCTGCGAATGAATTCATAGAACAAAAAATAAACAATGGCAAGAGCATAAAACAAAAAATAGATATACATAGATATTTTCCCCTGGATCCCAAAACCAGGACTACTAGATTTATTTTTCATTATTTTCCTTTCAATGTTATAATACATATATGTACATGATGAAAAATTCATAAGCCCTAATCCTTTAACCTTGAATTATAACATAATCATATTTTCCTTTACTAGATCTACAAAATACCATGGCCCAAAAACTATCATGCCCAAAACCATGTGTAAAGTCCATGCACAAAACCATAGGTAGGGCTGCCCACATAATATAAGGTCCATTTTTTTTTCCTAGGTGCTGCTCCAGACCCCGTGCAGGGGGGATATCGACCCCCTACAAACCCCATGACAACAACCCCCCTGTGACCCCTTGCTGTGCTCGACACAACAAACAGGGATGACATTTGCCCCCCTCTTGACCCTTGTGCGCGTGTTACTAGTCTTGGAAAAAATATAACACACACTAAAAAATGATGATGGTAGAAATATCCAACTTTATTCTCTACCCTTGGAAGGTGCAACCCTCATCTGGTGGGAGGAAAAACCTTAAGAATAATTGAGGAAAAGTTGTAAAATTATCTCCCCTTCGAATGATTTTATAGCGCATTAAGTGGCAATTTTATTTATTAGATTATATGTGAAAATAAATTATGGATTGGAAAAATTGTAGAGAAGCTAAAGGTTAAAGTGTCTAAAGTTACACACAAGAATTTATAGGAAGAGCTATAATCTTGGATGTTGATTTGTCTTCAAAATATACTCTCCTTAAATACATAGGTGGATTATATTTTTATTTGAGACATACTATACTTATGTTTAATCACACCAATATAGATGAAGTATGTGTTCTGAAAATTCATTTAGAATCAAAAGGAAAGAATGTTCCTCAAGAGACTAGCAGGATCCCTCTAAATATTGAGACAAAGGAAAGGGAAGTTTAAAGGCAAAGCCAAAAATAATGCTACAATTAAGAAAGAGGGAGAGAAACATACTTGTAAAAATTGTTCCAAAAATGGCCATGATGAAGACCACAGTTGGAAATTACATCCAGAAATGAGACCAAGGAGGCTCTATAAGAAGGGGAAAAAAAATACTATTGCTACGGCAAAACAAGATCTAGGATTTTATTCAGGTGATTAAACCAAAATCATAGTCGTGGGAATGAAAGGTACAACTTATAATGAAAGTACTATTTCTTCTAGTAATCCTACTAAATCTCAAAATGATAAAGAAAGAAGAGATATTTTCCATATCAAGTCCATTACAAAACATACAAAGGTTGATACATTGTTTGACAATGGATCCGAATCCAATCTTATCTTTGAAGAAATTATTTAAAAACTTAATTTAGAAACTACACCTCATATTAAAACTTACCCGTTGGGTTTTTTATGTTATTATTCCAAATTACAAGTGACAAGAAAATATAAACTCAAATTCGCCATCACTACTAATTTTTATAGATGAGACACCACTTGATATTTGTGGGATTGTTTTAGGGAGTCCATACTTGTATGACTGGAAATACATATTCTATTGTCATGAGAACAAATATAATCTTTTAAAGGAAGGAGTTGAGTATATTTATAGAGAACATCGTAAGAATATGAACTTATCTCTTGTTAGTGGTAGTTACATTAAAAGGCTTGTAAATGCTAGTAAGAATTTTGTGTTGTTGATGATTAAATCTAAAGATACTATCGAATTTGAATCTTTCTTAGGATGTGATTCTAAACTAAATCATGATTTGGTTGAATTTTTTAATACTTATGAAAAGATTTTTCAATAACCTGAAGGGTTACCTTAAAAAAGAGGAATCCAACATAAAATTGACTTGTATTAGGATGCACCACTTCCAAATATTGGCATGTATAGAATGTCAATTTTGGAGAATTCAGAGATTAAGAGGCAAATTCAAGAGATGCTTGAAAAAGGGGTCATCAAGCCTAAGACATCTCCTTGTGGGTCTCCTATAGTCTGAGTTACAAATAAAAATGGTACTTGGCACATGTGTGTGGATTTTCGAGCTTTGAACAAGGTCGTTGTAAAGAATCATTATCCTCTTCCTCGCATTAATGATTTTCTAGATTAGTTAAAGGAATATGTTTATTTTACTAAGTTATATTTGAGAAGCGATTATCATTAGATAAGGATTACTAAAGATGATGTAGTGGAAAAGTTCTTTCAAGCAAAAAATAATTATATGAATGCTTAGCTATGTCATTTGGGCTTTTCAATGCACCTGCAACATTGATGAGAGTTATGAATGATGTGTTGCAACCATTCCTTGATAATTTTGTCATTGTCTACTTAAATGATATTTTTATTTTTAGTAAGACTCATGAAGAGCATGTCAAGCATGTGAAACAAGTTTTAGTTTTCCTGAAAAAGGATAAGTTGTACTCAAATATGTCTAAATGTGAATTTTGGAGAACCTCTTTGGTTTATTTGGGTCATATTGTAGGAGGGGGTGAATTGAATATTGATCCCGCAAAATTTGATATCATTGTGAATTTCCCTAAACCTAGCAATGTAGCATAAGGTAGGAGCTTTTTGGGAGCAACCAAATATTGGAGAAAATTTATTGCTAACTTCTCATTCCTTGCAACACCATTACATGCTTTGAAAAGTGTGAAACAAGTCTTTCAGTGGGGAGACAAGTAGCAGAAATTCTTCGACACTTTGAAAGAGAAAATTAGTACAACACTAGCTCTAGCACTTCCATACCTTAAGAAGCCATTTTAAATTCAAACTGATGCTTACGAATATTATGGGAGTAGTTATGATACAACATGGTAAGAAAATGTGTTATCATTCTGAAAGCCTTACAAATGAAATAATTAAATATCCAACTTATGATAGAGTTGTATGCTTTGGTACAAACCGTTAAGAAATGGAAGCATTATTTAATGGGTAAAGAAACAATTATTCATATTGACCATAAAACGTTTCAATATTTACAATTGCAAATCAAGCTACGACAAGCTATAAATTTCAGGTGGATGGTATTCCTATAGGAATTTCATTTGGTAATTAGGTATAAGAAAGGTATATATAACAAAGTTGCATATATGTTATCAAGGCCTATTGTTATTGCATCTATTATTATCAAACATAATTAAGTTATGCATGAAATTTATATTGAACGATATTCTCAAGATGAATATTTTAAATATTTATATGCAACTTTGAGTCAAGGAAATCATGTTAAAGAGTTGGATTATCATGTTCATAACAAGTTGCTGTATCATTTGGTATAGTTATGTATTACATGGGGTGAAATAAAAAATGTCATAAGGGAATCCCAGTGATCCCACACTCCTCTTATTGCTGGACACTTTGGTGTAGGAAATTTTTTTTCTCAAATTCAGAGGTATTGTTATTGGTCTCAGAAGAATGGATTTTTTTGAATATGTGTGAAACGATGTTCTATGTGCTCTACTAGAAATCCAAGTAATAGGAAATTGGGTTTGTACACTCCACTTCCTACTCCTTCTTGTCCTTGAGAAAGTATTTCTATGAATTTTTTTGGGGGGCTACTAATGTCTAGAGAAGTTCATGATTATATATAAGTTGTTGTGGATCATTGCCGCAAAATGTGTGTATTGATTCTAATTAAGAAACATGTTACTACTAAAAAAACTGTAATGATTTTCTTCCACAATCTATTAGTTCATTTTGGGTTACCCACTTCTATTATTTATGATCAAGATTCTAAAATATTCAGGAATTTTTGGTCATGTTTATGGTAGCTGATGGAGAAAAAGTTGAAGAATATAATTGAATTTCATCCCAAAACCAATGGCCATACTGAAGTAGTGAACATAACATAAGTGCATCTCCTTTGAGGATATCATGGTAAGAATCCTAAACTTTGGGATGAACATTTGCATTACGTCTAGCATGCCTATAATTGTGCCAAATATTCATCTACACAAGTATCTCCATTTGAAGCTTGTTTGGGTTATTTTCCAAGGTATCCTTTGGATTTCATATTCGGTAAATATATTGCAGTAGATGGACATAGAGATGTGGCCAAAGTAAAGAATTTCACTGAAAAAATTAAGCTAGTGCATCGAAGGGTACAAGAATAACTAGAGAAAATAAAATCCATGTACAAAACAAGACATGAAAATAATTAGGTTGATCATGATTTCCAAGTGGAAGATCAAATTTGGTTGTACATCAGCAAGGAAATACTACAAGGCGAAGGTAAATATATCAAGGCAATCAGATATGGTCCTTTCAAAATCTTGGAGAATGTTTGTAACAATTATTTTAGATTAGATATTCTACCTTACATGCAAATTGATTCTATTGTGAATGTAGAAAAATTGAGATTGTATGAGCCTCCAATGGTTGATGATCAAGAATAGAATGTTCAGATTCAAAATCTGGTGTTTTTTTTGCTACCTCAAAAAAACTAGTAATCGGTAAATTTCTTGTGTGATTGGTAACTATGTTAATTTTGAATAGAGATATGGTTCTCTCTAATCTAGGATGGATTCATAATGGTGTACATATATGTTATATAAGCTTTAGTTTCCTTGAGGTGCTTAAGTTTCTAAACTACATAAAATTTCAAGGAGGTTTTATTTTTTGGGATAAAATCTTTATGTGAACCCCATAGATCTAAAATTTAATTAAAATTTAGAATCAATAGGGATTTAGATTTAGATTTACTTGAAAAAAAAATCTTAATTTTTTAAAATGTCATGTATAGTTTAGCATGCAAGAAATTTTATATATTTATATACATGTCATACATTTGGTTTCTAGAAAATCCATTTCAGTATGTACAACGAAGTTGATATAATATTATTTTACTTAAAATGGAAATTCAACTATCTTGGTTATGAAAAAAATTGAAATATTTTTATTTTATTAATAAATTTCATGTGTGAGTTTGATATAAAACATGGAAAAAATTACATACATGCTTCATATTGTATTGTAAAAACTGCAACAAATATAATATGTGTGTATTATGACAATTAACCTCTTCTAGATAATCTAAAAAGAAATAAAATCGAATAAAGCCTATTTGTAGTTTACATATTGACATCTTTTAAAATTGTTATAATTTAACATACATTGAGGGTGCACTAAAAGACATTTTCTACAAGGGAATATGACAACTAAAATTGTTATTTTGTAAAATTTTACTTCTTGAATCTTCTTAATGGAAGGTCTTAAGATAAGAAACTAATTGAAATAGTTGGACATGTAGGAAAATATATGAAAGTGCATAAAATTATAGAAACAAATCGTTAATTGTTTGAATTAACATACATTGATTGCACTAAAAGACAATTTTTACAAGTTCTATATTAAATTGATGTACACATGATCATATCTTAGTTCATTTTAAGTATCAAAATGACTTAAAATATTTCAAAAATACAACGCCTTTCTTTGATATCCAAACGTGATATTGATCATCATTCTTCACTGGAACTGTTGTCACTCCTCGAGCTACTTCCATGACTTGGGTTATTTGGAGGAATGTTTTGTTCATTGTGTTTATTATTTTCTTCTTCTTCAAGTTCCATCTACAAATAATGAAAATAATATACATTGGTGTATTGAGTGTATATACATTGGTGACAGTAATGAAAATTGAAATATTAAATAGTATACATCAATTTAAATTGAAAAGAAATGTATCATAGAAAGAATTGACTCGTGAACTATACACATTATTTCAAAAGAAAATTTCATGCTATCTCTCAACAATTTATTTGTTAGCACAGTTCGATACTTTTTTTCGTGCAAGATTTATACCCCATAACAAATATTAGATTTAATATAAAAAAATGTTTGTTCGATTAATTATAGATGGAGCTAAGTAAAACAAGATAGATGCTTACAAATTCCAAAATTAAGTTACGAGATGCCAACATATACTCACAACCCATATTTAACCCACTTCCAATCAATTCTTTTGATGGTTCTCCTTTGTATGCTAGCACTTGTTTGAAGACATTCAATGATGATTGCTGTAAAACAACTTAAAATATAAAAAAATGAAATCTAGTTAAGTTGTTATAAGGAAGTAAAACTTACTCACAAACATAGATATCAACCCTTTTCTTCCTTTTTATCTTGTTTTATGTGCTAAATGGGTTCCATTTTCTTTTCTTTTCTGCAAGAAAATACTTGAAAATTAATATTTAATACTAAATTATTTATTTATTGTACCCAATCGAAAATTTCAATGATTACATATTACATTTGAATCATTTTTTTGTTGAAATGGCTCCTCATGCAATGAAATTATGTCCATTTCTTTGGCCATATCCTTGTACACCTTTTTGGACATTCCTACTGGCATATTTTTGATATCAGCTCATTCATCCTTTGAGATTTTCAAAATCTTCCTGAAAATGTAACATGAAAATAAAGTATTTAATTTTTCTATTGATATATGAAAAGTAAATATAACAAATGTGATATTTATAAATTATTTCTTTGTCGTAATATATACATATAATTCTAGAAAATCATTTAAAGGAATATTAATTTTTCAATCCTTCTTTTTTGTTGTTGTACGCTTCTTCTATTAAAAGTCTGACATGTCTCATTAACCAATTCTCTGGAAACTCATTCTGTATATTAAATAAAATTTGGTTCTTAGAATCATTGGAATGATTTTTTTAGTGTAAGTGGAAAGAACATGTATACATTCATTCCACTAGATCCCTTAAAGTTTTGTAAAAGTTTTTCCCCCTTTCGTTAACCTCCAACACCACTCCAGATGAGATAAGGAGCAATTCATTTTCATTTGCATGTTTTTTTCTTTTAGTTTCTTACAACAACATTCATTTTCTTCATTGTTGGTCCCTATAGAACATTAAACATATTTGAATTAATAGATTGTTTGAAACATGTTATCTAATATTTTTAAGTATATTATTAATGAAAATTAAAAAAATAAAGTCATATCGGATCAATAGTATTTTTTCATTCCCCTGATTCATCCTTCGACAATTTTTCCATCAAGTGCTTACGTTCTTCTGGTCTTTAGATCAGAAATAATCTTATCAAGCTTTATTTTTTGGCTCTGCATGATACACTCTAAAAAATACATATTAGTTAAACTTACATATAGTTCAAAAATAATATTTTTTGTAAAGAATTTACAAAGAACTTGCCTTTTTTGCTTTTCTAGATTTGCTATCAATATTTTTTTTACTTGAACTCTTGTTAGCCATTTCTTTATCAATATGAAACATGTACCATTCATTAATATATTTTCTAAATAAATCACATATTTTTCAGGTACAAAAAAAAATCAACAAAATGGTGTGCCTTTCACAACGTACACACTGAACGCGGTGTGATAGGTTCTTATAAACACACCACCAATACAGTAGAAACATTGTACGATGCTCTTTGTCAATAAGGAGACCCGGTGTGATTTTAAAACTAGTGCACAGATTAACATAAACAAAAATTAATAAAAAATGTTTTTATCAAACAATGTTTTTTATTAGTACACGTCTGGTGCGCTATACTAGAATCGCACACCAGTGCGCTATTTTAAACAGTGCACACTGATTAAAAAACTTTTTTTTTTTTAAATCGTGAAACGACCGACATGGATTGGGATGTGACTCTGCAAGTGGTCTCATGGGTTAGATGTCATATTCCTATATATAGTAATACAAACCCTATAAATATAAAATGAAAAAACCTAATTGTGAAGTCACATAAACAAGAAGAAGCAAGGGTTTAACGTAAGAATGGACTTTTTTGTTTGTTTTCTCAATTTTAATTAAACGTAAATAGGAATAGATATTGTAAATGATTTTATTAGCAAAATGCATAGTAAAATTTAAAATTTTTACTATGCATATATTAAGTCTAACAAAAATTGTAATAAAACAAGTATTAGGGTAAAATTTAACAATTTTACTATACTACAGGGTTTTTGTGTGAATCACCAAATGTTTCAAATTATGATTCTCTGAATAGTGTTGTTGTTCGAAAGTATTATGATTCTATGATTCCATAGTGCTCTCACACACTCTTGCTCTAGGTGTCTCTCATGCAAATCCCTCCCTAAATTTTTTTCCAGAAATAATAAAAATAATGAATAGCTTTTACTATTTAAAGAACTTTTTTATGAAATTAAATTTATGAAAATAATTTGCCGCCCATTTTTCAATTTACTGTTTTTTTCATTAAAAAAAGAGAAAGTTGCACTTTTCTTTTGCAATATTTGGTGCGTTTATTAACTAACAGCACTGGTGCGTCTATTAATAAAACTGCACTGTTGCAGTTAACACTACAATAGCACCAATAAAAATAAGTACATTTTTAGGGCATCGAAATTACTTTTAGGCATGTACACCAAAAATTATTGTTGATTTTTCTCAAATGCAAGGTGAAAATATCATAATTATATCAACTGGACAATTCTTCAAAACCCAACTCATTTCATAATATTTCTCAAAGTCCATCAAAGAGTTCTCCCTATCCATCTCTAGACATAATTACTTCAGATTTTATTTATATTTTCATTATCTCATTGAATTTATTTATTTGATTGATGTCAATCAGCTGAATAAAATTAATGTATAGAAATTTGCAGGTTGATGCAGATTTAGAATCAAGTTTAGATGCACAAAATATTCAAATAGATCCAAAACATTAGAAGCTCCTATCACGAGCAGCATACCGGAAGCCACGGTTGGTAGATGAAAATGGACAACCGCTTCACCCTACCAATTGTAACATGCCATATTATAGCTAAAATACTGGGACAATGATGGTAATAATAACTGTTTGGTATAATGAAATTATTTCAACGTCAAACAAATTAATCATGCATTTACGTGCTTACTAATTGATATCATCGATTTTGTACTAATCATGTTCAAATATATTTTTTGAAATTATTAGGATTATAGTGATGATGAGTGTCCTACATACCATCTTCTATTGCACCCCACAACAATGTAAAATCGAGAGAAGGCTGAATTAAGAGAAAAACTTGGAGAGGAACGATACCAAGAATGGTTGAATCAACCATCTATTCAATTCCCACTATGTCCAGATTCACCAATTAGGAATGACTACAACAATAGTAGTTCTTCAAAAGCTGGAAATGGATGAAATAAAATAGAGGTTGGTATGGATGATTACTTAAGAGATACAACTACCATGGAGACAATGTTGTTAGATGCATTCCATACGATGATCAACTAGGGGATGATGCTCATATCACTACTACCCTTTCTGAAAGCCTTCAATTTTATTCCACCAACCCTCTCTTTGGACCTGGTGGTCAGTCAAAATCTACCTAATTGGTGAAAATGATGTTATTGTACAACTTGAAAGTAAAGTCCCTTATATTTTGAGAAATATAATCACACACTGAACATTACAAATGGTCAATTTTATGAAAGTTAATAATTATCAGCATTAATGTACATTTAATATTGTCCATGATCAACTACAGGCTATTGAAAGATAAGGTTCTTCCGAGTGATAAAGTCTTGCCAGGTAGCTGCAAAGAGGAAAATATATTGTTAAAAATGTTGGGTGTTGAGTACATATCATATCATGCATGTCCAAATGATTGTATTCTATATAGAAGAGAATATGTAGAAAAAGAGATATATCTGAAATGCGGGCATGACAGGTATGATAAATAAAAAAAGAAGGGTAAATCATGTGGTCCTCCTTTTAAGATATTGAGGCATATGCCTATGATCCCAAGGATTTGAGGGGTCTTTAGTTAAAAATAATTATCTATGTTTTAGGTATGGCATGCCTCACACAGAGGTGAGTTCTGAGTTATACGAATCCCAAAAGATTCAATAGCCATGAAGGATATAGAGGATACATGGCTCGAAAATTTCAAGGATGAAGTACGAAGTCTACGAATCAACATAGCCATGGATGGAAGCAACCCATATTACCTCTAGATAACTAACTATTATGTTTGGCCAGTAGTAGTGATCAATAACAATATGCCCCCATGGTTCTCCATGAAGAATGAACATCTTATGTTGGCTCTCATAGTACGTGGTAGAAACCACTGGTAAATGAATTGAAGGAATTATGGTATGGGAGAAATGTATACGATGTATCAAGAGCCATTGTAGCAGAGATGAGTTTTACATTGTATGGAATATGTGCTTACATGACACATGATTATCCAGGTTTACAATTTTTCTCTAGTAAATTACATGTTTATTGATTTGTTTATATATGTAACAATATTCTTTGGCATATTAGTTATTTAATTCATTGTAATTGTTTTGATCTTCATGACATTCTTTAACATGCCATGCATATTGTATATAATGATTTCGCAGGTCTTGTAACAAAACGGTATTATGGATGTAAATGTTGTGGACCTTCTCTGAAAGCTAGATGGTACAACGACCTATGAAATTCAGTGTACGAATGCTCCAGGGTATTCCTCCCAGAAGAACACACTTACAGAAGAGTAACATCTGCTTTCAATGGTAAATGAGAGAGAACCCAAAGGCATGCAATAATGACATCAACTGCATGGCTTAGATCATATGAGAGAGAGAAGGAGAAGGAGTTCATAGAAATGTTCGATTCAAATGGGGTGCCTATGTTCGATGATCCAAAATTATTCGACAACTATTTTGAGAAATTTCCATTGGGATGAAAAGGAAATCTATATTTTATAACCTCCCATATTGGGAGCATCTTAGTATTACCCACTTATTATATCCAATGCGTATATTTAAAAAAAAATCATTTTCTTTATGGGGGCACATATCATCAAAAAAAAGTGACACGTTCGCTGTTAGGAAAGATCTTGTTACTTCAAAAACTAAAAAGAAACATTGGCCAAGATGATTAGAAAGTATAGGACCAGAGGTAGCTGGTCCCTCTAATTGGTATTTCAAAGAAGGTGATGTCCCATGGATTTTAGAAAAATATGATCTTTCTTTGGCAAAGAAAGTTATAATGGGTGTGAGGGTACCATCTTTATATGGGTCTTCACTACGATGTTGCTTCACCATGGAAGACCATTTATCGAGGTTGAAATCACATGAACATTTGAATATTATAAAAGTATGTATAATTTAAGAACCATGATTTTATTATTTGTTATATTAACAAATTTTATCCCAGGCAGGGATCATAAAAAATAACTAATTTTGTATATTATTGCATGTATTTATAGCTTTACAGTGTCACTATCCTTTGTTAGTGTGTGGGTGTGTGAAACATGACTTCCCCCAAGGCCTATGATGTGCCATATCTAAATTATCTTCTTTTGTACATTGGATCACGTCAAAGGAGATTCATGCGGCTAGCATTCCACGATGGCGTCAAGAGATAGTTGAGATTGTTTTTATGTCTGAGAAGGAATTGCTGATGAGTTTCATGGACTTGCAAGTTCATCTTCTAATCCACATAGTAGATGAATTTGAATTAGTTGGGGTGTTTTATTATCGTTGGATGTTCTTCTTATAGAGGTACAAGAATAAATTGAAAGGTTTTATTTGACAAAGGGAAAAACCCAAGGGGTCTATGGAAGAGGGGTACATATCGTATGAGTCTTTCTATTATGCCAGTTTTGTACATCAAGCAGATCAACAATAGACCAGGTGCAGTGATTTGGGATGATGAAATGGATGAAGATAAAAGAGAATGGGAGCTTCTCCAAATGAATAGAAAAAGGTGCTTGATAAATATTAAGCAACTTATAATTTTTCAAATTTATAGAAAGTAAATATTCACGTTGAACTTCGATATAATCTATATTTTGATCTCATATGTACTATATGATGATTTGATTTCATCAATGAATGTAGAAATTGAAACAATAAATAAATTTGTTCCTTACAATTCTGAAGTGATACAACTGTGGGTCGCATTGTACAAAGAAAAGAGGATGAAATGGGACAGTGACAGGAAATAATTCAGACTATTTAATGGTATAAGTGTGCCTTATCCCGATCAGCTAAAATAAAATATGCCAATTATATGCCCCAACAGTTGGGTTTCTGACCAAGTCAAAGAGAAATATAGTGCAACCGGTCATTACCCGGGTCCTGAAGAGGATGCACTAAACGTAGGGATTGGGTACAATAACTCAGTAATAATCTATTTATGTACATTTTAAACTTAATAATGCACCTTTAAAATGTAACATCTATATTTCATATTTTAACAGTTGGGTTATTATAAGACACATGACACTATGATTTGTTAACTTTTTTATTGGTGCATTGTTTCCCATCTTTGTGGGAATATGGACACCATTTTCACACATAAAATGCCAATGATGGAAACATGACACAATATTGTGGAGTGGAAGTAAAGTTTAATCAATCTAGTTCAGCTAGCCACCGTGATCAAAACCTAGTATGAGGGACATTAGGTTATTGTTGGGAGCTGGTTTTGTACATTTTTCCTACACTTGTCTTCCTCATTTTTCTATATAACTATAACTAATGTGAGTATCTTTTACCCCTTTTTCCTACCTTTTCACCGTAACTTGTGCTGTTTCACCTTTCTTTCGTTACTTTGCCAATTCACCAATTATTATGATCCATTATACCTTTTTATGACTAATTGATGGTGAATGTTTGGAAAAGGTCGATGGTCTTTGTGTTGTCCTTTCATATGTCATTTGTAGCACTAAAGATCTCGAACACAGAGTTCACAGGAGCAGTTTGGATAGTGCTATTACAACAAAGAATTGTTGTCACACCTTGCTATTATAGACCTATCAACAACTATTGTTGACTGCTCTTGTCTATATTGTTGCTGATCTGTCCTTTGGAGGTTGCACTACAACTGTGTTTTTGTTATGATAGCTGTAGAAGTTGTTAACATTGTATTTTTGGGATAACAGCCTAAGGGCAGGTTCAATTGTAATCTTTTAATTTCTAATCAGAACTTTATTAGGGAGTGGTTATAACTGTACGAGTTCTATTTCAATCAACATGAGAATCATAAGATTCCCATGACTGATCCATCCCTGGATTTTGTGATGTAACCACTATATATATCTCTTGGCCCTAGAGGTCGAGAGGTTAACAAAGAACAACATTATTTTGGTTCTGTAATTGTGTTCAGATTAATACAGATCATATTCTTATTGATGTTACATGTGTGATTCTATTTAGTTTCAGTTAAAGTTCCTTGTTCACCTGCGCCCTGCTAGGGAGGAAGGGCCCTCCTTCTTAGCTTGTGGTGATTAAAGTAGCTGTGTGTATGTAATTGTATTTTAGTTTATATATCATTAGAGTTTTGTTGCTACTGTTCAATTGAGAATATATCTGCTTCGATTTATATACTTTATATGCTATTACAGATGTGATAATAGAGACACCAGCTGGGTACTTATTGTGTGGTGAGCTAGATAGATCAATTGAAGTGTGATTTCAAACTTGTGGATTCTTTTATTTCTCCATGAGTGATTTATTTCCAACATTTTACTTCAACAACGATTTATTTTATTTGAGATTACTTCTGGTTGGTGTATCGACATAGACAGTGCAACTATCATTGGAATAAACAGACGTCCTTGGATTGATAATAAAATGTGTGTTGCTCACTCATTTAATAAGTGATTTATATAGTCCAAAATTTTGGCATAATTGTCGGAGATGGCAGTGATGATCCAATCAATCAGAGTTGTTTCTAAGAAGTGCAATTTCCATGTTTTTTTATAGAGTGTCTCCAACAACACAATTGTCGGGTGGTAAGACAAGAGGGAAGAACCTGCACATTGCTCTAACAGGCTTGAGTGGGCTCGCGAATGTCTTGCTGGGACACTTAGGAATTGAATTTTGGGTGTTTATTTTAGGGTTCCTTCAGCTATATAGTCATTGGGGAGTAATATGAGAGGTAAGAACTTGCACATCTCTCTAACAAGCTTGAGCAAGCTCACTATTGTAGAAATTAAAGCACTTATAGGATGAATTGATACACATAGGTCCCATGTATGCTAGTATGACAACATCAACATCTACAAACACCCCCCACTCTACTAACTACAGGAAATATGGGTTGTAAGAAGGAAAAGAAGAGCGTAGATTTGGGAATGAAAAAATTCTTTGGAGATCTGATTGCAAGGGAAGAGAAGGAATAGTCCATGTCATACAGAGATAATAGGAGGACAGGACCACAGAAATCAGCTACCATATCAAGGCCTGGACCGTCAGTGTCTTCAATGGCTAGACCACACCATCCTTCGAATAGCATATCCACTCCTGATATCAACACTCCAGATTCAAAACAACAGTCGAGAATTATTGAACAGGATTTGAGAATTCAAAGGACATAGAGAGACTAGCAGGGATCATCAGAAACCTGAGGAACAATAGTTAGTTATTCATCAATTAGATGTTGTTAGTGCTGTTAAATAATTTATCCTGGAATAGCTTTATCCTTCTATTTGTCAATATCCAGTACACTCGGAGGCTAGTTCATCCTACCAGGAAGAATTAGCCATAGGGGACAAGAATGTTAAAGCAGATAGCTTTGTCACCTTTGAATTCCTTATAGTAGTAACATGGGACAAGGCTCCTATGAAGAACATCCCTTTATCATCCCTACCATCCTTTGAAGGCATGGTTGTTGAGGATCCTGATACCTTTATGTTCGAATTCGATGTGCTGTGTAGAGGTTATGATTATACTTCAGACACCTAGAAGCTAAAATTATTGCCTCTGTTACACAGTAATTTGTCACCGTCCCTACCATTCCCCGTCCCGCACATTGGAGGGCCGATTATGTGACCTGTGAGGAATGTCATGCCTTGAAACCACTATCATTTCATTCCTCTAAATATGAGCTTCAATTGCCCTAAAGACATCTCCTTGCAAAAAACCATGAAAACATCCCTTTTGGCATTGGTGTGGGCAGCTAGTTCATCACTCGCGCCACTTGGGAAAATCCTACAAAGAGGCTGCGCCAATTGGCGCTCTGTCCCAGAGTCGCAGTCGCGCTAGCCAATTTAAGGAGTGTTTTTTAAAATAAAATGGAGGAAGTTTCATTTCAACAGACTCAGAAACTGCTATCTATCTTGAGTTGGGAGGTTTGGCTCTGGGAGTTCCATAGAGGGGAAGTGGTTTTCCACCTCTCATGGAAGCTTCCTTGAATATAGGGCCAATCCCAAAATTATAGGGATCCCAAATCCCCCTCCTCCATATATAAAAGCTTGCCCATTACCATTGCAAGCTAGTCTTGAAGTCCCCAAGCTTTGAATCTCCAAGCTCCCAAATTCCCAAGAGCCTTAATGCTGCAAGAGCCCTCATTCTTCCCTTAAGGCCAACTCAAGCAAGGAGACTATCATCAAGAGACTCTATGAGAGGCTTGTCCCATCCTTGGCAGGCTTTGCGAGACGTGTACTACTGGGGACCCGTCCGAAAGAGACCTCAGCGTCAGAACATTGGTTGTACTCTCTTTCGATTGTTTATTAATGAATGAATATTGGTTATGGTTCCACTCTGTTTTTCACTTATGATAATGATGAGTTATATCCTTTCTGACTGATATATAGTTGCGTATTCTGGATTTTATGCTTGTATTCGTGTTGTTTCTTGCATGTGCAGGTGTCCATTCACGGAGATCATGGGGATCGTGATCTGCCGAGGCTGAGGAATGGGAACGTCGTCTCTTCTATGAATCATAGCGTTGGACTCCAGGTAGACCTCCATTGTTGGTTTATTTATTCGCAATTAGGAACTTGCACTGTAGCATTTGATGATTGTTGCTAGACCCATTTTGGGCTAGTAGGGATCGCCTCTGTCCACAGAGGGGATTTACCTCTTCAACAAATTGGTGACTCCACTGGGGACAGTCTAGTGTTGATTGTATCGTTTTGATTGTTTCGCATTTTTCCTTGCTTGTTTAGCCTTCTGGGCTGGCTTCTTTTGCTGTTTTTTGCTTCTTGGTTTGCTTGGATATCACTGATATGCTTCTGGAGTAGTTCTTTTTTATTTTTGGCTGAGAGACTCGGCTGGCGCGCTTTTTAGCTCAACATTCGTGCCAATTGGCGCATGTTGCTTTTTTATAGCCCGTGCCAATTGCTTTCTGGCACCATTTACAACCTCACAGTCACGCCACTCCTGTGAGGCATTAGGGTTTGCTCAGTTTTGAGCTCTCTGGACTTGGTCAGTGTTTTTCTTTTTGTTTTTTCGGCTACCTGAGTGTGTTGGAGTCCTGTTTTACTGGGAGTTTACCTTCATCCTTTGGTTGTTTGCTTTTCTCCATCTATTTCACGTTTTGAGCCCTAGGGCATCTAGTGGCTTAGTGTGTCGAGCCCTCCTTAGGAGTTTTGGTGTTTTGTTTGCCCGGTCAATTCTCTGATTGCTCCTCTGCATTCTCTTAGTAGTTGTTCACTGTTTTGTTGTGATTTTTGAGTGATTGTTCTTCTCTTCACTCAAATTTCGTTTGGTCTTGCTTTGGGCCTAGATCACACGGTCCTTTGGAGCCTTTGAGACTTTTTCTTGGTTTTGAGAGACTTTTGCCGATTTGAGATATGATTTTTTGTGCCATTGAGTGAAATTCGCTTGTTTTACTCTCTTAATATCATTTCTCAGATTTATTCTTGTTTGTTTTCGGTTTGTTTAGTGCATTTAGCTATCAAACATTGAAAATAAAAAAAATCTCTTTTTCTTGTGGTTGATTAGTGCAAATTGAAATCTTTTCATTTTACTAGTAATTAGTGGATCTGAAAGAAAAGTTTTTGGTTTCATTAGTTGCATTAGAGGTATCCTTGATTGTCTTCTAGTCATTTTGTTGGTGTAAAGACTCTCAACTCTTCTGTAGCTAGTTTTCATCAAACGAAATGATGTATTGTGGCATGTAGTTTTTCATTTAGGAGATTTTTGAGACAGCACATTCGTTAGGGCCTGAAAACTGAAACGTAATTGAAGATCAACTTTAAAATCTACTCAATTTACACTAAAGCAGCATTGAAATCTAACGAAACACATTTAGAGGTCTAGGCTAGCGATGTGTTCCGGTGTCTTTAAACCTAGCAGCTGTCATTCGCCTCTTGGCTTTAGACAGCGCTAGTACGGACTTGTGCTCCCCGTACCGTCGCGTATATAAAGGGAGACCCCACTAGGTTTCAATCCTTTATCCGTAGGAATCCGAGTCTGCCGCCCTGTACCCGTGATACACCGAACACAACATTCGGGGAGATTGCCTGCACGTACGGAAAGTCCTTGGTTGATTTATCTTTCATTATTGAAACCAAGGTGTATATTGCAGTTCACGGTTATTTGGTACACCCTTCTTGCCTAGTATTCCTGAGCAGTCATTTGATCTTTTCTGACTCCCTAAATTTGAAAGGATCACGAAGCGCTTGTCCTTTCACGCTTGTGTCAAATCTGAAAGAGATAGAGTCACCTTTTTTACCGTTTCTCGACTCTTAAAACATGAAACGGTGAAGTTTCTTATTTTTCAATGTGGTAAAAATTAATGACCCGCGATCACACGCCTTGTTAGATTCTGCTTGTTGACCATTTGATTGTGTGTCTTGACTCTTTTTCAGCCCGTGTGTGGTTTTGAGTTTTGATGGCAACTTTTTCAGAGTTTACCAACCAAGGAATCCCCTCAGAAGGGAATCCTGGTCATTTTCCTCCTTTTGGGAATGTTGGTGCTCCGTACATGGCAACGTTGTCCCTTCCTGGGCTAACTGTTGGGTTTCCCATTTGGTTATTGTCAACCTCTGTGGTTCCAAATGTCTCAACTACTGGTCAATCAGTTCCTCCACCTGAACAACATCATGTTGATTCCAGGGTGGACCTCTCCCCTTCTTCGCCTGTTTCTGCGTCCTCCTCTTCTACTTTGCTTGGTGAAAGTCTGGATTCGAGTAACCAGGTGGCTAAGAAGAAGAAGTCCGATAAACGAGAGGCTAGATCTGTGGCTATTGTGCCTAAGAAGTCTCCTCTTGATAAACCTTCCAAGTCTCCACGGAAAGTCAAGTTCCCTTGCATGTTGTGCACAGGGAACCATCTTCTTCGAGATTGCCCTGGCATTCCCAAGGTGCTCGAAGTATGGTCCAACGGTCGCCCGCTGTTGCCTTTGGCTTCCGAGAGTCAGGTTGGGGGCACGTCTTCAACTGCTGCTGGTAAGGCTCCTAAGAAGGAGGGTAAGATTACCAATCCCTGTAAGTTGTGTGAAGGGCACCATGCCATTCACCTTTGTCCGTATATGGATGAAGCAAAGCGAGTTTTGGACAACTCAGTTATTTCTACACCATGCCTCCCGGTTGGTTATAAACAACTTTCTATGAGTCCTCCACCAGCTGATCCTACCATTGGCCAAGAGTCATCCTTGGTCGATCCCGCTCCCTCGGAAATTCCCATTCAGGAATCCATCCCTGACCAACCATTAGTTGTGGGATCGGTTGAACTGGCCCCATCTACGGTGCACCAGGTCTTTTCCGTTGAGAGTGGATCTCATACCCCTCATATTATTTTGGTTTCTTCAGATCCTTCAGACTTGGAGAAAGATTCTCCTGTCCCCATACCTCAAGAAGTTTCTCCTCCGCCTCCCGTAATAGAGGTCCTGGAGGATACTCTTCCCGACTCCGTGATGGAAGTCGTGGAGGATGCTCCTTATTCTTCCGTAACACCAGGGGAGGACCATCTCGGTTCAATGGTAACCCCTCCAAGTAGTTTCGTTGCTTCCTTTGATTAGAGTCGATTTGCAGGATACCGCCTTCCGTCTTATGTGCCTTTCGAGATCACAGTACAGGCTTTTGATCTAGTCGTACCCAGCATCATTATAGATGAAGGCGCGTCTGTTAGTATTCTATCCTCAACTACTTGGAACGCTTTTGGCTCACTGTCGCTTGCGCCTGTTACGTAGAATATGTTGGAATTTAACAGAAGAATGAGTCAACCGTTAGGGATTCTCCCAAGGTTACCTGTTACTTTGGGAGGTAAAACTGTCCATATGGACGTGATGGTTGTTCCAGGCCCCTTGGATTTCAATCTGCTCTTGGGGCGCGATTACACCTATGCCATGGGAGCACTTGTCTCCTCCCTTTTTTGAGTGGTCTGTTTTCCACATGAAGGACAGATCGTGACCATTGATCAGCTTTCGTTCTTTGGTCCTGATGTGGCAGCTGGCCCGCCATCATCCCTTCCTGGCTTTTATCCACCTGTTGTATCTGCCCCACCGCAGGTCAACTATGTGGCTACCTACCCTGTGCCTATGCTTAGTGATGGTGTCGTTGTGCATCAAGTGCTGGGAGCATTGGGTCCAGACTTCCAAGATGTTTTCCTTCCATCGGATGGGAAACTCTTGGAAGCGATGACTTCTTATTCATTATGATGAAGTCTGTTGGAGCAGAGTTCCTTGTCTTGTGTCAAGCTCCTTAAAAAATGAAACAAGGTTTCCGGAGCACAGTTCTTTGTCTTGTGTCAAGCTCCTTAAAAAATGAAACATGCTGATCGGAGCATAGTTCCTTGTCTTGTGTCAAGCTCCTTAAAAAATGAAACAAGGTTGTCGGAGTAGAGTTCCTTGTCTTGTTCCAAGCTCCTTAAACCATGAAACAAGGTGTTATGAGGATAGTTCTTTTAATGCGTCAACCTCGTTAAAACAATGAAACACGTTCCTGTTCAATTTGAGTCTTTGATACGATCTCATAAAATCCCAGTCGAGTCTTTCTCTTGATCTCATAACTTGAGCCTTCACTCCATCTGCTTTCATATGGACTAAAGCTTGGGGGGCATGTACCTCGAATTGAGTCACCATGCTGGGGGCATGCTTACTTTTTCAAGCATAGTTTGTTTCCGTTTCAAGCTTGTGTAAAAATGAAACCGGTCTCAAGCATAGTTTATCTTTGCTTCAAGCTTGTGTAAAAATGAAACCAACTTCAAGCAGAGTTTTCTGATTTCAAGCTTGTGTAAAAATGAAACCTTTCCCATTTTACCTTTTGTGATTGTCATTTTCTCAACCTGTTTTTTCAGATGAGCCTTGGTTTTCTCACTCCATTGTCATTATCTGCTTGGCCGATCATATGCCTTCACTTGGTTGTTTTACCCATTCCTGAGGAACCACTACGATGAGTGGTCTTGTTAGCCAACCTCTTAACCTTTACTTGTTCTGAGTAGTTTGACCATTACCGGGACCAGTTGCTACCCTCTATACCACTCGTTCCTCCAGGAGGAGTCATCTTTCAGCTCTTTTCTGACTCTCTAAACATGGAAAGATTGCCGAGGCCCTTATCGTTTCGATCTCGTTAAAGTGGCCATGAAACGACATATACCCAGTATACGTTTACCCCTTTTTCGGGCTGGGATAGATTATTCACGAAAAAGGAATACCCTAGCCTATCGCGACTAGGAGGTTTTCTCAGACATAGTTTTCTACCTTTTCGGATCTGAGGAACTATCTACGAAAAGGGACCACTGGAGTTTACTTTTCTGCTATCTTTTCAAACTCTCTAAACATGAAAAGACGCCGAGTTCTTCCTTTGTCAGACTCGTTAAACCCTGATGACATTGGATTCAGTCGAAATGACGTTATTCGATTCATTCCTTCCTAGGGCTCATTAAATGTACTAGGATGGATTCACCCGAAGGGCGGACTTATATTACAAGCATATGCTATCCCCTTCAAGCTTGTTATAAAATATAATTGGGGTACTCACGAGAAATGGTGGGGGAAAAAATGGAACCATCATCATTGTCGTGTTGGTAGTATGTCGCTCTTGGACATGGCACTTGTTTGCATTTGTGTCGGGTTGGGGACATCTCATCTAGTTCTTTCACTTGCCTCCGTGGTTTTGGATAATCCTTTTTGACCTCTCCTCTACTCATTGCCTCGTCACCATGACCTCTGATCTGCTGATGTCAAATACTACCAAAACCACTATTTGTGTCGTTATATGTTCAAGAGAAGTTGACCTCTGCAAATATCAACCTTCCTCTGATTCTCATATGATCCTGATTCACAACAAAAACATCATGTTCCTCTGTCTCGTGTCGATGATGTGGGAAACATTATGGCCGACCTTCGATCAAGGTCACTTCCTGTCGACTTTAGCTCATTATCTAGGAAGATGATCTAGAGACTCCTTTATGGTACCTTGGATCCTGCATGCTTCAATGGCAGGTTCATCGCATTCGACGTGAGGTTTTCATCATTGGCCTCCGATCGAGTGATTCTACGCATGTTTGACACCAGCTCATTGATTCACACGCCGTAGATTGTACCGGTAGTACCTTGAGGGCCATTGTCATTATTGGTGGTTCCTCTCGCGTCTGTTAACAACTTTCATCATTGGCTGGTAATCAGGCGATGTTCTTGCATGTTTGACTTCGGCTCACATATTCGCATGCTTAAACTTGTACTTTTTTCGGTTCGAGATGGAGCGCAAGACCCTGGATTGTGTCTGTTGTAATCCAGGCTGCGATATTGTGGATTATTATGATTATTTACATGACTCACTGATTGGATGGCTGCGACCATACCTGAGTCTATTTATCGATCCTTATTGGATGGCTGTGTCCATACCTTGGATCTGGATTATTGTATACTCAGTTTTGGATGGCTGCGTCCATACCACATAAACATCATGTATTCGAGATATCAGTTGTATTTCTCCATGCAGGTTTTTCGATGGCGGAGCTTCAGTTGCACACGTTCTCGTAAAGCATTTCACCCCTCTCTCTCTCTCAGGCCTCATGCTTTAGGGGGCATCTGTTACATAGTAATTTTTCACCGTCCCTACCATTCCCCGTCCCACACATTGGAGGGCCCATTATGTGACCTGTGAGCAATGTCATGCCTTGAAACCACTATCATTTCATTCCTCTAAATATGAGCTTCAATTGCCCTGAAGACATCTCCTTGCAAAAAACCATGAAAACATCCCTTTTTGCATTGGCGCAGGCAGCTAGTTCATCACTCACGCCACTTGGGAAAATCCTACAAAGAGGCCATGCCAACTGGCACTCTGTCCCAGAGTCGCAGTCGCGCCAGCCAATTTAAGGAGTGTTTTTTAAAATAAAATGGCGGAAGTTTCGTTTCAACAGACTCAGAAACTGCTATCTATCTTGAGTTGGGAGGTTTGGCTCCGGGAGTTCCATAGAGGGGAAGTGGTTTTCCACCTCTCATGGAAGCTTCCTTGAAGATAGGGCCAATCCCACAATTATATGGATCCAAACTCCCCTTCCTCCATCTATAAAAGCTTTCCCATTACCATTGCAAGCTAGTCTTAAAGTGCCCAAGCTTTGAATCTCCAAGCTCCCAAATTCCCAAGAGCCTTAATGCTGCAAGAGCCCTCATTCTTCCCTTAAGGCCAACTCAAGCAAGGAGACTATCGTCGAGAGACTCTACGAGAAGCTTGTCCCATCCTTGGCAGGCTTTACGAGACGTGTACTACTGGGGACCCGTCCGAAAGAGACCTCAGCGTCAAAACATTGGTTGTACTCTCTTTCGATTGTTTATTAATGAATGACTACTGGTTATGGTTCCACTCTGTTTTTCACTTATGATAATGATGAGTTATATCCTTTTTGACTGATATATAGTTGCATATTCTGGATTTTATGCTTGTATTCATGTTGTTTCTTGCATGTGAAGGTGTCCATTCATGGAGATCGTGGGGATCATGATCTGTCGAGGCTGAGGAATGGGAACGTTGTCTCTTCTACGAATCATAGCGTTGGACTCCAGGTAGGCCTCCATCATTGTTCTATTTATTCGCAATTAGGAACTTGCGCTGTAGCATTTGATGATTGTTGCTAGACCCATTCCGGGCTAGTAGGGATCGCCTCTGTCCAGAGAGGGGATTTACCTCTTCAACAGCCTTCTACTCTGAACGGGGAAGCATTAAGATGGTTTATGAGATTGGGTGCTGGCACAATTCGAACACGGAATGATATGAGAGAAGCCTTCCTCTTTAAGTATCAAGACTACTGTCGAACCATGGATTTGAAGGATGAAATTTTTAGAATTGTACAGAAGGAGGAGGAGAGCCTGGAAGATTACCTGGAGTTATTACACTACAATTTACAAAGGTATAAGTTCTAACTTATATTCAAAGATTCTAAATCCAATATTCTTAAAAGGCTTAAGAGGGGATTGTCTGGAACATCTAAATATAATAGGAAAAGGAGACATATCGTAAGAAACATTTGATGAGATAATGAAGCTTTGCCTACATCGCTCAAGAGGATCGGTCAGAGGGAAATTTTTAGTTCAGGACCCTTCAATTCAGATACAGAAGTCCACAAGAGGAGGAGTAACCAGAGCAGAGATCAGGAACTTATTTGAGGATTTTAAAACCAATCTTCTTAGCACTCTATCTTCCCAGATCACTACAGTACAAGTCAATAAGGCACAAGAAAAAGTTGAAGCAGCCTTAGTAATATTTTGTCCCTGATGTGAAAATAAACATTTGGAAAGAGAATGCGGACTGAATAGTGTCAGCTTGTGCAACATCTGTTAGTTGGTGCACTCTACAAGTCAGTGTCTTGAGTTGCCTAGACTTAAGGCGGTACTCCATGAATCAAGCTAGGATGTTCAATCTTCTCATTTTATCGGATCAAAGAGACCATGGCAGCTGCGACCTACAGGTATTCCTTTAGATTTTTCTTATTTTTATCCTTGGAATAATATTTATAACTGCCAGCAATACCCATGGCAGTACCCTACTCCTTTCTTAACACAATTTCCTTCTCCATGGAACTAGTGGCCATCTCCTCCACCAATGTAATATCCTTCATCACAACCCAATCCTTCGAGTCAAAACTAGAGAGGCAATGGCAAAGGTCTAGTACCACCTCCAATACCAATGCAACAACAACAGTTACAACTTCCTTCTATTCAGAATCCTACACCTTCTGTCCAACCCCAATTACCTGTACACCCTAACCCCAATCCAAATAATAAGGTAGCTCAAAGCATGGATGCTCCGATTACCCTCCAGATTTACCTTGTCACTCCTATTGGACTTAATGAGGTTCAACTTTGGTCAGGGAAAGTAATAATATTGGAACACACACCCATTATTATCGGAGAAATTGAATCACCCAGGAAGGATATGGACGATTTTGAGGTAGTTGTTACACATGTAACAACTGATACAACACCCATTGTTACACTTGTAACAGTCAGCTCAGGAAAGTCTGCTGTTCCTACAACAACCAATTCAAGTAAGGCTGGTACATCTGTGGTAGCTTATTCAACTGTTAGCATTCATAATCCCCCATACCCTCAATGATTAACTAAAACATTGTTGGTCTTACAACCTCAATCTGAATTCCTTAAGGAGCTGCAAAATTTATATGTATAGATTCTGCTATTAAAAGCTCTTAAAGAAGTGCCTATCTATGATAAAAAAAATGAGGGATCTATGCGTTAAAACATCTGGAAGGAAACCTAAGGACCCTACTACTATCCATGCATTGGGAAAATTGTCTAATCTTATGATTGATCAGCCTTCATTGACCAAGTATAATGACCTAGGGAATCCCACAGTAAATTTTCATATGGACAATCATCATATAACCAATACCCTAATTGATCTAGGGGCAGCTAATGATGTTATGAATAAAGACCTCTTTATCTCTCTAGGACTTCATGGACTTATACCTACACCTATAGTTCTTGAACTAGCAGATAGGTCTTGTGTTAAGCCCGAAGGAACGATTGAAGATGCTGTTATCACTGTGGCCTCTTGGAACTATCCAGTTGAATTTCTTATCTTACAAACCAAATCCAATCTGGGGGGTCATCCTTTAATCTTGGGAAGACCATGGCTAGCCACTATAGATGCATATATTGAATGGAGGTCCGGATCTGTGGTGATCTCAGATGGACACACCACTTAGAGCCTGAATCTTTATCCCCCAGCTAAACCTCATATGGATTTGAATAGTCCCTGGTGGGATGAATTTGCACCTGAATCTGATCTTTCCCTACCTCTTCTCACACTTGGAAAAGCACAATACTTTAAGGATGAAATAGAGGATGATATTATTAATGGTTTTATCAATAATCCATTCCATGTTGCCTCCATTAGAGATTTGGGATAATTAGGTGAGGAAGATGATGTAATTATTGAACATTTGAAAACAACTCCACTTACTATCCGTGGTCCCGTTGAAGTGGAACCTGGAAAAATGTTTAAACATCAATACTGACCTGACTGTTGAATAAAATAGATTGCTGATACATCTGTTACAGAAATAAAAAAGGGCATTTGCATGGGACTATACTGATATTAAAGGAATCCATCCTACCCTATGCACTCACTGCATTTACCTTAAAGAAGATTGCAAACCTGTTAGACAACCTCAGCGCCAAATGAAACCCGCACTTAATGAGATAGTAAAAGAAGAATTACAAAAACTCCTTAATGCTAATTTCATCTACCCTATTTTTGATAGTCAGTGGGTGTCTCCACTTCTCATAGTTTCGAAGAAGAATGGTAAATGGAGGGCCTGTGTTGACTATAGAGAACTTATAAAGGCCACTCAAAAGGATCATTTTCCCTTACCATTTACTGATTAGGTCTTGGATACACTTTCTGGAAAAAAATCATTTTCATTTCTAGATGGGTTTAGTGGCTATAATCAAATACAGATTGCTCCATAAGGTCAAGACAAGAAAACCTTTACTTTTCCATTGGGTACTTTTGCATACAGAGTCGTTTCCTTTGGTCTCTACAATGCACCAGCAACCTTTCAAAGGGAAATATTAGGTATTTTTTCTGATATTTTTAATGATTGTCTTGAAATTTTTATGGATGATTTTACACCCTACAGGGATTCCTTTGAGACAAAATTTGCTAACTTGGAAAAAGTGTTGGAACTTTGTGAACAAAATAATGTTGCTATGAGCATGGAAAAATGCCACATGATGATGACCGAGGGAATTGTATTGGGACATTTCATTTCAACAGATGGAAAGGTAGATCCTGCAAATATTGAGGTAATCTCGAAAGTCCCGACCCCTAAGACTCCGAAAGAGGTATGTAGTTTTTTGGGACATGTAGGATACTATAGGAGCTTTATAGAGAATTTTTCAAAGATTGCATATCCTTTATTCTCATTACTGATCAAAGATGGGGAATTTGTGTGCACAAAAAAGTGTGAGCAGGCCTTTTTAAAGTTTAAGATCTGTGTAACAGCAACACCTGTTTTACGAGGACCAAACTTGAAATTTCTGTTTCATATTGTTGTAGACACATCTGACATGGTTGTGGATGTTGCTTTGGGGCAGCTAGAGGATAAGAAGCCTTATGCCATTGATTACATTAGCAAGAACTTAACTCCAACATAACTTAACTACACTGTTACTAAAAAAGAATTCCTAGCAGTAGTGAATGTTACCAACAAATTCTGGCACTACATCACTGGGTACCAAGTATTTGTACACACTGACCATGTTGTAATTCGATTTTTAATGAAAAAACCTATTATTAATGGTAGAGTTACACGATGGTTATTGTTTTTACAAGAATTTGACATTAATATTTTAGATAAACCTGGAAAAGATAATGTAGTTGCTGATTTCTTTTCTAGATTTAATTTAAGTGATGACTGCACTGATACTGAGGATTATTTTCCAAATGAGTATCTTTTTTCCATTTCTACTCACTCACCATGGTATGCAGATGTATCCAATTACCTTGCTGCAAGAAAATTCCCACATCAATTGTCTTCCAAGGAAATAAGGAGCATAGAAGGCAACAAAAAAGTGCTACCTACTCCTGGATAGAAGGTAATATTTATCACACTGGGCCATATTTCCAAATTAGGTGATGTGTTAGAGAAAATGAGGTATTTGAGATCCTAAAGTCTTGTCATGAGGAACCTTGTGGAGGACACTTCGCTGACAAGAGGACATGACATAAATTACTCTCAACGGGTACTACTGTCCAACTATATTCGAGGATGCCAAGAAGTTTGTGAAAGGATTTGATAGTTTCCAAAGCATGGGATAGCCTCTAAAATCAGGTGAGATGTCGTCACAACCTCAAATAGTAATAGAACCATTCGAGAAATGGGCCCTAGACTTTGTGGGGCCAATTAATCCTTCATCACAACAAAAATCATACATATTTGTCTGCACCGATTATGTTACAAAATGGGTCAAAGTAAGGGAATTAACCAGAGAAACAAAGCTGGTTGTTTTAGACTTCCTGTTTCAAGATATTTTTGTTTTCTTCGTGATACTGAGAGGGATAGTGACAGATGGGGGTCCTTAGTTCACATCTCATTTGATCAAGACGTTTCTTGAAAATTATGGAATCCATGATAGAATCACCACACCCTATCATCCACAAGAAAATGGGAAAGAATAAAGCACCAATAATGTCATTACTAGAATATTGACAAAGATAGTAGCCATCAACCGAAAAAACTGGGCTGAGAAACTTCTAGAGGTACTGTGGGCTTACAAGACAACATGGAGGAATACTACAAGCTTCTCAACATATGAACTGGTGTATAGTAAGAATCCCTTATTCCCCATATAGTTTGAAATAAAGACATTAAGAACAAAATTGCAGGTCGGTCTAGATTTCAGTACAACACAAACTCGAAGATTGAACCAACTCAATGATTTAGAAGAGAAATGGATGGCTACCATTCAACAGACAGAAATCATCCAGCAGAAAAGAGCCAAATAAAAATGATAGGTTTATTAAGAATTAAAATTTATAGAGAGGATATAGGGCTCATTTTTATGATTCAAGGTTCAAAGATTTCAAAGGCAAGCTTTGCACCAGATGGGTAGGTCCTTACGAAGTGGATACGGTCTTTGAAAATGGGACTGTACAATTGGTCACCATTTATAGTCCTAAGATGATGTTACTGGTTAATGGTCACCATCTGAAGTTATATCATCAACCTGCTTCGAATGAATCATTTTTTAACATTGTCACGGACTTTGATCTTCATGTTACAACAGCAAGGAACATTCTCCTCTACAACCTTAAAAGTTGAAATTCCAATAAGTGCGGCGGTTGAAAACCACCTTTGTGACAGCTGTTACACCTATTTAAAAATAATAAATAAATAAATAAATAAATAAAAAGGAAAAAAATTTAAAAAAATAACAAAATAAAATAAAAAACAAAAATAAATCTAACTGTGAAAACTCCTTTCTGGGGTGCAGTCAGACAACTAGTAACAGTTGAAAACCACTCTTGTGGCAGCTGTTATACCCATGTTTTATCCCTGTAATATCATATTTTCTTCTTGATCCATGTCATAGGATGATGGTATTCATGTAATTTCCTTTTCTGTACCAATTTCTTCTGATTATTATGTATCTTTTTAGAATAATTTAAAAGTCGTCTTAGCGGTTACACATGTAACAGCTGACAGCCACGAATGTTGTTCTTTGTAATTCATTCCATAAATAACAATAAATGTGATGGCTAAACACAACAACATGAGTGCTACAAGCAGGACGCCATCAACTCAAGTCTTCTTCCAACGTCACCTCAGGCATGTCATTAAAAAGGTAAATGATTGTCATTGATGATTCAGTGATTAATTCAAAAGTCAATGAAGCTCTTGTGAGGGCTGTGGGTGGCTACCACAATTAAATTTGGGGAGGGGATATGACTTGGAATCATTGCTAAAATGCTTTAATCATAAATATATATTAAATTTGCATGCACTTAATCAATAATAGAATTGCTAATGATGATCAAATATGGTTGGAAAAGAGCTTGTGTACGAAATCCCATCACTTTCCATAATAATCCATTTATGAGTATTAGTGCAGTGTACGATCTGGTAAATCCTTGAAAGCCATCACCTTTCATCAACCCCCCTTTCAAAACCTTGCATTCTCATTGTAAAATCATTTATTGGGATAAGTAGAGGTGTTGAGAAGCAGCTAATTCAGAGACAAAGTGATGTTACAACAGGACTGAACAAAAAAGAAGTGAACTCAGAAACTCAATGATATTACAATATTTCTGAACATTAAGAAGAAAATTTAGAAACAACCAGCAGAATGGGTGGAGCAGTGATTAGGCATGAGCCAAATTCTATGGATGCTCTGCAGAATTTCCCTGAAGCTTACCATATTTTTAGAGAGGCTAGATGGGTTGAGTTTTTACAGAAGCTTGAAGGCTAAGACGAGGAAGTGGCAATTAAATTTTCTTAGAACTTGAGCAATAATAAAACCCAAGTAAGAGGCATGCAAGTGGAGGTGAAAAATGAATGATCCTTCCTTGAAAGAGGATTTTCTAGCAGGGGAAGAGAAACTGGAGAAGAAAGGAAGGGGAACTGACAAATTGTCACTTACTCACCCTTGGGAAGACGTTTCCCTGGGCTTGATCAAATATATCAGTTGCAAAGGGAGATCCATGATAGTGTTCAACTATCACTTTCCTCTGCTAAACCACCTTTGGCATCAACAAAGAATCAATATTCCATTCTATTTGCTTGGAAACATCAAGCACATGGCAGTAGTAGTAAAAATAGTAGCACACCCGAAGGCATGTGTGACTAATCACAGACTCATTAAGCTCATTGTGCTGGATGCCCTAGGCCAGCAAGGAAAAACTTGGGAAGAATTCAAAATAAAAAGACCAAGAACAAGCCAAGGGAAACAAACCACGACCTTAGAAGAAAGTCGAACAGAGGAAGAGACCCAAACTCAGCATGTTGGAGTTAGAATTAGGAAGAAGACTATTAAATAACCAATTAGGGATAGAAGACCGAAACAGAAGACCGAAGAAATTTTTTTAAGAGAAGAAAGGAAACCTTCCTCATTAGGTAAGGATGAAACCAATGCCTTATGTTTAGAAATTGAAAAATTAAGAAAATAAAACGAGGAATTGAAGAGGAAATTATCTAAGGGAAGGGAAATTCTAGTGTCAGTATGCATGACATGTTTTCAAAACTTAACATCATTGGGATATAATGCCCATAGAGATAATAGCAGCCCAATGGAAATAGAAACAGAACAACAGGAGGTTGTTACACAAGAACTGGATAATGATTTTTCTGTTACATAAGAACCATCAGTTAAAGCAGAGCTTCCTGTTATAATTGACCTAGAAGCCAACCCACAAGAACCTCTGGAGGCCACTCCTATCGTAGAAGAAACAAAAGTGACCACAAAAGAGATTCTAGGTAAAATAAAAGGGGCTGACACACAAGAACCCACCAAAAAGGCTGATGTTACATAAGAACCAGTAGCAGAGGTAGAAAAACCCCATGAAGCAAAGGCCGGTACACCTATTGTTGATATAGATATTGAATCTAGGAGAACGCCGAGTCCCATCTCGAGACGAAACTCTGAGAAACTCGTGTTAATTTCTAAGTTACAAAAATGGAAGCAAGAAGCAATCTCCCTTCGGGATGGGATGATTTCACTAAAGGAACATCAGAGAGAAATAGATGCTCTAAATGAAAGGTTAATGGAAGAAGAGTTGAAGAAAAAGTGGGAGGATTACAAAAATAAAGAATCTTTGAAGAAACAAGAAGAACAATTGTTGTTGTTACAGGATCAGATTCGAGACCTCACCATAGATAAATAGAGACTTCATGATTTCGCCCTCAACTTGCTGGGTTGTAGGCGGCCTTCTCCATCATATCCTATTTTTTTGTGGGAACATTCTTCTTGTTTCAATTGAAAGCCATTATGGAGGATAGACCTTATTTATGTTCCTCCACTCGTACATTTCTAGATGTTTTCCATGCCTCAAATTTTGATGAGCAATGTTTGCTGTGTTAATTGTTTTTACAAAATATTATTTGTGAACATGTGATTATGCAGATGATTGTGACAGTATTCTCTTATATGGGAGATCTTTAATTAAGGGCTTTTGTATCCTTCACAGGGAGTCAGATTGAATGGAATCTAGCCATTAAATCTATGGAGACTAATGAGAAGAAGACAACATTGTGGGTTCTGGCAGAACTAGGATGAGCTGCTGAGTTGAGATGAGAATTCAAGAGAATGTTGAGTACCCCTAGGATTATAGAACCAGCTGCCACTTATAGAAGAATAATTGTGAATTTTTGCCTCAATTAGTTCACAATGATGAAGAGTCGAGCTTTGATAGGGTGTTTAAAATGCACAAAAGCCAGTGGTGATGAGTTATTAAAGGGTGATCCACTCTGATTCCAGAATTTCATGGTGGCTGTTACACATGTACCATCCTACGCATAGGTTGTACAATCTCTTGGAGCTTTGTGTTTGGGATTGAAGTTCAAGTTTCCTTTAATCTGGTTTCCCATTGACGATTACCATACCAATTATGAATTAATCATGAGTTATAATCCTGGGTACGACAGCTAATGGCCAATCAGGGATATAATTCTAGAGACGAGGACACAGCTTGTGCTTATGATCTTATCGACCTGCACCGAAGATATTCCCATGAGAGATGAGTTTGCATGAGGAAATGCAAGTATTTCAGTTGGGTGCTGGTTTTGTACATTTTTCCTATACTTATCTTCCTCATTTTGATATATAACTATAACCAATGGGAGTATATTTTACCCCTTTTTCTTACCTTTTCACCCTAACTTGTGCTGTTTCACCTTACTTTCGTTACTTTGCCAATTCACCAATTATTATGTTCTATTATACCTTTTTATGATTAATTGATGGTGAGTGTTTGGAAAAAGTCGATGGTCTTTGTGTTGTCCCTTCAGATGTCATTTTTAGCACCAAAGATCTCGAACATGGAGTTTGCAGGAGCATTTCGGATAGTGTTGTTACACCAACGCAATGTTGTTACACCTTGCTATTACAGACTTGCCAGCAACTACTGTTACGCTCTGCTGTAACAGAATTTTTGGAAAAATGCTGATACGGTTGTACCATTGACTGCTCTTGTCTATATTGTTGCTAATATGTCCTCTGGTAGTTGCACTACAATTGCATTTTTGTTGTGATAGCTGTAGGAGTTGTTAACATTGTATTTTTAGGATAACAAACTAAGGGAAATTCTACTTGTAATATTTTAATTTCTAATCAGAACATTATTAGGGAGTGGCTATAATTGTACGAGTTCTATTTTGATTACCATGAGAAACGTAATATTCTCATAACTGATCCATGCTTGGATTTTCTGATGTAACCACTATATATATCTCTCGACCCTAGAGGTCGAGAGGTTAGCGGAGAAAAATGTTTTTTTGGATCTATAATTGTGTTCAGATTAATACAGATCATCTTATCATTGTTGTTACATGTGTAATTATATTTAGTTTCACTTAAAGTTCCTTCTTCACATGCGCCCTGTTAGGGAGGAAGGGCCCTACTTCTTAGCAGGGATTGCAGTGATTAAAGTATTTGTGTGTATGTAATTGTATTTCAATTTACGTATCATTAGAGTGTTGTTGCTATTGTTCAGCTGAGAATATATCTGCTTCGATTTCTATACTTTATATGTTGTTACACATGTGATAATAGACACATCATCTGGGTAATTATTGTGTGGTGAGCTAGACAAATCAATTGAAGTGTGATTTCAATCTTGTAGATTCTTTTATTTCTGCATGAGTGATTTATTTCCATCATTTTACTTCAGAAATGATTTTTTTTCTTTGAGATTACTTCTAGTTGATGTATCGACACAGACAATGCAACTGTCATTGGAATAAACAGACATCCCTGGATTGATAATTAAATGTGTTTTGTTCATTCATTTAATAAGTGATTTATAGATTCCAACAGTTACGTCAGAAAGATACAAGATATCATTGAAGTAGACTTCTCTTCTTTCCAATGTGCTATTTTTAGGTGCAAGTGGTGGGACACATTTGATAAAAATAATGTAAACGAATATCGTGATAGTAGGCTGATATGTATCAACTCTAGAAAGATGTGGGATGGAGCTAAGGAGCCTTATGTTTTACCCAAACACTGCAATAACGTGTTTTTTTACCGAGATGTGTTGGATATGGATTTTTGTTTCATATTGAGACATGACGATAGATCAAAACATATTTTTGAGAAAATAGTGTTATCATGCCAAGCGAGATGGAAGATAATAAGGGTGATCATGAGAATAGAGAGTGATATGGTACATGTGTTATTTCATCATTTATACTATTTAAGATGGGTTTTTATAAAGAAGAGGACTTAAGCTTATAACTAAGGCTCTTTTTTTCGAAACATTATAATATGTATTTTGAATTAATTGGTTTTCATTGTGTTAATGTTAAAATCATTTCACTTGATCATTTGCAATTATGTAGATCTCGAAAACAATGCATAGTATCAAGTTATTTTTTTATATCAATTCCTAAAATAATACAACTACTTGATTGATTTAAATGTGTGTGAATGATATCTTTAAAATTACAAAATGTATTAATATATACTGTTATTTTTGGTATGCAAGATCATAATAAAATAATGATAATTCTAGACATGAATTTATTTGCATTATTCACTAAAATTTATTATGTTACAAAAAATCATTTGATTCTAGATTTATTATTTTACAATTATTTATATTTATAGACATTTACAAATTTATAGTTTTACAATTATGGTAATTAAATAATATTTATGGTATACATTTTATTTATGATAGTTATGGTTCAAAATTGACAATTAATTTACAATTTTACATTTTAACAAATTTACAAATTTTACAATTTAATAAAATTGAATCATGACAATACATACAATTACAACTTCAATTTTACAATTTCACAATAAAATTACAATTACAATTTCACAAATATTTTACATACAATTAGAATTACTATTACTATTTTACAATTTTACATACAATTACAATTTTACAATTTTAAATAGAATTACAGTTAAAGTTACAATTACAATCATTTCACAATAGAATTATAATTACAGTTACAATTTTATAATTTTACAATTTTACATGCAATTACAATTAAAATTCCAATTCCAATTCCAATTATAATTTTACAATTTTATATACAATTGCAATTAAAATTTCAATTTCAATTACAATTACAATTTTACATACAATTACAATTCAAATTACAGTTACAATTACAATTGCACAATTTTACAATTTCCAATACATAATATTTAATAAATATCACGATTTAATTTTAAAAATAAACATCATGATCATGATAACCATCGTATGAACATCATATATTAAAATACACATTCAAATTTGCTAACGTCATCTAATCATCATGATCATGATCATCTAACAAAACACAAGAATTATATAACATCATCACAACACAAAAATCAAATGTACATCTCATGTCAAATAACTGCTATCATATACACATCTATCTACAAGCACATTACATGAACATATCTAACATGACCTAACAATATACACATCATGATGATCACCAACATGTAAATTAAGTACAACTGCAACATGAACATAAAATACTTGGACCATATATATATATATATATATATATATATATATATATATATATATATATATATATATATATAATGTAAAAAATATACAACTGTAATATAATTACATATAAATGTCAAATATCTGGTGGTACTACATCAATACTAGTACTAGTCAAGGCCTACTCAGTCGATGCTGCAGCCACATGCTCAGATGGATGACATGCCTGTTGATCAGATGGTGCAGTCTACTAAGGAGGCGCCTACTAATCAGATGGTGCAATCTGCTAAGGAGGTGCTTGTTGATCAAATGATGCAGTCTGTGAAGGAACTTACTGCTAATGAGTCGTTGATGTTGCAACCTGCTCAGTGGATAGTGCGGCTTGCTTAGATGGACCTGCCTTCTTAGGATCATGTACCAACTCAGTCGATGGTCGCGTCTGCTTAGGACTAGGTGCATGCTTAGATGGTGCAAACTACTCAGAATATGCGAGCTGATCAGGACTCGATGTTGGCTGCTCATGATCTCCGACGCAAGGTGAAGGAGGAGGAGGTGGCATAATACAATGATGATCACTCCCCTCTTGATCATGATTATCAAATGATATGATATGTCGTGCATCTCCACGACACCTATCCCTCCAAGTTTCAAGTACACTATAAGCTACAACGATATGATACATAAGGGTCATTATATCACACGACATGTCTCTCTAGAGCATTGTGAGCCTAAAATTAGCCTGGATCTCTTTGATCATAGTAGGGCAGACTCCCTCATCAACCAGGAGTCGACACAGTTGGTCACTCAACTCCATCCTGAATCGGGTGTCCACCCTACGCCGCACCCCCGCATTTATCTGCACCCAAGGATGAGGTCTGTAACCTTGATCTACCACCTTTGCCACTCTCCTCTTCATGGTATACACCTGGATCATCCACTAGGGGTGGAATCATGTCCCCAACGAATGTGTCAATATCTACAAAATATATAGTACACAACAATAGTTAGACAATTTCATTAAACAATTTAGTAAAACAAGTTAAAGAATGTGTTAGAATAAATTTTATTCTAATTAACTAATTAAGACCAATAAAATGAAACTATATTAATTTACAGAAAACACTAATATTACCTCTTGTATTCGGTTGCTCATCCTATGTGAAGAGGATGTTGGTATACCCTCGCTAATCCAAAATGGCGTAGGAACCCGGCACCATCACGAATGAGTGACCACGAGAACTGGCTGGAAAATCCAGTGCATTAGTAGATATCCTGGCCGAATAGTTAGACAAGCCCCTCTTGAGCATCATCTGGCCCCACATCTAGATCCGTACATGCAACATCAGTGTACAAAGGTCTCGAAAAAAACTAGCCCTCGTCTCTGGAAACGTCTCTAAAAATAAACAAAATAACTATGAAGTAAAAGGGAAGGTAAAACTCCCACATGCATGAGAATGAAATCTATCTAACGTTGTATAAAACTACCGCAAAAAAAGCACAAACCATCTTGCATGTCGTGTCGTTTTTAATAAAGAATGAGCATAAAATTAAAGAAGATAACTAATGTGTTGCTTATCACTAGTATAGTGTGAAATGGTCATTAGTAGTAGTGAGAGGCAACTTACCTCCTCTGGACCAAACAAAGGAATGCATAACTAACTACCGGACACCTTAAGTTCTACAAGAGAAACTATATCTTCCCTAATGTATCTTTGGGAGTATGCCAACTGACTCCTTGCTGCACAACCGACGGGGACATCTGGGAACTGGGGAAAATCATGCCCTCCTCTAGATAGGCTAGTAATAAAATAGGTGTCCTCCTGAGTGGTCCCATACCACTGGCCAAGACCAACCCTGAAAGCCTGTGGGTGCACATCCCACCTGTAGATCAGTTGTCCCAACAACCCACTATGCCCCTTCAGGGATGTAGCCTCCTCGTATAACTTGAGGAGGTCTAACTCCCTCAGGAGAAACTGGGTGGTTGTCGTAATAGGGAAAGGGTACAAAAGTATCTCCCTCTCCCATGCCTCCCACAGTTTAATGACATTATAAAATTCCTCCATATGCTCTCGCTGTCCCCTTTGCTCTCCTCGTTGATGTCATTGAATGATTCACATATTAAATACCTTTTTTTATTAAATGAGAAATGTATTTACAAATATATATATAATTTTTATTAAGAAAAAAATACCCGGTTCACCCAAAAAAACAGTAACGCATTGTTATCGATGCGTACTTCTTTATCATGCACTATGCCTGGTGTGCATGAATAATGTTTGCACACCACACAAATAGGAAACATTTTTGTGCAGTGCGTTAAACAAACTAACTGCCCCAGGGAAGATAATTGGATCAATGCACTACCTAAAAGCAGTAGAGAGTCAATGGTGTGGTCCTGTAAATGACCACACTGTTAATTATGTACAGCTATCGAGTGGTGTGTTGACCAGAGTATCTTCCCCGAGACGATTATTTTGGTCAATGCACCTTCCTCCCAACAACATTACATACAGTGTTGTCCTATAAACGACCACACTACCATGTTATTTTTTAAAATTTTATTAGTGCATGTTTTCTCGGTACCACACCAGAACTTAGTGTAGTTTCCATTAACACTGTTCATGGTGTGGCCTGTAAATTTACACGCGGCACCACGAATGGTGCGATCCAAAAAATTTGAACATATCGCGCATTTTTTTTTATGGTTAATTTTACGTTAATTTGAAACTTTAATCCACTTATTTAGGAACAAGTAGATTACTTGTAAATTTGCACGTCGAGGATGCATTTTTGTTGAGGAATTCAAAAAAACAATTGCACAACATTTCCAAAAATTCAAACTCCTCACTGTGAGCAATGGAAAACAACAATGTGGGCAATGGGAGCACTGATGGCAGGGCACCTCACAAAATACAAGTTCACACCAGTGCTTGAGAGGTCTAGGGCATTGAACAAGTAAAAATGAGGTTTTTATGATCGGTATTTTTTTTTAAATTAACCCTTTTTCGGTGTGCTCAATTTTTAGAGGCGTGGGATGGTTTAATCAATGACACACCACACATTGTTACGTTGTGCTAGATTACGGAGACACACCAGGCCAATTTGTACATAGAGCATTTGTACACTAGAGAACTTAGATGCACCGGGCCGGTTTGTATGGAGAGCATGGTGTCTTTGTGTACCATTTGATAGTATGCACCGGTGCATTTTTCATAAAACACACTAGTGCATTTTATGATGAGACACACCACAAAAAAACATCTACAAAAACCTCCACTCGCCAACCTCCTATAGTGACCTCCGCTACAAATGAATTTCTGTGATATTTTTGTAAGTTCTTCCTCAAAAACATCCGCTAGAGGGTCTTTTCCTTGTAGTGATTCTTACTTGATGGTAGCCATACCATAGTCAATTTTGGAGAAAATTGTCACTCCCCTTAACTGTTCAAAGAGGTCATTGATCCTTCGTAGTTGGCACCTATTCTTGATGGTTACCTTAATCAAGTATTGGTAATAAATTCATAATCTAAGGGTTCCATATTTTTTATTTACAAATAATACTAGTGCTCTTAGAGCAGACACACTTTGACTTATGTAACCCTTGTTAAGAATTTCCTTCAGCTACAGTTTTAGCTCAACTAACTTTGGGTTGCTCATCCTATATGGATCCTTAGATGTTAGAGTTTCTCCAAGTGCTATCTTGATATAGAAATCCATCTCTCTATTAAGATAAAATTGGAGAACCTACAGTGGAAAGGCATCCACATACTCTTTCAAAATAGGTAACTTTTCAAGAAATTCATCTTCCTTATCACCTATTTCTCCATCACCTCTGTCATTCTTCAAAAAGTGTACTAAAAACAATGTTCATCCTTTTCTGTTGTTGAATTTTACCTACATAGTAGTGATTAGCCTCACATGTATGCGATTTTTCCTACCTTGTAAAACTCTTTATCTTCCCTGCTCATCTAAGCATTCTATTGTTTCTTCATAGAAATCTACTATGATCCATTGTATGTAAAACAAATCCATGCCCAATAATATGCCATACCCACCCAATGGTAACACGTTCAAGTGTGTTGCTGTGGGCATACAACTGAGTTTAAATGCACATGACTTTACCAAATGGTTGATTCTTCTCCTTATCCATGTTCCTAATTGAACCATCAAAGGTTCTTGATGTAATTCCTTTCCCAATTTTCACTTCTCAACAAACTTTGGGATGAAAAAAATATTATTAGAACTTGGATAGATTAAAATAGAGATGAATTTCTCTTATATCTTACATTCCATCTCAATGATGGATGTATGGTGATCTGATTGACGGTTTCCCATAGCTCCATAAATTATTGAGATACTCTGAGCTAATTCACCCATTGTGTTCACCTCCTTGGTGTTGTAAAACTTTGGTCTAACATCCTGCTAATGTGGAAAATCTCTCCTCTTTTTTCTCCACCCACAGGTCCAACACTTGAGTGGTTATCGACCTTTAAACTTGGGTTGTTCTGAAGTCGATTGTTGCATATTTTTCTTAACAAAAAAATCGATTCTTTACTAAAACTGGCTTGTCTGACCTGGTTCTTTCCACTCTCTCCTTTCTGAGTTTTTCTTGGGTCAATTCCTCTTATTTCCAATATTTATTTTTTTCTTCCAGTTACTTTTAATATTAGGCCTATGCCTTACTTGTTCATATACGTATTCTAATTTCTTATTTCCATCCTCCATGGTTTTGGGTTCCAACAATTTGATTTTATCTATGAATACCATAGGAATCCCACTAATGAACTTATGAATTTTTTATTTCTCATCCTTGAGATATGGTACATACCTCAACAATTCCATAATCTTGGTGACATACTCACCACAAGTTAACTTACCCATTGTGAGTTCATAAAACTCTTTTATTTTACTATCATAGTAGCGTTCAGACAAGTATTTCTCTCTAAAGGGATTCTAAAACTCCTCCCATGTCAAATATTTCTCAGTAACGGCTCTAACATTATTCATGTCCTCCCACCATATGTAAAATATTCCTATTAAGTTTTAAGAGGAAACTATAGCCTTCATATTCTAAAATAGTCATGGATCCTAAAAATTTTATTCATTTCTAGCAGCCATGATTTTGTGTCCTCTGCTTTCTTATATCCCCATCAAATATAGGTGGATTTTTATTCTTAAATTATTTAGAAATATAATCCTTTTGTTTTTTTTCTGAGTGATGATGATGGAGAGAATGGTCATATCTCCAGGAAGTATAACTAAATGGTTTTCTTGAAAAATGCACTTCTATGGTAGTTCCTCCTCTTAGAGTGCTCAAAGGTTCACATCCTGGAAAAATTTCCTCACTCCCCTGCCTTTTCATCTTCCTAGACCCACCACCATCTACACCATTGGTGTTATATTCTGATTCTTGAAGTATTTTCCTATCCTTATGGCTATCCCTCCTTTTGAGGTCCTTTTCCTTTTCCAATCTAAGAGAATTTGTAGGATGATTGCATTGATATCATATTTCCTCTATTCGCATGTTACCAGCCTATCATTATCCACCTTAAATCTTATCACCTCATCCCTTATGCTTATCAAAGTGTCTATCTAGTCTGGGGAGTTATTCCACCCCCCCTTGGCCAACTGATCTCTCTCCTTCATTAGATTTGACCCCATCAGTTCCATCTTGTGACTGGTTGGGGATGTATTCAACCATTCCAATCGTCATTATTGTAACATTTTATTTTATGTTGCTTGATATGTTTCATCAATTGCACACATGTTTAGGCTTCTAAAAATAATAAATAAACACAAAATCGGGGTCATAAACTTGCCCTCATGTATTTTCCATGGAAACCTTTGCTGTGACAGAAAAACCATGTTAATCTGCAGCCTCATTCACAAATCATATGAAAAAATAATTCAATTTTGTAATGAGTTCCTAATTAATAATAACACAATATTCACAACCATAATGCTTCTTTTGACGAGATTCTATCAACCAGATAACTCACATTAGAACAAGTCTATTAGAAAGTAACAAGCAATAGTTCGGACCTACTTCCAACACCTAAGAAATTACTCAGTAAAATTTACATATACATATACATACATACATACATACATACATACAAACACACACACACACACACACACACACACACACATATATATAAATAAATAAATTTATTTATTTTTAGATCGTCACATTCCCGTGATGAAGCCTATCCAATCCAACTATTGAACTTGGATGCTCTGATACCACTTTATAACATACCCAACACCTCCTTTCACATTGGAGGAATGGGATACTTTTTTTTTTCAACTTCCTTTAACTTGATGCTTCCTCCAAACCAAAAGGATCAAATCTTGGTTGAGACGGAAAAATTACAGTGAGATGATCACAAGGTATGTAGTCGCAAAACTGCTCTGGGATATTTTATCTCCATACAATCCTACAACCCCAGGTCCCCAAAGCTATTAGAATTGGAATTAATTTTCCCTTACAAGAATATGACCTCCCATGCTATCTAACCAATCGTCCCTGCTACCCAAAATCCCCAGTTACTCTTAAATTCAATCAGAAAAAACTATGGGCTTCTGGTTCTACGAGATAGCCCATGTATCCTTTATGGGGAAAAACTCGGCACACGATAAATCCCTTTATGGCCCCACAATGTCGAAAATTTTATTATATTACTCCTGAGCTAACATTCCCGATTATGAAAAAAATTCCCTATGAATCCATGAATTGCCATTTAACATTATAGGAAACCCAACATTCAATGTAAATTACTTACAAGATTCAGGCTCTCAATGATTTTTTGGCCTCCATGCTAAATCACCTCTGGGAAACTCCTTTTGGGCTTATAGATCCAGGTAATAGAAATTATTTTTTGTCACTGTCCCTTGATGGTACCTAGCCCCAATAAATTAGGGCTAACTGTGCATGGCAACCCCACCACTCCATTTTTTGATGGATCCTAGGAATGAAACATTTTTTTGTTGTCGTCTCCTAATGGTCCCTTGTCCCCTAGTCCTTGGTGCTCTATAGTATTATAATTAAAATACTTATTGTATTTCAGGATTTCGAGTTCCCTAGGCTTTCCATCTACGTCATCACACTCATGACCAATAACGTAATGGGAAATTCATTCACACTAATATGAATCTTTCTCAGTTAGTGTTTGATCTACAGAGGAATACGAATATACAATCCTTCCTTATAAGTACAGGGATCCTCTGATTTGCGCCACAACGAGTCCTTCCTCTCAATCCATTCCATGGATCAGCCAAGGGATCTCAACCCGACCTTCTGGAAAGTATCTGAAGGATATCTCTGTGATCACCCAAAAATCAAGCTAGACTATTAAATAAGCTTCATCAAGCCAATATTATTGACCATGGATTCATCCTAGAGGCCTGGTAAACCTTGAGATCCATATGAAGGTCTCGTAACTATGTCAATGACTATCAAAGGAATCCCATAGTGCTACCCTTCCTGAGCTTGGAGAGCAGATCCTTCTATGTGTTCTTAACCTGTGGTACTTATTTTCCCTTATAAAGGGAATTACACGTATGGTAGCGTAGGAATTCTTAAGTCTACTACCTACCATAGGCTCGGCGTGGACTGCTGGGAGGTTCCCACCTCTCCTACCACAAATGAACAATACCAAACTCCATGTCGGGCCTATAGGTAGCTCTATGGTGCCACATAGAGCCTTTTATTGCCTCACTAGCAACATAAAGACGTCAATGACAAATATCTAGCCTACTGAGAATGAAAAGTTGGAGGTCATTTAGGTAAATTTTATGGGCTCGACTAGCCAAAAAGGAAACATCCCTCAACATTAATGCATTTCTTTCGATGTGACACAACAACTTGTAACTTGATAAAAAAATGACTTGTAAGTGGATACAGACCTTGCGAAGCAAAGGGTCTTCCATTTAATATTCATATTAATGGAGGGTCTCATAAATCACTTTTTTCAAGTTTTATTCCAAGCCCTTATGGAAGTTGTTATGGCTTGTAATGTGTGATGGAGTTCCCTTGTATTTATTTATGTTATTTTCTTAATATAGTCAAGTGTTTCATTCAGATTCAGACTCAAATCAACATTATAGCTTATTCCTTGTTATCATGTGGTTCATTACATATATTATGCATCATATGTTCTGTCTTTAGCACCAGAAAATTATTCACTCAATATTTTACTTCCAAATTTAGGGAATTGCTTTGTTTATTAACCGGTGTCATTCAATCGAAAGGTCACACATGCACATACACATTGAAAACAAAATCAGTTACACTTCTGCATAAATATTTAACCACATGTGTGTATGCGTATAAAACTCCAATAAAGCGCATAAACCCAAGATCATCATAAGCAACAATGCATCATGATTCATTAATAGTTAATAAAGTAAAAATATATACTTATCTTTTAACTTGCATCGAAACTGAGTATGGGACAAGGACTCTCCACCCAACCATAGATAGTTGTAGCCATGTTTATCTGCAAATTCCATCACCCAGCTAGATTCCAAAGTCTAATGGGGATTCTTTCTCAACGGTTCAAAACATGAGCTGCCAACCGAAAAAGGGACTATAGAGGACCTCATTCCTCAATACAACCAGTTAAATAATTATTTATTTATAAAAATAAGGATTTTTGAGTTTCCACACCTCACCCTCAATTTCACACAGAGTGATTCACCCCCTTGTAGGGAGTCTATAATACACTGTAGCAACAGTGTAGTAACCACAAGTATTCATTCAAGTATTCATATGCTTCTGCTTTAGGATGAACTCTTCATAATATATTACAAGTATCCATAGTTTTTTAGCTCAACCCATGGCCTTTGGGGAAGCCAAGCTATTACAGTGCTCTAGAGATTCCATCCTAACACATACCCTCGAGGAACCCATGTTGTTACAGGGGTTCGTAGACATCTGTCCGAACCAAAAAAATCTAGGGACCTAAACTCTTATAGGGCTCTAAGCATCCTATCTCAACCAATATACTTCAAGGACACCAAGTTGTTACAAGGCTCCAAAGACTAGTAACTCAAACCACAACCTCTAGGGATAGAGAACCAATCCACTTCTCTTCTATTTAGTGCCACCTGATGAAAGTTCTCACCGAATCCTTGATTTGGTCTCTCTCTTTGTTTTTCTTCTAGCCTTCATAATTTCATGTGGTTATCTCCCCCATCTCCTATATCTTACTTTGAATGATATCCCTATTGTTGTCTTTTCTTATTTTTATAGGGATTTTCCCTCCTCATGGTCCTTGGCTTGGCCTCTTTCTTAGCCACAATTAATGTTGCATCCTTGCTTTCCTGCAATGCCCAATCCTATTAATAAATATTTTTACTATTTTATTTTTTGTTATCTTTAAAGCAACATGGGATTGAGTGCTTCCTCTTGCAGCTCATTTAATTCAAGACCCAAACCCTTCAATTCATGCACCAACTAGTCTTTAATGAATTTCCTACAATTAAGGTTTCTTCCTTTACATAAGAACCCACAATATCCCAAGAAATAAATCCTCCTCCCTAGCTATATCATTACATTTCATTCTCTCTCTATGTTATCATAAATGGAATTGTTTGATCCATGTTAGTTTGAAATATCGAAAGCTTACTTTTATGTAGTTTCGTATCTTTCACTTAAATTGCATTGAGGATTACCTTATTTTACTTTAATTAATTATTTCACTTACTAATTAGATGTTACTTTGCATATATCTTCAGTATATTCTCTTAGAAAATACATTTCCATTTATCATGCCAATTACAATATGTTTTACTATTAGTTTTAAGTACTATAGTATTTTATATATCTTGTAATATACCATTTTTCTTTAGCTTCTATAAATAATTTTGTTGCAGATTTTTAGTCTTACATATATTGAACATTATTTTAGTTTTTATGTAGTTATTATGGATTAGGATTACCTTTCCCTAGATTCTTATTTTCAATAGGATGAATTTGAAGGCTAAAAAAGTCGTAAAACCCATCGTGGATGATTACACCAAAGAACTGTGACCGTTAAAGAAATCTGGTCTAGGTAGTTTCTCCTTTGTTGACTAGGGTTCACTAAAACCCAATCAATTAGTTGTTAATTTCCATAGACCTGAACACCATAAATTCAATGGATCTAAATCAAGGGAGAGTTTACTTCCCTGTCCTACCCATGATGACTTCCCAAGCTAATGAGAGGTTTTATTATTAACTAACCCGACCACCAATTTATCATTATGGAAATGGGGTTAAAAATTTTCTTACCTTCCAAAATTAGTCGAATTTACTTCAGATGATTACATTGCACTTATCCCATTTATATCATTCTTGTGATATAAATTTTACCCCAATCCAATCTCTGGATTGAAAGTAACACCCTTCCAAATATTTATCAATTAGTTCTTACCACATCATCGAAATGTTTCCATGTTTTTCGTGATATGTATGTGGTATCTAAGAAACCTTAGTTATTCATAATTGGAACTCTCCTTGTCACTTCAACATGTGGGTCCTATAAAACCTAAATCCCAATGCAATGCAACTAATATATTTTATATATGGTTATAGAAAATATTTTGGTTGAGACAATGTTTGCACATGTCAAACCTCGGAGAACCCCATCTACTTGTATACAATTGGATCACCATACTTCCTCAACCATATGTAGCTTGGTTAACATCTAGGGTTCTACGCACTTCCTCCATGTCCTCACCTATAGATACATTCATCTCTGACGATGGAATTAAGCCTTGTGCCAATGCACCATAGTAGATGTCCCACTCTAGATACATGTATCAATCTATATTGTAAACATATCCACCTCTAAGCATTCAACATATCAGTTGGGCCACACCCCATACTTTAACTTTCTTCCTTTCTTTGTTCCAAATCATCCAAATTATTCCCAAATCTAGTGCACCCATGATTGTTCTGAAGTGAAAATGGCCCAGTTGTTTGAAGTCTTGGATAGATTTCCAAATATGTAATGCATATAGCCTAGAAAAAAATTATACTAAGGACTCATCTAACCTTGAACAAAATTCTTACTCTCTATGATACTTAGAGTTAGAAACTCTAATAGTTTCAGAAACTTTTCCTATACTTTTCTCAACGTACGGTGCTAGTAAAAAAATCAATAATTTACAAGAATGAAGCCCTCATTCCTACAAACCTTATAATTATCATTCCATGATAATAATGCATAATTATGGCTATCAATGCTCCCAATAACAAGTATAACAACACACCAAACCATGGCTACCCAAGCTCATCATCTTGAGTAAAGCAACAACAAAGATTCCTATCCTAAAATGGGTATTTCACATCACTATTGAGACAAGAGAAGTCACATATTGCAGTTTAAAATGATTCAACTATATTAACTAGTCAAACATAAACCAACATGACAAACAATGTATATCCATTCATCATAATAGTTAATTGAACCCATCTAGGATTCATACAACATAAAAATAGCTCCGAAATTCAAGAACATATCAAAAAACATAGGCCCTATAATCCCCTCAAATTGATGAGAATGTTCATACAAGCATATCATTTAATGCAGCCAAGATTATCACATTTCTTCATTAATAGTGTCGATGCATTAATTTTCATAAACATAACAATTAAATTCACTATTCATAGTACAACATAAGTATGACTAAATACACTTAACTATAGAGCTTAAATTATGTGAAAGTAAGGGATAAATTGAAATATCCACCCAACCATAGGCCACCTACACAAGTATATTTGTTTTAGTTGACCTACCCCGATATCGATTCAAAGTATAAGGATATAATTGCTCAAGGGTATTCCCACCAATATTGGTCAACAAAATGGTCCATAATAGGATTCCACTATCCAGGTGGTTTATTAACTACCCCTAGCAGTAGGAATCATAATGGCTCTCAATGGATTGACAACAATAAAACTCAATAGGTAATCAAGAAGAGGATACCACTATCTACGTGGTTTATCATCTGCCTCCAACATTAACCATCACAATGTTTTCCTATTCAATGGAAGTAAATCATAGGGATTCACCTTAGGCTCAATGAAATAAAATCAAGTTCTAGGAGAAGGAATATACTACATGAGTGGTTTATCAACTAGATTTTATGGGAATGCACTATAGGAGTGAATATCCCACTATTTAGGTAGTTTATCAACCTACCAGATAAAGAACATAATTTTTTTATCAAAACTAAGGAAATCATTTAGTGGTTTATTAGATCTTCTTCAAAAATAACTTGAGTGTTTTATCCTTTCAATTCAGTTATCAACATTATAAAAAGCACCCCAGTGGTTTATTGGCCCCAAGGAAAGCACTAAGTGATTCAACTCCACTGAACTCTCACTAGCTAATTGATTCATATGAAAAATCCACTTGCCTTAGAAAAACACAAGAGAAAAATAGGATAGAACAACTCTGTATCTACTACCAATATAGTGTCCTTAATTCTCTTGAAAATCAGTGTTCACTTCTTTTTTTTCAAAACTATCTCATTCTCTTACCACATTGTATGTCCAAACATTTTCTTGAGCATCCCCCCCACATACAATCATACCCTTACATTTCATCCTTTGTTATTTATTGACCACACCAACATGTTACAAGAGAACAAAGATTGTATGGATTTTCCTTCAATGTTTGCATCGCTAAAGCCATTGATTCATCAGGGATATAGGTGATAAAATAAATTTAATTTCTTGGGTTTACACAGAAAACAAATAAGTAGTCATCCTTATAATCCTGAATTTAGGTCCACTCATGAGTCCAATCATTATTTTACAATTCCACATTATTTACATGAATTATAATTCATAGTGAAATTTAGAAGAGGGGTAACGGAAATAGATATCACAATAGGGAATCGAGGTCTATAACCAATACTAAAATTTAAATTTTCAATTTTTTTATTTTTTCCCCATAACAGAGTATCTTCCTCATCTCCTTAAGTAGTTTCACCCTAGTAGAGTCCCTATGTGTGATTAGTAAAATGTTTACACTTTCTACCTAAAAGACCAATGTTCTACATTATTTTCAATTGTTGTGAACAAGTGCCAAGAATTATTTCACTCCAATTAAATGTGATAGTATTTCTATTTCTAATGGATTCCAAGAGTTTTAGAGCCACATTATATATTTGATACTAGCCCCACCACCTAATTATCCCCGCTTACATCTAAGTTCCATTTCAATTTTTCTTGCATAGATGATATATGATGATAGGATTGATATAGATAGTTCCTTCCAAAAATTTGAACTTCCTTGGTATTTATTTTGTGGATTTATAATCCAATATTCCATTTAAAATAGGCCAATGTAATTGTTTTTGATAATTTATTTCATCATCCCTATATGTTGGAAAATTTCTAGGCTCCTTTAGACGCTAAATACTTGGTGAATGATTGAATCTGTTTATGCGCCAACCTCCAATTTCTTGTCGAAAAAGGGTTTACCAAGAAACCAGTACCATTCCCCCATCCTTTTCATTCCCCTTCCATATATGTTTTAATGTAACTTCCTAAGCTATAATATAATATGCTTATGATGTGTTTCAAATGCTAGCCAAACTAGGAATGACTTGTAGAACACTTTGAATATGAAAAATTACACTGAGCTATGAGATGCATCTATGAATCGAGTAGCTTATTTTTTTTTACTATATTCGTTCTCATGCAATAGTTTTGGATTTGGTAAAATATTTTATTTTAGATGAAATATTTGGTAGGTAGGTTTCATTCAAACCCTTCAACATTGAATTAAATTAGTTTCAAAATAATCTCCATCTAGAATTATGGAACATTACTAAATCAAATGAAATCCTTTTTTTTGTTAATATCCATTTTCGTTACATGAAGAAAGAGGCCAAAGAATATAAAAATTAATAATTGGCCTGCATAATGGATCCATTCCTAAAAATAATAATGTATCATCACAAAAATGGATTATTTGAATATAATCCACTCATGTTACTCTTTTGATAGTACCCTAGTGGAAAAATCTACTTTGATGAGCTTGATAATACCCTTAGGAACCAAGAGAGGACATATTCTTTTTGAAGACTTTGAGTGGTAGAGAAGAAAGGTGCAGTAGATACATTGATAAGTACAATATGGAAGGTGGTTTCGGGGGTAGAATTTTTGACACATGCTCCAATCAAAAAAATGAAAGGCCTTGAGAATTAACTTGCATTACTATCATCTAAATGAAGACCTAGTTGGTTTGTCTAGATTACCTTGGACATGAAAATATTGGAGATGAAAGCTCATTTGTGTGAAATATTAACAAAATGGATCATTTCATAAGTGAAGCCTATGGAATCTTTGATTCTTTTATACCTTTCCCATGAAGAAACCCCATTTTTTTCGAGAAATGTCATTCAATAAGATGGGCCTAATACAATTGCATAAATTATTATGGTAGAGATCATTTTGTAAATACAAATACAAAGAGATATTGGATGAAAATTATTGAAATGATTATGCTTACTTACCCAAGTGATATTGGCTAGGAAAGCCACATTAAAGGCTTAGAGAAAGTTCCTATCATTTCTTGACTTGTGAAGATATAATAATAAATCTTATTATATGAAGTCCTGAAAGCCACAAATAAATTATAGAGGAAAGTGGTCAAGTCTCAAGAATTTATACAATTGAAGCTTGTGAATAGTCCGATTGAGTTGTATAATTTAAGTTTCTTCCATCAAGTTGAAATTATCAATTTAATATATCAAATTTATTAAAGTTGAATCCACTACAAGGATATATCATAAAATTTCCCCTAGTGGAAAAGAGTATAACAACTTGAAATTTAATACCCATTCTTGATGTATGGTTTCAAAAGTATTAATGGGAACTCTATAATGATCCATGGCTTTCCATTAAGAATAAGGTATATTACGACCATTAACCTACTTGTGCAAAAAAAATAGTTTTCTATTCCCTCTTCACTATTTAAACCACCTGAAATTTCATTATCCATATAGAATCTTCCTAGGAACCCAAATATGCTCACTATGTCATGGTGTACTAGAAAATTTATTTTTCTAGGTCCCTATATTGTTTCTTACTTTAATCCTTAAATATTTCGTTCAAGATAAAAACGTTCCACTAAAATTAGTTCATAAAACCACCATGATCCAGAGAAATGTGTTTCCATGCCTGTGATATATTCTTCATGTAATTAGGTTGTGAAAGAATAAAGGTATTAAACTTAAAAGGATGGATTGGGTAAAAACAATGGTGTGTCCAATTCCAAAATAATTATTAAGTGTTATAACCCACCCATAGGAAGGAATCAAATGATATCTTTGAATATACCCATAAAGGTGTCTTTAACAAGGAACAAATCCAATCATTTCCCATTCAAGTCATCCCTCCTCCCCTTGATACATATGGGAACAATAAATTTTGGATTGATATCAATCAAATAAACATGTTAAAATAATTTGAATAATAAATTATCTATTGGGTTTGAGTTGACAAAGGGACCTCATTTCTCCACATGATTGGTAATCATGTTCAACCCCTACCCCACCCAATTCCACTCTCGCCACGAAAAAAAAGTATGAGATAAGGGGAATTCATCAATCCCTATTCAACTAGGGACAACTATAAGGCCTATCTTAATTGAATGGGTCTATAAGTGTTTATAATTTCCACATTTTAGCTTTATTCTTCAAATAATAAGGTGAAAACAAATAAATGATAAGAATTGGTTGAACCTACAAGTTGATACTTATGGGTATATAATACAAATAAATCCCTAGATAATCCCATGAGAGCTAATATGATAAAAATGTTAAGCAAACAACTTATTTAGTAATATAAATAATGTAATATCAAATGTCAAGGTATTTGGTCGAAAAAAAATTAAGCTTGTGAAGATTAATCATCCTACACAATTATATTTTTTGCATTGATCCCAAGCCGAAATTATTGTTGTGAAGATTAATAATCCCACAAAAGTATATATTCTTCATTGATCCTAAGCCCAAATTATTGATTTGAATATTAATAATCCCACACAATTATATTTTTTTCATTGATCCCACAAGTATATTTTTTGCATCGATCCTAAACCCAAATTGTTGATGGATAATAGATTCTTTTAGAACCACCCTTGGGGCCTTCCATTGTTAAAATATTCCTAATTATATTTGATCAAACAACTTTTCAAACTTCAATGTTCACCAGAGATATTACTTTTATAATGATTGAGATTGTCTCCACAATATTTTTATGTTGACCTATATATAGAATTTTTTCCAAACCTTGTGTAGGAGCTAATATAGGGAAACAAGTTATTTTTTTATTTAAATCAAGTATCGTAATGGATTGTAGACTTTACAACTTGAAATAAGAAAAATAATCTAAATAGTAAGGTGTGGTAAATTCGAAAGGAATGTTTATAGAAGGTGTTTCTATCTCAATTGATGTAGGGATAAGTGGGGGAAAAAGAGGGATAACGGAAGGCATACGGAGAGGAGGTGAAAATTATGGTTAAATTGTTGAAGAAGGAATAATATAAGAGGTTTATATTACATGGGATGGTACTATCATGTTTACCATTTATAGATAATTTCATCCCACTCTAGTATTTAATTTAATTATTTTAGGGCTCAAGATGATGCCCGAAATCCCCACAACCCTTGCCAATGAAATTATCCCAAAAGGATTTTTATTTTTTTTACAAAGGGTACATCCAAGTTAAATATCACTAACTCCTCCCCCAGATCCTAGGCACATTGAATCAATCCTAAACCTAAGGAAAATGAAAAGGAGTTAGGCTAAGATAAAATACTTATGTTCCAACTAGAAATAAACCTCATTAATCTTCATCTAGAATCATAGAAGATGCACTCATATCCAAGTAAAATATTAAACAACAAAAATCCCACCACTAAACCCCATGGTATCTTTTAGTAAAAGGAAACATGGATTGAATGAATCCACTATTCCTGTATGGGTTTGATTTTCTAGTGTGTTTCCCAAACCCTAAAATTAAAGAACAAAAAAATAATTAACAAATCATTATTGGTTTTTTTCTTGCTTTAAGTTTCCTTCTCATTGAGGTCTACCTCCTATGTTGGATATCTAAATGTGTTCTCCCTTGAGAAAAAATATGGGATTTTATACCCTTGATTACCCCTCTGTATAATTCACTCTTCTAATTAAAATTCACCATCTCAACCCCCCTTTAGATCATGGAGACCTTATTTATCAAACCTAAATAAATAATGGAAATGAAATCCTCCATCACTATCATCCCCCATCATCACTATAATCCCCCATCATAGGAGACAATATAATAGTATGTTGACATGTTACAATTATTTAGGGGTACACATATAAGTAATATTTTACGAGTCACCTCCTACAACTCCAAACAATAGTTGAGACACAAAATTCTTTACTCCCATGAAAAAATAGAATTCTCCACACTAGAAATAATCTCATCTATTAGACCATTGGACCCATTAAAAACCACACCCCTTGAACGTAGGTGGAAAACTTGGAATAGGTTCTTAGTCATTTAATGACATACCTTGCTTTGGAGCATATAATTCAAGGTATTTTTCTCTATTATCATTATGGAGAAATGGTTTTGAGTTGATCACCTATGTGCCATAGATTAGATATGCTACACCTTTTAAGCATTCTTCAATACCTATTAGGGCATTCCATTTTTCATTCCATCCTTTAATGATGAACCATAGTTGACCCACTTTCTTTTTATGCTGCTAATCCATCAACACCACAAGGAATAAATGAAATTTCTTTTGACACTCCCAAAAATTCATTTTTCTCCTCACCACTCAAGGCTTTCCTTAAAAATATAGTTCACAATCATGTAATAGGTGACTATACAAACGACACATTGAACATTTGAAAGGACATCAACTATAACACAAAAATAATGTATAAGAGTAATTGGTATTATGTAAAACCATTTCCAAAGCAACACAAACCTAGATATAAATTCACACCAACATTAATGCTATGCTAAACTCCCCATTTTCTCTAAAACTCATGTAAGATTCGTAATATAATCCTAGAGAATATCTATTTGAATACATCATGGGACCAAAAAGTGATAGTTTTCCAATGTTGTTTTACCCATACTAATGTATGGACCTTGTTTTTCGGTGTGCATTGGAAAATGAAGACCACGGCTTATGATATATCACTATAGACCCTAATTTCAAATTAAGTTCACCACCATGTTCATGTCCTCCTTTTATTGGAAGATAAAAATCATCCAATTCCTTTTTTTTAACACAAATCAAGGAAATTTATATTAGGAAATGAAGGTTGAAGTCAAGGATTATAGTAGAAATTATAAAAAATAGATTCCTGTCATAGAGGTGAGGTTCCTTGACCCATTGTTTATTCTTTGAGTAGAGTCGATTATAGTACCATACAAAGAAGAATAAAAATTCCATTAAAAGGTTATAATAATATCACTAAGAGGAAAAAAATAAGAAGCATACTTCATGGGTCTTACAGATGTATTTGCCACACCTAAGACTCTGTAAGGACCTATTGAACTCATTATGTTAAAACACTACAATTTATTCCTCAAATTATTATTTTTAAGGGTGTTATCTTGTTGCACCACTTTTAGTTTTTGATTGGCCTCAAAGCTTTCTAGAATTTATGTTTTCTAGGTAACAAAATTATAGGTGAGTTGGACACCTCTCAATCATGAGATTAGGAACTTCTACTAGACTCGGAGTTTAGTAAATTATACATATAGAGGCTTACCTTAGCTTCCTCCATAAAGATATATAAGGGAGGTATTCCAAGTGATAAGAAATGAATAAGAAATTATATGCATATAATTGATTAATATGCACCATATTAATGCGCAATCTAGTGAAGAAAATGATCTAGGCCATACCCACATTGGACCTCATAATCAAAATAAAATAAAATAATTCGAATGTTTCACAGCATTTAGCTAGCTCAGTGGGCAACACACTTGAAGGCTGTTACGGTTGTGGGGATAGCAACCTTATAGGTTATCGCTTTAATGGTGATACTAAGGACGTTTTTCTTAGTGCCAAAAATAAGAAGGTTGTTAAATTATCCTCTCTTGAGTTAAGTCAAGATTTCATTAGTATTCTCAGAAAAGGTTTAGGATTTGATGTTGCACCTAAATACATTCCAAAATAGAGTATTGTTTGCATCATCGAGGAAGGGATTTAGAGTTTAGGTTTTGATGATAAGGAATAACTAATACTAGGATTCTCCCTTATACTAAGGAAAGCAAGAGCCCCTAAAGGAAAACTTAGTAAGGACAAGCTTGAGGCTCCTAGAGCCCTTCACCATAATGACAAGATTGTGGTCCCAGAGGTATACAAGGGAGGAGGTTTTGTTGTTTTATATAAGGTTGATTATATAAGAAAAATGAGAGAGCATCTAGATTGCAGTAGCTATAAGAGGTTTAATTCCAACCCCAAGAAGATAAAACAAATTTGACCCCATCCTGTTAGGTTATTCCAAGAGTTTATGGATTACCCAAGATTAATAAAGAGCGCCCCCCCCCCTCCCTTAGAGTTATTGTTAATACCGTAGGATCCCCCACCTATGAATTGGTGAGATATGTTTCCAAGATTCTTAATCCCCTTGTTACAAACAATGACTCCTACATAAATGACTCTAATGATTTTGTTAAGCTTATTGAAGATGAGAGGGTGGAGGAGAGCGACATCTTGGTGAGTTTTGATGTGGTATAATTATTTACCAAGATTCCATTAGATGATGCAGTTTAGGTCATTAGAGAAGTTACTAATCCTGTAACACCCAAGCTTGCTGAGATTTGTTTATGAACCAATTTTTTCATCTTCCAAGAAGAATTCTATGAACAAGTATCAGGTGTTGCAATGGGATCTCCACCCTCACCTATTATCGTCAACTTATATATGGAGCACTTTGAGAAGAAGGCCCTTGCCTCATCTCCCTTAAAACCAGTTTGGTGGAAAATTTTTGTAGACGAAACCAACATTAAGTGGACACATGGAAAGGAAAATCTTGAGATATTTTTTGATCACCCTAATTGAATTTCCTTAGAGGTTAAGTTTACCATGAAGGTTGAATAAAACAAGAGAATCTCTTTTTTGGATGTCCTTGTCACCAGGAAGGATAAGGAAACATTAGGGCACCAGGTGTTTAGAAACAAAACTCATACTGACAGCTATATTCATGCTGAGTCTTACAATCATCCAACTCAAAGGCTTGGTGTCCTTAATACTCTTGTTCTTAGATCCCTGAGGATATATGATGTAGAGCACCTTAAGGAAGAAATTAATCACTTGTGATCTATATTTAGGGGTACAAGTTATAAGGAAAAAGATATCGAAAAATCCATAATAAGAGCTAAGGGTTCGGTCATATCTAAGAAGCACCAGCGTCCTCAAGAAAAATGTGGTAGGGTTTTTCTACCATACATTAAAGGTGTTACTGACAAAATTTCCAGGGTTCTAGGGAGGAAGGACATATTCGCACAATTTTTAGCAGCAGGAACCATAAGACAAACTATGCAATCACTTAAAGACAATATAAGTCATGAAAAACTTAAAGGAGTTTATAAGATTGAATGTTCATGTGGGAAGAGTTACATTGGTGAAACAAGGCCCTCACTTTAGAGACGACTTAAAGACCACGAAGCCGATATTAATAAGGAGAGGTCCTGCACCTCGGCCCTTACAGAACACTCCTCAAAAACTAAGCATCATATGCATCTAGAGGATGGTAGGATCATTATAAGAGAGGAACATTATCAAAGAAGGAATATTAGAGAGGAACTTGAGATTATAAAATATCCTCATAACCTCAATAGGGATGGAGGATGTGAAATCAGTGACAGTTGGTAGCTACTTATATGACAATTTTTTTTCCTCCAATTCATCATCCTTCGAGGTATAATATCCCAAGTTTGTTTCCCTTCCATTGAATTCTAGGGTTTAATCATTGTTAGTTTCAGGCAGTAATTTTTCTTTAATTATTATATTAGTTACTTTTAATAATTATCTTTATTAATTAATTTTTATTTACAGTTAATAAAAATTAATTAATTAATTAATTATTATTAGTATCTAATATGTTAAAATATTTGAACCCTAATAAAAATCCTAATAAAATTAAAATTAAATAATAATAATTATTTAATCATTATAACAAAAATAAATTAATATTTAATAATTATTAATATTTATTTATTTCATTGAATAAATAAATGTTAATATTATTTAAATAACTATTTTAATTTTATATTTATTTTTTTGTAATTTCATTAGTTAGTAATTAATTTAATTATAGTGTTAATATATTGAATAATAAAAATTCATAAAAAAATTATAAAATCTAAAAACTATTAATATATTAAATAAAAAGATATATAATTTATATATCTCTAAAATTTATTATTTCCATTAATTTTATTAATAATTATTATGAATTATCATTAAACAATTATTATAAATTATAATTTTCATTATTATTAATCAATTCAAAAATACTATCAATTAAAAATAAAATATTTTAGATATTAATTAGTAACAATTTTATATTAATTGTTATAAATGTACATATATTAAATATATTAGTAATAATTAATTAATAAAAAAATTATTTTCAATTGAATACACTAATTAATTAAATTAGTGTCACATAATTATTTAAAACAATTAAGTTATTTATTAAAATTATATTATTAAAATATTAAAATAATAATAAATATAATAAAATAAATAAATAAATCATAATAAAAAAATCACCTCATTAATTTTTCTTTTTCACTATTAAATCCTGAACTAAACCCTTTTTCACTCCTTCATTCAAGAACCTGTCTTGAAGATGGATCCCCAAGATTCGAAACGCTGACCAATATTCTATAACATTGTGGATAATCCGAAAAACTCTTCAATAGTCTTTAGATATCTGAAACCTTGATGTTAATGTGGAAGCCAATGACAGGTTGGAGCAAGAGACTATGAAGGACCCTCATTGGGAACTAAAGGTAATACTGGTAAATGTAATGTTTCTCTTGATATTAAGATGGATATGTAAATTTTTCCCCTTAATCACATGTTATATTCAATCTTATATACAAATTGATTATAGAGCTAATTTTCCTCGAGTAGGTTACATTAGGAGATGTTGTGATTTACATTCCTAGTAATTGAAGAGACTTCATATTGGTATGATTTTATTCTTGTTTGTATGTAAAAGGTGTTAGGATCTAGCTTTATATATTTAGAGCTATATTGGTTTGGATCAAATACAACAAATATCAAAAATAGAGGTATGAATGATGATCTCTCTTCTGATAGCATAAATTGGGACTAATTAGATATAGATCTGGTGGAATATTATATAATGGTCTATCCTGAAGGTTCTTTCAAATAATAAGCATATATAAGGGAGTGCTCACCTATCCATAGTATATATTTCTCCATAAACATAACTTACTACTTAACTAAGGTTATAAATTAAAATATCTGGTTTCATAGACTAGGGATCTAATTATTCTTAAATGGTGATTCCACTAAGAAGCTATCCAACGATTCTACGTTAGTTTTGGAGAAATCCTTTACCCCTTTTTTGTAATTCAAATTTTTTCTATTAATTAAACATCGTGGTAGATTCATCATACGAGTAGACAAGGCCTCATTCTGACCAAATATGTTGGCTAGTAAATACATACATAAAAGAATTGAAAGTAGCTAGATACAATTGATTCTCTTCTTGTCACGAACCCACCATACAGAAGATTTGTCAAGCAACTACAAATAGCGTACTTGCATCATTGCATCTTTCATTTTTTTGGTTCATTAGCTTCATTACCTTGATCAGTTGGACGGTGTTAAGTATCATTCGTATGGGATTCCATGTGTGCCATTTGGCCTTCAAATCTGTCCATGTGCTCTTGTAGTTGCTACTGGTTTCTCGGAAGGGATGTATGATGATCCATAATACACCCCTGATTGTGCAATATATCAGAAAAAAAATAACCAAAGTCAACATGGTTTGTCTATTACGTTTGGGTGAGTTGATCCATGTGCAATATATCAGCACAAAAAATAACCAAGTCAACATGGTTTGTCTAGTGCGTTTGGGTGAGTTGATCCATCGAGTGTTGAAGGAGACATGTTAAAAATGTGACAACACATGTAAGTTTACTATGTAGTTAGAATAACATAATTTAGGTAAATAACGAGATATAGTTGAATAACGAAATAACGAAACATGTCTAGTTAAAAGAGGTGGCCCGAGAGGCTTGTATGCACAGAGAATTTCATCAATAAAGTTTCAAAGTGTTTCATCTTTCATCTTTCAGTTGTCCAAATTTAGTTACATTTCTTCCATTCTATTTATTTCCCACAACAAGTGGTATCAAAGCTGGTTGATTGTTGAAGGTCTGCCCACTATATTGTGTTCGACTAACCGTTTTTTGAAGAGGTCACGTTGGAGAGAAGATTGTTTGACTGTCACCATTGAACTTGTGGAGTCATTTGTAGGGAGCAACCTGCCTAGTAGAAGCCACCATTGCTGAACATGCGTCGTGTTGTTGAAGGTCTAAATCAACACTGCTAATCAAGCCTGCTGAAGCAAAAATCCATGATCACACATCCACAAAAATAAGCCACCGTTCACAGCCACATAAGCCACCGTAGAGGGAGACTGAAAAGTTCCAAGACGTAGCAAAGAAGAAGCAGTTGAGCAAAGAAGAAGCGGTTGTAAGGAAGGCGTTTTTTTTTTTTTTTTCTGAGCTGCAGAAGACGGATCTGGAAGCGGAATTTGCCAATGGTCTTGGCATAGAGAACGACTCTGCCTACCACTGCAGAAAAATACGTCGATTTTTTGTAGAGAGTCCGAGAAAGGCAGAAAGAAGGACGAACCCAGCCATTTTCAGAGGTACTCGTAATTCTTAAAAAAAAATTTGGGGCTGTGAAATATGAAAAAATCATTTTTTGAATGAAGGAGTACCGTAGTTCTTAATTTTTTTTCTGGGCTGTGGGAAAACAAATATATGAGGCAATGAATTTGAAGGAACATAATTTATTCTTTAAAATAAATAGAGTTCAAAAAAGTCATTGAAGTAGGGTTTCAATTCAGAAAATCTGTTGATTAAAAGTTCAGTAGAGTTTCAGAAAACAAAAAAATTCTTAGTAGGGTTTTTTGAGCAGATTTTTAAAAGAAATTATGACGAAATTTTCGAGCAGTTTTTAAAAGGAATTGTCAAGAAATTTTCTGAGCAGAAATTGACATTGAAGGTCTTTTTATTTTATTTTATTTTCTATGGACTCAGTTTTATGGTCTTAAAAACATAGTAGTAGAAAGAAAAATCTACAAACAAGAGGGGAAATCTTGAAACCCTAGAAGAAGAGTGGAAATTTTTTGATTTGTAGAAGAAGGGAAATCTGAAATCCTAGGAGGGAGAAATGGAAAAAATGACAAACGCAAGATTTGAGGTGGAGAAATTCATTGGGAAAAACAATTTTTCCCTGTGGAAACTGAAGGTTAGGGATTTGCTGGTGCAACAAGGGTTGCACAAGGCATTAGATGGGGTAGCTAAAAAACCATCAAGCATGTCAAATTCGGACTGGGAAGACTTGGATGCCCGAGCTCTCAGTACCGTTCAGTTGTGTTTGGCAGACGAAGTACTCTTCAATATTGTTGGAGAGAGTACAACCGCAAGGTTGTGGAAGAAATTGGAAACTCTCTATATGAAAAAATCTTTGACTAACAGAATCTATTTATAGAGACAACTGTACAGCCTTCAGATGAAGGAGGGTACGAAAATTGCAGATCACTTGAATGTTTTTAATATGCTTATTTGTCAGTTGTCAGATATGGAAGTAAAGATGGAGGAAGAAGACAAGGCAATAACCTTGTTGTGTTCCCTGCCGGAGTCATGGGATCAGTTCGTGACCTCAGTCAGTTTGAGCACTGCGGATTCATTAAAATTTGAATCTGTCGTGGGTTCTCTCTTATCTGAAGAGGTACGAAGACAATCTAGCATTGATACTTCTGCACCTGAAGCCATAGTAGCTAGAGGTCGTTCAAAGGAACGGGGGGAGAAGAAAAGAGGTTCTTCCAGATCGAAGTCAAAAGGCGGCAAGAAGAGTAAATAAAAATGCTGGTACTGCAACAAACCGGGACATATCAGAAAGGATTGTTGGAAATGGAAGGAGGCGGAAAACAACAAGGAAGCGAATCAGGTCGATTCAGGTATGGATGATGAGGTTTTAATTGCTGAAGCACTCCCTGTTTATAATATCTCACAAGATGATGACTATTGGCTATTAGACTCTAGTGCTTCTCATCATGTGAGTCCGCACCGAAATTGGTTTTCATCATATGAAACTGTAGATGGTAATTTTGTATTCATGGGAAATAATGCATCTTGTCAGACTGTTGGGATTGGAAATGTGAGAATTAAAATGTATGATGGTACAATTAAAACCTTATCTGATGTTAGGCATGTATCTGATCTAAAGAAAAACTTGATTTCCTTGGGAGTTTTGGATTCAAATGGTTATAAGCTTACAGGTCAAAATGGAGTGCTGAAAGTCTCGAAAGGAGCCTTGGTTGTTATGAAGGTTGAAAATGTCAGAAACCTGTACAGACTCAAGGGAAGCACTCAAGTTAGTGAAGCAGTGATCGTGTCAAATAAAGCAGAAGAAGGTTCTCGTCTATGGCATCAGCGGTTGGGTCACATGAGCGAGAAAGGTCTTTAGGTATTGATGAATCGCAAGCTACTTCCTGATTTGAAATCCTTGAAGTTGGATTTTTGTAAATATTGTGTGTTTGGAAAACAATGTAAACAAAGATTCAAGTTTGGCAATCATAATAGCAAGCAGATTTTGGACTATATTCACTCTGATCTGTGGGGACCATCTCCTACTGTGTCCTATGGAGGTGCCTTGTATTTTTTAAATTTTATTGATGATTTCTCCAGAAAAGTTTGGGTCTATATGTTGAAAAAGAAAGCTGATGTGTTTAATGTGCTTAAAAAATTTAAAAAAATGGTGGAAAAGAAAACAGGAAAATCAATCAAATGTTTAAGAACTGACAATGGCGGTGAATTTACCTCTTTATAATTTGAACAATTTTGTAAGGATGAAGGGATAGTTAGACATAAAACTGTTGTTTATACTCCTCAGCAGAATGGTGTTGCTGAACGGATGAATCAGACTCTTATGGAAAGAGCCAGAAGCATGATTAGTAATGCTAATCTGTAAAAGGAGTTGTGGGCAGAAGCAGTATCTACTGCTTGTTAGTTAGTTAACAGATCACCTTCGGTTGCAATGAACTGTCAAATTCCTAAAGAAGTTTGGTCGGGTCAGTCTTGTGATTATTCGCATTTGAAGATTTTTGGTTGTGATGCCTATGTTCTTATTCCTAGAAATCAACGTTCAAAATTAGATCCAAAATCAAAATGTTGTGTCTTTGTTGGATATGATTATTTAGTGAAGGGATATAGGTTGTGGGATCCTACTTCACATAATATTGTCATTAGTAGAGATGTAACATTTGATGAATCATCTCTTTTAAAATCAGATGTTGAAAAAGTTGAACAGAAGCAGGTATCGCTAGGTTAGCAGATTCAATTAGAGGCTATACCTTTTCCAGAAAGTCGAAAGGAAGGACAGAGTTCTGAAAAAGGTGGAGAAGCAGAGGAAACTGGAGAAATTCCAGAATCCAGTCAGCAACCAGTCACCCTAAGAAGGTCTACGAGGGAAAGAAGAACACCAAAAAGGTATGAAGACTCTGCTTCATCATTTGCATTGATTACTGAAGATGGGGAACCATCTTGTTATCAGGAAGCAGTTGATGATGCAGATAGCGAGGTATGGAAAAAGGCTATGGAAGAAGAAATGGACTCCTTAGCCAAAAACAATACCTGGGATCTTGTAGAACTTCCTGAAGAGAGAAGCATTGTTGGGTGAAAATGGGTCTTCAAGTTGGAGAGAAAAGTTGATGGAAGTATCGAAAGGTATAAGGCGAGACTAGTTGCAAAAGGGTATTCTCAGGTTGAAGGTATTGACTTTCATGAGATTTTTTCACCATTAGTTAAACTTGTTTCTATTCGTATTGTTTTAGCACTAACTACTTTACTTGACCTTGAGTTAGAACAGTCAGATGTTAAACCAACCTTTCTTCATGGTTATTTGGATGAAGAGATATATATGGATCAGCTAGAAGGTCTTGTACAAGGTCGCAGCAGAAGATTAGTTTGCAAGCTCAGGAAATCATTGTATGGCCTGAGGCAGTCGCGCAGGAAATGGTACAAGAAGTTTGATTCCTTCATGATGAGCTAGAATTTTATCAGAAGTGAGTATGATCATTGTGTATACTTCGAAAGTTTCAATGGCATATTCATTATCTTGGTGTTGTATGTTGATGATATGCTTATTACAAGCAAAAGCATGGAAGAAATCAGTAGGTTAAAGGCTCAGCTGTCTAGGACGTTTGAAATGAAGGATCCTGGAGCGGAAAAACATATCTTGGGCATGGAGATACACAGAGACAGGAAGAATGGTAAGCTTTGGTTATCACAACAGAATTATGTGGAGAAAATACTTGAAAAGTTCGGTATGAACAATGTGAAACCTGTTAATGTTCCATTAGCTTCCCATTTTAGGCTTTCTTCGGATTTGAGTCCTAGAACTAATGAAGAAAAGCAGTATATGTCTCGTGTACCATATGCAAATGTGGTAGGCAACTTAATGTATGGGATGGTATCTACAAGGCCTGACATTTCACATGTAGTTGGAGTTGTCAGCAGGTTCATGGCAAATCCAGTGGAAGAACATTGGCGAGCAGTGAAATGGGTGCTTTGGTATTTGAGAGGCACAAGGGACCATTACATCAGCTTTGATGGTCGTGAAGGTACAGTCTGCGGATATGTCGATGTTGATTATGCAGGTGATTTGGACAAAATAAGGTCTACTACAGGTTATGTTTTTACTCTTGCAAGTGGAGTAATCAGTTGGATGTCAAAGCTTCAAGAGACAGTTGCTTTGTCCACTGCTGAAGCAGAGTATATAGCTACTTCAGATTCCTGTAAAGAGGCAATCTGGTTAAAAGGTTTTCTTGATGAGATTGGAAGGATGCAAGAGAAAGTGAATGTGTTTTGTGACAGTCAGAGCGTTATTCGTTTGGCTACAAATCCAACCTATCACAGCAAGACCAAGCACATCGATGTAAGGTATCACTTTGTGAGACATATAATCAAAGACGGCAAAGTAGTCCTCAAGAAGGTCCGCACACAGGAGAATCATGTAGATATATTCATGAAGCCAGTTACAGTAGAGAAGCTGAGATGGTGTCTTGCTTCTCTTGGCTTGCAGAAAAGATGATCAATGGGCATTAGGATTTCTGTTGTCAAGGTGGATTTTGTTAAAAATGTGACAATAGATGTAAGTTTACTATGTAGTTAGAATAACATAATTTAGGTAAATAGCGAGATATAGTTGAATAACGAAATAACGAAACATGTCTAGTTAAAAGAGGTGGCCCGAGAGGCTTGTATGCACGGAGAATTTCATAAATAAAGTTTCAAAGTGTTTCATCTTTCATCTTTCAGTTGTCCAAATTTAGTTACATTTCTTTCGTTCTATTTATTTCCCACAATAAGACAAATTTGCGCTTCAATTGTGTCAAAGGGGTTTGAATATCCACATGTCGTGGAGAATATTTGCGAAGGGAAAGAAGCTCCCCTTCCTCCTCTTTATCTCCCCACCCCTATGTCACCTCAACCTTGGTGGCCACCCCCACGACGAGGTCAACCACGTTGGTGGAGCATCACAAAATTACTGAGGGACTGAGGAACCTCTCAAAGGTGCATTATCTCTCCACTGTCCGTACATAGTATTTCTCCACTAACCCCACCCAAGATGTCTATGAGATTAAGGCTTGCTTTCTGTATGCTAGTACAACACCACAGGTAGGACTAAGCTAGTAGACTTAATAAAGTCAACACCATTGTGTATTGCATTGAGACTACACAAGCCTCTAGAGGACACCCACAATATTGTTCCAAGAAGTTCCAAGAAGTCACAATGTTTGCACCTTCCTTATCCAGCAAACACTATGCGTAAATATCAAGGTACGCACTTGGCTATAGGAATATGGCCTTCAAAAATATGCACACACCTAAATTATCTAACAAGAATAATAATATGGGAAACTGGTTACCTCGTAAAAAACTGAGCAACCACATAGAATATCCATGTGACTAAGCTGGACCACCACCCTGTTCTTGAAGGGATAATGACGTACCAAAGAGTTCCAAATGCTTCTCATCCGCGGTGACAGATCACACCGGGGTCCCAAATAATGCGAATGAAAGTGACCCAAAATTTATCATCTATCAGTTGGCTGAGCCTCCCCTCCTCCAGAAATACATTTAGTGGATTCGAGGAGACTCTCCATGGAAAAACTAGTTTTGCGTGAAAAACCAATTATCATTTCTTAGCAGACCTTATTTGTCGTCCATCCCGCTGTCCGCGCGAATATAAATAACATTGCTCGAGAAGGTTGCCTGGGCATTGTCCCGATGCCAACATGCCAAAAAAATATCGTTATGTATGTCGTGTGTGGGGAGATTATCCCTCGCTATTCTCGTACTATCCTCGGAATTCACCCCCAATGGGGATCCTTTACCATTTTTTATTTCTAATTTGGTTTTTTATTTGGTTGTCATATTCTATTTTTATTTGGGTGTTTCAATTCTTAGGATCTCCCATATTTGGGAAAATTTAGGTAAATTTATCAATTTTTAATTATGGTCTCATCCTCTCCTTGAAATAGAGTGAATTATCATGTTCTACAACAATTACGAGATGTTATTTCCTTTGCTTGGTCACTTTTTGTTTAACTAGGAATGAGTGGTTGCCTATTGTAGGTAGCTTTTTGGGGATTTTTTTTCGTATTTCTTTTCATATATACTTACCCATACTCATAGTGTTTTGGAGACTATTTTTTATTTGTTGTTAGGTATTTGACCTTTATATTCTTGATTTGTTGTTAGGTATTTGATCCTTATGTAGGCCTTCTATTTGCAATTTTACGTGTTTTCCAGTATTTGTTTGTTTCCCTCCATAATTGTTATTTTTCCAATTAAAAGGTGCAATGCTCAAATCTTTGAATAGGGATATAGAGTGAGAAATGACACCTTCATCAACTCTCTAGGTGTGACAATACATAGAAAATCGCTATTACTATGAATGATTATTTGTTACTGGCCTTGTATGATGCACAAAAAAAAGGCTTGTAGGGAGTAGTCATTTTTCATGAAATTTTTATAGGATTTTTCCTAGGAACCCTATGAACTATTTTTTTTTGGAAAGAGACTGTTTAGAGCTTGTTTTTATGGAGTGTTGTATTACTCTTCCCATGTTATAGAAAGAGAAAAAGAAATTTACTTTTTTTATGATCATTCTTTTTTTGAGCATTTTAGGACTCTTTTAAGGGATGCACCAAAAAGTTGGTTATCAATTTTGGGCTCTGAAATAATATTTTGGAGTGGTGATATTTTATTATAAATGAGGAATTTATGTCTTATTATATGTTCAGAAAAATAAAAATCTTGTTCCCTCCCTCTCAATATAAACATCTTGTTCCCTCCCTTGGATAGTATTCATTGAAAGGAAGACTTTGTGTTTCTATGCATTACCATGCTTCAAATTTATTTGTGTTTGAAAAGGGTTCCCTTGAGTAATCAATAGCCATTAAAATTAAATCGCTTAATTTAAAACTTATTAGACCTTTTTATTTATATACAAAAAATATTAGAATATGATTTAAGGCCTTGGTGTAGGGTTTGAGAGTAAATTGTTTAAGGCCATCTAAACAAATCTAGGAATATCTAGTGAGAGCTGAATCCATTATTAGTATAAAGTGTTTACTAGGAAAGATACTCAAACATAGGAATCAATCATGACATCAAATTTAGAATGAGTAAGGTCATTTTTCCTCTCCACTTGTTTGAGTGTTTGTTGGAATACTATTGTAACACCCCCAATTTATGTGTTTGAATCTCAAAGCTAGATATTTGAACTTTAATCCTAAGGGGAGTGGACCCCAAAGGACAAGTATTTTGTGAATGTAATTAGATATTTAATTTGAGGAAATGAATAAAATGATTGTGTGCAGATTGACCAAAAATGAGATTTATGGGATCACTTGCTAAATCCATGAGGATGGATGAGGCAAATATTTCCCCACAATCTTTCAAAAATCCTTGAAAGAAATTATTTCTAAATTAGATTTTTGAGGAAGAATCTAAATTCCCCCAATGATGAGGAAAGTAGTTGGAAAGAGGTAAAAAGATAGAAAAGCTGAGGAAAAGCATAAAACAGCTTTAAAGAATCCCTAAAATGGGAAGCCTAGGCAAACAGGAAGAAAAGCATCCTGCTATTCTGGACGCAGAATTAGAAACATGCTTTGGGGAACAATAGATTAAATAAGCTACTCCTACACAGATTAGATTTAGTCTGTTCTAGAAGGTGATCTCAGCTCGGGGGTGAGTTCTGGGTGACAAAAGGACTCTAAGGTTGGGAGGTTGGTCGTCTGCATGAGTGGTATGTATTTAAATTGATTTGGTGTTTCTACTTCCTGTGGTATGAATTGGCTACATATAATTGTTTGATTTTATGTTAGAATTACTAATGCTACATTCAACAGAATTAATCATCAGGAATTCACCTTTATAATTATGTATAGTTGTAGAAAGGAAAATTTGTAGAGTAGCATCCCACAGAAACTCTAAACCAAGGCTGGTTTAAATCTGGGGATACATATTCCTTCACAGATGATTCAGCTGTAAGATACTTCTGATCTACTAGTATACAACTAGGAGTATGATTAGTTAAATTGAGGAGAAATTCTCCAAATTTTCCAAATTAATACTTAAGTTAAATGCTGGAGAATTTTAGTACTTCATAGTTCACCAAATTGTAACTTTAATCTGTTCTGGAAAAAATGAAACAGTGAGAAAATGACTGTATAGAGTGCCGAAGTAATTATTTAGTTAGGTGCTAAGTAAAGAGCAAGGAGATATAATAAATTCAACAACTATGCATTGAATGAGAAAGAAAATATTTTATAGACTGACTATAGGGTCAGCACATCATTCATCAGAAAACAGAAGTCCAACAACAAGTTATTGCTGCAGATAATAAATTTATTATACATTAGAAGGAAACAAATATCCAGTAGCATGAAACTGCTTATTAATCTATAATGGAACTATTCCTACATTAGATGATAAGACTAGTAGCTGAAAGAAAGCTAAAGTAAATAGGCAACATGCAGATTTTACATTAGCTATAGGTATTCTAGTCTATTAAATAAAAATGCGTATAGTGGGTTATTATACATGCTATGATCTTTTAGACATAAGTATGGAGTTAGACATTCATACAACACCTGTAAATAAATTTGGCAAATTAGTAAACAAAGGTATAGAACAGAGCTATTAATATTCTGTACAAATTTCAACATAGAAGAAGAGACTGGGAGACTGTTACTATCAAAACTGCAAACTAGTGTGGTATGAGAATCACATACACAGGCATGTTACAAGAAAGCCTTCCTAATACAAGAATGATATAGACAGAACCATTTCTGAACACCATAATAAAATGAGGAGTATAAGAATACGGGTAATTGAACTTCAATACAGAGAAAAAGCAGTACATTATCCATTAAAGTATTCTGAGGTTCATAAACGAATACATGATCTGAAAGTTGCAAGACAATAAAATACACAGAAGGTGAATAAACTACCATCAGTAAGTATTTAGCCAGATCCAAGTCAAAAAGAATAAAAGAATCCACGAGATTAGAATCGGGGTATAATGACAGAGGTATATATATACAAAAATCTAAATGATTACAAAACCCTGTGGCCTGAGGACCGTCTCAAAATGCCACTGGAGCAGATATAAATAAGTATTCAGTATCGAGACTTAATAGTTATAATTGTAAAAACTTATACAACTTTATTAATACAAATGATAAGGTGTCTAACAAGCATTATATAACCATACGGATTTCCTCTATCCAGTGTTCGGTGAATACCGACCTGCAAGTAGGAAACGAAGCCAACGTTAATGTCAAAGGCAGCGACTACCCTCGGTGTCAATATAAGAGAGCAAGATGTAAGCCTTATGTTACCTGCAAGAGTCAAAAACCCCAAATTAATTATAATGCCAAACGTGGTGAGGAGGAGAAATGTGAGCAAGGATAAAATGGTGACTGAGAAAATGATAGTACCTGGTAATGGAGAAATTCAAATCCATCCATAGCCTGTTACGTATAAATAGGAAATTGTCATAAATAAATACAAATTTAAGGTTGATGTTCAAAAACGAATAACGAAGTAACATTCCCAAACAGTATGAGTTTCGTCCTACACCGGTCAATAAGAGAAACGAACCAGAGCGTCGCTCTAGCGCCAGAGAAATAAACCCCGATAAACCATCGATGAGTGTAAGGTAGAGGATAACCTCTGAAAACAAGAGCAGTCGGTCAGAACGAGCTCTTAAGAATTCGCAGAAGAAAATGCCAATCGCATGGATTCAACATACGCACCATCGAACACCTGGAAAGCGAAACAATCAATTCTCTACAAAACAACATAGTAAAATGTGAAGATGTGACAAAATCTCAACAAATTGGTAAATCCAAGTCAACCTGGAACAAAACGATGGCATATGGTTCATCTAAGTCCAATAATCGCAGCAAGGGCTCGAAGAAAGGAGCGTAAATTTCTATCAGAAGAGGGAAGCCATGTTAAACAAGAAGAACCGGACGGGAAAGTTTCCACCTACGACAATTTCATACCTGAATTGTTCATGCTAGTGTGGAGATACGCCAAAGACAGGGCCGAGTTCCATTCAGTTGTTATGGCATCAAATTTTCTCTGTCAAATAACAAACCAGATGCACAGAAAGACAAAAAAAAAAGAACCCCTGAACAAATTAACATGGAAAATGATATCCGGATTTGATCAACAAAACCCTAAAGCCATGAATGAATTGGCATCGTCCAACTAGCAAGATATGACGGAAGAATCCACGGATAGAAGTGTTAATGATCCAGGTACATCCTGCGTTCAATATTTAACCTAACGAGTAATGCCATTTAATGTCAAATTGGGCTGGCCGTGTCATAAAATTTGCTTAGGCGACAAGGTAGGGTGACGGGAGGAACCCAGATCGATGTGGAACGAGCTCACGTGATCACAAATGGACAGAGACCCGTTACAACCTGTGCAGCGAAAACTAAAAATTATATGTGAGCTTAAGTGGAACTTCCTTTCCGTCTCCATTTACATCTATGAGGAATCAATTCACAAACTTGTAGTACGTGGAGGCAAACACCCACAAAATCAATGTGAAATAGAAACAAGTACGAGAGGGAAATTAAGTTGACATGAGTACTATGTACGCAGAGATATGAACATAGGTCAATTTAATTCCACCATGAGTTATACGCCATCCACAAGTGAGGACATGGAGTAATAAATCTAGAAGTCTAAGTGATTTCATATAGACCCATGGACAAATACAAACGTGGTTAACATGTGAACCAAATCGATTTCCATCTATGTCCCTTAAGTATACGAATATGTCAAATATTACAAACAAAAAGTGGGACATATAAAGTGGGTGAATAGATATATATAAACCCATTCATTGTTATGATAATTATGGTTATGGGTGTTACACATTTATTTAATTTCCATATGGGTTACAAATAAAATTTATTCAAGTGTAGTGGGATGTACTTGATACATGGAAATAGTTCGAAATTTGGAAAACAATTCTGATCGGACCAAATCTGCAAGGTAATAGCATAACCCCTTGCTAGAATTTAACTTGAATAGATGAATAAAATTTTTTTTTTGGGAAGTAAAATGGGAGGTGTGAAAATGGTATCAGAGCCCAAGTTATAAAACTGGGCTAGTGACATTGTGCTCACTGTGGCTGTGTGTTCACTGTATAAATGTATTTCTGTAGAAAAAAAAAAGAAAATTATTTTTATTTTCACTAATCTGTGTTGTGTAGTGTACAATGGTGCTGAAATGGCAGAAGGTGACGAAATCTATGTTGATCTGCGTGATGAGGATAATGCACCAGATCCCAATGCGCCCATGATGGCTATGTTGCAGGAGTTGCAACAAGAGTTGGCTGAGATAAAAAGCCAGAATGACAGATTGTCATTAGCCAATGAGGAGTAGGAAAAGCTCATCAGATAATTAACTTCACGGAACAGCCAAGAAGGCGAAGGTTCCGGAAAGTGGAAGACTGATGAGTCTTAGGATGATGATGTTGTTAGGCATCAATACAAGCAGAAAAAGGAACTACAGGGGGAATTCCGAAAAATCAAACCTCCCTCCTATGATGGGGAGAAGGAGGAAGATGCGGAAGCTTGGTTATTGAACATGATTAAGTATTTCCAGGTCTATGAATATGAAAGCAATCTAAAGGCCAGATTAGCTATTTACCAGCTACAAGGTAAAGCTACCTTGTGGTGGGAAGAGATGAAAATGGTCCATGCCATTGATGAAAAGACAGTTACTTGGGAAGATTTCCAAGTTAATTTCAAGAATCGCTACTTGAATGAGCATTACTATGATGACAAAGCAAAGGAATTCCATGAAATTAGACTGGGACAGCTCACTATTGATGAGTTTTTTACTAAGTTTACAAATCTGTTGAGATATCTACCCTACATAAGGGAAGAAAAGGCAAAAGTACAAAGGTTTCTGAATTGTTTGCCTGTTGTATACAAAGAGAAAATCGAGTTTGAAAACCCAAAAACAATGGACGAAGCTGTTAGAAAAGCCAGATTATGTTACCAACAGTTCAAAGGAAAAACTGAACAGGGGAAAAGCTGGGTAAATAAGAATGAGTTCAAAGGGAGGAAACATAAACCAGCCTATTTGGAGAATTTTGGCAGAGATCATCAGTGGAAAAAGTTTAGTAAACCCAAAGAAAGTCAAACTGCTCAGTCCCAAGTGGCCTCAAAACAAATAGATGGAGACAGTAAGAAGGAGGGCACAGTGAAAATGAGAGAACCCCTGAAATGCTGGGGATGTGGAGAATTCCATCTATTGAGAGATTGTCCCCATCGAAACATTCAGATGATGATGAGAGATCAAGAAGCCACTACAGTAAATGACATAGCCAGATATAGACCAACTATCAGTGGAGCCTTGGAAAATTGACAAGTAGAACATCAAGCTACCATGGTGGAAATGGAGGGTAAGATTTCTGACCTATCTGTTACTGTTTTGATTTATCTGGGTGCTTCTTTGAGTTACATTAGTCCAAGGATTGTAGAAAAATGTAACCTAAAAACTGAAAAATTTCAGCAGTCATGGTTGGTACAGTTGGCCACTGGAACTAAGAGAAAGGTAACACATAAACTGCCCCTAACAGCAATCAAATTAAATGATTTTCAAACAGAAGTAAATTTGAACATTCTGCCTTTAGGTTCATATGACCTACTGATAGGAATGGACTGGCTGGAAAAGAAGAAAGCTTTGATGAACTGCTGGGATAAGACTTTGCATTGTGTATATGAGGAAGGGAAACCTTTTATTCTCAAAGGAAAACCAAAACCTATCTCGGTAAGACAAATTTCAGCATTGCAATTAAAAAGAATAGCTAGAAAAGGATATCAAGTCTATGTTGCACATGTGGAATAAATAGAACAGAAAACTGAAGAAAACTTGCTGGATGTATTACCGGTGATAAGAGAATTTAAGGAAGTTTTTCCAGATGAAATTCCTCATCTTCCCCCCAAAAGAGAGATTGATTTTTCAATCGATCTAGTGCCGGGAGCAGTACCTGTTTCCCGAGCCCCCTATCGAATGAGCCCCCCTGAACTTATGGAGTTGAAAGTGCAATTGCAAGAATTGTTAGATAAAGGTTATATCAGACTGAGTGTGTCTCCTTGGGGAGCACCTGTGCTGTTCGTGAAAAATAAAGATGGAACTTTTAGGATGTGCATTGATTATCGCCGACTGAACAAGTTGACCATTAAAAATAGATACCCTTTACCTAGAATTGATGATCTTTTTGATCAAGTGAGAGGAGCTTCAGTCTTTTCAAAGATTTACTTAAGAACTGGTTATCACCAGCTTAGAATCAAGGAAGAATACATCAGCAAAACAACTTTTCGAACCAGGTATGGTCACTACGAATTTGTAGTCCTACTTTTTGGTTTGACAAATGCCCCCGCCACATTTATGTGCCTGATGAAAAGTGTGTTAAATAACTACTTGGATAAATTTGTTCTTGTGTTCATAGATGATATTTTAGTCTACTCAAAAAGTGAGGAGGAACATAAAGAACACTTGAGGATAGTATTGCAAACTCTGAAGGAAAACTAGATATATGCCAAGTTTAGCAAATGTGAATTTTATAAAGATAAGATCCAATACTTGGGGCATATTATTTCCGAACAAGGCCTTGCTGTTGACCCTGAAAAGATAAAGGCTATAAAAGAATGGTCTGTACCAACTGATGTTTCAGCAGTAAGATCATTCATGGGGATTGCAAGCTATTATCGCAGATTTGTGGAGAGGTTTTCTGCCATAGCACATCCCATAACATCATTACAAAGGAAGGGTGTCAAATTTGAGTGGACCGAAAAATGTCAAAATAGTTTTGAACAATTAAAACTGAAAATTGCTACAGCCCCTATACTGAAGATTGCAGATCCTGATAAAGAATTTGTTGTATGTACAGATGCCCGTAGAGAGGGTTTGGGAGGAGTTCTTTTGCAGGAAAATTCAGTTATTGCCTACGAGTCTAGGAAACTGAAGATACATGAACAAAACTATAGTGCATATGATTTGGAGTTAGCTGTCGTTATTCATGCTTTGAAAATGTGGCGACACTATCTCCTTGGAAAGAAATTTATGTTGATGACTGATCATATTAGTCTCAAATATTTCTTTTCCCAAACTGATTTGAATGCTAGACAAGCCAGATGGCTGTCTTTTCTAAGTGAATTTGATATGGATATAAAACATATTAGAGGGAAAGAAAATAAAATTGTTGATGCATTGAGCAGAAATGCTTGTCAGAATATTAATAGCATTGGAAGTAGTGCTCAAATCGATGTAGAAGATTTGGTGAATAAGGCAACAAACCAAGACCCAAATTATGAAACACTTATGGTGAAATTACAGAAAAAGGAGAAAATTGATCTCACTCAAAACCTAAAAGGGTTGATCTGTTATAAAAACAGATTGTATATTCCCAATGTAGAGTCCTTAAAAAGGGAAATTTTGGATGAGTACCACAAACAGCCATATGTAGGACATCCGGGATATCAAAAAATGTTAACAGCCCTGAAAAAGAAGTTTTTTTGGCCAGGAATGAAGAGAGATGTAGCAGAATATTTAAGTAGATGCATGGAATGTCAACTAGTCAAAGTTGAACATCAGCATCCTGCTGGTCTTTTAAACCCTTTACCGATTGCAGAATGGAAATGGGACACAGTTTCCATGGATTTCATAACAGGATTACCCAAAACCAAACACCAACATGATTCAGTAATGGTAGTAGTAGACACTTTAACAAAAGCTGCACATTTTATACCAGTGAAATCTACCTTTGGGATAGCTCAAGTAGCGAATGTGTTCCTGAAGGAGGTAGTAAGGCTCCATGGGGTGCCAAAGGTGATTGTTTCTGACCGAGATGCTAAGTTTACAGCTGCCTTTTGGAAAGGGCTATTTGGAGGTATGGGCACTAAATTGAATTTTAGTACTGCTTACCACCCTCAGACAGATGGTCAAACGGAAAGAACTAATCAAATTTTGGAGGACATGCTGAGAATGTATGTGATGGATAGACCATCAAAGTGGGAAGATTACTTGCATTTAGCTGAATTTTCCTATAATAACAGCTACCAATCCTCCATCAAAATGAGTCCGTTTGAGGCATTGTATGGAAGGAAGTGCCGTACCCCTTTGTGCTGGAGTTAACCAGAAGATAAACTAATGTTGGGAATAGATGCTTTACAAGAGATGGAAAGAATTTTCAAACAGATACAAAGAAACATCAAGACAGCACAAGATCGCCAGAAGAACTATGCTGATAAGAAAAGAGTGCACCGAGAGTTTAAAGTGGGGGAGCATGTGTATTTGCGTATTAAACCCAAAAAGAGCACTCTTTATGCTGGAAGTTGTGCAAAACTGGCTCCTAGATATTGTGGTCCTTTTGAAGTATTAGAAAGGGTGGGACCAGTGGCTTACAAACTGGCCTTACCACCCCATGTTATAGTTCATGACGTGTTTCATGTTTTGTTATTAAAAAGATATGCGCATGATGCTTCTCACATAGTTGATTGGAATGTTGTATAGGTGCAACCAGAAGGGGAGTTTCTGCCATAACCGCTTCAAATATTGGAGCGGGAAGAAATTGAGTTGAGGAACCGAACAGTAGCAAGAGTAAAGGTACAGTGGAATCACTTTACTGCTGAAGAAGCTACCTAGGAAAGAGAAGCTGAAATGATGGAAAGATATCCATTTTTGTTTGAAAAATGAACTCTAGTAGTTGAATAACAACACCGAGGATGGTGTTTATTTTCAGAGGGGGAATATGTAACACCCCCAATTTATGTGTTTGAATCTCAAAGCTAGATATTTGAACTTTAATCCTAAGGGGAGTGGACCCCAAAGGACAAGTATTTTGTGAATGTAATTAAATATTTAATTTGAGGAAATGAATAAAATGATTGTGTGTAGATTGACCAAAAATGAGATTTAAGAGATCACTTGCTAAATCCATGAGGATGGATGAGGCAAATATTTCCCCACAATCTTTCAAAAATCCTTGAAAGAAATTATTTCTAAATTAGATTTTTGAGGAAGAATATAAATTCCCCCAATGATGAGGAAAGTAGTTGGGAAGTGGTAAAAAGCTGGAAAAGCTAAGGAAAAGCATAAAAAAGATTTAAAGAATCCCTAAAATGGGAAGCCTAGGCAAACAGGAAGAAAAGCATCCTGCTATTTTGGACTCAGAATTAGAAACATGCTTTGGGGAACAATAGCTTAAATAGGCTGCTCCTACACATATTAGAATTTAGTCTGTTCTAGGAGGTGATCTCAGCTCGGGGGTGAGTTCTGGGTGACAAAAGGACTTTAAGGTTGGGAGGTTGGTCGTCTGCATGAGTGGTATGTATTTAAATTGATTTGGTGTTTCTACTTCATGTGGTATGAATTGGCTACATATAATTGGTTGATTTTATGTTAGAATTACTAATGCTACATTCAATAGAATTAATCATCAGGAATTCACCTTTATAATTTTGTATAGTTGTAGAAAGGAAAATCTGTAGAGTAGAATCCCACAGAAACTCTAAACCAAGGCTGGTTTAAATCTGGGGATACATATTCCTTCACAGATGATTCAGCTGTAAGATACTTCTGATATACTAGTATACAACTAGGAGTATGATTAGTTAAATTGAGGAGAAATTCTCCAAATTTTCTAAATTAATACTGAAGTTAAATGCTGGAGAATTTTAGTACTTCATAGTTCACCAAATTGTAACTTTAATCTGTTCTGGAAGAAATGAAACAGTGAGAAAATGACTGTATAGAGTGCCAAAGTAATTATTTAGTTAGGTGCTAAGTAAAGAGCAGGGAGTTATAATTAATTCAACAACTATGGATTGAATGAGAGAAAATATTTTATAGACTGACTTTAGGGTCAGCACATCATTCATCAGAAAACAGAAGCCCAACAACAAGTTATTGTTGCATATAATAAATTTATTATACATTGGAAGGAAACAAATATCCAGTAGCATGAAACTGCTTACTAATCTATAATGGAACTATTCCTACATTAGAGGATAAGACTAGTAGCTGAAAGAAAGCTAAAGTAAATAGGCAACATGTAGATTTTACATTAGCTATATGTATTCTAGTCTATTAAATAAAAATGTGTATAGTGGGTTATTATACATGCTATGATCTTTTAGACATAAGTATGGAGTTAGACATTCATACAACACCTGTAAATAAATTTGGGAAATTAGTAAACAAAGGTATAGAATAGAGCTATTAATATTCTGTACAAATTTCAACATAGAAGAAGAGACTGGGAGATTGTTACTATCAAAACTGCCAACTAGTGTGGTATGAGAATCACATACACAGGCATGTTACAAGAAAGCCTTCCTAATACAAGAATGATATAGACAGAACCATTTCTGAACACCATAAAAAAATGAGGAATATAATAATACAGGTAATTGAACTTCAATACGGAGAAAAAGCAGTACATTATCCATTAAAGTATTCCGAGGTTCATAAACGAATACATGATCTGAAAGTTGCAAGACAATAAAATACACAGAAGGTGAATAAACTACCATCAGTAAGTATTTAGCCAGATCCAAGTCAAAAAGAATAAAAGCATCCACGAGATTAGAATGGGGGTATAATGACAGAGGTATATATATACAAAAATCTAAATGATTACAAACCCCTGTGGCCTGAGGACCCTCTCAAAATGCCACTGAAGCAGATATAAATAAGTATTCAGTGTCGAGACTTAATAGTATAATTGTAAAAACTTATACAACTTTATTAATACAAATTTTAAGCTGTCTAACAAGCATTATATAACCATACGGATTTCCTCTATCCAGTGTTCGGTGAATACTGACCTGCAAGTAGGAAACGGAGCCAACGTTAATGTCAAAGGCAACGACTACTCTTGGTGTCAATATAAGAGAGCAAGACGTAAGTCTTATGTTACCTGCAAGAGTCAAAAACCCCAAATTAATTATAATGCCAAACGTGGTGAGGAGGAGAAATGTGAGCAAGGATAAAACGGTCACTGAGAAAATGATAGTACCTGGTAATGGAGAAATTCAAATCCATCCATAGCCTGTTACGTATAAATAGGAAATTGTCATAAATAAATACAAATTTCAGGTTGATGTTCAAAAACGAATAATGAAGTAACATTCCCAAACAGTATGAGTTTCGTCCTACACCGTTCAATAAGAGAAATGAACCAGAGCGTCGCTCTAGCGCCAGAAAAATAAACCCCGATAAACTGTCGATGAGTGTCAGGTAAAGGATAACGTCTGAAAACAAGAGCAGTCGGTCAGAACGAGCTCTTAAGAATTCGCAGAAGAAAATGTAAATCACATGGATTCAACCTACGCACCATCGAACACATGGAAAGCGAAACAACCAATTCTCTACAAAACAACATAGTAAAATGTGAAGACGCGACGAAATCTCAACAAATTGGTAAATGCAAGTCAACCTGGAACAAAACGATGGCATATGGTTTATCTAAGTCCAATAATCGCAGCAAGGGCTCGAAGAAAGGAGCGTAAATTTCTATCAAAAGAGGGAAGCCATGTTAAACAAGAAGAACCGGACTGGAAAATTTCCACCTACGACAATTTCATACCTGAATTGTTCATGCTAGTGTGGAGATATGCCAAAGACAGGGCCGAGTTCCGTTCAGTTGTTATGGCATCAAATTTTCTCTGTCAAATAACAAACCAGACGCACAGAAAGACAAAAAAAAAGAACCCCTAAACAAATTAACATGGAAAATGATATCTGGATTTGATCAACAAAACCCTAAAGCCACGAATGAATCAGCGCCATCCAACTAGCAAGATCTGATGGAAGAAGCCACGGTTCGAAGTGTTAATTAGCCAGGTAGATCCCGCGTTCAATATTTAACCTAACGAGTAATGCCATTTAATGTCAAATTGGGTTGGCCGTGTCATAAAATTTTCTTAGGCGACAAGGTAGGGTGACGGGAGGAACCCAGATCGACGTGGAATGAGCTCACATGATCACAAATGGACAGAGACCCGTTACAACTTGTGCTGCAAAAACTAAAAATTATATGTGAGCTTACGTGGAACTGCCTTTCTGTCTCCATTTACATCTACGAGGAATCAATTCACAAACTTGTAGTACGTGGAGGCCAACACCCACGAAATCAATGTGAAATAGAAACAAGTACGAGAGGGAAATTAAGTCGACATGAGTACTATGTATGCAGAGATATGAACATAGGTCAATTTAATTCCACCATGAGTTATACGCCATCCATGAGTGAGGACGTGGAGTAATAAATCTAGAAGTCTAAGTGATTTCATATAGACCCATGGACAAATACAAACGTGGTTAACATGTGAACCAAATTGATTTCCATCTGTGTCCCTTAAGTATACGAATATGTCAAATATTACAAACAAAAAGTGGGACATATAAAGTGGGTGAATAGATATATATAAACCCATTCGTTGTTATGATAATTATGGTTATGGGTGTTACACATTTATTTAATTTCCATATGGGTTACAAATCAAATTTATTCAAGTGTAGTGGGATGTACTTGATACATGGAAATAGTTCGAAATTTGGAAAACAATTCTGATCGGACCAAATCTGCAAGGTAATAGCATAACCCCTTGCTAGAATTTAACTTGAACAGATGAATAAATTTTTTTTTTGGGAAGTAAAATGGGAGGTGTGACAACTATATGTATAAAGGTCTCTGAGGTTCACACTCCATTATGAACAATCACTTCTAAATATTTTAGAATTTTTTTCGTTGCTCATATGTGTGGTCCCAATCCAAAACCATCCCTTAAGGTCATTTTATTGCAAAGTGATATTCTTAGTGGCCATTTGTACAACATATCATAGGTGATGACAAGTGATAAGGGTTTGTGATACTTGACGCAAATGTTCAATCACTATAATAATTCCCTTGGAGAGTGTCCCATGTTCACAAGAAAACTTGGACCAAGAAGGGTTGTTTTGTGGAAGTTATCAAAAGTGTCTGTCACACCATTGTTAGCTAGGTGTTAGGTACTTGACGCTCCCGAAATGTTTCTTTTGAGGAAGGTTTCTTTATCCATTGAAGGTTTCTTTATCCATTGGGTTGTTTTTTGATAAAATATATATTTGTAGGGTTTTTCTATATGCTTCTTGGTGTATAGCTAGCAATATGATAATTCGTTTAAACAAACTTTTTACCATGGTTGACCAACCTCTTCACTAATCCCATTATCCCTTTACACATTAGGTGACTACACCCTTCAGTGATTATTATTCATACTATTAGTAATATGCATATGATATCAAGCACTTATGGTTCATTTAATATTGGAAGACATGCCTCCATATATTTAACTCTGATGGTAGTCATAATGACCATATATTTTCAACCATTTAATGGGATTGGTACTATCACAACTATGCTTTTGCATCCAATCATTCCATTTGGGAATGCCACTAGTAACTTAATTTATTACCATGAATTTTTCTAGTGTTAGTATATGCATTATATTATTATATGTATACACATGGAAATTTGTATTCGATGTGTGAAAATGCCTTGGTGTTACTACTAGAAATGGGTTTCCATATGCCTACAACATTGCTAGAGGTAGCATGATGACACTAAATTTTGGTTTAATTAGGTTGGAATTTCAACCCTAAGACTAGTACTACCTCTGAAGGTAGTCATGTCTTTGGGGACACTAATGTCCCTATCATAAATTATGTCTCTCAGGTAACTAATGTCCTTATATGGGTGAATTATAGATGCCCTACCCCACAACACTATCTTTACAGCTTTTTTGGATTACGATCCATGAATTTCATTTGTTAATACCAACCAAAACACTCCTTCCTAAGGGGACTCCTACACATTTCCTTCCTTTGGAAACATTATTGCCCCTTTGATTGCCATATTGAATATTAATATATTGGATGAGGTCCTAATAGTTTGAATGATGTCCATTCTAGATGTTCGTAATGCTCCTGGCACTTCTTTTCTAGCGAAATCTATTCCTCCTTCTACCTCTTATGGTAAAATCCTAGATTGTAGTAACCAAAATTTAAAAGGAATATAAATATGAAGAAGAAGAAGAAGAAGAAAAGAGGAGAAAAGGAGATGTCACTAAAAGGTGCAGTTCATGTTAGACACATGCCCCCATCTACTATAAGTCATGATTTAGTTACTTCAATTCATGTTGGGGACATCACTACTCCTTGAAAGCCATAATAGGGATGAAAAACCAACCACTAAACTCATGCTAAGGAAAAGTGACTAGCCAATTCAAACCAACTGGGGGATTTGATGCTAATAAAAAAATATAATGAGAAAGATGCAACCATAAGTTCCCTTGTATAAATTTCCAAGGAAATCACCTTACCCAATTGTCCCCTTTTATTCAAGAGATAAAAGGAGTGTGGTCTACATATGAAGGATCTCCTACTCCTTAACCACTTATAAAACTATTCAACCATCAGTTGATGAAGTGGTAAAGCTAATGTGATATTAGACATATCCCAGTCCTCTTTTTGGGAGAAATGTGTCTAATAACCATATTTTATTGACTAGTATTCAAAATGTTCTAAAAAAGGGGGCACTAGAATCATCTTGATCACATTCCATTCAAGTTCTTGGAGTGTTTGTTTTTCATTGGAATGGTATTAATCCTCTCCTTCCTTCTTCTACACCTTTCCAAATAAGGTTCAAAACTTAGTTTAAAAAGTGATGTATAAAAACTGAAGGAGCCTCTACAACCATTTAATATTCCTTATCTTAGCAAGGTATTAGTTCTCCTAAGCATGTGTTGTCTACCAATTAACTACTGGCTTTTAGTATACCTATATAATCTTTTGGAATTCCTCCTTAATTACCTATCAGATTAGGAGGTAAGACTACCTTAGTTAATATGAGATTGGTGAATGACCCATTATAAATCAATATGATTATTGGGCATGGTTGTTAGGTCCCTATATTACTAGTATAGTCCCTTATTTTTGCTACTGTAACCCTCTTATTGTTATTTTTGTACCCCTGTAACCCCAATATTATTATTATTGTGCCCTTCCATTATTATTCTTAGGTCGGATAGGATTATATTGTGACCTCGTGGACTCCTATATATAGAAGAAGGTTTGGTCATTTGTATTATTGAAGAATTGTTCATTTATGTAATGTAAAATAGGTTTCCCCCTCGAAGTGGCTTATTTCTAAGGTGTTGATCTCTCTTTTCTCCTATTTTTGGAGTTGGTTTCATAACATTTGGTATCAAAGCTTTGGATTCTAAGGTTTCGTTGCTCCAAATAGCTCATCATAGAATTTTCACTATAAATTTTCTCATACGAAGGTTCAAAAGATGAAATGTTTACAGAGAGAAGTTGAAATATGGAGGAACATCGTGTACAAATTTTAGATCTTTGATATAAATATTTTTGGAGATATGATCTATGGAAGTTAGGGTTGTTTTAGGCCGAATTTCACCTAAAATAGGTCGTCGTGGCACTTGCGCTATAGTTACTTTTCTGCGAAGGTTCAGAAGCTAAATTTTTTATAGGGCAAAGCCAAAATCCTGAGGAACTTCTTGTAAACATTTCCTATCTTGGTTCACAATATTTGCAGAGATATGATCTGTGCAAGTTAGAGTTTTTTTTAGGCTCCCAAATTTCATCTCAAAGAGGTGACCCTGGGAAAATCATCATGAATGTCTCTCTGAGCATTGGATTGGAATTATGTAAAAAGTGGCCACAAGTAAATGGACAGTAGCTCCCTATGTATCAATTTTATCGCCGAAGGAGAAAACAGTAACATGTGGCACGTCGTACAAGTTCACTCTAATGAACTAGTCCATAATTAGGTCATTGTGGGAGATTGGGCATAAATTTGGCTTGAAGAATCCAAATCAGGTCAGCCTGTGGCATTCGAAAGAAGATTTTGAGGGATAATATAGAGATTAGTTTTAGATAATGAAGATTTGAAATCACAGAGATAATTCAATTTCAATATCGAGCTCCTCAAAAGAAAGAAAACAATGTGTATTTTGTTTTTCGAATTACATAAGTCTTGTTTGAAAATAAAGTTTGAAGTGATTCAAAGGGCATATTGAAGCATACATATCATTATTGGGTTCTATAATGCCACCAAAAAGGGATCAAACACCCATTAAGCCTTTAGAAGGCTCTACTATGACTCATGAAGCAGAAGAAGCACAACAGGACATATCAAAATTACAAGAGCAAGTGCACCAAATTTCACTCTCACAAAGAGAAACAAAAAATGAAATGGAAGTTTTGAAGGATTGCATGGAAGCTAATATTTATGGTTTGAAGAAAGGCATGGATGGTTTGAAGGATGGCATGGAAGTTGGCATGTAAGGTAAGATGGATAGCATGGAAGCTAATATGGATGACATGGAAGCTAAGATCGATGAAAAAATGAAATAAAACATGGAAGACATGAAGAATGATCTAAAAGTAGACATGGAAGGTTTGATGACAAGGTTAATACAAGAAATGATTCCTAATGGTGGAAAGATAGTAGAGGAAAATCATGATGAGAAAAAAATAAATGTTAATCTTGATTTCATAAAGTATAATGTTGGATTGAAGAACCACCATATTACAAATATGGATATGAGGATGTTTGATGGCAAGGATCCCATCACATGGATACTATATATGGAGCAATATTTTGATCTCAATAATGTGAAAAACACACAAAAGGTACGCATTGCAACTTTATATTTAAAACAAAATATATTTGTACAATATCGATGGCTTTGCTCCAATAAAAAAATTATCACTTGGTAAATTTTTACAGAGGAAATGATAGCACATTATGAGGAAACGAAGAGAAACACCTTCTTTATCCAATTGATAAATCTCAAGCAAAAGGGTTCAATGGTGGAGCACATTGAGGACTTCCAAAAATTGAATATAAGGATAATTGATATTCCTGAGGAACACAGGATTGATGTCTTCATAAGGAATTTAAAGCATAACATCCAACAAAAAGTTCGTGTTTGGGAACCTGATTCATTGGAGAAAGCATTCAGGTTGGCAAGAAAAATTGAATGTAAAATTATGGCGACAAGGAAGCATACCACTCACTTCTATAAAGAGGGAAGTGTTGCTACTCCTAGATTTCCACAACCTACAAGGTTGACACCACAACAATTGGAAGAAAAAAGAGAAAAAGGGCTTTGCTACATTTGTGATAGAAAATACACTAAAGGTCATAAGTGTGCTGAGAAGAAATTATTTTACATAGATTGTGAAGAGGAAGAAGAAAATGAACAAGAAGAGGATATACACCAGGAACCAACCCAAGAAGAGGAAGAAATGAGTCTGACCATATCGTGTAATGCATTGGCAGGAATTAGCACTCCTCAAACTCTCAAGATAGAAGGACATATCAAGAAGAAAAAGGTAATAGTGTTGATTGATTCAGGTAGTACCCATAATTTTATTCATTGTAAGGTAGCCAAGGAATTGAATTGTTTCCTATACCCAACACCAGAATGTCAAGTGATGGTTGCAAATGGAGGAACTATAAATTTCTCTCGAAAATGCCATAATATCAAGCTAACCATGGGGGAATATGTATTGACTATTCCAATGCTTTCCATTCCTATGGGAGGTGTTGATGTTGTACTAGGAGTACAATGGTTACAATCTTTGGGGACGGTAGCTTTTAATTTTGAAGAACTTTTCTTGAAATTTTTTTCAGAAGGAAAGGAAGTCAAATTACGGGGTATTGAAGGGAATTAAGGAAGGAAAATAAGCTCTAATGTCATGCCAAAGCTTATAAATAAAGAACAACGAGGCTTAATTGCACAATTATGCTCACTAGAAGTTCCGACATCAAAATCATCTATTTCTGCAGATCTCCAACAAGTCTTGGACAATCATTCCAAGGTGTTTGAAACTCCCAAAGGACTCCCACCTATTCGTGATCATGATCATGCTATTCATTTGATTCCAGGAAGTGTTCCTCCAAACATCAGGCCTTATAGATATCCTTATGTCCAAAAGAGTGAAATTGAAAGTATGATTGCAGAAATGTTAGAGGCGGGTATAATTCAACCTAGTCAAAGTTCTTTCTCTGCTCCTGTATTATTGGTACACAAGAAGGATGGATCATGGCGAATGTGTCCGGATTATAGGGAGCTCAATAAGCTCACCATTAAAGATAAATTTCCCATTCCTGTGATTGATGAATTATTGAATGAATTACATGGAGCAATTTATTTTACCAAGTTGGATCTTCGTTCAGGATATCATCAAATTAGAATGAAGACTGAAGATATTCCAAAAACAACATTTTGAACTCATGAGGGTCATTATGAATTTTTGGTCATGCCTTTTGGCCTTACCAATGCACCTTCTACATTTCAAGGGTTGATGAATTCCATTTTCAAACCCTTCCTTATAAAATTTGTGCTAGTATTTTTTGATGACATACTCATCTTCAACAAGTCTTGGAAGGATCATGTTAAACATGTTGATAAGGTGCTCAAACTATTGGAGGAGATATAATTATATGCAAAAACATCCAAATGTTTATTTGAAGTACAAGAGGTGGAATATCTTGGTCATATTGTATCTCACAAGGGTGTTAAGATAGACCCTAACAAAATTAAAGCCATTAAGGAATGGAAAGTCCCCACAACCATAAATAAGTTGCAAGGATTTCTCGGGTTAATAGGGTATTATCACATTTTTGTTAAGAATTATGGGAGAATAGTAGGACCTCTAATAAGATTATTGATGAAAGATGTATTTTCATGGAATCGATGTTGTTTTAATGCAATAAGGAAGACCCATTGCTTTTGAAAGTCATCCAATGAAAGGAAAGTATTTACAGAAAGATATTTATGATAAGGAAATGTTGGCAATACTACACGCTCTAAAGAAATCGTGACCTTACGTAATGGGAAGACACTTCAAGGTAAAAAATGATCATGATAGTCTTAAATACTTTTCATAACAAAGACTATCTTTAGAAGAGCAACAAAAATGGGTCACAAAGATGTTGGGTTATGACTTTGAAATCATCTACAAAGAAGGGAAGCTAAATGTTGTTGTAGATGCACTCTCAAGAAAGGATGAAGAGGTGGAAGCATTGCTTTGTGCCATTTCCATTATCCAACTAGAATGGATAACCAAAGAAAGGGATGAATGGAAGAAGGAAGAAGAAGTGCGGGCACTCATTCAAAAGTTGCAGCAAGATCCTAGTACATCTAATACATTTAGTTGGAATAATGATTTCTTATGGTACAAAGATTGTTTATATATTTGTAAGAATTCTCAACTAAAACATAAGATTCTTCTAGAATTTCACACTCCTCCTTTAGGAGGACACTCGATATTTTTAAAAACTTACCACAGGGTGATGAAATATTTTTTTTGGAATGGCCTTAAATCTGATATTCAAAAGTTTGTGGCTGAATGTTTGGTTTCCCAGCAAAATAAAGTTGAGACAATTAAAACACTGGGTCTTCTACAACCTTTATCCATTCCAAATCAATGTTGGGAGAAGTTTTCAATGGATTTCATCACAGGTTTACTTAAGTCCTAAGGAAAGAGTGTCATCATGGTGGTAGTTGATAGACTTACCAAGTATGAAAAATTTTGTGCATTATCTCATCCATTTAAAGCGAGTACAATTGTTAGTGCATTTATGGAAATAATTCAAAAGCTACATGGAAACCCAAAGATTATTGTAAGTGACAGAGATCCCATTTTTACTGGAAAATTTTGGATGGAATTATTTTCTTGTTTAGGTACTCAAGTAGCTCATAGTTCATCTTATCATCCTCAATCTGATGGTCAAACTGAGATAGTGAATAAATGTTTGGAAGGATATCTTGGTTGTTTTGTATCTGATAAGAAAACACAATGGGTCAAGTGGTTACCTCTCGCTTAATGGTCATATAACACTTCCTTCCATATTGTAGCAAAAATGACCCCATTTATGGCACTTTATGGATATCATCCCCTGTCCATCACATCTTCTTTAACAGAAAATTCTAAGGTTCAAGCAGTGGAAGATCACATCAAGCATCAACAAGAATTTCTCCAACTCTTAAAGGATAACCTAAATTTGGCACAAAATCGAATGAAACAACAGCCATATCAACATCGCATCGAGAGAAGTTTTGATGTAGGAGATTGGGTATTTTTACGGCTAGAACCATACAAACAAATTTCCCTCAAGCAAGATAAGAATGATAATAAATTATCGCCAAAGTACTATGGTCCTTACAAGGTCTTGCAAAAGATTGGTACCATGGCATACAAATTGGAGCTTCCTACTTCTTCGTGAGTGCATCGAGTTTTCCATGTTTCATGCTTAAAGAAGGTTATAGGGGACAGAATTCAAGCTCAAAAAATATTGCTAGAACTTTATGAGGAAAGAAAAATCATATTGGAACCTGAAGTAGTCACGGAAACAAGAACTCGACAACTACTTAATCGATAAATTTCAGAGTATCTCATCAAATGGAAGAACTTACCCACTGAAGATTCTACATGGGAGGATGAGAATTTTACATAGAAGCACTCGGAGCTACTCAAGCGTTGAGGAAACACTTTTTTGAAGGAGAGGGGCATGTTAGGTCCCTATATTACTAGTATAGTCCCTTATTGTTGTTAGTGTTACCCCCTTATTATTATTTTTGTATCCTTGTAACCCGAATATTGTTATTATTGTGCCCTTACATTATTATTGTTAGGTCAGCTAGGATTATATTGTGACCTCATGGACTCCTATAAATAGAAGGAGGTTTGGTCATTTCTATCATCGAAGAATTTTTCATTTATGTAATGTAAAGGAGCTTACCCCCTCGAAGTGGCTTATTTCTAAGGTGTTGATCTCTCTTTTATTCTATCTTTGGAGCTGGTTTCATAACAGTGACTATATATATACTTTGAAAGTTGTAGCCTCTACTCTCTTTCAAATTATGCATTTTCCTCTTAATGAAAGCAATGTCACTATTGATCACATTGAACATGATAATCACCATCCTAGTTCATCTTTCGACTATGCTACCCCATATTTTGTTCATAGTTTTCAGGTGGGATCTACCCTGCCAAGGGAGAATTATCTGGAATCACATCCTAAGTTTTCAATTGCTTATAAGAATGTGCCTTCACATTATTAGTTTCTTTGTAGGGAAATTATTATTATTGTAGCATAAAATTACCCCACCAAAATTTCTTGAATTCATGCAAGTTTGGCTTATTCATTGATCTCATCCTCCTCTGTTATACCAATTTCCCCTCCCTATAAAAGATTTCCTCATGGTTAGAGCTCATCATTTATTTATTAAATCCTTTTTTAACTATCCAAACCTGTCATTATTTAGAGCCAAATTAAAAAAAAAAAAACCAAAAATTAATTTTTATTATTTTTCAAAATGAAAGGCTTAATTTTATATATTTTTTATTAAAACCAAATTATGCCATTTAATGAAAGGATATCATTTATTTAAGAATAAAACATTCCTTTTACCTATTAACTTTTATTATCCATTTTATTATGTCAAAACCCAATTTTAAAAATGGACCATGTCATACAGCATTAATAAGTTCTCAATATTGGGGCAATTTTCTATTGGGATAGATTTTTGTAAACATTTAATATTTACATGTGAGCTTAATTCAAAAATAATAAAACGATAACATTAATATAAAGGCCATGAGATGTTGGAGTGTCCATAAATAATTATAAACATTTAAATGCTGGTACAATTAATAAAAAACACTATAAGTAATAAAAATAAAAAATTCAATTTGTTATACTGTAATTTAGCTTTTATTAATAACATTAGTTTTTTTAAAAATAAAATAAAATCATAATATACATATCACATTAAAATATATAACATATAAATAGTAGCTATAAATTAGGATCCATTTTACTATATAAATTAAAATAATGATTGTGTAATCATTTTTAAATTTAGTTACACACATAAAATGACAATATAATAACATTCTTAAATATGGATATTAACCCCCACTTTACCATGAATATTAATAACTTGTAAATAATCTTTCTTACAATACTGGGCCAATATCATGGTTTATCAATAATGCATGCCCAAAAACTATAAATCTTTTGACAATCATTTTTTTTTATAAATATTTTATTCTAATTTAATTTTATAGATGTTTTTCATTAAATCTAAAATAAAAAGGTTATTATTACTTTTGAGATATATCTAAACCTTCTATGCTCACCACTAAAAATATTTTTTGGATATTCCACAAATATTAATTAAATGTTTTGATAAAATAAAAAATTAGAATACTTTTTATATAGAGATGTGAAATTTATATGATGTAAATAATAGTATTAATGAAAAACATAGATCCATATTAAATAAGGATCCACCAAGTGATGAGAGGAATCTAATTTATCAAGATACAAACTCTTCGTTTTGCAACTTAAAAAAAATTTACATGTTGAAATATTTGAACCCACTCGATGTTTGGTAGATTTGGAGTTAAGATGGATCTATATTTGTTGTAAACTACACATCAATTCAAAGTTATCATTACACTAAAAATAAAATTAGCATAAATACATGAATAAAGAAAATACTATATTCTAGAAAACGGAAAAGGCATGCTTTTAGTAAATAGTAATTATGGCTCCCTACGATGTGGATATATTCATTTATAATATTCACATGAGGCTCAAATGTTGATGAAAGTTTCCAACCATGTTGAAAATAGTATCTTTGAGATTCGAGCAAAGGATGATATGGGTTTATACTCTGAGCAAATAAAACATCATGACATTAATGTCAATAGATTAAAAGGACAAGTAGTAAAACATGTGGTAGAAAATCAATGAAAATGTGTATATTATCACATAGATATCAAACTCTGCAAAAAGGTTTTTTTTTTCTCATTTAAGATTATTTCTGTTCAAAGAGTGGGAGAAATTCCGGAGATGAATGCAACTAATCAACATTGAAGAAACAAGAAGCAGGAAATTGAAGGATATAGAGAAGTAATAATATTTAGCAATAGGAGAGACTATATTTTCTATTGAAATCCCAACGGGCTATCATATATTGTAAATTTCTTAGATCCAAGAGTATATTCTACCGGATTCATACGTTATGGAGAGTAGATTCGTGGTCTTCTTTATTTTTTTATATTGAGCTTTCTCTCTATTACATCCCTATTCTATTTCTATGTAATTTGGATATATAACTAAATATCAATTTGGTACTATATCTACTACTTAAAATATATGTTTGATTCCATTTTTTGTGTTTTTTATAAAGTTCTTACACATCTACATAATGATAGTGAAAGGATTTTATTAGTGACCATTTCTTGTAAATTTTATATATTCAAAAGTTGCTTTTAAGATTACAATTAAGTATGTGTCAGTTAAATGCATATATTATGCTAATCTCTTGCAATTTATGTTGGATTCATTAATTTATGCCCGACACATTTTCCTTCTTCATCTTATATTGATAGTGACTTCCTCGGTCATTGTTACGTCTGCGATCTTATGCCCTTCTCATTTCTTCCACCTTTCACTTCGAGCCTTTGTGTTGTGTTACTAGAAGCCACATGCCTAGTGGAAAGGCCTATGGTTAGAGAAATTTACATTCTTTATCCCAACAATTTTTCAATTACTTTAAACCATGTTACCATATTTTTATCACTTTAAATATAGAATAATGTGATTTATGTAGTTGCTACTTAGTAGTAGTGAACATCCAACTTTCTTGTATCTGATGAGGGAACTCCCTCTAGCCCAAGAGTTAGTTTGAAGTTAATAATGAGTCTATGATTCCTTATAATAATTCCTAAGCATCCAAGAAAATTTCAAGGAAAAATATTAATGGGTGATGTTTCTAGAGAATGGAATTTAAATTTAAATTTTCCAAGGAAACTACAAATATTGGATCTTATTTCTGAGGGTGACCAAGGGCTAGACAACCAAATATGCATTTTCCCCTATTATTTCATGTTTTGGTGACTCTAGTATGACTCCATCCTTCCATAATTGTGATCTCATTTTCTTCACTTCTAGGTGTAAGGTATGCAACTATTGATTTTTCAAAACTACTTGGATTTCCAAATCTACTACCTCATAGAGATAAATATGTAGACATCATTTCAAATTTTCCAGGAGATGATGAAGAGATGCTTTCTCAAAATTAGCAAGATTTTCGTAATCTTATGCATTAACTTGATTTTTTTTATGATCATGTTCTTTTGAAAATAATCATGATATCTCTCGAGGGAGATGCAAGAAAATGGTACAAAAGCTTACATGTTGCCATTATTTCTTCATTAAATGATTTTAATGTAATATTAAATTCTATTCCCTGATAATGGGGGAGTATTTACCCAAAAAATTAGACACTAAACACCTACACAATTTTTTACGAAACATTTTTGACAATATGAACTATGGAAATCTCCACTCTCAAATTTTTAAATCTTGATTGTACCCAACCAAGGATGACTTTAGTTAATTGAGGTTGAAAATATTTGACATTGGTCAACCATGGTTGATTATAATTGAATATGGTTGAGTTGGATTAATAGAGGACGACTATGAGCGAACAAGGTTGAATATTCTTAAATATGACAAATATAGGGTTCACCAAGTTTGATCATTGTCAACTATTTAAACATTGACTACAAAGGTTGACCTTGTTTGACTATCTTTGATTAATGTGGTTGACTAATTTTGTCATGTTTCATTACAACATTGGATAAATTGCAATGAAATATAACATTTAGAAAATGTTTGTAACATTGGATGAATTTTTGTCACATTGAAATGTTGGATAGATTTATTTACTTTACCAATGAGAGAATATTGATATTGTTATTTTTTTTTGTCTGTCAAGTTGTATGTGATCCTCCACCATGATTGACGTATGGCTTCAGTAGCCATGACCTAGGGGCATCTAATCCATCAAAGTCACTCGGGCATCACACTGAGCCTGAGTTGCACCAGCCCTTTTACTGACTGGAGTTTATAACATGTCTTCTCCCCCTAGCACAAAGCACAACCACCCCTCGGTGAGGTTTGATCCTGGGTCACCTTGTTAATGAGGCCCATCCTCAACTGCTTGTGCTAGCAGGACTTGAAAATATTAATATTATTCTTATTATTATAAGTAAACATTATTAATATTAATATTGATATCATTAAACATTTATAAATATGCAAAGTGATCGACTAAGGATGATTTTAGTTGAATAAGGTTAGCAATATTTGAGTTTTCTCAATCATGGTTGACTATAATTAAATATGGTTGAATATTGTTAAACTACATTTGAATATGTATGACTATTGTTAAACATTTTTGACTATTTTTTTACTATGGTTGACCATGGTTGACTATGGATTTCCATGTTCACCTTATTTAAATATCACTGACTAATAAAAATTATTTGAGTTTGGTTGAACATGGTAGGTAATACTTGTCCATGTTCACCATGTTTACACATCACGAACTATATTTTGACTATGAATAACTATGGTTAATTATTATATGACTATGGTTGATCATATTTTAACTATGGTTGGTCATAATTAATTATGATTGAACACGGCTTAACTTTTATTGAACAACATTTAACTATGGTTTTCCTATGTTCAACCACCATTGAATATGATTGACTATAGCTAACTATGGTTTGGATATTTGTTTACTGTGTTTGAAAATATTTTAATTATTGCTTGTCTATAGTTTACCATTAATGGACTATGATTACCATTGCAATGGTTGTTGTTTATGGTTAACCATGGTTTGATTATGATTAACCCTAACCATCCAATATTCTTAAATATAGTTCACTATTGCTCAATACAGGTCAGGTACAAATACACCATGTTGCTAGTGGTATGTCAAGTTCACCATGATAGTCATGTTGAATATTTTTTACTATGATCCTCATGTTGACAATAATTGGTCATGCCAATAATATTCAACTATAATTAACACAATTTATAGTTAAGACATTATAATTATGTAGATTAATATATTATTAATTTTACATTAATATCATATTAAATTCTTATGAATGTTATTTAAATATTTTAGAAATGTTTATATATATATATATATATATATATATGTCATAAATAGATTTATGAATATATTTTGAAATGTATTAATATTAATAAAACTAATATTAGCTTTAATACTAATTTTAATGTTAATATTAATATTAATAATATCGTTATTGAACCTTAATATTTATATTAATATAAAATTTTAATAATATTAATAATATTAAAACTTAAAATTGGTTATGGAAAAATTGTCATCCATTGAAAGAGAGCCATAGGAGCGTCGCCATGACCTATGGTTTGGTGGTTTCTGAGAAGGCTACCCCTAGAAAACTATCTTCCCCGCTCGTGGGGCTCCAACCATACCTAGAGCACTTATAGGCTCCCTCATGACAGACAAGAGTGTGAGGATGGGTGTTGCCCCCACCACTAGTTCGCCTTCCATAGGAGCGACGACAGGGGCTGACAACGATAGTCAAAAAAACTCTGGCTGGCTCGATGACTCAACAGGGGCATCTCTTGCAGCAAAATTGACATCCAAAACTACAGCAGATGAATCAACAGACACTTATTCCACATGCATACCGAAGGCCACCACAAGAACTAAGATTGAGCTCCCGACACATCAAATTATTGAAAAAATCCAATACATGAAGGACCATGCATTGATAAGCAAGTTCATGGTCTTCTCGCCCACAGAAAAATCCCTCTTAGGATGGATCTCCTCCAAATGGAAGCCCAAGGGCCACATTGATCTTTAGCTATGTTCCAAGGGCTTCTTCAATGTGATATTTACCTGCATCGAATAAAAAAACTGAATCAAGGACGGAGGGTCATACCCCTTTAACTCTGTGGGTATATACTTGCACAACTAGGTATAATGCTTCAACCCAGACAAGCAAGACCTCACTTGGGCTCCAGTCTGGGTTAGGCTCCCCACCCTCTCCTAAGACTAATGGGAGGAACTGAATCTTCGGGACATAGGCAATGCTCTCAGAGAATTTATCAAATTGGTGGAGGAGACAAAGATCAACAGAAATGCAACCTACACAAGGATCTGTGTCTACATTAACATTGTAGAGTCACTCCCTAATGAGGTAAGTATTATGCATTATGACTATGAATGGATTCAAATAGTAGATTATGAACATGCTCCTTTTAGATGCCAGAAGTGTCACCAACATGGGCACATATTCAGAGATTTCCCCCTAAATCAAAAGGTCGCATTGATCAATGAATCAATAGACCACGAAAGTGAGGTGTTCATGAAAGTCGCTGGAATGAAAAGGTACAAAAGGAAGTAAAAAATGAACCAGAAAAAAAAATCCCCAACATCCAACAACAGCTTCGAAGCCCTAGCTCAACTGAACAAAAATGAGAACTAACCTCCCAAAGACACAAGGCAATATTCGCAAGAGAATCCCCATACCTCAAATACTCAAAAAAAAAAGCTCCAAACGAAAGCCTTTCTTATCCCCCAAACCCCTAGACATGCATGGGACATCTTCAGAAATAAAGGCAAAGGTCCAGCACTGGACTCAACCCCTAAAGCAGTGGAGGAAGAACCGGAGAGCATAGACTATGGGGACCTTGACCTTATGGGGTTAGAAGAAGCATTCGAGAGGAAATATTTTCTTTCAATCCCTTCACACCATATCTAGAAGTTGGATGAAATCCTCTCTCAAGCTCAGCAGATTCCTCCTCCTGGCATTCAAAGAGGTTCACTCCTGAATGCTAAATTCATTTTGAAAGAATCACGAAAAAAAGGAAGAAAAACATACTTGCAGCGAACAATCACTGCAGGAAAAGAGCTAGTAGAATTAGGGAGATTAATCAAGGTAACTAGGTTCTAATCTATAATCCCCAACCCCCCGCAATGAATATCATCTCATGGAATATCATAGGGTTTACCAGCCCCTCCAAGCACAGGTTAATCAAGAAAATAATTAATGAGGAATGCCCTGCTATACTCTTCATACAAGAAACCAGATGCTCCAACTCTACTCTAGATACATTATTCAAAATACTCTCGAAAGGAAGATATATAAGAACGGTGGATGCTAATGGGGCTTCGAGAGGCCTAGAAATTATCAGGAATCCCCACATCATCACCCTAGAGAATTGTCAAGCTAATTGACATTTCATTCAAGCCTCATTTCATTTGATCAGAACCTTCATCCATGGACTTCTAACGAATGTATATTTCCCCAAGCCTCTCCAGCAAAAAATTAAGCTTCTTGAAAGAATTTTAGATGTCAACAACCAGCACACTTACCCTCTTTGGCTGATTTGAGGAGACTTCAATATGATAACAAACCTTTAGGAAAAAAAAGGAGGAAGGCCTGACCTTGATATGGACAACACTGGGTTCAAGAAATTCATCCATGAAAATCACTTCATATATTTTCAAAAATCCAATGACATCTTCACTTGGAACAACAGAAGAGGTGGATCTCATCAAATTACTTCTAGACTGGACCGATTCCTCATCACAGAAGACTTCATAAATCTAGGAGGAGAACTCACAGCCACGATCATTCTTGCCTCCAGCTCAGACCATTGGTCGATACAACTCCAATGGCTCAAAATGGGTATAGACAGACCTAATCCTTTCCACTTTGAACATTTTTGGCTCAAACATATAGGATTCAAAGATCTTGTTTCAGATTGCTGGACCTCCCTCATACCACCCCCGGGAATAAAACATGTGTCAGTTCCAACAAAAAATGAATATGCTCAAGGGGAAACTAAAGTTATGGAACAAGACCACCTTTGGAAACATCTTCAAAAAGAAAAGAAACTTGGAAGAGAAAATGAAGCAGCTCCAAAAAAAATCATATCAGAAGGAGACTTTGTGGATTCAGAAAACAAGGAAAAATGTCTAACAAGACAACTGGAAGAAAGAAGAAGCCTTGACAAGATCCTATGGAAACAAAAATCCTGGATATGTTGGCTCAAATATGGAGAAGGAAACACAAAAAAATTTCATCGCTCCACCATCTAGCATAGGATGTACAACATAATTATAGAACTAAAAAACCATAATGGAGAGTGCATGGAAAAGCAAGACGAGATCATTGAAGAGGTGCATAATCACTTAAAGGATATCCTCCAGGAACCCAATATCCAGAGGCAAGAGGCCATAGGAAGAATCACACAGCACATACCCAAACTGGTCACTAAAGACCACAATAGGATTCTACTCAAAGCCACTTCCTTGGGAAAGGTTGAACAAGTAGGCTTCCAACTCAAGGAAGGGAAAGCCCTGGGAATAGATGGATTCACCACCAAATTCTTTCACTTCCTCTGGGATACTATCAAAGAGGATGCATGGGGAATTGTAGAGTAATCGGGCACCACCCACTGGATTCTGTCAACCCTTAATGCTACATTTATTATTCTAATCCCAAAGGAATACAACGCCGCTTATCCAAGTAAGTACAAACCCATAGCACTCTGCAATGTAATTTACAAAATCATTTCCAAGGTCATAGCTAACAGATTGAATTAACTTCTCCCCATACTCATTTCTTTGGAGCAAAAAGGTCATGTTGAAGAAATGAAAATCCTTGACAGAACCATCTTAACCAATGAGGTAATCCACTCCCTAAAAACCTCCAAAAAATAAGGTATGCTCCTAAAAATTGATTTGTCCAAGGCTTTTGACAAGTTCAACTCAAACTACATAAAGCGCATCCTCTTGGCCTTTGGCTTCAGCCACACCTAGGTCTAATGGATAATAAGCCTAATCTCCCCCCATCTCCATTCTGGTCAATCCCATTCCTTCGACAAATTTTAATCCCTCTACAGGAATAAGGCAAGGGGATCCTCTCTCACCCTTCCTCTTTGTTCTTATGGTGGAGGCTCTAGGCTTCTTGATGAAAATCTCCATCCAATCGCATAATCTTCATGGTATTCCTCTTCACAATCTCCCCCCCATATCCCACTAGAAATTCGTGGATGACAATATGATAATGGGACACCCCTCAGTTTATGAAGCCAACACCATCAAATCTCTACTCGACTGTTTCTCTAAAGCCTCAGGAACTGCTGTCAACCCTAGAAAATCTCAAATATTATTTTTTAACACACACCCTATCACCTGACACAACATCGCTCACATCTTAGGCTTCACCATCACCACTTTTCCATCCAAATATATGGGATCCCCACTCACAGACTCAACCATCAAACATATCTCTTAGTGAGAGCCGTTGGACCGAATGGAAACCAAACTATCCAAATGGACCCATCACTCCCTCAACATAGCTGGACGATTGGCTCTCATTAAAGTTGTCATTTAGTCCTTCCCCATTTATCTTTTATTTATTCTAGTAGCGCCAAAATGGTTCATCAAAGTCATGCATAACTTACAAAGAAACTTCCTTTGGGGAGGAACCAAAGACAAAAACAAATGGGCACTAGTCAATTGGAGAGAGGTTTGTACACCAAAAGCATAATGAGGCTTAGGCCTGAGAGATATAGAGCATAGAAACAACATCATAGGCACCAGCATATGGTGGAAATGGTTTCCAACCCTCACACACCCTGGAAAACCCTATGGGCTACCTAATATGCGAGGAACTGGCCATGGGAGGAACTAATCAGATTCAACATTGATCCAGGAGGATCCCAAATCTGGAATGCAGCCAGACAAAAAAAATAGATGATCCAAATGTACAAATTCTTGGAACTACGTAGCAACACACAATCTAGATTCTGGGAGGATTCATGGCTGCAATTGCCTAGCCTATCTTCAATATTTCCGCAACCCCTCTGGAGCATAGTTTTGCAGGCACAGGAACAAAATTTCATCCAAGACTTCTAGACCAATGAGACAAATCAAGGTTATAGGACCTAGCTATGCACATACATATGGCAAGAAGACTGGAGAAATGAACATCACGGAGATATTTGGGTGGAATTAACAACCAAAAGAAAAATATGAGCCCAACAGGGGCTTAACATTCTACGATGGGGCCATACTTCAAGTGGAAACTACTCCACGAAGGAAGCCTATCATCTCTTACAACTGCTGAACCCTGACACTACCAATCATATATGGAAGAAGATATGGTCTACCAAGCTTTGGCCCAAAGTAGCTACTTTTTTATGGCTACTCAGTAAGCGACGCATCCTCACATGGGAGACTATTTTGAAACAAGTTTTTTTGGGACCCTTAAGCTTCCCACTCTACCAGTATGAAAATGAAACCATAGATATTTTGTTGGATCTATGCCCCGTATCCAAAAACTTGTGGGACAGGATTGAAATTTTGTGTAGAATATCCAATCAAGATAGGGGTAAAATCACCAACACCATGAGAAAATGGCCAGACTAACCCTATTCCAGTAATATCTTGAATCATCTCTGGCAGTTGATTCTAGGACTTCACATCTGGAATATTTGGAAAGAAAGAAAAAACAAGATATTGAAAGATAAAGACTCCAACCGAGAGCAAATTTGGGCAAAACTTCACAGTAACCTAGTCGAAATTCTCACCATGAATCTCTTGGGGAAGGACGATCTCTCGACAACCACTATTGAATGAAAAATTTGGAGAAATTGGATGATAATAATAAAGACCCATATGGACAACCACTCCTTGAGTGAAGGCAGAACCAACGCCCTTAAATAATGGCACCCCCCATAGGCTGGCCCCTTTAAATACAACTTCAATGGAGCATCCAAAGGTAACCCAAGTAAAGCCGGATTTGGGGGTATCTTTAGAGACTCCCATGGTAAACCACTTCTTTTCTACTATGGAAACATACAATGGGATAGTAACAACTCTGCAGAACTAGAAGGGCTTATCTAGGATATCTCTAGAGCCATTAAATTTAACTTTTTTCCATTGAAAATGGAGGGAGACTCGCAAATCATTACTCAAGTAGCCACCCATATTCTTCATGGAACCTCCTCCTCTAATTTCTATACAAGTTGAAGGCTTTCCAATCGTCTCAATCTCCTGGGACAGTTGCTACAACATCACAGGGCCATTACTTTCCACCATGTGTGAAAAAAAGCGAACACCGTCATTGATATTCTAGCCAACAAAGGTGTGGAAAGCCACACAATTTTCATTACTTTGACTCTTCTCATATTGGGCATGATCCCTTGCATGAAAAATGCCAAATTATCATCCAAAAGGATTATCCCTCCTCAGATGCGGGTGACATGACGCGCTCGTACGAAACAGGTTCATCCCATCCATAGGATAATGAAGTCCTGCACTGCCAACTCTAATCTGATGCAAAACCTCTCCTCTGCAATCATTTACATGTCAAGATCCATGATGCACTTGATCTACTGCCACACCATGAATCACATGCCACCCCATGAGAACTTTCCCAACTTTCATTTTTTATTGTGTCATCAAATCGCACAGCATCTGCGCTTGTGCCACAGGTATTCAAACAGCAAGGTCTCTTCGCATTATGTCATCCACTTGCAGCTCATATTCCCCTCTAGAGCCCTCTTCTCCCCCCTTGCCATTATACTACTACATCAATCTCTTCTCATATTCCACCATATGCATGGCATTCCTCGTGTGTACCTCCATATTGGTGCCAAGTAGCTGGGTACCCACCCTACTATTCCTCGCAAGGCTGCGCGCTCCCCGTGGTGTTCCCCCTGGTTGCCCGCTCCTCTAGATTTCCTCGCCTTTACAGATTCACCATGTTGCACGCATCCATAGGCAGGATCCCTCGTTGTGCACCCCCCACCAGTGAGCTCCCCTATTGCACAGTTCACATTTTTACACATCCCAGCTTCGCTTCTCTGTTAAGCGCTCCCCTAAAGAGAAAGTCACCATCAGTAGATCGACCCCCACATTTCTATCGCTTCAACTCCCCATGACTCTATGCCAACGCCTAAAGACCATCAAGGATAGCTAGAGAGGCACGTACTCGGGACACTATTAGCGAGCCCAAGACAATTGTCTGGAATCCATCAAGGGCTCCTCTTCTAGCAGCCATGACAAGGAGGCACCTCAGTGCTATGAGAGCACCCTTTAGGAGACCTCCTCAACTCAAGAGCATCAACAGGGCAACCGTCATGCAACCAACACAACCTACTCCATGAAAAACCAAGCCTCTACCTGTATAGGAGGCCTTAGGGGAGGACACTGATGTGTGGATCATGAACTCACAGGGTGTCTGGATGCATGTTCTTGATGCTGAGAACCCAGCTGCACCCATACTCTACACAGCTGCCACAATGCTGCAGTGTGTGCCTTCTGTTGATGAGGTCCCCATAGCGCAAGAGTACTGATGTCATATCAAGGAGGAGGACCCTGTATCTGAGGATGATGAAGGAACACCTTGAATGCGTGGCTGCTTGGCTCTTGTTTTTTTTTCCTGTTATTTTAGTACATATTATAGATATTTTTATTTTTCAGGTGTCATGGAACACTTTGTAATTTTTGATTTTATGATGCTATCTAAGGGTTGGTTTCCTCCCAAGAGGCAGCCCCAAACCTACGCTACACTGAAAGCATCAAAGCCTGGGATTGGATAAGCATTGCTTACCATCTCAGCCCATTGCATATGTAAATTTTATCTTTGAATTAATATAATTTAGCCTAACTTACCAAAAAAAAAAAAATTAATATTAAATCATAATTTCAACAATATTAATATTAAACTATAATAATCTTTAACATTTTTTTTTAATATTTAGAGGTATTTGTAGCCAAATTTATTTGCAATCCAATACATTCAACCAATGATCTATTTTTTTAAGAAATATTGTGTATGTATATAACTTAATGCAGTGAAACCTAAAGTTGGAATCTATTTATAATAGTTAGTACATGGGTTGCACTTAATTTGTTAAAATGGAATGAAAAAAAATTGATCATTTGATGGGCTATTACAATATTCTAAGGATTTCAAGATATTATCCATTATCATTATGAAAATGATGTAAATCTAAGAGTTCAAGATTTAGAAATAAAAACGTGAAAGTGAATGTTATAAACGACCTTATCATACTTGTGATAGTAACATTCAGCTTCAACTCCAACTTCGTCTCAACATCATTAAAACACCATAGAGCTAGCGCTGCTTCTGAATTGAGGAATATTTTCTCATCATACAAAGATGAATAAGTGAAAAAAAAACATTTTTATTTAGTCAAAATAAGAAAAATTAAAATTAGTTTAATTTTCTTTTTAACTCTTCATGTGAAAACTTCACCTTTTGATATTCTACTAAGAGTAGTGATCAATGTTAAACAAATAGTTCCCATCTTATTAGTCCCTGTTGCGGACACAGTGGGGACTATAGCAATAGAAAAGGTGCCTCTTACATTATTTTTGTAAGAAATAACTAAACTTAACCAATTTTTTTATTAATTCCTCTTTCTTTATTTTTTTAATGGTTTTGGGTTGTTCCCGAGGCAGAGAGGTTGTAAGCTTAGGATATATTTCCTAAATTGCAGAATAGTTATATAACATAATGCTTCTATTTTTTAATGCTAGCATTAGCTTTCTAGCATTTAATGTTAGAATATAATTTTTTTCAGTGATCTCAAGATATATATGAAAAAAAAAAGTGGCATGGCGATGTATTAGTATACGAGTAGTAATGCATGAGAATACAAGTAGAATGTAGTTTTTTTTCAGTGATCTCAAGAGATATATGAAAAAAAATAAGTGGCATGGTGATGCATTGGGATGCAAGCGGTGATGCATGAGAATATAAATGCATGAGGATACAAGCCATGACGCGTGAGAATACAAGTGAAAAATTGAGGTCTTTTGGCTTCAACCAATATTTATTGAAACTCTTCATCGTCTTGTTTTCACTGCCTTTACCTAGGACTTGTTTTCAACGTTCTAATCCTGAAATAAAGTGTCTTTTTAGTGCCTTTCATCCTTTCAGTACCTTTCCTTCTTCTCCTAGTGCCTTTCATCCTTTCAGTTTCTTTCCTTCCCCTTCTTTCAGAAGGACACTTTGCGGATTCAGAAAACAAGGAAAAATGTCTAACAAGACAACTGGAAGAAAGAAGAAGCCATGACAAGATCCTATGGAAACAAAAATCCTGGATATGTTTGCTTAAATATGGAGAAAGAAACACAAAAAAATTTCATCGCTCCACCATCTAGCATAGGATGTACAACATAATTATAGAACTAAAAAACCATAATGGAGAGCGCATGGAAAAATAAGACGAGATCACTAAAGAGTTGCATAATCACTATAAGGATATCCTCCAGGAACCCAATATCTAGAGGCAAGAGGCCATAGGAAGAATCACATAGCACATACCCAAATTGGTCACTACAGACCACAATAGGATTCTACTCAAAGCCACTTCCTTGGGAAAGGTTGAACAAGTAGGCTTCCAACTCAAGGAAGGGAAAGCCCTCGGGCTAGATGGATTCACCACCAACTTCTTTCACTTCCTCTGGGATACTATCAAAGAGGACGCATGGGGAACTGTAGAGTAATCGGGCACCACCCACTGGATTATGTCGACCCTTAATGCTACATTTATTATTCTCATCCCAAAGGAATACAACGCCGCTTATCCAAGTAAGTACATACCCATAGCACTCTGCAATGTAATTTACAAAATCATTTCCAAGGTCATAGCTAATAGATTTAATTAACTTCTTCCCATACTCATTTATTCGGATCAAAAAGGTCATGTTGAAGGCATGAAAATCCTTGACAGAACCATCTTAACCAATGAGGTAATCCACTCCCTAAAAACCTCCAAAAAAAAAGGTATGCTCCTGAAAATTGATTTGTCCAAGGATTTTGACAAGTTCAACTCAAACTACATAAAGCGCATCCTCTTGGCCTTTGGCTTCATCCACACCTAGGTCTAATGGATAATAAGCCTAATCTCCCCCCCCCCCCCCCCCCCCATCTCCATTCTGGTCAATCCCATTCCTTCGACAAATTTTAATCCCTCTACAGGAATAAGGCAAGGGGATCCTCTCTCACCCTTCCTCTTTGTTCTTATGGTGGAGGCTCTAGGCTGCCTGATGAAAATATCCATCCAATCGCATAATCTTCATGGTATTCCTCTTCACAATCTCCCCCCCCCATATCCCACTAGAAATTCGTGGATGACAATATGATAATGGGACACCCCTCAGTTTAGGAAGCGAACACCATCAAATCTCTAATCGACTGCTTCTCTAAAGCCTCAGGAACTGCTGTCAACCCTAAAAAATCTCAAATATTCTTTTTTAACATGCACCCTATCACCCAGCACAACATCGCTCACATCTTAGGCTTCACCATCACCACTTTTCCATCCAAATATATGGGAGCCCCACTCACAGACTCAACCATCAAACATATCTCTTAGTGAGAGACGTTGGACCGAATGGAAACCAAAACCAAATGGACCCATCACTCCCTCAAAATAGCTGGACGATTGGCTCTCATTAAAGTTGTCATTTAGTCCTTCCCCATTTATCTTTTCTCTATTCTAGAAGCGCCAAAATGGTTCATCAAAGTCATGCATAACTTGCAAAGAAACTTCCTTTGGGGAGGAACCAAAGACAAAAACAAGTGGGCGCTAGTCAATTGGAGAGAGGTTTGTACACCAAAAGCACAATGAGGCTTAGGCCTGAGAGATATACAGCATAGAAACAACATCATAGGCACCAACATATGGTGGAAATGGTTTCCAAACCTCACACACCCTGGAAAACCCTATGGGCTACCTAATATGCGAGGAACTGGCCATGGGAGGAACTAATCAGATTCAACATTGATCCATGAGGATCCCAAATCTTGAATGCAGACAAGCAAAAAAAACACATGATCCAAACCCACAACTTCTAGGAACTACGCAGCAGCACACAAGCTAGATTCGGGGAGGATTCATGGCTGCAATTGCCTAGCCTATCTTCAATATTTCCGAAACCCCTCTGGAGCATAGTTTTGCAGGCACAGGAACCAAATTGCATCCAAGAATTCTAGACCAATGAGGAAAATCAAGGTTATAGGACCTAGCTATGCACATACATATGGCAAGAAGACTGGAGCAATGAGCATCACAGAGATATTTGGGAGGAATTAACGACCAAAAGAAAAATCTGAGCCCAACAGGGGCTTAACATTCTACGATGGGGCTATACTCCAAGTGGAAACTACTCCACAAAGGAAGCCTATCATCTCTTACAACTGCTGAACCCTGACCCTACCAATCATATATGGAAGAATATATGCTCTACCAAGCTTTGGCGCAAAGTAGCTACTTTTTTATGGCTACTCAGTAAGTGACGCATCCTCACATGGGAGACTATTTTGAAACAATTTTTTTTGGGACCCTTAAGCTTCCCACTCTACTAGTATGAAAATGAAACCATAGATCTTTTGCTGGATCTATGCCCCATATCCAAAAACTTGTGGGACAGGATTGAAATTTTGTGTAGAATATCCATCGAGATAGGGGTAAAATCACCAACACCATGAGAAAATGGCCAGACTAACCCTATTCCAGTAATCTCTTGAATCATCTCTGGCAGTTGATTCTAGGACTTCTCATCTGGAATATTTGGAAAGAAAGAAAAAACAAGATATTTAAAGATAAAGACTCCAACCGAGAGCAAATTTGGGCAAGGCTTCACAGTAACCTAGTTGAAATTCTCACCATGAATCTCTTAGGGAAGGACGATCTCTCGACAACCACTATTGAATGCAAAATTTGGAGAAATTGGATGATAATCATCAAGACCCGTATGGACAACCACTCCTTGAGCGTAGGCAGAACTAGCGCCCTTAAATAATGGCACCCCCCATAGGCTGGCTCCTTTAAATACAACTTCAATGGAGCATCCAAAGGTAACCCAAGTAAATCCGGATTTGGGGGTATCTTTAGAGACTCCCATGGTAAACCCCTTCTTCTCTACTATGGAAACATAGAATTGGATAGTAACAACTCTGCAGAACTGGGAGGGCTTATCAAGGGTATCTGTAGAGCCATTAAATTTAACTTTTTTTCATTGAAAATGGAGGGAGACTCGCAAATCATTACTCAAGTAGCCACCCATATTATTCATGGAACCTCCTCCTCTAATTTCTATACAAGTTGGAGGCTTTCCAATCGTCTCAATCTCCTGGGACAGTTGCTACAACATCACAGGGCCATTACTTTCCACCATGTGTGCAAAAAAGCGAACACCGTCATTGATATTCTAGCCAACAAAGGTGTGGAAAGCCACACAATTTTCATTACTTCGACTCTTCTCATATTGGGCATGATCCCTTGCATGAAAAATGCCAAATTATCATCCAAAAGGATTATCCCTCTTTAGATGCGGGTGACATGACGCGCTCGTGCGAAACAGGTTCATCCCATGCATAGGATAACGAATTCCTGCACTACCAACTCTAATCTGATACAGAACCTCTCCTCTGCAATCATTTACATGTCAAGATCCATGATGCACTTGATCTACTGCCACACCATGAATCACATGCCACCCCATGAGAACTGTCCCAACTTTCATTTGTGATCGTGTCATCAAATTGCACAGCATTTGCGCTTGTGCCACAGGTATTCAAACGGCAAGGTCTCTTCGCATTATGTCATCCCCTTGCAACTCATATTCCCCTCTAGAGCCCTCTTCTCCCCCCTGGCCATTCTACTACTGCATCAATCTCCTCTCATATTCCACCAGCTGCATGGAATTCCTCGTGCGTGCCTCCATATTGGTGCCAAGTAGCTGGGTACCCACCCTACTACTCCCCGTAAGGCTGCACACTCCCTGTGGTGTTCCCCCTAGTTGCCCGCTCCTCTGGATTTCCTCGCCTTTACAGATTCACCATGTTGCACGCATCCATAGGCAGGATCCCTCGCTGCGCACCCCCTGCCAGTGAGCTCCCCTATTGCACAGTTCACATTTTTACACATCCTAGCTTTTCTTCTCTATTAAGCGCTCCCCTAAAGAGAAAGTCACCATCAGTAGATCGGTCCCCACATTTCTATCGCTTCAACTCCCCATGACTCTATTCCAACGCCTAAAGACCATCAAGGATAGCTAGAGAGGCACGTACTCGGGACGGTATTAGCGAGCCCAAGACAATTGTCTGGAATCCATCAAGGGCTCCTCTTCTAGCAGCCGTGACAAGGAGGCACCTCAGTGCTATGAGAGCACCCTTTAGGAGACCTCCTCAACACAAGAGCATCAGCAGGGCCACCATCGTGTAACCAACACAACCTACTCCATGAAAACCGAGCCTCTACCTATACAGAAGGCCTTAGGGGAGGACACTGATGTGTGGATCATGAACTCGCAGGGTGTCTGGATGCATGTTCCTGATGCTGAGTACCCGGTTGCACCCATACTCTACGCAGCTGCCATAATGCTGCAGTGTGTGCCTTCTGCTGAGGAGGTGCCCATAGCGCAAGAGTAAAGATGTCATATCAAGGAGGAGGACCCTGTATCTGAGGATGATGAAGGAACACCTTAAATGCATGGCTGCTTGGCTCTTGTTTTTTTTCTGTTATTTTAGTACATATTATAGATATTTTTATTTTTCAGGTGTCATGGAACACTTTGTAATTTTTTGATTTTATGATGCTATCTAAGGGTTGGTTTCCTCCCAAGAGGCAGCCCCAAACCTACGCTACACTGAAAGCATCAAAGCCTGGGATTGGATAAGCATTGCTTACCATCTCAGCCCATTGCATATGTAAATTTTATCTTTGAATTAATATAATTTAGCCTAACTTACCAAAAAAATAAAATTAATATTAAATCATAATTTCAACAATATTAATATTAAACTATAATAATGTTTAATATTTCTTTTTTAATATTTATTGGTATTTGCAGCCAAATTTATTTGCAATCCAATACATTCAAACAATGATCTATTTTTTTAAGAAATATTGTGTATGTATATAACTTAATGCAGTGAAACCTAATGTTGGAATCTATTTATAATAGTTAGTACATGGGTTGCACTTAATTTGTTAAAATGGAATGAAAAAAAATTGATCATTTGATGGGCTATTACAATATTCTAAGGATTTCAAGATATTATCCATTATCATTATGAAAATGATGTAAATCTAAGAGTTCAAGATTTAGAAATAAAAATGTGAAAGTGAATGTTATAAACGACCTTATCATACTTGTGATAGTAACACTCAGCTTCAACTCCAACTTCTTCTCAACATAATTAAAACACCATAGAGCTAGCGCTGCTTCTGAAAGTATTTGATGTTATGAGTGCCTAATGCAATTTCACAACCATAATTGTCACACTCTCTTTGGTACATTGGAGGGACAAATCAGGGAAGCTTGAAGATTTCTATAAAGAAAAGAATGTTGGAAAACGGTTTAATAGTGACAAAAATTCCAGTCATTATTGCTTTCGTTTTTTAAGATTGTAAATGAAAAATATATTCAAGAGCTTCCACCAGTAGGTCTGATAATGTGTATTTTTTTTGGCAAAATAGTAAATTACTTTAAAAAAATGATATATTTAATCAGTGGTACATAACCAAATTGTAGAATTGAGGAATATTTTCTCATCATACAAAGATGAAAAAGTGAAAAAAAACATTTTTATTTAGTCAAAATAAGAAAACTTAAAATTAGTTTAATTTTCTTTTTAACTCTTCATGTGAAAACTTCACCTTTTGATATTCTGTTGAGAGTAGTGATCAATGTTAAACAAATAGTTCCCATCTTATTAGTCCCTGTTGCGGACACAGTGGGGACTATAGCAATCGAAAAGGTGCCTTTTACATTATTTTTGTAAGAAATAACTAAACTTAACCAAAATTTTTATTAATTCCTCTTTCTTTCTTTTATCATGGTTTTGGGCTCTTCCCGAGGCAGAGAGGCTATAAGCTTAGGATATATTTCCTAAATTGCACAACAGTTATATAACATAATGCTTCTATGTTTTAATGCTAGCATTAGCTTTCTAGAATTTAATGTTATAATATAGTTTTTTTTAGTGATCTCAAGATATATATGAAAAGAAAGAAAAGTGGCATGGCGAGGTATTAGGATACAAGGAGTAATGCATGAGAATACAAGTATAATGTAGATTTTTTTCTGTGATCTCAAGAGATATATGAAAAAAAATAAGTGGCATGGTGATGCATTGGGATGCAAGCGGTGATGCATGAGAATATAAATGCATTAGGATACAAGCCATGATGTGTGAGAATTCAAGTGAAAAATTTAGGTCTTTTGGCTTTAACCAATATTTATTGAAACTCTTCATCGTCCTATTTTCACTGCCTTTACCTAGGACTTGTTTTCAACGTTCTAATCCTGAAATCAAGTGTCTTTTTAGTGCCTTTCATCCTTTCAGTACCTTTCCTTCTTCTCCTAGCGCCTTTCGTCCTTTCAGTTTCTTTCCTTCCCCTTCTTTCATGACTATACTAACGTAGAAGAGAAACTACCTCTTTACTTTCAGAACAATATGCCCTATGCCCTTAACACTGAATGAATGAAAGTGCTTCAGTTCTTCACTTCAGTTCTTCCTGCATCGGGTGAATGATTGACTTTACTTTTGGTAAACCAAGTAGGTTCTTACATCTTGTTTCTTTCAATAAAAAGGATTCGCATGCATGAGACCGAGTATCTCACAGCCACTGACTATGGCCCATAGCTGAAAAAAGGAAAGGATTATCCAATCTTCCATATTTGCAACACCTTTAAGCAAAAAATAGCAACAAGTCAAGTCAATATTAGTAACCACATGCAAGATCCAATCAAACACGTTTTATGCTCAATGATAAATTGTTTACATGAGTTTTCACCCGTTGATCAAATATTGTGAACATGAGAATTGTTTAGTTAGCAAGTTTGAGTCTAAGATTAACCGATGCCAAAGCACATTGAAATTATTTGTATCATGCATATTAAAAAAAAAAGGATATTTGAAAAACATGATTTTTGGGTTCTACATTGGAATTTCCATCAACAAGTTTGTTATTTGCACAGGTGCAAGTTTGTGAGATTTGTGACATATTTCTTATAACTATTTGTGATCACAGGCTTAGTATTTAGCTCAAAAATTGAAGTGTTCAGAAATTATCCAAACCAAAACAACCACATAGATCTCGTCGCTAGGATTCTGGTGCAACTCATTTCGTCAAAATCTGAATCCGGATGAAGAAGCTATGACCTGCTATCTGTTTTCCAAAACATGTGAAAAATGAGAAAAACAGTGACAGAATAATGACATGGCAGTCCACTCAACACTCCAGGTATATCTAGGGAATATTCTCCAATTTTAGCCCAATGACACTGTGACAAGTGTCAAAGCCAGATTCACCAGTGAACTTTGGAAGTGAAATTTTTTTACATATATTTATAAGATTGAATGGGAATGTTTTTTAGGTTGGAGAAGTCCAACCAGATATGGACACGTGGTGCATCCAGGGGCTACCACGTGCCCCCACTGGTGTGGAACCATCCAACCTTGGATAATTTCAAATTCATCTATAATACCATAGTTCTGGATTCAGACTAACCTAAGGTTCAACTAACAAATTGATTAACAGACAGACATATTTATGGGTTGCATATATTTTTCTGTAAATAAGGTGTAAACCTTAGACTATACTATCACATAGTTATATTGGAAAACATATGTTATAACCTATGCTAACCTTCGCAGATAGGCTGTAACATGGTAGACATGATAGCTATATCTGGTAGAGACGTGATATGGAGCAGATATATGTATATAACTAAATTGATAAACTTTGGTTTTGTTAATGGAACGATGCAACAAAAGATTGGTGCAAGGGTTGGGGTTGCACCCATGACCACCCCCATGCTATGACTATGCCTTACCACCATGCTCCTATGATGGTTTTTAACCATTAGGGATGTCGATGACTGGGGATCTGGAGGGGGCCATCCCCGCGGGCCAACCCCCTCCCATATGTCTTGAATGATAAGCCATGGTGAAGGGCTAACGACCTCACAGAATTATATTAGCACTAAAACATGCTTATTAAATTTCAATCCTAGTTTAACACTAATCTAATCGGCCCATAAGACATATGGATAATGCACAGTTAATGACGCGCTTATCCAACTAAGCCGTCATTAACTGTTGTTAATTCACTATTAAAATGGTGGTAAAATTGTCGAAGGCACCTTTTTAGATGGAAATTTTCCAAATTTAGTAGGGTTAGCTGGACCCTTTCCAGATTTGGAGAAGAAATAGTAGGGAAATTGGTTTTTTCCATAGCTTAGCCAATTTTCAAACAATTTTGGCTCAGGAAGAGTCATTCTTGGTAGATTTTCATGTTATGGAGCCATTAGAGGAGGTTGTAGAGGCAACACGAGTTTGTAAACAACATTTTTGCACAATTGAAGCTAATACAAAGGCCCATGCCATGGAAGCTCGACCAAGGAGATGTATCCCAAGAGGGATGAACTCCTTCATCAAAACAATGTGTTATTGATTGAGTTGTCATGGTTTTCTGTGTGTTCATATGTTGTTGTTCAACACTTAGTTTCTGTGCTTTTATGCTCATGAAATCAAATTAATCTCAACAAGTTTACTTGTTTATGAATCAGAAGCACTTCCATAAACACTTGTACAATAAGAAAACATAAACACTTTTATTATAAATATGAACTGATATTATCACATCAATAACTAACAATCAAATTCAGATCAATATGGTATTAGAACAAAGGTTATTTGATTGCTTTGCTTGAGATTGTGAAAGAAGGGTTTTAATAGTTGCAATTTTGTGATTCTTACAAGGTTGAAGTTGCAGAGAGGAGAATGGAACATTTATGTTGCTATTACCAAGGATAGAATGAGAAGGAGAGCTGAGAGGGAAACATCTTCACTAAAAGTTCCACTCATAGCTGCACTTGAAGCACCTCAAGCTCTATATTCATAAGTTGAGATTGAAGAGGTGCAAATTGCACAAGAAGATGAGTTGATTGAAGGGTAAACACATGAGAAGTTGAACCTGAAACATTCGAAAGAGGAAGATGACAAGAGAGACTTCAATGACATCAAGAGGATGGTTAAAATAATGTTTGATGCATTCAATGAAGAAATGGTAAGAGAAGGTTCTAAGCCTCCACATGGAGAAGGAACTTCAAATCATAAGAAGGATGAAGAGAAGAGTTTGAAGGGTAGTTGAGGAAAACCACCTCCATCTCCACAATCCTCATCCTCATAATCTTCATCAACATCATCTTCCACTTCCACCACAAAAATTGATCCGGGTAAATTTATGATACCCTTCATTAGGGGAATTTTGAGATCTAAAATGGGCCTCCTTAAAAAATTATAAAATAATATAGGAAATAATAAAATAATATTTGATTACATCATCAAATTTTAGAGGGGAAAAAAGAAAAAATTATTTTTTCAACTCGTATTTTCAACTTATCTCCCTATTGGTTTTCTCAAATTTAGAGCGGAAACACTCGTTGGATGCAAAATTTGATTTCTCATCCAAGGAGTACCCATGTTGCTTACTTTTGATGGACCCTGGTACACAAAAATTGAGAAATACATGAAAAACGTGATTGCAAACATGTTTTTTCATGTATTTCTCATTTTTCGTGTAGCAGGGTCCATCAAAAGTATGCAACATGGGTACTCCTTGGATGAGGAATTAAATTTTACATCCAATGAGTACTCTCACTCGAAATTTGAGTAAAACCTTAGGGAGATAAGTTGAAAATACGAGTTGAAAAAGTAGTTTTATTATCTTATTATTTTTTAAATATTTTTACTTTTTTACTCCAAAAATGGTGAATCATCTCCCATGGTTGACATCATCACCTTGAATCCTATTGGTTCTTATAAATTTTATTATTTTTGTACATTTTTTTTATGAGTCCCATTTTAGACCTCAAAATTCCCCTAATGTTAGCCAACACCTTTTACTATAGCTGATGTGTTTGAATTACATTTTATCAAAAGAATTAATGAACACATATGTAGATATAATCGATAGGAAAACATGTCAACAATCACAATACAAAATTAAAGCGGTTTAATAACGGAGTTCATCTAGTGTGGACTATGTCTCCAGGCCTCAGTGTCTCGATGGTATTGGCCACTTCATTCATGTTGTAGCTAGTGATAATGTACATGGATGTTGTTGACTTGTCATACAAGGAAAAACCATCAGCATGAGTGGCAAAGTCTATCCATGAGACATTCTATTACCAGGGACTCTCACTCAATAAAAAAAACCTCCTATCAACATGACAACTTCACACATGGTGAAAAAGAGTATCCCGCCATCACATCAACAAAGGGATCTCACAACATAAATAACCATCCATGATAAACACATACCATAGCAATACACATAAATATTCCACAATACACATCAGTAGCAATCAACAACAACAAATAAACATGAAGAATCTACATCATACATCAAGCAGGAATTGACATGACATAAAGCATCCTACAACAATAATTAATGAAGTATAGGGCAACAACACCTCATATACCTCAACTCTAACACTGGCTGAAGAATAGGTTTTTCAATCATTGGATCTAAATTCACCATCGCAAACGTGGCGTTGCATGGCAAGAAATCGATTGTCCACATGTTGAAATCTGACACCATCATCCCCATCTAGAATATTGCCAGAAAATCGAGACTTCTGTTGTATAAACTGACACTACAATCAGGCTTGTGTCGCCTAGAGGTGTAAAATCCGTATAAATTTTTTCTAGTTTGGACACTGGGAATTTTGGCCCCTCTGGAAATGAGGCTCAATCATGGTTCGACTGCCTCTGCATGTTAGGTCATGATTCCACCTACAATTAAAATAAATTTTCCTCGAATTATGTGCCCTCTCCTCTCTGACATTATTTGGGTGCATTGTGCAAAATTGGTTTATATAAAAATTGACGATGTAGTTAACAACACTACTCTATTGGCACAATGGTAAACATCTGAAATGGTGGTGGAGGGGTCGGGGGATCAAATACCGCCCCTCCAATTTTTATGTTGAATTGTGTTTATAATAAGAAAATGTGGGTGGGTGGGTCCGCTCCATGCGTCCGGACCCAAACTAACCCAAACTTTGTGCAACTGCCATTTATACATTTGTAAGGCAAGGTTGTTATAGTGGGCGGGTTGATACTCGACCCAGCCAACATTCGATTACATTTTTATACATTCAGTGTGGGTCTCCTGGGGTGGCGGGATTGTCCACCTACCCCCCAACATTTTTTAATATTGTTTCCACATGATTCAGTTGGGGCGTGACCCATCAAAACATAAATTTTCCTTAAATATACATATGCGGTTAATGTGGGATGGTGGGGTGGCAGGGTGGTGGCTAGCCATCCCTCATTTATATTTTTTGTTTTTTTGTTAATTCAAACAACCACACATTTTTTAAATACTTGATTTTAGGCCGTTGGATACAAATTAAATGATCGACAAATTTTCCTTGAATCCTACCGGAGTTGGCCGGATCTGGCCATCGTAAAATTGTAGAAATGCTACCTCCTTAACCTGCGAAGTCATTGAGTCAACCTTAGAACTTTTACCGGCTCTAACTTTTGCATACGAACTCGGTTTGACAAACCATTTTCACCGTTGTGATCAGGATGATGAGATCTTAAAATTGAAATTGAGTTTCTCATGTTTTTTCCACTATGATTTTTGATATTTTGTAAGCCCTCTTTTTCCTATGTGTGTCTTTGGAGCCACCTAAATCATTCCTCCCCACTGAGGAGATTTTTTTCCTCCAAAAGAATCAATAAGAGTTTGCAACTGCTATGTACTATGTCTACACCACAAGTGTCCTAAAAGGCCACCCTTCCTTCCCCTACACCTTTATCCTTCGGATCCATAAGCGATGAACCAACACCTGCATCCCGTGCAAACCTGTAGTACAATCTCTTGCAAATTACATGCTCAAATATTACCAACTATACCCCAAACATTTCCATACTTGCCATGATTTTATAACACATACTAGGTGGTCAAGCTTACATCAAAATGGAATCAATAATACCCCAGCTATCAATACAAGGCCAAAGACATCATTGTCACATTTCAAGTGATGGAAAAACAAATCATCACTTTTACAAAAGAAATGAAACACATGATTTACAAACACAACCATGACACACTACCATATCTAGGAAAACCATATTTTTCCTAATAAAGAGGACCACGATGAATGTGGTGGATTCATTTGTCGACCAACTATTCCAATTAATTCATGCACCGATGCTTCGTCCTTAAGGTGTTGCTCTTAATGGAGCCTCAACAATGTGGCTATTGGATGGCCACTTTGGTTGCAATAACTATAATGAGTCTTCTTTCTCGATACCTACTTAACTAAATCCTATCCCTGCTGTGGGGAAGGATTTCCATGCCTCATCCTCCTTTGTGTTGTCATTATTTTCCAACACTCAGTAATGACATGGTTATGTAAACCACAAAAATGACAAGTTTTATTATGCCATGATTTACATTCATGATTAGCAACATGCTTATAATAAAAAATAACTTGTGAATATCGAGACTTCTTATACCTTTCCTAGTGTTCTCTGGTGCGATCATGGTGATGAGATCTTGTCTCAGGTGTTCTACTGCGACATGCGCTTCCATGGGATGATGGTGAACTGTTCCCATCAATATTTTCACTTCATGAGTTCAACAATCTATTTTTATCTCTGATATCATTATGGCGATGAGAGCTTGCCTCAACCCTCTCTCTACAATATGTACTGTCATAAGATGATGGGGAAGTGTTCCCATTATTCTCTCTCGACGATTTCCACAATGTCATGGAGGCTTCCAACACCTTTGAACATTCTCCTTCAGTGTATCCCAAATCTACATAGCGAGGTCTCTCCGCAACCTCCAATTGTTGAGTTATGCCTTAGCCATGATTGCCAAGTCTTCCACCTTTGTAACACATCCTTGTAATGAGTGTCATGCAAATTCCTATAATGGGGATCTCCACATTTCCAACAGAAAGAATCACATGTGAAGATGAGACTGAATAATGATAATAATTGTTTACCTCAGATGTCGATTTGGAAATAGGTGAAGAGGGCTTCTCTAAGACTTCGTTGTGCTTCAATTCCTCCAAGGCCTCTATCCTTGCTTGTAGTTGAAGCTACAATCGCTGCTTCTCCTCCTTCTCATCTCATAGAAGTGTGTTTAATGCATCATTATATGTTTGAAGAATTTGGTCGTTGCGCTTTAATTCTTCCAATGCCTTCATCGTGGATTGAAATTGAAGTTGCAATTACTTCTTGTCCTCCTTCTCTTCTTGTAGAAGTTCCTTCAATGCATCATGGTTTGTTTTAAGACTTTCATTGTTGCACTTCAATTCTTCCAATGCCTCTGTTGTGGCTTGCAACTGAAGTTGCAATCAATGTTTTTCCATCTTTTCCTCTTGTAGGAATTCTTTCAACTCATCATTATCTGTTGCTTGTTTTTCATGAGCTTCATACAGCATGTCTGATTTCTTGGAAACCGTAAGCATGGTATTGTACATGTCATTGACATCCTCCATTGTTTCACATTCAATGGCTCACGCCTCCAATTTACATCAACAAGAAGACAACACTAATACCACTTGATATGGGTAAATTTCTAATACCATTTTAACCAAGACCTTTTACTTCAGATGATGTGTTAGAATTACATTTTATCAAAAGCATTAATGAACACATATGTAGATATAATGAAGAGGAAAACATGTCAATAATCACATAAGAAAATGCAATCCATTTAATAATGAAGTTTGTCCAGTGTGGACTATGTCTCTAGGCCTCGGTGTCTCGATGGTGTTGGTCGCTTCATTCATTGTTGTAACTGGTGATAATGTACATGGATGTTGTTGAATTTTCATACAAGGAAAAGCCCTCAAAATTAGTGGAAAAGTCTCTCCACAAGACATTTTGTTACAAGGAAATCTGACTCATCAACAAAACCTCCTATCAGCATGACAACTTCACACATGGTGACAAAGAGTATCTCGCCATCACAGCAAAAAAGGGATCTCACAACATAAATCACCATCCATGATAAATACATACCACATCAATACACATAAGAATTCTGCAATACACGTAAGTAGGAGTCAAAAACAACAAATAAACATGAATAATCTACATCATAAATCAATTAGGAATAGACATGACATAAAGCATCCTACATTAATAATAAATGAAGTACATGAAAAAATACCTCATATACCTTAACTCTAATGTTGACTAAAGAATAGGCTACTTAATCACTAAATCTGAATGTACCTTCACAAACGTGGCATCGAATTGAAAGAAATTGACTGTCCACATGTTGAAATCTGACACTGTCATCCCCATCTAGAATATGGTTAGAAAATCGAGACCTCTGTTGTGGAAAATTACACTTCCATTAGCTCCTATCACCGAGAAGTGTAAAATCCATATAACATCTGTCCAATTTGGACACTGTGAAATTTTGGTCCCTCTCAAAATGAGGCTCAATCATGGCTCCACTACCTCTGCATGTTGGCTCAAGGTTCCACTTGCAATTAAAATAAAGTTTCCTCGAACTATGTGCCTTCTCCTCTCTGACCTGGCTTAGGCACACTGTACAAAATGGGTTTATATAAAAATTGGCAACGAATTTAACAACACTACACCGCTGGCGCAATGGTAAAGATCTGAAATGGTGGAGGAGGGGTCTGGAATTCAAATCCTGCCCCTCCCATTTTTATGTTGAATTGCATTTACAATAAGAAAATGTGGGTAGGTGGGTCCTCTACACGCAACAGACCCAACCCGATCCAAACTTTGTGCTACCGTCATTGATAAATTTGTATGGAAAGTTTGTTGTGGTGGGTGGGTTGAGACCCGACCCAACCACCATTCGGTTATTTTGTTATATATTCAGTGCGGGTCTGCGGGGGTGGAGGGGTTGACAACCCATCCCCCAACCTATTTTTATATTGTTTCCATGGGGTTCGGTGGGGTTCATGGCCTGTCAAACCATAAATTTTCTTTGAATATACATATGTAGTTAATTTGGGGTGGTGGGGTTGGTGGCTCACCACCCCTCATTTATATTTTTTTTGTATTTTAATTCAAACAACCACACATTTATGAAATATCTAATTTTAGGACGAAGGAGAAAAATTAAACATTTAAAAAATTTGATCGGAATCCAGCCGATGTTGGCTGGATCCGGCCACCAAAAAATTACAAAATCGTTGCCTCCTTAACCTGCGAAGTGATCCAGTAAACCTTATAACTTTTACCAGCTCTAACTTTCTCATATGAACTCGGTTTCATGAACCATTTGCACCATTGTGATTAGGACGATGATATATTCAACCTAAAAATGAGTTAGTCGCATTTTTTTCACTTTGATTTTTGGGCTTTCATAAGCCCTCTTTCTCTTTTGTGTGTCTCTGGAGCCACCTAGATCAAAAGCCATCCACACTCATTCAAAAACCCCAAAAGTAAAAACTCCATTACTCAAATTGGACAGTAAGTTTGAACTTCTGATGTACAATTGTGAGGTAAGTGAAGAGAACTTGGACAATTGGATCTGTCAATTCGAGGTATACTGCAGAATTCAGAATCTACAAGAGGATGACATAAATATCCAGTTGGCTTCATCGAGGCTAGAAGGAGTAGAAATAGTCTCGTGGGAAGAAAATACTCAAGAGAAAATGTGAATCCATGGTAAGATATCCATTTCTTGGGTTGAATTTATTTCTTCCAAAAAAAGACAATTTTATCCATTATCCTATATGCAAAAAGAAATTATGAGTTGGAAAAACTTTAGGCAACTCAATTGCCAAACAGTTCAAGAGTATACGAAGGAGTTTACAAAGAGGGATTTTCTGTTAGGAGTAAACGTGAATTCACAAGACACACTCTTGAAATACATTGGGGGTTTACCTTCCTATTTGAAACATACTATCATAATGTTTAATGCAAGCAATTTAGATGAAGTATGTTTGCAAACCACGCATCTTGAAGCAAGGGGAAAGAACATCCAGGAAGAGGGTAGTAAGAAGAAGCCATTCAAGGGTAAGGGAAAAGAGAAGGGAGGGAAATCTAAGGGAAAGAAGAATTCAAGTAATAATAAAGAATGGGAGAAAAATACATGCAAACATTGTTCGAAAGAAGGGCATGATGAATCCCACTATTCGAAACTACATCCCGAACTAAGGCCTAATAAACAAAACAATAAGGGGAAACAAAAGATGACTGCCACCACACAACATGAACTTGGATCCAATTTTGCTAACAAGACCAAGATCGTAGCCATGGTCAAAAAGGGAAAAGAAGCGATAGCAAGTATTGGTTCCTCAAATTGTCACAACAACAATCAAAATTTACATACATGGATAGAATTGTTACATGTAAGGGTGATTTCAAATCATACAAATGTTGATGCATTGTTTGAGAGTGGGTCATAAGAAAACCTCATTTCAGAAGACTTGGTCAAAAATATTAACCTTGAAACCGTACCACATCATAAACCATACCCTTTGGGTTGGATAGTTAATAATGCCAATTTACAGGTTACAAGGAAATGCATATTTCAATTTTCCATTACTGCAAACTTTGTTGATGAAGTTGAGTTAGATGTGGTTCCAGTTGACATTTCTGAGATTAGCTTGGGAAGTACATATTTGTATGATAAGAAAGCATTATTTTATCACCATGAGAACAAATTTCATTTTCTTAAGGATGGGTTGGAGTATATTGTGAGATTTCTTTGCAAAAATATGAATATTTCCTTAGTTAATGCAGGGCAGATAAAATTTTTGGGCTTGTCATGATCAAGAAAACGGATGATGTTGACTATGAACCTTGTGAAGGATGTGATCAAAAATTAAAATCTGATTTGTTTGATGTGGTAAGTCAGTGTGGCGAGATGTTTCAAGAACCAGGTGAGTTACCTCCCAAGAGGGGAATTCAACATGATATTCTGCTGCAGTAGGATGTTCTACTTCAAAACATTAGTATGTATCACATATCAATTATGGAGAGTTTTGAAATCAAGAAGAAAATCCAAGAATTGTTGAACAAAGTTATCATACACCCATCTACTTCACCATGTGGTTCACCAATTGTTTTGGTACCAAAGAAGGACGAGACTTGGCGCATGTGCATATATTTTCGTGCACTGAATAAAATCACAACAAAGAATCACTATCCACTCCCACACATAAATGGTTTAATTGATCATTTGTGGTATGAAAATTATTTCACTAATCTAGGCTTACGAAGTGTTTATCATAAAGTTAGATTAGCTGAGGAGGACATTTGGAAAATTGCATTTACAACTAGACAAGGATTGTTTGAGTGGCTAGTTATGCCATTCGGTATAAAAAATACTCTAGCTACTTTCATGAGATTTATGAATGATGTTATAAGACCATTTATAGATAACTTTGTAATATTTTCCTTAGATGATATTTTGATATTCAACAAATCAAGAGATGAACTGTCATGCATGTGCACAAGGTACTTGATGTCTTGAAAAAAGAGCAGTTGTTTTTAAAGATGTCAAAGTGTGAGTTTGACAAGACTTATTTAGTGTATTTGGGACACATTGTTAGAGGAGGTGAGTTGAAGATACACCCTTCCAAAGTAGAGGTCATTCTGAATTGGCCCAAGCCCAATACAGTTACGGAGGTAAGAAGCTTTATTGGAGCAACACAATATTGGAGGAAATTCATTGCTAATTTTTCCTCCATTGCAGCTCCATTACATGCATTGACAAGTGTCAAGAAAGTCTTCCATTGGGGACATATGCAACAAAAATTATTTGATTCTTTAAAAGTTAAGATCAGTCAGCACCGGTATTGGCTATTCCGGACCTTAGACAGTCTTTTGAGATCCAAACAGAAGCAAGTGATTATGCCATGGGAGCAGTTTTCATGAAGCATGGTAAGCCTATTTCATTTCATTTTGAAATTTTTAATGGAGTTGTGACTAACTATCCCACCTATGAGAAATATTTATATGCATTGGTACAAAGTGTAAATAAATGGAAGCACTATTTGATGGGGAAAGAGACCATTATACATACTGACCATAAGCCATTGCAGTACTTACAATCACATTCAAAGTTGCAGCAATCAAGACATTTCTGATGGGTGGGATTTCCTCAAAAATTTCATTTGGTTGTTAGGTATAAATAGGGAATCTTCAATAAGGTAGTTGATATGCTCTCTAGGCCTATTATAAATTCATCTATTATACTCAAGCACAATTCAGTAATGCATGAAAGTTACATTGAACTATATGCATAAGATAGTGATTTTCAAGATGTGCATGAAAGCTTGAGTCAAGGAAAACAAATTGAAGAGTTACATTATCATGTGAATAAAATTTTGTTGTATCACTTGGACAAGTTATGTATACCATAGGGAGAAATAAACGTTATCATAATGGAGGCACAAACTTCATTGATTGTTGGACATTTCGGTGTATGTAAGAGGGTAGCGAATCTCCAAAGGTATTGTTATTGGCCATGCATGATTGATAGTTTATCTAGTTTTATTAGAGGTTGTTATTTGTGTGCAATACATAAGCCTATTAATAGGAAACTAGGATTGTACACTCAACTTCTGGTTCCTTCACATCCTTGGGAGAGTATCTCAATGGATTTTCTGGGAGGTCTTCCAATGTCAAGGAAAGGTCATGATTACTTGTATGTTGTGGTAGATAGGTTCAGGAAAATGTGTCTTTCGATGCCATGTAAAAAAAAAATCACAGTTGAACAAACAACTCACCTTTTATTTCAAAATGTATGGGTTCATTTTGGTATTCCTACTTCTATTATAAGGGATCGATATTTCCAATTTGTTGGGAATTTTTTGTAAAAATTGTGGGACATGATGGACACAGAGTTGTAGAAGAGTAAAACCTTTCATACACAAACAGATGGTTAGAACAAGGTGGTTAACATGAAATTCACTCATCTTCTTAGAGTTTATTGCAGCAAACATTCGAAGTTATGGGATGAAAATTTGCATTACATTCAACATGCATACAAGAGGGCAAAGAATTCTTCCACAAACACATCTCCATTTGAGTTATTTCTTGGGTACATGCCAAGGTCGGCTTTGGAATTCATCTTTGAGAAATATGTCACTATAGATGGGCATAGTGACATAGATAAGGCAAGAAAGTTCATTGAGAAAATTCATTTGGTACATCACACAATTTAAGAACAACTTGAAAAGAGTCAAAGTAGCTACAAGGGAAGGGATGATAAACACTGTGTTAATCACAAATTCCAGGTTGGAGATGAAGTTTGGTTATATATAAGCAAAGAAAGATTGCAAGGGGAAGGTAAAAAGCTTAAGCCAATCTGTTATGGTCCTTTTAAAATCCTAGAAAAGATTGGTAGCAATGAATTTAAGCTAGACTTGCCTCCTTATATGCAAATATATTTTTTCGTTAATGTTGAGAATTTGAGATTGTTTGAGCCTCCTTTGATTGACTATCAAGGAGAGCATGTTCAGCTCCCATAAATAGATGATTTCTCTCCAAAATATCTTGATCATCTCTCGCAAGATCTCATACTTGACAAAATAACCAGAACTTCAAGGAGAGGGAATGTCGAGTACCATAGAGTTGGATTCAATAGACAAAATCATTCCAAGGAAAAATGGATGGATATTGAAAGGGTGAGGGATCTGTGGCCTCACCTACTAAACAACTGATAGTATATTTTGTGTTCCAAAAGGCTTCTAATGGGAAGGAATGATCAGAGGCTCACTATTTAGCTTAAAAATGAAAGTGGATAGAAATGCTCCAAACTATAATGAATGCGTATAGCTCATCGTTAGGATTCCGACAAATTTTTTTTTGTCAAAATCTGACTATGGATGAAGAAGTTATGACCTGTTGTCCATATTCCCAAATACGTAATAAATGAGCAGAACTACCACAGACTGGTGACATGGTAGTCTAGTTAGCACTCCAAGTATATCTAAATAATATTCTCCAATTTTAGCCCATGACACTATGACCAGTGTCATAATCAGATTCGCCAGTGAACTTTGGAAGTGAATTTATTTTTCATCTATTTCTAAGGTTCAATGAGAATTTTTTATAGGTTGGAGTAGTACAACGAGCATTGGACAAATGGTGAAGCCAGGGGGTAGCACATTCCCCCTCTGGTGGGGACCCATCTAACCTTGGATAATCTCTAATTCATTTATATTACCATGGTTCTGGATTCAGGATAACCTAAGGTTCAACTATCGGATTGATTGGCAGATAGACATATTTATGGATTACATATATTTTTCTCAGTCTAAGGTTTAAACCTTAGATTCTACTATGGCAGAGTTATATTGAGAAAAATATTTTATAACCTATTCTAACCATGGCCGAAAAGCTATCTAAACAGGTGAAGCAACTACCTATAGCGGACAGGCTCTAACATGGCGGACATGATAGCTATATCTGGCAGACACATGATATGGAGCAGATATATGTATATAAGAAAATTTTTAAACTTTTGTTTTGTTAATGGAACTGTGCAACAAAATATTGGTATAGGGATGGGGGTCGAACCAATGACCACCCGTGTGCTACGCTTATGCCTTACTGCCATGCTCCTACGACGGTTCTTAACCATTAGGGGTGCAAGTCATATTTGAATTTTATCGGCACCGACGACGGTGGTCGTGAGGGGGCCAGCCCCGCATGCCAACCACCTCCCATATGTCTTCATTGTTAAACCATAGCAAAGGGATAATGTACCTGCGGGATTATATTACCACTAAAACACGCTTATTAAATGTTAATTCTAGTTTAACACTAATCTAATCCTCCCATAACACATATGTATAACATGCATTTAATGACACGTTTACCCAATTAAGCCATCATTAACTATTTTTTAATATGCTATTAAACTGGTAGTGAACTTGGCGGAGGCGCCTTTTTAGGTGATATTTTCCAAATTTAGTAGGGTTAGCTCGATTCTTTCTAGATTTGGAGGAAAAATAGTAAGGAAATTTGTTTTTGTCATAACTGAGCCATGTTTCAACCAATTTTGGCTTAGGAAGAGTCATTCTTTGTAGATCTTAATGTTTTGGAGACATTGGAGTAGGTTGCAGGGGCAACAGGAGACTCTAAACATCATTCTTGCTTAATTTAAGCTAATAAAAAGGGCCATGCCATGGAAGTTGGACCAAGGAGATGTAGCCCAGGAGGGGTGAACTTCTTCATCAAAACAATGTGTTATTGATTCAGTTGTCATGGTTTGCTATGTGTTTTTATGATGTTGTTCAACATTTATTTTCCATGATTTTATCTTCATGAAATCAACTTAATCTCCACAAATTTACTTGTTTATAAATAATAAGAACTTCCATAAACCCTTGTACAAGAAGAAAACATAAGCACTTTTATTATAAATCTAAAACTGATACTATCACAATAATAGCTAGCAATCAAATTCAAATCAATTTTCTTAGTTATATTACAGATTTAGATGAGAAAAATGCCCATCTCACCTCTCCTCTTATTACCACAAATGACGGGAAATTCTTCTGCAACGTATTAGATCTCCAATGGCTTTCTCAATCCAATAGAAGTAGTGAGAATCGATATGAGATCCTCATCCTCAAATTTTGGTTGCTCCTCATAGCCGTCATGGAATTGAAGTTGTCATCAATTGCTACTGTCTACGGGAATGCTTCTGTAGGTGGATTATTTTTCATGTTAGCTCATGACCACCAATTCATGAGAAAGGACAAAGGATCTCTCTATATGAGCGATGTTGACGTGGGTCTCAGAATTCCTCCTAGCCACATGTTCATCATCAGGAGAAAGGTTGATTTCCATCACTTGATAGAATTTGTGCCTGACAGACTCAAGTATGCTACTCCTATGGCCTTCAAAGCAGTCTCGTGAATTATATTCACCATAATTCTACTCTTCAATCTCTAGAGATTTTCTAGGAGCAGAGTAGGAGAGCAAGGAATTGAACAAAGCAAACATTCCTTCAATTTCATACCTTTGTTTTTTTAACTTAAAAGGAACAAAGAAAACATTCCTTCAATTTCATACTTTTCTTTTAAAGCTTTAAAAAAATCAACTATAGATCAAGAAATTGTGAAATGAATGGTTTTAGTGAATAGTGAATTTTATTTTTAACAATGATTTTATTTATTAAGTCAATAGGTTTATAAACACAATAGCCTTCTCATGAAGAGCTCTGAAATCAAAGCAATTGAAATAGAATAAAGCTTATAATAAATGACACAAAATTCATCAAACATCTAAAAAACCCACATAGAAATAATTCATTAATTTCATGTAATAATATGAAATGAGAGCCCTTTCTTGAATAGAGATATCTGAACAAGCTTTGAAGGCCACTACATAGTAGCATGCTCGACTAGATATTTTCTAAAGACCCTGCCCATCGAAACCCCAATATTTTCATATCTAAAACAATAAGAAATATTGCAGATAAGAAGGAATTTAACAATCCTCCGAAGAAAACTCGAGCAGAAATGGTCAAACCCTTTCTTGGGTTGTCATGAAAATGAGTAAAGGAACGAAAAATATCATCTTCTTCTTGTAGAAAAATTGACTATACTGAAAATGTGAATTGCATATACATTTCCTGCCCATACATCCACAAAGATGGTTATGAGAACGTGCCCCTATATATTGAACGACCCTAGATTTAGCAAGAACTCTCATTTTCTACCTGCAACGAACCTTTTCATTTATCTCTTCATGTGGCTCATACTATGGCTCATACTCGAGCTGCTAGCTGTTGAGTAAAAGCATTTTACGTCGAACTTTCTCCATCTCGTTTGCTTCACAGTGAGGCATGTGTAATACATTCAAATTTGTAGATTTTAACAATATGTCACTTGTGGAACATCTAAAAACCCTTCGGTCAATGCCAGTTGTTCAGGAGTTCAAGGCCCAATGCATGTAGAAATACACGAATACAACTTGGTTGGGTCCAAGTGAACGATGTATTTCCCCTTTGGTAGAAATGGGAATCTATCAATTAAAATAATATTCATGAATTTTTTTACTTGAGGATATGTAGATCACAGATTTAACATATATAAGCAAATTTATTCAAAAACTCCGCCTTTTTTATTGTACTGGTTCATGCAAAGTCTTGGTATGGTATAGTCTAGTAACACTCGTATGACTGACTATGACAGGGTCCAATAGCTATAGAAGGAGTATCTTCTTTGTGTCTATACTGTGAATGTGTATGAATGGGTAATCAATCGACAAATAACAAATAAGCAAGATCTTTCTAACACAAGAATCATGATTAGGTGGGTTCGACTAACTCGTGAAGGTGTTGGCTTTGAGTAGTGTCATATTGGTGAACAGTGTGCTCACTCACTGCTAGGGAACATGGGAACGTAATAATCAATCTCATTCTTTGGAACGATGGTGAACTGCTTCTCTTGATACTATAATCCAAAATATCACACACTCGCAATTGGTATTGGGAAAGGGCATTTTGGCTGTCATGAAATTAATTGAACTTATGTTCCAAGTATTCCTTTGAGAGATACTTTTTCTACAATTATTATTAAAACTACTCATTTAAATATTTTGCATAATAATTTTAGTATATAACACCAGCCGAACTTCCTGCCTCCCAACTCAAGGCAGTGACTAGCTGCCATGCAACAATTCTTGTTCTTACTATATTTCCACTACTTTGTGAACATGATCATTTTTATACATGCTTTTCTATTCCCATGATCATGACTTATTCTTAATATATTTCCACTATGTTGTGAACATGATCATTTCTAGTACATGCTTTTCCTATTTTTACTCTACTTTGTGAACATGATCATTTATAGCACATGTTTCTCTATTGCCATGATCATGAGCTATTCTTACTATCTTTCCACTACTTCGTGAACATGACCATTTCTAGTACGTGCTTTTCTATCCCCATCATCATGACTTCTTCCTCATTTGGTTGTTGCTTCCAGCAATGGCTGCCTCTTTATCCAAGAAAAGGCCTTAATGGATTTAGCAAAAAAATGTTTGCAAATTACAGATCAAAGATTATCTGTATGTCGAATACCTAACCTAAACTATGGAAGCGGCCTCATGCTGTTATGGTAGTCAAGTCGTCTCAGCATGGGAAGATAAGTAAGTGAGCGGGGACCAATGAACCCTCAACTCTTTGATATTTACAGATGTTGAGGTAGTTACAGAGATAGTTGAAAACCCTAAATATAGTAGACAATATACAATATATCAGTGATGTAGTTATATAGATAGAACTTTATTTTGGAAAGAAATAATATATCAGCGATGTAGTTATATAGATAGAAATTTATTTTGGAAAGAAATAATATACCATATATTAGTCGGGTATTTATATAGATGGTATCTTAAGCTAGGATAAAATTATTTAGTGTTGAATGGAACTTTGAAAATTCAATTACTAAAAATAAAAAACCAAATCAATGGTTGCAATTTTATTTTTGATGGGTTGAATACAGATGTCATTCTTTTATATCACTGGTACTCATCATTGTCAAGTTATTATTATCTGGTAAACCAAAATTTGAACTCCAAGTAATGTAAATATTGTGTATAAAAAGAATTAATAAGTTGTCCCATCAATCTTGTTTGGAGGCAAATTTCCACATTGGCTAAGAAAAAGCAGGGTGCTCCGAACACTAACAGTCCACTTCTTGTAAATCTAAACCACATTATAACCACTATTTGAAGAGCAATTTTTACCCAAAATATTGATAACAGTAAGGATTGTAGTGAAAAAAAAAAAGAATTTCGTTCATCCAAAAAAATAGTTAAATGCATACTTAATACCAACATGGCTGATCGCAATGGGTTGAATTTCTCTAAAATAAGGTTTTTCAATTTGATGGAGTGAAGTGTACATATAAAAATCAATGTCCAATGTTTTCATGGCTATTTCACTTTAAAAAAAATATTTCAAAGTCACGCAATGAACTGTACCATTATGAAAGCCAGACATCTTGCATTTTCATGAAATAAAATGGATTATTATGCTCGCTTTGTTGCAGCTTCTAACATGCCTGTCAAGAGGGAAAATTTCTCACCAGATATACTCACTCGGGTAACTCGTGGTCCATAATCTACTTGATGGACCAGTCTTGGTTTCAGATGGAGTTTTTGGGTGTTTGCACTGATCTATAAACTCTGCTTGTTATTTTGATGGAAGATGGTGGAATTAAAAAATTGGATGTGATGGTTAATGGAATTATCTTGAACATTTGAGGGATAAAGGAAATACAAGATTTAAACACATGAGGTTTTACAGGTTGCGGATTGAGTTTACAGAGAAGGACAAGATCAGATGAGGTTCAAAAAATCATGTTAGCCCATCTTGTTAATTAAATTGTGTCTGTCATGAATTAAATGTACTAGACATATATTTTTTGATTTTACATGTTTGTATTAAGCGAATGTAGTGTAGCAGATGTAATTCCTGAAAGACAACAAGGAGAAAATAGTGGAGGGAATTTTGGTTGGGGCGTGAAAACAACAATAGGTTTTTTAGTGTGTCTTACTCCGCAATCCCTCGTGAATGTAAATTTGATCAGTTTTACTCTATTTCACTATGAGTAAAATTATTTGATTATATTTTCTCTTATATAGTTGCGATTTTCATCTCCTCCACTGTGTATTGAAAGGAATACCTTAATAATTTTATTTCTGCGACTATACGGTGTGGGTTAAGCGAGTTCTACAATTCTGTGTAAACTCTCTATGTTGAGGAAAAAAATTCCTCTACCTTTAAAAATGCTAAGATGGTATCAGGCAGGTTTAAAATCTTAGTAAAAGGAAGTATTTTTACTATGGAGATAAAAGGGAGTTCTGAAATTTTTTGTGGAATGTATTCACATAGTGATAAATTTTTTATACAGTAAGAAAGTTTGTTTACATAATGAAAATGGAAAAAATAAGCACAAGCTTAAATAATCCACAAATATCTCAGCTTAATGCCAAAAATTATGACTATTGGGCTATAAGAATGAAGGCTCTGTTTTAATCATAAGAAATTTGGGCTTTGGTGGAGAATGGTTTCCAGGAACCAACAGATCCAACAACATACAATGCTTTGACACAAGAAGAAAGAGATTGTTAAGGGACACCAGGAAGAATGATTCCAAATCCTCTTCTATATTTTTCAGGTGATTCATGAAAGTATCTTCGCAAGGATTGTAGCAAAAACAAAGTCCAATAAAGCATGGGATACCCTCCAGACAACCTACCAAGGCATGGAAAAGGTGAAGACAAAAAAATTAAAAATGTTGAGAAGAGATTTTGAGACAATTTGTATGAAATAATTTGAGAATGTAGACTAATTTTTTACACATGTAATTGGGTTGGTTACTCAAATTAGGTCTCAGGGTGAGAAACTTTAGGAAAGAATAATAGTTGAGAAAATTCTGAGAATTCTGTAGCAATATTTGACGCCATAGTTGTGGCAGTAAAAGAGACAGGATCTCTCACAATTTTAAGTGGATGAGCTTCATGCATCACCGATTTCTCATGAAAACAGATTGAAGAGAGGAACAAAATCACCATTGGAGCATGCATTCAAGACACAAGTTTCCCTTGGTCAAGGTAGAGGTTGAGGAAGAAAAAATTATAAAGGAAGAGGAAGAATCCCACACAAAGGTGGAAGAAGCGGCTCTTCAAGCTCAAATAGAAGTGATAGTAATCAAAATCCAGGTCATGGCCCAAGCCAAAATGTAGCACAAAGTCAGATGTATGATAAATCTCAAGCTCAATGTCATTATTGTAAGAAGTATGTACATTATGAAAATTAATGTAGAAAGAAACAATATGAGATAAGTAACAAACCAAGTGAAAATTTCATAAAGGAAAATCAGAACCATGATAGCATGTTTTTAGCTTGTAATGTAACACAAGAAAAACAAGGAGATGTATGGTTTCTAGATTCAAGGTGTAGCAACCATATGACATGGAAAATAGAAATGTTTTCCAATTTAGATGAGAGTGTAAAATCTAAAGTGAAATTAGGGACTGGCAACAAAGTCTCTGTAATGGAAAAAGGAAAAGTAGACATTCTAACAAAGAAGGGAGAGAAGAAGTATATTTCAGGTGTTTATTTTGTTCCTGGTTTGAAACACAACCTCATAAGCATTGGACACTCATGCAAAAGGGATACAATGTCTTTTCCAAAAATGATGTGTTCACAATTTTGAATAAGCCTCCAAGTATACAACTGATTGCAAAAATTCATATGACAAACAATAGAATGTTTCCTCTCAAGCTAAGATAATATTTTAAGGTAGAAGGTGCTCAAGAAAAAATATCAATGAATACACGGAAGGATGAAATAAATGTAGTAGCTGGCACAGAAGAAAACTTTTAAGAAGAAATTAAAGACGAAAATTGGTTATATCATTTTATATTTGGTCATCTCCACTTTGGAGGTTTGAATTTGTTGCATAGGAAAGGTATGGTGAAGGGATTTCCACTCATAGAAAAAGCAGGTAGCCTATTTGAAGGATGCATCTTGGGCAGACAACATAGAGAATTATTTCCAGTAGGAAAGTATATAAGGGAAATAACACCTTTGGAAATTTTCGACTCAGATTTATGTCGACCAATGAAAACACCATAAATTGGTGGCAACCATTATATTTTGACCTTCATAAATGACTACATAGGGAGGACATGGGTCTATTTCCTAAAACATAAAAGTGAAGTGTTTGAGAAATTCCGCCACTACAATATTCTTGTTGAGAAGAAAATTTGACACTACATAAAAGTGTTGAGGACTAATAGAGGTGGTGAATATATCTCAAGTGACTTCCTACATTTTTGCAGGGAGCATGGAATTAAAAAGAAATTTACAACAAGGTATACACCTCAGCAAAATGGTATTGTCATGGAAATGGAAAGGATTATGTTGAAGGAAAAGCATTTGCCAAATGATTATTGGGTCGAAGTTGTTTCTTATGCAGGGTATATAGGTGTCCAACCAAAAGTGTTATGAATATTGCTCTTGAAGAGGAATGGAGGAGATCAAAGAAATATGTCACTCACATGAGAGTGTTTGGGCATGTGGCACATGCACATGTCCCAGATGAGTTGAGAAGAAGTTGAACAACAAGGGGGAGAAATGCATATTGGTTGGATACAGTGATGAATCCAAGGCATACAAGCTCTACAATCCATCAACCAAGAAAGTAATAATCAGCAAAGATGTTCAGTTCATAGAAGACGAAGCATGGGGTGGAGGTTTAGATAAGATAGTTGATGTGAAGAGATGTATGTGACATGAAGACAAAGAGGAATTGACTGCAACAAGTAATTCTTCAACAATGACTCCTCCTCCACCTACACAAGCTCAACAAACAATTCAACATATGACACCGCAAACAAATAATAGGACAACATTGTGCAACCAAGAAAGTGCTTCTCCAGGCACACCACAAAGATCTGCAACTCCATCTACTTCAAGTGCAACACCAAGCCCACCTTCAACAAGCATAAGAAGACCAAAATTTAGTAATTTAATTGAAATATATGAGCAAGATTAATTTGATAGCACCACTGGTCTGAATTCTTTATTTGCATTACTTTGTCATGTAGATGACCCAATTCATTTTGAATATGCAGTTAAAGAATAGAAATGAGTTGCGACAGTGGATGAAGAAATAGGAGCAATATAAAAGAATGAAACATGGGAGTTAGTGGACCTTTTCACAAGATAAAGAAGTCATTGGAGTGAAGTGGGTATATAAGACCAAGAGCAACATTGAAGGCAAGATTGAAAGGCATAAAGCAAGACTAGTTGTTAAAGGATACAAGCAGCAACATGGAAGAGACTATGTGGAAACATTTGTGCCATTCGCAAGGATGGAGATAGTGCGTACAGTGTTGTCGATTACCACGCAACATAAATGGAAGATGTATCAAGTGGACATAAACCCAACGTTCTTAAATGGAGTACTAAAAGAGGAGGTGTATGTTGCACAACCTCTTGGTTATGAGATAGAAGGCCAAGACGACAAGGTGTATAGGTTGAAAAAAGTTCTTTATGGCCTGAAGCAAGCACCATGTGCATGGTATAGCAGGATAGATGTTTACATAATGGAAAATGGGTTTGAAAAATGCGATGGTGAACCTACTCTTTACATCAAAGAAAGTGGCAGTACGCTTCTTATTGTTGTGTTGTATGTAGATGATTTGATTTTTACATGAAGTGATGATTTCCTCATCGCTAATTTCAAAGCAGTCATGAAATGTGAGTTTGAAATGATTGACTTAGGGTTGTTAAGATATTTTTTGGGCATAGAAGTGAAGAAAAAAGAAAATGGCATTTTTATCTCTCAAGAAAAGTATGTTGCAGACATTTTAGAGAGGTTTGATATGCAGAACAACAAGCCAACACCAACTCCAACATCTATGGGGTTGGAGTTGAGCAATGAAGATTGTAGCAACAATATCAATCTGACATTATACAAAAGTATGGTGGGTAGCCTAATGTATTTGACTGCAACTAGGTGTGATATAATGTACGCAGTGAGTTTGGTGTCAAGGCTCATGGAGACACCCAAGGAGACACATTAACAGGTAGCGAAAAGAATTTTAAAAAATGTCAATGGGAAAAAGGAGAATGGATTTTTGTACTTCGTAACTAATGATTTTAGGCTAGTTGGTTACACTGACATTGACTGAGCAAGAAGTGTTGATGACCAAAAGAGGACATCAGGATATGTTTTTCATTTGGGTTTAGGAGCCATTTCATGGGCTTCCAAGAAGCAGTTGATAGTGTCATTGTTAAGAGCAAAAGCTGAATATGTCGTTGCAACAACAACAATGTGTTAAAAAATTTGGATGAGAAGGATGTTGCGGGATTTATGTCATGAAAAAGACAGAGCGACCACTATTTTCTGTGATAACATTTCAGCAATTGCACTATCAAATAATTATGTTTTTCATAAGACAACAAAGCACATTGATGCTAAATATCATTTCATAAGAGAATTAGTTAACAATGGTGAGATTTTGTTGTTAGAAACAATGGAAAACCCTAAACATACAAAACCCTAACCCTAGGAGATGAGGCACCAAAACTATGGGCCCCGTTTGGGTAAATTGGTGTTTCAACTTCCCGGGGACATAAATTTGGCATACGATCTTCGTTTGATGTGCACCATACCTCGTTGGAAATATATATCAGAGGATTAAAAATTTTGGTGTGAGAAACTTCGGTCTATTGACCCATGTTGCTCCTGTTTTTCCCAAAAAACGTCTTTTAGGGGCTCAAAACAGCTCCAAAAGTTGAGGACCTGAAAAACTGCTAAAAATAGTAAGTTTTGCCGAAACTAAATAACTGAAAGAGAAAATGGTGGGTCCCCAAGTGGAATAGAATGGTGGCCACCAATATCCACTTGGATCATTCCTCCCCCCTTAGGAAGCAATTTTCCCCATTGCGTTGAGTCCCTCCATGAGATGAGGAAACTTTTGTTGAATTTCATCCCTAGTGAACCACTTGCCTTGGTGCAGGTGTTGGTCATCTTCGACAACCCGATATAGTTGGATCTTTTATTGGCGAGTTTTCTTGATTTGCATGTCCATGATACAATCTGTGGTGGCCTGTTCCATGCAGTCTAGGTTTAACTCTGTTGGTGTGAGTTGTTCTGCAATGTCAAAGGTGTCCAGTAGAGGTTGGAAGTAGGGTAAAAGGCGGTCCACATTGAATACTTGGTGCAGACTAAGGAATGGTGGAATACTGAGCTTGAAGGTATTTATCCCTACAACCTTGGTGATGGTGTATGACCCATATTAGAGTAGTAGAAGCTTGTGGTGGGGTCCAGTGAGGTGTTCCTTTTGCAAATGTAGCCACACTTTGTCACCCAGTGGACGTTGTGTGGCACCTGATATTGACAATGAAGATTCTTGTACTTAGAATTGGCTCTATCCAATATGTCATGAACCTATTGGCGAATGTGTTGAATGCACTCGATGAAGCTGTTTGCTTTGTCATCTTCAAACTGGACATGAGACGAATCATCCTGAGTAGCTGCAAATGACATGGCTATGTCAATGGGACATAGTGGTTGGAATCCCAAGCCCATCTGAAAGGGGATGTGGGCAGTTGAGCTATGGAGAGACTGGTTATAACAATCTTTTACATAGGAGAGCCTCTCATCCCACGTGCGTGGATGATTTGAATTGTACATGAGCAGAATGTGTACAATAATCCTATTGACGACCTCTATCTTGCCATCAGTTTGGGGATGGAAAGTTGTGGAATTGGTGAGCTTGGTGTCCAACATTGACTAGAGGCTAGACCAAAATGTGCTGAGGAACATGTTTTCCTGATCTAAGATGATAGAATACAGGATTCCAAAGTGCACACACACTCGTTCAAAGAAGATTTTAGCAGTGGCATGTGTTGCGATATTCTTTTTGTAGGCTTCCATAATGGCCATATTCGAGAATCTGTTAAGGACCTCAGAAACATAGTCATTTCCATGCTTAGTAGAAGGAAGGCCCCACATGTAACCCATGGAAATGGATTCCCAAGTTCGACTCGAGGTAGGTAGCGAAGTATAGAGACCTTGCTTCTTGATGGTTGGTTTGGCAATGGGGCAAGCAGTGCAGGATCTAATGCAATTTCAGACATCCTGTCGAAGGTTCGGCCAATAGAAATACTTCTGCAGTACCGCCACTGTTTTCTCGACCCTGTAATGCCCAACGACTCGACTGTAGTGTGCTTCACATATCAACTTGGCACGCTCGCTTGAAGGAACACAATGGCGTCCCAGGTGACATAGCAATAGATCTTGGAGGTGAAAATTTGGAACTTGCATACCCCAGAAGAGTGCCTTGTATGTGTGGCCGAATTCTCAATCGCTCTTGTAGAAAAGTGGCCAATCAGAAGTCTTGTGCCCAAAAGAGTTGAGAACGGTTATTACCGCCACGATCAGTGGTCGGCTGAGGCAGTCTACAACATTATTGGTGCTACCCTTCTTGTACTTGATGTTCAAATGAAACTGTTGTAGATACGTGGACCATTTATGATGATGATCATTCTGCAACTTCCCTTGTGTCTGCATGAGCTCTAGGGGTCGGTGGTCTGTGTGGATTATTGTTTCCTTCCCCAAAATGTAATGCTTCGATTGTCAACAAGCCTGCATAATGCAATACAATTCTTTGTTATAAGTGGGATACTTGCAGACTGTGTCGGATAATTTCTCACTATGATGTGCCACTGGATGCCCCTATTGAGTAAGAACTACCCCAATAGCATAGTCAAAAGCATCTGTCTTGATCTCAAACGGTTGTTTCAAGTCTGGTGACTTGACCCAAGGGCCATGTGATATGAGAGAATCCCAACATGAACATGTGGTAGAAACTAGCAAGACCCAGAAAGCTGTGATGATCTGTTAGAGTGGTTGGGACTGGCCAATCCCGAATGACTTGGATCTTGGTTGGATCCACATGCACCCCCCTTTCATCAATAATGTATCCCATATATTGAGCCTGAGTTATGTCAAAAGTGCACTTCTATGAATTGGCACACAACTTGTGTTACCGTAGTATTTGGAGGACTTGTCATATGTGGTGAAGGTTCTCTTCCCAGGTCTGGATGAAGATCAGAATGTCATCCAAGTACGCCACTATAAATGAGCTAGTGCATGGCCGCAAGATGTCATCCATCAACCTCATTAAGTTTGTGGGATCATTCGTCAAGTCGAAAGTCATGACTAGCCATCCAAAAAGGCCCTCCTTAGCTTTGAAGGTAGTCTTCCACACATCAGAGGGTTCGATTGGTACCTGGTGATACCCGGACTTCAAGTCAATTTTTCTGAAATATTTCCCCCCTTTGAATTGGTCAATAAGGTCATCAATCCATGGGATTTGGTACCTATTCTAGACAGTGATCTTGTTCAGCACCCAATAGTCAATACAGAGTGTCCAAGTCCCATCCTTATTTTGTACCAACATGATCGGGGTCCCAAAGGGCGATGAACTCGGGCAGACGTGACCTTTCTGTAGCAACTCCTGAATTTTCCTTTTGATTTCATCATTCTCTAGAATAGAGTTCTAATAGATTGGTCCACTGAGTAGTGGCACAATTGAGGTTAGATCAATGGGGTACTTGACCTGACAGTGCAGAGGTACCCCTGTGGGTGAGGTGAATATGTCCCTATACTTCTCCACAACCTTGTCCATTTTTTTTTGTCATGCAGAGGAGTTGTTTCTAGAGGCCGTGGCCATAGTCTTCTTCCTTCCCTAGGGGCGGATCATTAGGAAAAAAAATTCCTGGTTTTGGGAATGAGCTTACTGCATTGTTTTGCAGTAACCAAATAGATAGCGACATGTGGTGGTACCTCTCGTATCTTTTACAACTTATTTCCCAAAGTAACAATAACAACGCAAGGCCTAGAGTCATACACAGCATGTCACTTCCACAAGTATGGTTGGCCTAATAATACATCACAAACATTAAGAGGATAAATGTCACATAATACCTCATCCGTGAAGGGCTTGCTGTTGCAGGGAAGGCGGCACTACTGGCTAACACAAAGATCACGTCCTTGGTGAAGCCACCCAATGGTGTACAACTGTCGGTGTGTTGTGGTGGATAAGCCCAACCGCTTCACAGCATCTGCTGAGATGAGGTTCTTTTGGCTCCCATTATCAACAATGTAATGTAGCGTGGAACCCTTTACCCACATCTGGAAGTGGAATAGACACTCCTCCTCCTCTAGATCTTCGAGTTCCTCCTTCTAGATATTCGCAATGGTAACCATGGCATTGGGCTCTGAACCAGTAATCTGTTTCCCTTTGTGATTCCCTTTGTTAGGTTCTGATTCATAGTCAGAGCATGCAACCTATTCATAAGCCCTCATCTTGGCCACTAGTGACTGTTTGGCCTCACACTCACTTGTGTTGTGAGTGGAGCTATTATGGAACTCACAGCACATTCCCGTGTCCTTATTTGGCTTTGCGGTGTTGTTATTTTCTTGCATCTTTGATAGGTTGTCTTGGGCCACCATGCCTTATCTTTATCTTTGTCCTTTGTTATGTAGTTTGGGGGAACCTTTCCCTTGCTTTTAATTTGCAGATCCAAAGTCTTGTTTCTTTTGTTTGAATTTTTGCTGAACCTTGGTAGCATACTTGTATGTCGTACCAAGCAAGGAGATGTTAAGGAACTCCATTTCCTCCTAAATGTATCTATGCACGCAACTACGATACTTTAGCACCAAATACTTCTCTAAATATTTGATACTCAACTTTGTGCATAGGGTATGGAACATATTTTTTAGCTCATGCACATCTTGATCCCTTTGTTTCCGCAGCGTGGTCCATTGTATGTACTTGTCCTCATAGCTCCCCATGGGATAGTATTGTTCCTTGATGCCTCCTCAGAAAGAATTCTAGGTGGGTACGACTAAGAACAAAGAGAGTTTTTTCTCATCCTTTTTCTCACAATAGGTTTCCCACCAGTCCTTGACATGGCGGGTAGCTTTGAGGAGTGCAAAAATAGTATTTTGTAGGTCGAAAAAATCATGAACTGAGAAATATCCTTATAATTGATCCAGATTTATGCAGGAATGCAACAGAATACAAAAATAATCATAAACATACAAATATAGTGGAAATAAGGCTTCATTTCATTAATATCAAATCACAAAAATATGCTTACAAACATGGTAGAAATAAAATAACTACGGTGCTAGTAGCGAATATCTGAGAAGAGATGTGGAAACTAAAGACCTTTGAACTGTATTATAATGAGGCTTGAGGGCCTATTTATTATGGAGAAACAATGGAGAATTCTAAACGTCCAAAAACCTAACCCTAGCAGATGAAGTGCCAAAACTATGGGCCCCGTTTGGGTAAATTGGTGTTTCAACTTCCCAGGGATGTAACTTCGGCATACTATCTCCATTTGGGGCTTCAAAACGGCTCCAGAAGTTTAGGACTCGAAAAACTACTAAAAATAGTAAGTTGTGAAAAGAAACTAAAAGAGACAATGGTGGGGCCCCAAGTGCAATAGGCGGGTGGCCACCAATATCCACCTGGATCATTCCTCCCCCCTTAGGAAGAAATGGTCTCCATTGCGTTGAGTTCCTCCATGAGATGAGGAAACTTCTATTGAACTTGGTCCCTGGTGAGCCACTTGCCTTGGTGCAGGAATTGGCCAGCTTTGACAACCCGATACATTTGGATCTTCTGTCGTGAATGTTCCTAATTTGCATGTCCATGATATAGTCTGTGGTGGCCTGTTCCATGCAGTCTGGGTTTAACTCTTTTGGTGTGAGTTCTTCTACAATGTTAGAGGTGTCTAATAGAGGTGGGAAGTAGGGACGAAGGCGGTGTACATTGAATACTAGGTGGAGACCAAGGAATGGTGGAATACTGAGCTCGAAGGCATTGTTCCCTACAGCCTTAGTGATTGTGTACGACCCATATCAGAGCAGGCGAATCTTGCGATGGGGTCCAGTGAGGTGCTCCTTCTGAAAATGTAGCTACACTTTTTCACCCACCTAGAAGTTTTGTGGCACCCGATGTTGATCATGTCGTTGCTTGTACTTAGCATTTGCTCTCTCCAATATGTCATGAACCTGTTGGCAGATGTGCTGAATGCGCTTGATGAAGTTTTTTGCTTTTTCAGCTTCAGACTGGACATGAGTCGAATCGGCCTGAGTAGCTACAAATGGAATGGCTACCTCAATGGGACATAGTGGTTGGAATCCCAAGCCCACTTGAAAGGGGTTGTGGCCAGTTGCACTGTGGAGAGCCTAGTTATAAATGTTGTACATAGGGAAGGCTCTCATCCCATGTGCATGGATGCTTTGAATTGTACATGCATAGAATGTGTACAATCATCCTGTTGATGACCTCTGTCTGGCCATCAGTTTGGGGATGGAAAGCTATGGAATTGGTGAGCTTGGTGTCCAACATTGACCAGAGGCTGGACCAAAATGTGATGAGGAACTTGCTATCGTAATATGATATGATAGACTGTGGGATCCAAAATTGCACCCATACTCATTCAGAGAAGTGTTTAGCAGTGGCTTCTGCTGTGATATTATTCTTGCAGGCTGCCATAATGGCCATCTTTGAGAATCTGTCGATGACCACGAAAAACAAGTCATTTCCATGCTTAGTAGAAGGAAGGCCTGACATGTAATCCATGGAGATGGATTCCCAAGGTCGACTAAGGGTAGGTAGTGGAGTATAGAGCCCTTGCTTCTTGATGTTTCGTTTGGCAATGGTGCAAGAAGTGCAGGATCTGATGTACTTCCCGACATCCTGTCAAAGGTTCGGCCAATAGAAATACTGCTGTATTACTGCCATTGTTTTCTCGACCCCAAAATTCCCAGCGACTCGACTGTAGTGCGCTTCCCATATCATCTTGGCACACTCGCTTGAAGGAACACAAAGGTGTCCCAGGTGACATAATAGTGCATCTTGGAGGTGAAAATTTGGAACTTGCATACCCCCCAAGAATGCCTTTTATGTGGAGCTGAATTCTGGATGTATCTTGTAGAGAAGTGTCCAATCAGAAGTGTCATGCCCACAAGAGTTGAGAACAGTGGTTAAGGCCACAATCGGTGGTCATCTAAGGCAATCTGCAACATTATTGGTGCTACGCTTCTTGTACTTGATGTTCAAATGAAATTGTTGCAGATATGTGGACCACTTTTGATGACGATCGTTCTACAACTTCCCTTGTGTCTGTATGAACTGCAGGGATCAGTGGTCTATGTGGATGATTGTCTCCTTCCCCAAAATGTAATGCTTCCATTGTTGACAAGCCTACACAATGGAATACATTTCTTTGTCATAAGTGGGATACTTTCAAACTGTGTCGGAAAATGTCTCACTGTGATATGCCACTGGATGCCCTTGTTGAGTAAGAACTGCCCCAATAGCATAGTTAGAGGCATCTGTCTCGATCTCAAATGGTTGTTTCAAGTCTGGTAATGTGAGCACTGGGGCAGAACAGAGGCAATGTTTCAATTCTATGAATGCCTTCTGTTGAGATTCTGACCAACAGAATTTTTCTTTCACTTCTCCCTTGGTGACTTTACACAAGGGCCAAGTGATATGAGAGAATCCCAACACGAACCTGCGATAGAAATTAGCAAGACTCAGAAAGCTTCGAAGCTCTGTTAGGGTGGTTGGAGCTGGCCAATCCCGAATGACTTGGATCTTGGCTGGATCCACATGCACCCCCTTTCATCAATAATGTATCCCAGATATTGAACCTGGGTCATGCCAAAAGTGCACTTCTCAAAATTGGCACACAACTTCTGTTGCCGCGGTGTCTGGAGGACTTCTCAAATGTGGTGGAGGTGTTGTTCCCAAGTCTAGCTGAAGATAAGAATGACATCGAAGTATACCACTACAAATGAGTTGGTGAATGCACACAAGATGTCATCCATCAACCCCATGAAGGTTGTGGGAGATTTTTTCAATTTGAAAGGCATGACGAGCCATTCAAAAAGGCCCTCCTTGGCTTTGAAGGCAGTCTCCCACACATTAGAGGGTTTGATTGGTACCTGGTGATACCTAGACTTCAAGTCAATCTTGCTGAAATATTTTTTCCCTTTGAGTTGGTCTAGAAGGTCATCAATCCATGGGATCGGGTACCTATTCCGGACAGTGATCTTGTTCAACACTCGATAATCAATACAGAGTCTCCAAGTCCCATCATTCTTCTGTACCAACACGATCGGGCTCCCACAAGGTGATGAACTTGGCCGGATGTGACCTTTCTGCAGCAGCTCCTGAATCTACCTCTTTATTTCATCATTCTCCAGAACAGAGTGCTTATAGATCGGTCCATTGGGTAGCAGTGTACCTGGGGTCAGGTCAATGGGGTGCTTGACCTGACAGTGTAGAGGCACCCCTGTGGGTGAGGTGAAGATGTCCCCATACTCCTCCACAACCTTGTCCATATGTTGTTGTCATGCATAGGAGCCATGGCTGGAGGTCGTGGCCATAGTCTTCTTCTTGCCTTGGGGCCGGATCATCAGGAAAACAAATTTCCTAGTTTTGGAAATGAGCTTACTGTAGTGTTTTGCAGTAACCAAAGAGATAGTGGGAGGTGGTGGTACCTCTAGTATCCTGTACAATTTATTTCCCAAAGTAACAATAATAGCGTGGGGTCGGGACTCATACACAACATGTCACTTAAGTATGGTTGGCCTAATAAAAAATTAGAATCATCAATAGGAGCAATGTCACACAATACCTCATCCATGAAGGACTTGATGATATAGGGAAGGCGGCACTGCTGGTTGACGCAGAGATCCCGTTCTTAGTAAAGCCACCCGATGGTGTATGGTTGTGGGTGCGCTATGGTCGGCAAGCCCAACTGCTTCATGACATCTACTGAAATGAGGTTGTTTTGGCTCCCATTGTCGACAATAAACTGTAGCGGAGAACTCTTTACCCACATCTGGGAGTGGAAGAGATGCTCTGCCTCCTCTATATCTTCTAGTTCCTCCTTCTGGATTTTTTTAGTGGAAATAGAGGCATTGTGCTCCGCATCAATAATCTGCTTCCATTTGTCATTCACCTTGTTAGGTTCTTATTCAAAGTCAGAGCATGCTTTTGATTTAGAAGCCCTCATCTCGACCACCAGCGACTGCTTGGCCAGACACTCACTTGTGTTGTGAGTGGAGCTCTTATGGAACTCACACCACTTTCCCGTGTCCTTCTTTGGCTTCGTGGTGTTGTTCTTTGCTTGTGTCTTTGGCAGGTTGTCTTTGGCCACCATGCCTTGGCTTTGTCCTTTGTTCTGCAGTTTGGGGGCACCTTTCCCTTGCTTCTAATTTGCAGATCCAAAGTCTTGCTTCTTCTGTTTGAATTTTTGCTCAATCTAGGCAGCATACCGATATGATGTACCAAGCGAGGAGATGTCAAGTAACTCCATTTCCTCTTGAATGTATCTGTGTAGACAACCGCGATACTTTAGAAATAAATGTTTCTCTGAATCTTTGATACCCAGCTTTGTGCGCAGGGTATGGAACAAATTCGTTAGCTCATGCACATCTTGATCCCTTTGTTGCCGCAACGTGGTCCATTGTATGTACTTGTCCTCATAGCTCCCTACGGGATAGTATTTTTCCTTGATGGAAACTTGGAAATAATTCCAAGTGGGTACGGCTGAGAACAGAGAGGGTTCTGTCTCGTCTGTTTTCTCACAGTAGGTTTCCCATTAGTCCTTGACATGGGGGGTAGCTTTGAGGAGTGAAAAAATAATCTTCTCCCGATCAGAAAAATCATGAATCAAGAAATATCCTTCTAATAGATTCAACCATCTATCTATGGCATCCGCATCTATTTGACCCTAAAATATGGGAATGTCAAAGTTTACTTGTACCTTAAAGGGAGTCACGCTTCCAGAGAGGCTGATGGATCCAGATGTGCCACTGGTGGGCAGTCGTTGAAGGATTTGGGCAAAGTTATCCATCATTGTGTTCCTTGGTTTTTCGAGGGCCTCCTCAAGCAATATTTTGATGGGATCCCTTGCTCCCTCATCTTTCTTTTCATCTCCCATGGGCGTCCGTCGGGGTTTGCGAGGCTGATATTGCAAAGGCTCCACAAGATCGAGCCCTAATTCCTTATACCTCGACCTCGTTGGGTACATACAAAGAAGGATCGAGAAAAAGCAAACCTCTATAATACCACTGATCCGGATTTATGCAGGAACGCAACAAAATACAAAAATAATCATAAACATAGAAATATAGGGGAAATAAGGCTTCATTTCATTAATATCAAATCACAGAAATATGCTTACAAACATGATGGAAATAATATAGCTAGGGTGCTGGTAGCGAATCTCTGAGAAGAGATGTGGCGACTACAAACCTTTAAACTATATTACAATGAGGCTCGAGGGCCTATTTATTATGGAGAAATAATGAAGAATTCTAAATGTCCAAAAACCTAACCCTAAGAGATGAAGCGCCAAAACTATGGGCCCTATTTGGGTAAATTGGTGTTTCAACTTCCCAGGGATGTAACTTTGGCATACTATCTCTGTTTCGGGCTTCAAAATGGCTCTGGAAGTTTAGGACTCGAAAAACTACTAAAAATAGTAAGCTGTGAAAAAAATTGAAAGAGACAATGGTGGGGCCCCAAGTGGAATAGGCGGGTGGCCACCAATATCCACCTGGATCAATAACAGATTCAACCATCTATCTATGGCATCTACATTTATTTGACCCTCAAACATGGGAATGTCAAAGTTTACTTGTAACTTAAAGGGAGTTGCACCTCTAGAGTGGCTGCTGGATGTAGATGCGCCACCGGTGGGCAGTCGTTGAAGGATTTGGGCAAAGTTATCCATCATCGCGTTCATTTATTTATTTGAGGGCCTCCTCAAGAAATATGTTGATAGGATCTCCTGCTCCCTCATATTTATTTTTGTCCCCCATGGGCGGTCCTCAATGTTTGCGAGGTTGATCTTTCGAAGGTCCAATCAGATCGAGCCCTAACTCCTCATACCCCGACCTCGTCAGGGACATGCAAAGGAGGATCAAGAAAAAACTACCTGCTCAGATACCACTTGTCCATATTTATACAGGAACACAAAAAAATACACATATAACCATAAATACAAAGATGCAGCAAAAATAACACTTTATTTCATTAAGATCAAAGAATTGAAATTTCCTCACAGACATAATGGAAATAAACTAGGTAGGATGCTAGTAACTTATCTCTGAGAAGTCATGTGGCGGCTACAGGACTCTAAATTGTGTTACAAAGAAACTTGAGGGCCTATTTATTATTTAGAAACAATGGAAAACCCTAAACATCCAAAACCCTAACCCTAGGAGATGAAGCGTCAAAACTATGGGCCCCGTTTAGGTAAATTGGTGTTTCAACTTCTCGGGGACGTAACTTTGGCATACGATCTTCGTTTGATGGGCACCATACCTCGTTCAAAAGATCTATCCGAGGAGTACAACTTTTGCTATGAGAAACATCTATCCATGGCCCCATGTTTTTCTCGTTTTCCCCCAAAAAACGTCATTTAGGGCCTCAAAATAACTCCGAATGTTCACGACCCGAAAAAATACTAAAAATAGTAGTTGTGGTGAAACTAAAAAACTAAAAAAGACAATGGTGGGTCCCCAAATGGAATAGGAGGGTGGCCATCAATATCCACCTAGATCAAGCCATACCTCAATGAATGTTTTGCAGGTTGCACATTGAGTTTAAAGTGAAATAGAAATTTAATGCAAGTTTATTAAAAGCATATGAGGCAAAGATTTAATCTGCAATTGTTATTTACCTCAAGCAAGTCCACAGTGTAAATTAAATTAAATTTTTTGTGTCATGAATTAAATGTCTTATATATATATATATATATATATATATATATATATATATATATATGTTTTGATTTTACATGTTTGTATTAGGAGAATGTAGTGCGGGGCTTGAAGACAACATATACATGTTTTTTTAGTGTGTTTTACTCCACAACCCCTAGTAAATGTAAATCTCACTAATAACAGTTGCTTTACTTACTGGTGAAGGAGCTCCATCCTCCATATATGAATGTATTTCATGTTTTGAAATTATAATATAAAGTATTGTTAGGTGAATGTAAATCTCAATAATAACACTTGTTTTACTCATGAAAGAGTGGTAACCTCCATATATGAATGTATTTCATGTTTTGAAATTATAATATAAAATATCATTAATTGCTATTTGATTGTGAAAATTTTCATGTATCGCTCTGTTTTACTCAAAGTAAAATTATTTGATTATATTTGCTTCTATATAATTGTGATTTTAATCTTTCATAATTTGCTTTCAGCTTCCGTGCATTTAAAAATTCTAACACAATACAAAGCAAAAATAGTCGTTAAAAAGTCGTACTACACCAACATAGTGTACAAAGCAGAAATAGTCGTTAAAAATTCGACTGTTACCGTAATCAATTCATAGCCCTAAACGCTGAAATTAAAAAAAGATTTCATAGATCTCAGAAAAGGTCGGTAAAGGAAAATTAATACCAACTGGCTGATATCAGATGGGTCGAATTTATCGAAACTAATGCTTTTCCAATTTGATGGAGTGAAGTATACATATAGAAATCATAGCCCAATATTCTTGTCGATATTTCGCTCTAAACAAAATGGTCCGAAGTCACCAAAGGAATTATATCATTCGCAAAGACAGGAAACGTGCATTTTCAAGCTCCCTTTGTTCCAGCTTCTGACATGCACGACACTGAGGGCGAATTTCCTCCCGATTTCCTCAACTTGAAAAAATAGCGGGTTAGTCTTGGAATATATTTACGCAGCTCATAATAATAACACGAATCGCAACAGTAGAATTCCTCCATGAAAGGAACAACCGGGAGGTCAAGGGCATGGAGCCCAGGTCGAAGCCAAACAATAAACGAAGAGACGGTGTCGAATTTAGGCAAAGTGGCTAATAGTAGCAAGAAAATATGAGATACCTATATAAAATAAAATGAAGAATTTAAATTTGGAAAATACACAAGATGATGGCTGAATTCTTGTATATTTATAAGAATGTTGGGAACATTAAAGCTAAACTCTACACCTATTTTTTTTCAAAATATAATCAAAATTTCTCTAGATCTATTCCGAAATAAACCAGCTCTATCCACTTAAACTAAAACTCCCCAGGCCTATAAAATAGGCCACACCTATCGACTTAAAATTGCGTTCAAGTATGTGCGAGCCACGATTTGTCGAGCGCCTCCGTAGAAGCCAGTAAGGACGGAGTGGTAATCTTTTAGTTTGAGATAAAATTGAAAACCAATGACGAATGTATGAAGATGAGTGCATTATTGTCTTGCGTTTCAAAATATCGTTCAGCGTCGTTGGAATATCAAAGCTCCCGCAATAAGCTGCATGTGAGTGTGTTAAGACAGTCCGTCGTGCTACGTATGGAATGAGTATCCACTGTTTATACACATGAAATCCAAAATGCATTAGTACCTTGATATTATATCAAGAGACATTGTCTAAGTATTTTATGTTTTAAAGGTTTTATTGGAGAAGTTTATTTTACATATAAATAAGTATGTGATGTTCTTAAAAAATAATAAAAATAATTTTGATTAATATTATTTAAAAGATTGGTGTGTATCTTTGAATTGTATATTTTTTTAATTAATTATTAAAATAAAATTATGTATTATTATATATAATTTGAATGGATAATAAATTATCTAATATTTTTAAAAACTTTTTTATCATATATGTGAATTTGAATGGATCATAATTCTGTCTTTAACAAAAATAATTACCACATTAAAGTTTTAATTCAAGTAAAATTTTAAACATCTTTAATCTTTACTAAATCCAATACCATTTATTAGATCAAAGAAAAAATGTTATTTGAACACAAAGAATCTAAAATAGTGCTCCAAAATCCTTTAATATTTCTTTTAATTAAATATTTGTAACATAAATTTTTAAAAGGAAAAACTATATATATATATATATTAATTTGTTGTAGTTTTATTATAAATTTTATTATGGTGTAATTTTTTTTATTAAATCTAATATTGATATTAAAATATTAATATTAATATTAAATCTAATATTAATATTAATATACTAAATATTAATATTAATATATTATATATTAATATCATTAAATTTAATAACTGTGTATTAATACAATATTAAATTTAATGTAATATCTAACATAGGGTCTATCATAAGTCGAGAGATGCAAACCTTCTTTTTGTTGTGTAGAACTTGAGGAAAGATTTGCACATCCTAGGCCCATGATAGATAGTGTGTTAGATGGATCTAAGTTGGTTGAAGTTGAGGACAACAATGTCACCCTTTTAGATTATCATTATTATGTATATGTTCCAAACTAACTTCAAAATTCACATTATGTTTCATTTGCTTAGCATGACCATCTCATTCTCATCTTTAATTTAGCATGTGTTGCTTGCCTTGAATGGTTTGTACATCTGTGTTTGGATGCTTTGAGTGGGTTGCTTTCCTTGAATGGTTTGTACATTTGTGTTTGGATGCTTTGAGTGGTTTGTGTGTTTACATTTCCATGGTAGTGTTTGTGAATGTTACAATTGTTGTGTAATATTTTTATGTGTATGTAGTTGTTTATTAATAGTTAGTTGGTGATGAAGAAGGGAGACGATATTGTCAAGGATTAATTTTCATTTTGAAGGAGGATTGATTTTGCACATATATTTCATTTTAGGTCTAGGTATTGTGTTGGAAATGTTGTCATTGATGGCGAAGGAGATGGCAAAGGAGGACCACCTAAGGCAGCAAAAGGAGAATTAAGGAGTAGCAACAGTCAAGGAGCAGATGAAACAAAGAGAGCATAAGACAAGTAGCTGAGGAATGAGACAGAGTGATGAGGAACAATTATTCAGGTGGGAAGACTGTGCAGTAATGAGACAGTCTAGTAGAAGTTGATTTGTGTTATTGCAAAATTATTCAAGTGGGAAGACTGTGAAGCACTGTTGGGGAGAATACATCAATTCATTCTGCAGAATTAAATCAAGATGAGGAACAGAACTCTGGTAACGTAGCGGAGTTCGAAGTGGAGGAAAAGAATTGTTGAATTGAAGGCGTAGAAGATCAGAGCCTCATAGGATTTGCTACAAGTATAACAGGTAGAGTGGATTATATATACGCAATATAGAAATGAGCACAAAGAAACTAAGACAACAGATATAGAAGAAAGGAAGAGACAAAGAAGTAACAGAGGCAGCAAAGGAGGCAGCGTTGAAGCAGAGACAGACAAAGGAAGCAGCGAATACAAAGGAGGCAGCAAAGACAGAGACAGGCAAAGAGAGAAGCATAGCAGCAAGATGTAGAGAGGGTCGAGCAGCAGAGACAGGGTCATTTAAAGAAGAGGCAGCAAAAGGAAAATGAAGGAGTTAAGGAGCAGATGAAACAAAGAGAGAAGCAAAGTAGCAGAGAGGTAGAGGCAGCAAACATGACAAAAATAAGCAAACATGAAAAGTAGCAGAGGCAGCAAAGAAGCGAACAAAGAAAGCAAAGGAGACAGGTGGAAGAGAATGTCGAAATGTAACAGTCAAACAGCAGAACGGAAGCAACGACAGAGCCGTTAGCACAGCAAAGGCAAAGGCAGAGGCAGAGACACAGCTATTATTGCTGAGAAATAGCTGTTATTCCGAGAATCTTTACCTAGCCGGGCGTTACACATAACATAAACTTAATTTCGGGAATCATAACCCCAAGCGGCAAGTATATATAGATACAAATAAATTCCAGGAATCGCCTACCCTGCTAGAGGATATATATATAAATTCCGCGCATATCATATTCTGTAATGGTCCAAGGCATATACATTAATATATATTATGGAGCACACAAAACAAAGTTTTATATGGTGGGACCCCTTACCATCGCAAGTTCCGTTGTTTGCGATATGCGACCATCGCAACATCATGAAATCACAACATCGCACCAGCGCAGATCACATATTTCAGATTTGTCATTACCCTCTGCCATCGCAAGTTTGTTAATTGCGATGTGCAATCGTTGTGCCATCGCAAGATCGCACAATCACATTTGCACTACATATGTTCTGCCATGTGATCGCAAATGTTGAATTTGCGATGTGCGCCCGTCGCAACATCGCACGATCGCAATATCGCACGATCGCAATATCGCATTTCCGCCATATGTTATTTCCGCCGGTTGTAAGTTGCGATGTGGGCACGAAATCGAAGATTGAATATTATTTGAAGAACCCAAAAGGTTATATGGATATATATATTACTGATGAGTCAGTGGCTCGTTAATGTTTATAATATTATATGGCGGAGACAAAGATTGGGGTTTCAAATTGGATTAACGTGATTATTAATACAAATGATTGAGATGTATGGCTGTTCCGCCTGCGGAACTCGCCACATCAACAAGACAGTTGTGGCTTGAAAAGGGTTGGAATTTCCCTGATTTAAAAGTCAGCAATTACATTTTATTTTATTTAAAAGGAAGAGCTACACGTATGCAGCTGTTACACCTCCACAGAGGACAGAAAAGCAAATAGAGCCGAGAGGAGATAAAACACAGTCACAAAAAGGACAAAGACATCCAAAGAAAAGACAAATGCGCAGCAAGCCAAGAGAAAAAACGAGTGAGTTGGAGTTCTCATTTAAATTTGAATGTAAATGTTTTATTTAAATTTATATTGTTGTGATGCACTGGCAAGTGTCCGGAAGAGAGCAAGTATCCCACTGTAATATTAAAATAAGCACCTACAGTTACATTTTTCTGAATAAGCAGATAAAAGGATTGAGAAGGCAGAAGGCAAAGAGACATGGCCGTCCATTTCAAATTCCCAGTGGAATACAAACAACCATGAAGCTGTTTTTGTATAAAACAGGGTAATATCCAAGGGGAGAAGGAGTTGACGAAAAAGGAGTGAGAGAAGAAGAGAGTATGCAGCAGAATTAAAGAGAGTTGAAGAGAATAAGCAAGTTGCAAGAAGAATGTGAATAAGGAAGAGCTGAGCAAAGAAGAAGAAGGGGCTGAGCAGAGATGATGCAGGTCTGATATAAGAGTTTATGAACAACATAGAAGAAGATATAGAACAGAGCTGATATCCAAGGTAAATCAGCAAGTGTTTTTCTTTAGAAAATAGATGGGAGTTGGTGCTTCCACATCAAGTTGTAGCTTGATAAGATGTCAGTTGTAGCTGACTGAGGTAGGAGCCTCCTGTAGGTTGGTGCCTGCAGAAAATAGATGGGAGTTGGAGCTTCCTTGCAAGTTGTAGCTTGCAAAATTGAGGTTGGAGCCTCCTGTAGGTTGGTGCCTGTAGAAAATCAGTGCTGAGAGGGAGTTGGAGCTTGCCTTTGCATCAAAACAATAATAAGATGTGGTTTTCTCCCTTTGTGGGTTTCCACGTATATCTGATGTCTATGTGCATGATGTCTATGTGTTGATATGATATATCTATTCTGCTAATACTTGTTGCTAACATATTAAGACTGCTGGTACATTATCTAATCTGCTTATTAATTGCTGCTCATAAATAAAGATTGCTCACACATTATGTTGATCATGAAATGAAGGTGTTAATAAAGTGAAATAAGTTTTAAAGGAAAAGTTTTAAAAGTCCATGAATGCGTTAAACTGATTCAGCCCCCCCTCTCAGTTTAACTAAGAGTTCAACAATTGGTATCGGAGCAGGTTCCTTTGGTGCAAGCCTAATAGCTTGAAGGAGATCTAGTTAAGTCATGGACTATCAAAATGTACCTGTGTTAAATACAACAAACTTTCCTGAATGGAGACATAAGGTTAAAACAGGATTATTGGCTTATGAACCTGAAGTATGGAAGCTTGTATGTGATGGTTACTGCACATAATCCCCCACAGTGAAAGAAAAACAGAGGAATGCCAAGGCAAAATGTGTAATATATAACAGTCTTCATAACAAGGACCTTGAGTTGATAATGGATTTAACCTCTGCAAAAGAAATCTGGGATAGATTGCACTTCATACATGGAGTAGACACTAAGGACTGCACTGACAAGAAGGATAAGAGAATTAAGAAGAAGAAAAATTCATGTCAACAGGAAAATATTCAATCAAATGAAGTACCTGCTATTGTGAATGGTAGTAAGAGCCATGAAGAAATTGCAGCTGAAGAAAAAGCCAAACTTGACACAGCTCTGACTGAAATAGAAAAATTGAAGAATGAAAACAAAGACCTTAAGAGATTGGTACAAATATGTGATGAAAAAGAATATGAAGATAGGAAAGAAATTATTGGCCCGAAGACACAGCTTGAAGAGGAAAAGAAAGTAGAAGACACTCTGCTGCAACAAATGAAAGAGAAAAATATGGAATGTGAGAGACTGGAAGAAGAAGTAGTGAGCATAAGAAAGAAATTAGAAAAGGCCCAAAGAGATTTATTAATGAATACTCCTCAAATGAAAAGCTCTGAATAGTTGGACCAGATTCTAAAGGCTCAAAGGTCACCTCTCATAAAGGCTGGGATAGGATATGAAGGTGAAACCAGTAAGTCCAAGGTTGAAGATAACAAGAAAATCATTTTTGTAAAAGCTGTAAAGAACTGTGAAACAGCTCAGCAAATTCCTACAGAAGCAAAAACCAACAGGAACATGAGTTGTAAAGAAACAAACATAATCAAGCAGCAACATGAAAGAACAGAGAATGAGAGGATGAAACAATCAACTACTAAAGGCTCATATGCTCCTAGGGATGAATTGAACAAATTCGGAAGATGTCAAAGGAGGTTCCTCCCTCCTATGAAAATTAGCACATGTTTATCTTATCATAAACCAGGACATAATGCAGCATATTGTAAGACAAAGCCAATCCAGTCCAACCAGCAAAGGATGCAGCAAAAGAGAAGAACCCCTCAAGGAAGCAAAGGGAAAAGACAATCTTCCACTAGGTACACAAATCATTTCCATGGCTACTGTTATGCATGCAATGAATTTGGACATAAATATGTTGATTGTAAATTATGTTCAAAAAGGGGAATGAAATATTATACATCAGCTCAAATGCACCTTGGTCAAATAAGATGTTATGTATGCCTCAAGCGTGGTCACAAAGCTAAAGACTGTACACTGCCATATATATTAAAGAACTCTAGACAGATGATGAAATCCAATCCAATCAAACAAAACTATGAATCGGAAAGGAGTGCAGACATTATGATGAACCCCAATAGAGTATGGAAAGAAAAGAGAAAAGGGGAGCCTATCATCTCAATAACATAATAAATCCTCCATAGTCTCAGGGGGAGCTGCTCTAGGAAGTAAAGCAAAAATCCATCCAGTGAAAAATATGAAGCAAAATCCAAGGGGGAGAGCTAATCATATATAGACCCCATGAAAGCAATCTAAGAAGAGCTCCTTGGAATAAGGACAGCTATAAGCTCAAGAATGCACAGGACAATTTTCTCCAAGAAAGAACTATAGAGGAAGAAGAACACTTGAAGCACACAATAGCCAACAGGTTGATGGATGGAGAGAAAGCAGCAAGAAGCCTTGGGATTAGAGGAAACATTAGCAATGAACATGTAAGCTAAGAAGACTTTAGCACATTAAAGTGATGATCACACTGTACCTCTTACTGCTAGAATTAACAATGAATCACATTAATAAGGATGAGTACCTATCATCAGTTCATCACATCTTTCAAAAGGTCACCTTGGAGGAATGTAGTTAAGTGAGTAATAAATATTTGAGTAATCAGCGTGTGAAGATTCATAGAAAAGAAATTGAAGATGTCTTCTGAAGATTTATATGTTAGAACAATTGAATTGAATATAAAGCAACAATGTTTCTAGAACAGTTTTAGAAAGGTACATGCAATGGCTTTCCTTGGAACCAAATGATAGAAAAAGAAGAATGTTAAATAATTACAAGATCAGATTGAGGATATTAATGACAATTAACGTGAACAGCCGAAAGTTCAATAGTATGGAATTATGAAGGTGATCTTAACTATGGGTTTATGTGCAAATTGAAGTGAAATCTCTGCATATTTTATCAAATTAATATCAATTGGTACTTGGTACAAGCAACATGCCTATCGAACAGAATATCAAGTGTTATCAGTGGAGCAGCAGCATGGTTCAGGTCCTCAGGATCAGAGGATTATGGCAAAAGAACCTCAATGTAATATTCCCAGTATTATCTGCATTCAACATGAAAAGGTCAGTAGCAGAGCAAAAATAACATTATCTTTCTTACACTTGAAGTAGTATATTGAGCACTCAAGCAATATATTCTTCTATATATATAATTGCATGCCTTCCTGAATTTGGTACATGTATATCTTCAAGGCCTCCTTTTTAAAAATCAGTTACAAAACTGTGTGAAGTCTGTTTGCTGAGTTTTAAATTAAACATCTTGAATATGCTTCTGTGGAAGTTCATTCTGATAGAACAGTCAAAGTATCTGAAGAATAAAGGACTAGCTGTGATTACCATCTGAAGCTCAGCACAAAGGATTTTCCGGTAATCCACCTTTAAAGAGAGATTGACATACATACCCCCTTATGTCATAAAGAAAAGTGCATGGTTGATAAGTGAGATCGACCAATACATTGAATGCATCCTACCTCAAGGTTTTGTTTTGAAAGTTCATTATGCAAGTAGTAAAGGCATTTGATCTCTTAGATCAAATTCTAGTTAATTCATTGATCACATCAGTAACAAAGACCTGCAGCTATTAAGTGTAATATCATCATCAGCTTCCTAGCTCATATCATCACCAACAGGCAAGAAAAGTGAATCACAGTTATAAAAGACATATTGGCATCATCACAATTGAACAGATGTTGTACTGCAGATGATTATTGCAGAAGAAGACAGACTCCAACTACAACCTTCTTCAATAGATATGCATCACAGATGAAGATTATAATATAGACTGAAGTATAGTTGAAGCAAGCTTGATATGTCACATGGGGCATTCACAATCTTTAAGTGTATATTCAAGTCCAATAATCCTCAAAGTGTTCTCTCAACAAGTCTTGTACATCAGGCTGGAGCAGCATGGTACAAAGTCAGCAGAAGAGGGCCTAAACACATCTCAGAGAAAGGAAATGAACAGATAGAATGCACACTAGGAAATGAGCAACCCTTTGCCATTGATGTCAAAGGGGGAGGAAAAGAAGATAGGCAGAGGAAGCATTGGATTATTGGAGGAGGTGTTGCCATCAATGCCAAAGGGGGAGACTGTTGGAAATGTTGTCATTGATGGCAAAGGAGATGGCAAAGGAGTACCACCTAAGGCAGCAAAAGGAGAATTAAGAAGTAGCATAAGTCAAGGAGAAGATGAAACAAAGAGAGCATAAGACAAGTAGTTGAGGAATGAGACAGAGTGATGAGGAACAATTATTCAAGTGGGAAGACCGTGCAGTAATGAGACAGTCTAGTAGAAGTTGATTTGTGTTATTGCACAATTATTCAAGTGGGAAGACTGTGAAGCACTGTTGGGGAGAATACATCAATTCATTCTGCAGAATTAAATCAAGATGAGGAACAGAACTCTGGTAACGTAGCGGAGTTCGAAGTTGAGGAAAATAACTGTTGAATTTAAGGCGTAGAAGATCGGAGCCTCATGGGATTTGCTACAAGTATAACAGGTGGAGTGGATTCTATATACGCAATAGAGAAAGGAGCACAAAGAAACTAAGACAACAGATATAGCAGAAAGGAAGAGATAAAGAAGTAACAGAGGCAGCAAAGGAGGTAGCGCTGAAGCAGAGACAGACAAAGGAAGCAGCGAATACAAAGGAGGCAGCAAAGACAGAGACAGGCAAAGAGAGCAGCATAGCAGCAAGATGTAGAGAGGGTCGAGCAGCAGAGACAGGGTCATTTAAAGAAGAGGCAGCAAAAGGAAAATGAAGGAGTTAAGGAGCAGATGAAACAAAGAGAGAAGAAAAGTAGCAGAGAGGTAGAGGCAGCAAACATGAAAAAAATAAGCAAACATGAAAAGTAGCAGAGGCAGTAAAGAAGCGAACAAAGAAAGCAAAGGAGACAGGTGGAAGAGAATGTCGAAATGTAACAGTCAAATAGCAGAACGGAAGCAACGACAGAGCCATTAGCACAGCAAAGGCAAAGGCAGAGGCAGAGCGACAGAAGCAGGAGAGGCAGAGACACAACTGTTATTGCTGAGAAATAGCTTTTATTCCGAGAATCTTTACCCAGCCGGGCGTTACACATAACATAAACTTAATTTCGGGAATCATAACCCCAAGCTGCAAGTATATATAGATACAAATAAATTCCGGGAATTGCCTACCCCGCTGGAGGATACATATATATATATATATCCATCACAATACATATAAATGCCGCGCATATCATATTCTGCAATGGTCCAAGGCATATACATCTATATATATTATGGAGCACACAAAACAAAGTTTTATATGGTGGGACCCCTTACCATCGCAAGTTCCGTTGTTTGCGATACGTGACCATCGCAACATCACGAAATCACAACATCGCACCAGCGCAGATCGCATATTTCAGATTTGTCATTGCCCTCTGCCATCGCAAGTTTCTTAATTGCGATGTGCAATCGTTGCGCCATCGCAAGATCGCACAATCGCATTTTCACTACATATGTTCTGCCATGTGATCGCAAATGTTGAATTTGCGATGTGCGCCCGTCGCAACATCGCACGATCGCAATATCACATTTCCGCCATATGTTATTTCCGCCGGTTGTAAGTTGCAATGTGGGCACGGAATCGAAGATTGAATATTATTTGAAGAATCCGAAAGGTTATATGGATATATATATTATTGATGAGTCAGTGGCTCATTAATGTTTATAATATTATATGGCAGAGACAAAGATTGGGGTTTCAAATTGGATTGACGCGATTATTAATACAAACGATTCAGATGTATGGTTGTTCTGCCTGCGAAACTCGCCACATCAACAAGACACTTGTGGCTTGAGAAGGGTTGGAATTGCCCTGATTTAAAAGTCAGCAATTACATTTTATTTTATTTAAAAGGCAGAGTTACACGTATGCAGCTGTTACACCCCCACAGAGGATAGAAAAGCAAATAGAGCTGAGAGGAGATAAAACACAGTCACAAAAAGGACAAAGACAGCCAAAGAAAAGACAAATGTGCAGCAAGCCAAGAGACAAAACGAGTGAGCTGGAGTTCTCATTTAAATTTGAATGTAAATGTTTTATTTAAATTTATATTGTTGTGATGCACTGGCAAGTGTTCAGAAGAGAGCAAATATCCCACTGTAATATTAAAATAAGCACCTACAGTTACATTTTTCTGAATAAGCAGATAAAAGGATTGAGAAGGCATAAGGCAAAGAGACATGGCCGTCCATTTCAAATTCCCAGTGGAATACAAACAACCATGAAGTTGTTTTTGTATAAAACAGGGTAATATCCAAGCGGAGAAGGAGTTGATGAAAAAGGAGTGAGAGAAGAAGAGAGTATGCAGCAGAATTAAAGAGAGTTGAAGAGAATAAGCAAGCTACAAGAAGAATGTGAATAAAGAGGAGCTGAGCAAAGAAGAAGAAGGGGCTGAGCAGAGATGATGCAGGTCTGATATAAGAGTTGATGAACAACAGAGAAGAAGGTACGTAATTGCAGCTTATCCAAGGTAAATCAAGAAGTGTTTTTCTTTAGAAATTGATGGGAGTTGGTGCTTCCACATCAAGTTGTAGCTTGATAAAATGTCAGTTGTAGCTGACTGAGGTAGGAGCCTCTTGTAGGTTGGTGCCTGCAGAAAATAGATGGGAGTTGGAGCTTCCTTGCAAGTTGTAGCTTGCAAAATTGAGGTTGGAGCCTCCTGTAGGTTGGTGCCTGCAGAAAATCAGTGGTGAGAAGGAGTTGGAGCTTGCCTTTGCATCACAACAATAATAAGATGTGGTTTTCTCCCTTTATGGGTTTCCACGTATATCTGGTGTCTATGTGCATGATGTCTATGTGTTGATATGATATATCTATTCTGCTAATACTTGCTGCTAACATATTAAGACTGCTGGTACATTATCTAATCTTCTTATTAATTGCTTCTCATAAATAAAATTTCTCACACATTATGTTGATCATGAAATGAAGGTGTTAATAAAGTAAAATAAGTTTTAAAGGAAAAGTTTTAAAAGTCCATGAATGTGTTAAACTGATTCACCCCCCCCCCCCCTCTCAGTTTAACTAAGAGTTCAACATATTGCAACTTTAGACAACTAATTAACTCTTAATAGTGTCCCTCTAGGTATTACTAAATATATCTTGGAAAAAAATATTTTGAATCATCTATAGCTTCAATATTAAAATCTAATGCATGTAATGCACACAATAAAATAGGATTAGAAAAAAACTTCAAAACTAAAATAAATGCATCTAATGCAAGCAATCAAATGGGATTAGAAATCAACATGTACATTGAAATCAACGCATCTAGTGGAGGCAATCAAATAAGATTAGAAATCCACATATACATTGAAATCAATGCATCAAGTGCAAGTAATCAAATGTGATTAGAAATCAACATTTATATTGAAATAAATACATATAATGCAACCAATGAAATATAATTCGAAATCAACATCTACATTGAAATTAATGCATCTAGTGCAAGAAATCAAATAGGATTAGGAATCGCCATTTACACTTAAATAAATGCATCTAGTGCAAGAAATATTCTTCCCTCTGTCTCCCCTCCATCTAATCCTGAAAAATATTTTTAGTAATTTACACCCTCAAGATTAACAACATCAAATCCATATAATGCAAGAAATAAAATAGGATTAGAAAACAATCTCTAAATTGAAATCCATGCATCTAATCCAAGCAATCAAATAAGCCTATAAATCGACATCTACACTAAAATCTATGCATCTAGTGCAAGAAATTAAATATAATTAGAAATCAACATCTATGCTGAAATCAATGCATCTAGTGTAAGAAATCAAGTATTATTAGAAATCACCATCTACTGTGAAATCAATGAATCTAAAGAAATAATAAAAAAGGATTAGAAATAAGCATCTACATTGAAATCAATGGATCTATTGCAAGGAATCAAATAGGATTAGAAATAAGCATCTACACATAAATCAATGCATCTAATTCAAGCAATAAAATATGATTACCAATTATTATATACACTGAAATCAATGCATCTAGTGTAAGAAATTTTCTTGCGTCTCTCCCCCCTCATTCTATATTTATCTCACTCCATATCTCCTTCTTTGTCTCTCTATCTCACCCCCCAAACACACATGCTCTCTCTATCTCCATATCTATCTATCTCTCCCTCCCTCTCTCCCTCTCTATATTTATCTCTTCTTCCCTGTCTTCACCTCCCATCTATATCTCTATGTCCCTCTGCCTCTCCTTTGCCTCTCTCTATAACACCCCAAAACATACATGTGCTATTTATCCAAATTTATCTATCCATCCCTCCCTCTTCATCTCCCTCTTACTCTATCTTCCCCTTCCATCCCTCTCTCACTATTCTATCTTTGTTCCCTAATATCCTCTCTCCCTCTCTCTCTATCTGCTGGACATTGGATAAACCAACACTCCCAATGTGTTTCGCTACATAAAATTACCCTACCCAAATTTATGTATTTCATGAAAGTTTGACTTATTCATTGATCTCATCCTCATCTCTTAAACCAATTTCCAATCCTTATAAAAATTGTTTTTATCATAGTTAGAGCTCATCCTTTCTTTATTAAATCCTCATTTTATTACCCAATCCCTTCATTATTTAAAGCTAAGATAAGAAAACAACCATATATTAATTATAACAATAGGGGTTTAAAATTAAATCTTCAATTATATATATATATATATATATATATATATATATATATATATATATTAAAATGAAATTATTTCATTTAATAAATGGATATTATTTATTTAAAAATAAAAATTCCTTTCAAGTATTAGCTTTTTTTATCCATTTTATAACATCAAAATCCAATTTTATAAATCGACAATGTCATACATCACTAGCAACTTCCTCATACAAAGGAAATTTTGTAGTGGGAGTGGGGTAAATGAGTGTAAACATTTAAAATTTACAAGTCAGCTTAATTAAAAAATAATAAAAACATATAAGTTATATAGAGCCTAGTATAGAGGAGATGTTGGAGTTTCCATAAATGATGGTAAAAATTTAAATGTTGGCTCAATTAAAAATAAAATGCTAAAAGAATTAAAAATAATTAAATTAAATTTATTATATTGTATTTTTTCTTTTATTAATCACATTACGAATGATTTTTTAAATAAATAAAAATCTTAGTATACATATCACATTAAAATATATAACATATAAATAGTAGCTATAAATTAAGATCAATTTTATCATATAAATTCCAATAATGATTTTTTAACCATATTTAAATTTAGTCAAGCACATAAAAACATAATACTTACATTAAAATTACAATATAATAAGGTTTTTGACTATGGATATTCACTCTCACTTTACCATTGATATTATTAACCTGTAAATAGGCTTTGTTACAATACCATGGGCTAATACCATCGTTTATAGTAGCAAATGCCAAAAACCATAACTCTTTCACAATAATTTGTTTTTTAATATTTTATTTAACTTAATTTTCTAACATTTTTTAATAATATCTAAAATAAAAAAGGTTATAATTACTTTTGAGAGATATTTAATCCCTCTATCCTCAGTGTTGTTAGTGTATGTTAGTCTTGTAAGTCACATGTGATCAAATTGTGTTCTTTCAAGTTGTTCATAGTGTGCTAGGTCAAATTTTATAGTTTCAAATAAATTCTCAAATAAAATTTGATCATTGGTTGGTGTGTTTAGGTCACTCCTACTCCCTCCACCTGATATGAGTCTTCATCTCTCATCATAGTCATGTCTTCATTCGAGTGTCCTAGGTAATGAAAATGATATCATGTCATCATTTAGGTCACAGTCTAGGTTTTCATATGGCATGTTAGCATAATCGCGTTCATTTAAAAGGAAGAACGAGTCATGTTCATCATTTGAGTCATCATAAATGGAGTTAGCATCTTAGGAACAGAACGAATAAAGATAAAGGAAACATTTCATTTCAAATAATATCATGTTTCAGCCACACCACATCATGTATCAAAAATATCAATGATGTTACGTCCATATTTACTCCTCACTTCATCAAATTTCTCACAAAAAGTCAGTAAATTACACTCTTCAAGGGTTTTGCTGCGCTTTTGGTATCTTAGTCATTTTCTTTCATTTTTGTGGTGAAACCCTTGCATTCTATGCTCAATCACCCTCATTCATATTGCATCCATCTCCCCTAACATTTTCCCATGCACATTCCCCTCATTTCCCTCACTTTTGCACAAACCCTTGCCTATTGTTACAGTTTTGACACTTTCCTAGGCTAGGTCGGCGTTTTGCACTTTTATACCCCTTCCCCTCACTCATTTCCAAAAACTACACTTCCCTACACTCCCTAATAGATCTCCCTACCCCCCCAAAATTTTACCAAAAATTTAGACACCCTAAAACCCCTTCATCTCCCTCCATACTAAAAACTTCCCCAAATCCATTGTTTTCCTAAACTAAACCTTAATTCCCCTTCCTAGTTAGATAGAGTTTCACAATGGATCTAGAGACTACAACAATTGATCAGAAGAAGCATAAATAAGGTCAAATTATCAGGTATTATCCCACCAATGTCCAAGAAATCATAGCCTTACCTTTCCAAGATGTGGGTTGTCTAGTGTTTACATTGCACACAGGGACAAATCTACTTCAAAATTAGTTTCTGAAGTAAGGAATATGAATTTGACAAAAGTGGAATATTCGTTTGTCCATAATATACCAAGGAACAAAAACCTCCTTCATTTTATGCACACACCTCATTATTCGAGAGAAATGCCCAAATTACTATTGCCACAAGAGGTTTTCTGCACTTTTGGACAAGTTGACTTCAAGTCCACTTTCGAGGGGTTTGGAGAAGGGGTTTGCAGAGCTTGATGACTCCATTGTGTAGAATAAATTCTTATATTTCCAACCATACCACTTTTAACCCAAAAACCCTTTGTGAAGGCCTACAAACACCCTCTCAAAGACCATAGTGCACTTATTCTCAGAGCACGCTACGCTTCTGTAACTTTTGAGTGATCACCTTCAAACTTGGATTATGACTAAATGGGAAAGGATGTTTGAAAACTCGAGGACGTTTTTATCCATAACATACCAAAAAAACAAAAACCTCTATCAATTTTTCAAAAATGTTTATTTTTAGATATATATTGACCTACCTTTGAGCAATACGTCCATAGAAAATTTCAAAATTTTGTGAATTTTAGCTATAATAGGAAATTACAAACAGCCAAAAGCACATCACCTTAGCACTACGCTTTTTAGTCAGAGGTCCAAATGACCTGAACTCTACATCAATGGATAGATATTGAGCCGAGTATCTCATATATCAACTTTTTGTGCATTTTCAGCATCTAGGTTGGGAGAAAAATGCAAAAACATGCCAAAAATTCCCTTTTTTCCACCTTTTTGACCAAGGCGCTCCAATTTTGGAGTGAGATTGGGAGAGTGAATTTTTTACAGCCTTAGAGAGGCCATTTTCCTCTCTTAAGGAGTCTATGGACAACTATACATCCTAATCTTTCCAATGGTACATTCAGATCAGGATTTGGGGCTCAGGAAGGTAGTCAAAAGTTCACTGCAAGATGGCACTGCACTTTTCCCTATTGTGGCTGCACTTTTCTTTCAAGGTTAATTTTTCGAGTTTCTTCAGTCAAATTTGGTTTTTTCATGACGTATATTCTCTTGTTTTGATTTTATATAAGATATATGAATGTAACTAGGCTTGTAAATTGTGATTTTGATGTAATTTTGAGGATCATTAATGCTGGGTAGGTGAGTCAAAGGCTAAAAGGAGATTTTATTTTAACCTCCCTAATCTTAGGTTTTGTTGGAGAAATTTTTGTGAACTGATCCCATCTTGAGGGATTCGACCCCTAAGAGAGGGTAAGATGGTTTTTGGCTATTTGTATCTATCTTTCTTTCATAATCAAGGTTGGGCATAAGTGAGTAGAAGGTTGGGAGTCTTGTGTACAGTTGGCATTTTCGAAAATACATGTTTGGTTGCAGCATATTGTTGGATATCAAAGAAGCAAAACAGAACCCAGAATCAAAATCACAAACAAAGATAGAGGAGAAAAAAATAAACACACATAAACTGGATAAATTTATCACATATTTTTGTGACATGAAGCTTTGCCTTGCTTGGCTTGCATAAGCAGGGGCAGGAAGAACAAATTTATAAGATTACATGGATGCACAAATTAATGTGGTGGTTGGTTTGAACAGTTGGGCAGCATGGTAGGTTTGGCATCATTGTCTATCAGAGAGTCAGCAAGGTTGGTGAGTTTGGTGTTCGGTGTCTGAATACGGCTTCACATCAACATTCTCCCACTTGAAGGTGAATGAAAAATCTTCAATCAAGTCACACCATTTCCTACCATGCCTCTACATAGCTCATGCTTACTTCTTGGTAGAATCTTAGTGAGAATATCAACAGGGTTCTTATATGTATGGTTCCTTTTCAAAGATAACTTCCCTTCCTCAAACACATGTCGAATCCAATGGTACCTTAAGTCAATGTGCTTGGTTTTTGAGTGAAATGATAGATTTTTTGCCAAGTGAATGGCACTCTGACTATCAGAATACAACACATACTTGTCTTTCTTGATTCCTATCTCTCCTAGGAATCATTGCATCCACAAAATTTCTTTACAAGCCTTTCTTGCAACTATGTACCTTGCTTCTTTTGTAGAGAGAGCTACTATTCTTTGTAGCCTTGACACCCAAGATACAGCTACACCTATAAATGTGTACAAATAACCTATAGTGGAATTTTAGATGTCGATATCTCCAACCATATCTGCATCTATAAAACCTTCAAGCACATTATCATTATAACCAAAACATAAAAAATAACTGCTTTCCAATGTTGTTTTCCTCGATTGGCAAGTAATCTGCTCACAACTCCCACTGAATATGTAATTTCTGGTCGTGTGCATAGCATCACATACATCAAGTTTTTGACTGCTGGATCATAAAGAATATTACTCATTTCATCCTTTTCTTTGTCATCACTGGGACATAACTCAACATTCAACTTAAAATGGCATGCAAGGGGTGTACCAACTGGCTTAGTATCCTCCATATTAAACCTACCAAGCACCTTCTTGATATATTTTTCTTGTGACAACCACAACCTTTTGTTTTCCATGTCACACGTGATCCTCATTCCCAATATCTATTGTGCTGGGCCCAAATCCTTCATTGCCAACTTTCTTCCCAAATCTTTCTTCAACCTATTGATCATATTCTTATCATGTCCAACAATCAACATGTCATCCAAATATAACAATAATATGAGTTACTTTCCCTGATCATACCTCTTGATTTATACACAATGGTCAGCTTCCAGCCTGTGAAAACCATTTTCTAACATGAATGAATTTAATTTCTTGTACCATTGTCGAAGTGCTTGTTTCAACCCATAGAGACTCTTCTTCAACTTACAAACAAGGTCTTCTTTGTCGTTTTCTATGAAGCCTTCTGGTTGCTTTATATAAATTTCTTCCTCTAATTATCCATGAAGAAAAGTATTTTTTACATATAAATGTTCACATTCTAAGTCTAAATCAACAACCAGACCAATAATGACTCTAATGAATGACATTTTGACAACAGGTGAGAAAATTTCAATGAAGTCAATACCTTCCTTTTGGGTGTATCCTTTCACCACCAACCTTGCTTTATACCTCTCCTTCTTTTCATCACCTTCATGCTTAATTCTATACACCCATTTGTTTTGAAAATCATTTCTACCTTATGGGAGATTTATCAACTCCCAAGTTTTATTTCCCAGCAAAGAGTTCATTTCTTCCTCCATTGCTTTCTTCCATTCTTTATTGTGCTAAAATTTACAAGCCTCTCGAAAACAATTAGGCTCACCTTCATCAGTCAATAGGATATAGTTTGAAGGAGGATACTTTTGTGAAGGCTTATGAGGCCTAGAATATTTTTGAGCCAACTATGGTGGTGTATTATCAAGTTGAATCTCCTTTAAAGGTTCCGGCAAGATTCCTTCTTCTCGGTGTTGATTTCTTTCCCCTTGTTGCCCTTCCTGCTCTTGAATTTGCTGCCCATTTTACTACATTGGTGGGATGATTTCATGCTACTCTTCAAACCTATCAATAAGTTTCTTGACTTCCACCTCATCTACATTGCTCTTAAACATTTTTGTCTCATTAAATATAACATCCCTACTTCTAAAAATTTTATGTCTGACTTGATCCCACAGACGATAACCAAATTCTTCATCTGCATATCCCAGAAAAATACATTTCATTGATTTGTCATCTAGCTTAGTTATATTTTCTTTGGGAATATGTACAAATTATTCACATCCAACGATTTTAAAATGAGAATAATTCAACTTCTTAGCAATCCAAAATTCTTCAGGGATTCCTCCATCCAAGGCTGTATATGGAGATCTATTTATGAGGTAGCAAGTTGTCCTGACAGCCTCTGCCCAAAAATGCTTGTCCAAACTAGAATTGGACAACATGCTCCTTACCTTTTCCATAATGGTGTGATCCATTCGTTCTACAAAACCATTATGTTGAGGTGTATCAGGCATAATTTTCTCATGCTTTATGCCAAACCTGCTACAATATTCTTTTAATGAATTTGAGTAATATTCTCCACCATTATCTGTTCTTAGGCACTTCAGAAATTTGTTAGTCTCTCTTTCAACAACAACATGGAATTTTTGAAATATTTCAAACACTTCGCTTTTACTTTTCATGGGATAGGCCCAAACCTTTCTCAATGTATAATCTATAAATTTTACAAAATATGATGCTCCTCATAATGACTTGATGTTAACTAGTCCAAACAAATATGAGTGTGTCAATTCTAACACATTTTTTCTTTCTGTCATGACCACCTCTAAGAAATGAAACCCTTATTTGTCTACCATATAGTAGGATCTCAAACCTGGTAGTAAATTTTTACCAACAAGGATTTTTAAACCCTTCTCGCTCATGTGACCCAAGTGCTTATGTCATAGATTTGTTGAGTTTCCTTCTTTTGTGACAACAACCAAATCTGATTTTCCCATCATTTCCTTCAATGAATATAGTGTTCGTGTCTTGGGTCCTTTGGCAATGACCAATGCTCCTTTGCTAATTTTCCAACCTCCTTTTCCAAAGCTTGTGGAATAGCCTTCATCATCCAGCTGTCCCATAGATATCAAACTCATTCCAATTTCTGGTACATGCATGACTTGCTTCAATAATATATCTTGTCCATTCTTCATCTTGATCTAGACATCTCCTACTCCAACAATACTGCAAAAATGAGTATTCCCCAAATTCACTCTACCATAATTACCAAGATTATATCCAACAAAAATATCTTTGCATGGGGTTACATGGTGATATGCCCCAGAGTCAAGGATGCAATTAAAGCTACCACTAGATGTATATAAAAATGCATCCTCTACTGAAACAATGAACAACAAATCATCATTCATGACTATGATAGTCGTCTCACCTTCATTTGTGTTGGATAAATTGTAATTTTTATTCACCGATCTTTGATCCTTTTGTCCTTTATTCAAGGCTCAAAATTCTTTCTTCATGTGCCTGGGTTTTCCACAATGAAAGCAGATGATCCTTCCCCTTCTTGATTTTGATCAGCCTCTCCATCTTGATCACCCTTCCTAGCCTCAATCAATTATCCTACCATGATCAGAAAGAGCTAGAGCTTTTCCTCCTTGGCTTTCGCAATTGACTTGCGTCGCAAATCCTCATTCATCAAACTATTGCTGGCATCATCAAACTTCAGGGTCCCTGCAGGTGCTGAAGTACTCATAGACACAAATAAATTTTCCCGGTTGTGTGGCATAGTACACATTAACAAAATAGATCTAATATAATCATCTAGAGTTATTGTAATAGGGGCAAGCTCACTAGTTATAATATTGAATTCATTCAAGTGCTCAACAACTGAATCACCCTCCTTCACCCTGAGATTGTAAGGCGTCTTCATCAATAACACTTTGTTTGATGTTGTGTTATTCTCATATAGACCATGGAGCTTCTTCCATAATCCTTTTGTCGTCTTTTCTCTGGACACATTGAAATACACATTCTTTGATATATATTGGCAGATTGTCACAATCGCCTTCTATATAGCTTATCCCATTCCTCATCTGTCATCAATGAGGGTTTCTTTGTTACAACCTCAATTAGAAAATATTGATCATTTAAAATTAGTCTATTCTCCATCTTTAATTTCCATAGGGAAATATTAGCCCCATGCAACTTATCCATATCACTAACTATGGTCTCCATTCTTAATAAAATTCAAGACTCGAAAATATTACACTTTTTAAAATAAAAAATGCATCTCCTCCAAAAAAAGTGTCAAACCTTTACCAAAATTAATTATTATAAAACATATATAATATATGTTTATAATAATTTTAAAAATTTCTTTCACCTTCTAATTAGATCTTGTCCACTTCCTTTTAAAAGGTGAAAAGGCACTTTATAACAAAGTCAAAACACATGAAAGTAATTAAATTGAATGATAAACCATTGTCGTCTCAAGCTTAGTGATAAATAGATCTCGTCTTCCACCTTCGTTGTATGACTTTTGCAGTGAAAAATGCGTTGTGGTGGGGCTACCTCTAATTTTCGCCAAATATTACTACGTGCTCTTCCCACCATAATTAGCAATTACAGAATTTTACGGAACCCTTCTTAAGTGAGCACATGAATTTCAGCAATCTCTTAAGGTAGTGCAATGATTTCTAAGAAATTCACCTTGAATGGGTTAAACTCGTCCAATTCTGGGCTGCAAAAAATCTCTTTGCTCAGGTCACTGAGTGGCTTTTCACACAGAGAAATTGTAGGCACAAATTCACTCTGCCTCCAAATCATGAATTTGCAAATGAATTGCAATGGCTAAGAAAAGTAAATTGGCTTTGATATGAGTTGTTGGATATCACAGAAGCACAGCAGAACCTAGAATCAAAATTTCAAACAAATACAAATGAGAAACTAAAATAAACACAGAGAAAATGGATAAATTAATCATAGATTTTTGTTACAGGAGGCCTTCTCTTGCTTTTCTTGCATCAGCGGAGGCAAGAAGCACAAATTTATAGGATTACATGCATGCAAAAATTAATGCAGTGGTTCCTTCTAACAACTAGGCAATGTGGTTGGTTTAGTGTCATCCTCTGCCAGAGAGTCTTCAAGGTCGGTGAGGTCGATGGTTGGGGTCTGAATACAACTTCATATCAATTGTCTTCGTTTGAACCGATCCTATCTTGAGGGATTCGAATAATGAAAATGAATACTCATAAAAATGAGCTTTTCTATTATATTATACATATGGTTATTTCTACATAAACACGCAGGAGATTCAACAGTGAAACTGGCGGACATACATTTATTTTATCACCTAAACTTTTAGAATTTCTACCAACTAATAACTACTGTGCTGACTAATACGCCGAATAACATTGTATTTCTGTCATATGAACACGAGTGATTAATACTCCAACACCTCCCCTTAATCACAACCTTAATAATTAACTTTCCTGCTAGTCTAAGTCTCATATAGGCTTACAACATGACTCAAATAGTTCATTTTGACTTTCTTTGCTATAGTACAATGATGGAACTTTTTCTTGAACTTGTTGCTCCAATATTATTTCTTCTTCTTCTTACTCCATATCACAAACACTGGATATTTCTCCTTGTTATGACAAGGATAATGCAAATTCATTTCAATTTTTTCAACAAATTCACTTCAATCGTCAAACGATATTAAGCCTTGTTCAATGGACTACTTTATATTATAATTTTTGGTTCCTTTGAACACAACCTTGTGTTTTTCCTATATTTTTTGCTCTCTCAATCCCATCTTGCCTTGGGAATCACTTTGTTCATCATCGAGATCTTCAAAAAATTCCTGAGACAACAATTTACACATTTTCTCATAATCAACTCACAACTGTTCCATTCCAATATCATGTGGAACATACTCCACCTCTTCTGATTCCAAAATGCTACCTGAATTCAAAATATTACCTGAACCAAAAATACTTCCAAATGGACTTTTCAGAAAAGCATAATAAAAAATATCATTGTCAAACATTGTCCCACTCATTTATGGAATATTTATGGAAACTTGGCCTCCTAATACACGTCCACGAGCTATGAAATCTTCCTCAGCCACTAGAAAAACTAGGCTCTTCACACATAAATCAGAATATGTAACAAATTAAACACTTTGGAAGTATAACCAGACTCTAAGAATAGCATCAGGCTCAGCTATGCCTCTCACTTCCCACGGTTCCCACCACTCTTTTGTTGCGTTACAATCCCCTCTTCCACGCTTGTGAACAACATTTTCCAATAGCAAGATCATCTTCCAATAGACAACATTTTCCAATAAACATCACAATGATGCAAGGCTTCTCTGACTTCAAAGCCTATGCTTCTCGCTTCTCCTCACAGCTTATTCCTAGCTTGGAACACAAGCCAACAAAGAAAAGTCACACAACAATTTGTGCCTACCACATACGTGTCTCAAACGTGTAGGCAACATGTTTCCCACAATTTGACTATACCTCCATGCTATGATCTACATCATACGTAGTGGGAAAATCTCATAGTTTTAACACGTGCAGGGCTCACTCACACTCACTAGACATGACCTTTTATGAGCAAAAACAAGACAACAATACAACTCTTCACTTCACTGAGCCCACAAAACAGGCTCTATTAGGTCTCGTTCACAGATCTAATGAACACAACAGTCTCCACACAACTTCACATGATTGTTCTAATCATGGAATCCTCCACAATCATTTCACATGATAAAAATACCTAGCACACAGTGCTCAATTCACATAAGGGGAAATATACAACAGGATACATAACCCAATCCTTGGGTAGCTAATTTCTTGACATAGGCCACCAGCGGAAATACTTGCCCATGGTAGCAATGCCCAAACAATAGTTGCTTCTCACAAGGCAACTACGTTGAAAATTTAGGCTGCACAATAAAAAACACCTCGAAACAATGGTGGACAGATAATTCCAAGGGGGACACAATCACAACTATTCATGAGCCCAATAAAGCCCACAATAAATGCCCAAACTTACAAGGTACCCAACACCAATGTCTATCATGAACGGTAATAGGCCCAAAAGGATCATCGATTCATATTACATATGACCTCATCATTTGTAAGCTCACATTTATGGCCTCCACAGTGCAAATGACACTACGCTCTTCACACATCAGAGCTACCACACCGCAACAACTTCACAACAGTGCAAGAAACACCGATCTGCAACAGATTCTTCAAATCTCAACACTCTACTTGCACAAAAGTCTCAACAAGCAGCTAAACGGCTCCAGCACAAGGAGCAACAAATCTTCCAATAGCCACAGAGGCTAGCTTGGACACATTTATTATGAATGGGCTTCTCAAAAAATTTCAGTGCTGCATATACTAACAGAAACATCTGCACTCCTTTCACATTCTTGAATACAATTAAGGCTCAGTAAAATCAATGCAGGCTCTCCACTCATGTTCTGTTGCATAGTACAGAGGACAACCTACCAAACTCAACCCTATTTATCCTCACTCTCAGACTTGATAACTTCTCTCAGTAGCAGCAAATGCACAAGACAACCTCAATACAATGAGCTTCAACCCACTCCACAAGAAGATAATTGGGTGCACTATTTCCAACAGCTATCACAGCTCCACAACAAACATTTCATTACAAATTATGTTTCTTACAGCACCATTCAGCTCAACCTCACTACTCTCCATAGCGCAAGGAGAATTACATAAGTTGAACATTCGACTCTTCAAACCACCGAGAACACAACTCCTCATACCACCGAGCACACAGATCTAGACACTAAGCCCTTCTCTGGCTCTGATACCATATTATAAAATGAAGAATCTCTAAGAATGAAGAGTCATCAAAATGAGCTTAAAAATTACATTACACATATGGCTATTTATACATGATTGAGCCAGATATTCAATAGTGAATACTACAAACTCATATTTATGATTGACCTAACCTGCCAACTATCTTTGACTATCAACTACTATGCCGAATAACAGTGTATTGATGTCGTATGAACAAAGGGAGTGATTAATATTCCAACATCTCCCCTTAATCACGACATTAACTATTAACTTTCTTGTTGGTCTCAGTCTCAGCTAGGCTTACAACATTATATAAAAAAAGCTTGAAAACATGGCTTTCATTTTTTCCTTCTTGCAAAAAGGCCCATGCTTGTTCATTTATTGCTACAGTTTCATCTTCCATTTTCTTTCTTTCCTTAGAAACTCTTGCTCTTTTCTTACATCAGCAACTTCTTCAAGACTGGTATGTAATGAAAAATCCCTAACAATGAAAACAAGGTAATCCAGTTCATGCCCTCCCCTCTTTCCATGAGAGAGCACCTTATACTGTATGCAACAAGTTTGCACAAAATCGTCATTGTATTTTCATTCATGCCCATTGACATGATACTCTTCGTCCACCAAAATGCATTCACATTCAAACATGAGCGGCCTTTGAACAACATTCATGGTTGTATCATCCACTGTCACAGTAGATCAATCAAATTTTTAACAATTGGCTTTCGGGAGAAGCAAGTTTTTCTTTCAGTAAATGCAGGAACATGTGGAATAGACTCCACCTCCTAATATTCATAGTAATTATGCTTATCAAATATTTTTTCTAATTCAAAAAGACTACCCAAATAGAAAATATTATCGAACCCAAAAATACTTCCAAAAGGAATCTCTAGAAAAGCATCATCAAAAATATAATTGTCAAACATTGTCCCACTCATTTCTAAAAGCTCGGTCTCTACTTCGTAATACACATCCACGAGCTTACAAATTTCCTCAAAGACTAGGAAAACTAGGCTATTAACACCGAGATTGGGAACATCTCTTGCAATAACACTGTGTCAGTGGTCCCAACAACCACACAGGCCACACTGTCTTCTACTCTGTGCACAAAAATACAACAATGCAACTCTTCGCTTCACCAAACCCACAACACTAGCTCTACTCGACCTCATTCACAGATCTATTCAACACAACAGTCTCCAAACAAATTCACATGATTTTTCCAATCTTACCATCCTCCACAATCTCTTCACACAATAAACATGCCCTGCACATAGTTCTCAATTCACAGAAGGGGAAATACACAACAGGATGTGATTTTAGGATTTCAACGCTGTTGTTTACAGGCTAATACTCATTCGGCCTCTATGGAGCTTGACAAATATACTTCCATGCTCAATGGATGACAATTCAACCAAAAAATTTATGGCAAAGGTAACTGATCCTATTGAGTCTTCATAAAAGTGAATTAAAGTAGAAAATGAAGACTCTCTGAGACTATCTTATGAGAAATTTATGTGAACTAATCCTATCTTGAGGGATTAGACCCCTAAGAGAGGGGAAGATGGTTTTTGGCTATTTGTATCTATCTTTATTTCAAAATCAAGGTTGGGAATTAGTGAGTAGAAGGTTTGGAGTCTTGTGTACATTCGAAATTTTCAGAAATACATGTTTATTTGCAGCATATATATATAGGGATTGATGTGGTATAATTTTGTGGCATATTTTTTCTACTTTAATTCACTTTTATGAATGCTTGATTCATATTCTTTCCGTATCCATGATTTTTAGTGAATTTCCTATAAGATGTTAAAAAAATTCTTTATGCTCATACTATGTTTTGGTAGGAAATTCATGTTTGTGTTAGTAATATTCTCATAAATGAATTCATGTTAGTCATGCTCATTCTGATCCTGTGCTCTTTCACCCTACACTACGATTGACAATCCTTTAGGTGTCATTTAACATGCTTTTCATGCCCCTTTGTATCCCTGCAATGGTCCTCTTTTGGATCTGACCTAGTTTCCATTACCTCTCCTTGTAATCTAGCAAAAACCCTAAATTTTCAAAACTGTAGAGCTGAACATACCTATCCTAAAATCCATTCTTCCTCGAGTCAAACATTGGCTAGGATCATAGAGAGATCACTCTCTGGTTTGGTAGGGCTAGTTTTCAAACTGAAAGGTTGGTTTGAGGTTGCCTTAGTCGATTTCCATTCTCAGCCTTGGGACATTGTGGAGGATAACAACTATTAAAATCATTTTGTGGATATTCCATAGATATTAAATAAAGGTTTTGTTAAAATAAAAAATGGGAATACTTTTATATAGAGAGATGTGAAATTTATATAATATACGTAATATTGTTAATGACAAAAATAAATACAGCGTAAATAAGGATCTACCAAGTTATGAGAGAAATTATATCCAGGTACAAACCTTTCCTCAAATTTCATAATAAATAAAAAGTTTTTATATTGAAAGATTTGATCCCCTTCAACTTTGATAAATATAAATTTAAAATGAACCTATACTTATTATAGAGTATGAATAAATTGAAGACAATCCTTAACCTAAATGATATTAAACTGAAGACAATCCTTAACCTAAATGATATTATTGACAAAAGAAAGTGATAAAAAAATATTAAGCATGGATGATATTCTAAAAAATGGAGCAGACAATAATAGTTATGGCTCCATGTGATGTAATTATATCCATTTATAATAGTCACATGAGGCTAAACTATCAGTGAAAGTTTCGAACTATGTAGAAAACAATAACTCTGAGATTCTGGTAAAGGATGGTATAGATCCATAATTTGAGAAAATAAAATAATATGAAATTAATGGCAATAGTTTAAAAAAACAAGAGGTAGAAAATCAATGAAAATGTGTATACTATCACATAGATGTCAAAGTCTCCAAAATATATTTTTTTGTATTTAATATTATTTTTGTTAAAACAGCTAGGGAAATTCAGGAGATTAATGCAACAATCAAAAGTGGAGAAACATAAAGCAAACTATTGAAGGATATAGGGAAGTAATAATTTTCGGCACTCAGAGGGACTATATTTTCTATTGTAAACCCAGCCAGCTATCATATATTGTAAATTTGTTAGATCCAAGAGGAAAGTCTACTCGATTCATATCTTATGGAGAGTATATCCATGTTCGTTCTTTATTTATCTATATTTACCTTTCTCACCATTACATCCCTATTCTCTTTTTATATAATTTGTATATATAACTAAATATCAATATAGTACTACATACACTAATTAAAATATATAATTATTTCAACTTTTGTTTATGTTTAAAGTTCTTACACATCTACATAATGATAGTGAAAATTTTAGTAGCGGCCCTTTCTTATACATTGTATATATTCGAAAGTATACAGTAATTGAAATATATATTTATTTCAACTTTTGTTTATGTTTAAATTTCTTACACATCTACATACTCATGGTGAAAGGATTCTAGTAGTGACCCTTTCTTATACATTTTATATATTCGAAAGTTCTTGTTAAGAATACAATTAATCCTTTGTGTTAAGATACTAGAGGCTCCATGTTTAATGGAAAGGCCTTTTGTTTGTGAACTTTACATTCTTTATGAAGTATCTTGTCAACTATTGCCAGCCATGTTATCATGTTTTTATCACTTTCAATATAGCATCTTCCACTTAGTTATGTAAGTTGCTACTTAATGATAGTGATCATCCAACCTTCTTGAATCTGATGACGGAACCCCTCTGGCCAAAGGACTAGATTGAAGCAAATAAAAAAGTTTATGATTCCTTACAATACTTCCTAAGCAACCAAGAAAATTTCAAGGAATATTATTAATGGGAAATGTTGCGAGGGAATGGCATTAAAATTTCAAATTTCCTTGGGAATCTATAAAGTTTGGATGTGGTTTTTAATGGTGAATAAGGGCTAGACAAATGGCTATGCCTTTGACGCTGTAATTTCATGGTCTGCTGACTCCATTATGGCTCATTTATTCCTTAATGGTGAACTAATTTGTTTCACTACTAGATGCAAGGTATTCTCCTATTGGTTTTTCAAAAGTACATGGTTTTCCAAATATACTACCTGAAAGATATCAATATGAAGACATCCTTTAAAATTTTAGAGGAGATCACCAAGAAAATTTTACTCAACATTTCCAAGATTTTCATATTATTATGCATAAGTTGAATTTTTTGATGACGATGTTCTCATGAAAATATTCATGATATCTCTCGAGGGAGATGCAAGAAAATGGATAAAATCTTGCATGTTGCCATTATTTTTTCATTGAATGATTTTCATGTAATATTAAAATCTAGTCCCTAGAGATTGCAGAAATTACAAACATGGTAAAAATCTACATAATTTTTTTCAAAATAGTTTTGATAATACGAATAATTGTAGAAATATCGACTCTTAAATTTTAAAATCTTAACTGCATCTAGCCAAGGATTACTTTGGTTAATCGAGTTTTACAATGTTCGACATTTGTCAATCATGATTGATTATAATTAAATATGATTAAATTGTGTTGATTGAGGATGACTATGAACAAACAAGGTTGAGTATTGCTAAATATGATAAAAATAGGGTTGATCAAGTTTGATTGTGGTTAATTATTTAAACATTCACTATAAAGGTTGACCTTGTTTTTGTATGTTTTATTGATGTGGTTGACTATGTCTAGCTATTAATATTAATTAATAATAATAATACGTGATTATGTTTGACAAAAATTCAAGAGCGTTGACTACCAAACATAGTCAAGCATAGTTAACCACATTATTGCAACATTGGATAAATTGTAATGTAATGTAGCATTCCAAAAATTTTTGTCACATTGCATAAATATTTGTCACATTGTGATTTTGGATAGATTATGTATCATACCAACCTGATAATATTAATATTACTATTATTATTTTTATTTTTATTTCTAAATAAGACTACTTTCTATTAATGTAACATAAAAATACAAGGAGGCTCGGCCTCTGCAGTCCTAGCTTATTTTGAAGGCATAATTATCAAAAATATAAAAATGGGACTGCCCACGAAGGGGAAACTAGTCTAATAAGTAGTTTTTTCGCTGCCTATAGAGAGGAAATCAATGTTACACATGGAAAACTAATAATTTTTTGCTGACCTTAAACAGACATTGAAGCCAGAAACTAAATAAATAGGACCAAAAGCCTTGGAACCAAAAACCATGAACCAGAAAGAACCTGAGAGCTTAGGTGTCATTTGGGGTGGGAGGTGTCTCTTCCACAATTAGACACCTGTACTCATTTGTGTCGTCTGCTTGCATGTCATGGGTAGTGTCCTTTGCATTCCGTGGCTCCTTCGTATCATGAGCTTTGCCATGAACATATTTGCCTCTCTTCCATTCATCACTACCATTGTCGGAACCTTTGCTCCAGTTGCTAGAAGAAGGGCCACTCTTCTCGGGCGTAGAAGGAATGCTTTGGTTGGATAATTTCTGCAATTTTCTCGGGCAGTGGCCAGCCACACTGGTAGGTTCCTCTTTGAAGGAAATCGTGATAGTAGCAGTGACACGCGAGTGGTCCATGGTGCACAGGAAGTGAAATTGAGCCGAGTGGGTGGAAGGCAGAGAGGCAGTTGTTTCCAGCCGAGGCAACGGTGGGGTTGTGGTCATGAGAGGAGTATGCATAGTAGGTGAATGTTATTGGCCTGAAGTTCCAGCATGGGCACGCCCATTGTGAGTGGTTGGATATCGACCATGGGAATGCTCCAGAGAGAAGGGAGTAGTGTCAGAGTGGGACGAGGGAGAGGGGTGAGCAGCTCGTCCTCTGTTGCTACCGCGTCTACAGTGCATGCGGTGCTGAAGACGAGGCATGGTGGAGCAGTGAGGAGGGTGAGTACTCTAAGCTGAAGAAGTAGCAGAGTGATGGATCCAAGGGGCCGAGGGTGCTGAAGCAGGGGTGAAGCTGTCCGCCGAGGTGAAATTCAGATGACAGAGAAGGCTCTGCAAGAAATGGAGGCCATGGATCACCTCAATGTAGCAGAGGAGACTGAAACGCCGCCCTGTAGGTGTGCGGGCACTCGGCTCCGCGACTCCAGGGGGAAATTGCAACTTAGAAGCTGAGGCGAGGGAGGAAGATGACCAGACGAAGGAGGAAAACAACCAGGCAGAGGAGGAAGACAACTTTGTGCATTAATTTTAAAGGAATGACAATGGCATTGACAACTAGGTTGAATTAATTTGCGAGTGTGGGAGCGGTTGGAGCAATTTAATGCTCATCGCTAAGACTTGTGGGTGGCCATGTGGCTATCCCACTTGCCAACCTAAAAGCCTGCCCACTTATGAGCTTTGATGAACACTCGCATCCAGGAATTACTGTTATTATTATAAGTCAACTTTATTAATATTAATATTTATATAATTAAGAATTTATAAATCGGGATATTGATCGATTAAGGATGAGTTAACTATGGTTAAAATACATTCGACCATGTATGGCTACTATTAAACATCACTGCCTAAATTTTGAATATGGTTGACTATGGTTAACTATGGTTTTCCATGTTCACCTTATTAAAACATCACCCATTATTAACAATTATTCAACTTTGGTTGAACATGGTTGTCTATAGTTGTCTATGTTCACCATGTTTACACATCACTATGTTTTGAGTATGAATGACTATGAATATGGTTCACAATGGTTTAATTATTGTTGATCATGATTTACTATGGTTGATGATGGTTTGACTAAGATTGATCAACATTTGATCATGGTTCTTTTATGTTCAACCACTATTGAATGTGATTGACTACAGTTGACCATGGTTTGAATATGTTTGACCATATTTTGACTATGGTTGGTCTACAGTTGACCATGAGTTGACTATGGTTACCATTGCAATGGTTATTGTTGATGGCTAACCATTGTTTGATTATGGTTTAACCCTAACTATCCACTATATGACTCCATGGTCAACCACGACCATCCACTATTATTCAATATAGTTCACTATACTTCACTATGGTTCACTATAGGTCACCTACAAATAGTCCATGTTGCTAGTGATAAGTATGGTTCACCATAATAGTCATGTAGACTATTGTTGTCTATGATGCCCATGTTCACTACAGTTGATCATGTAAACAATAGTCAACCATAATTAACTTGTGTTATTTTATAGTTAAAGAATTATAAATATATAAATTATTATTAATGTGTCATTAGTATCATATTAAACTCTTATTAATATTATTTAAATATTGTTAATGTTATATTAATATATTAATAATATTACATATGTTTTAAAATTATATTAAAGTCCTAAATAAATTTATGTATATATATTTAAATATATTAATATAATGTCCCAATTAAATATATTATTATTATTAATTAAAGATACTCATATTAATATGAGTACTATAATATTAATATTAATATTAATATTAAATTAATTTTAATATTAATATTAAAATTAAATTAATATTAATATAATATAATTTTAATATCTATGTTGATGTGAATATTAATATTAGTATTACTATTAATAATATCATTATTAAATCTTAATAATTATATTAATAAACTATAATATTAATAATATTAAAATTTAATTTTAATAATATTAATATTAAACAATAATAATCTTAATATATAATTTTTTTAAATAATATTAATATATATATATATTTTTAAAATATTTAAAGTTATTTGAATTTTGTACTGAGCAAAATTTATTTTCTAATACAATACATTCTAACAATTATCTATATTTTTAAGAAATAAAGGGTTTCCATATAACTTAATGCAGGGAACGTTGGAATATACTTATAATAGTTATTACATGGGCTGCACTTACTGTCTTAAAACGAGATGACAAAAATTTGATTATTTGATGTGCTACAATCTTGTAAACAGTACCAGGTGTTGCTGATTAGTATTATGAAAATGATTTATACGAGAGTTTGTTTATTAGTATTATGAAAATGATTTATACAAGATTTTGTTTATCAGTATTATGAAAATGATTAGTGAATGCTATAAACGACCCTATCATTCATGGCATAGTAACACTCACAACTTCAACTCCAGCATCGTCGCAACACTATTAAAACACCATAGAGCTTGGCCTGCTTTTGAAAGTATTTGAAGTTATTAGTGCCTAACCGAATTTGACAACGGTAAGTGGAAAATAATGACGAGTGAATGCTATAAACGACCCTATCTTTCATGCCATAGTAACATTGACAACTTCAACTCCAGCATCCTCCGAACACCATTAAAACACCATAGAGGTTGGCCTACTTTAAGTATTTGAAGTTATGAGTGCCTAACCAAATTTGACTACGGTATTTGTCCCACCCTCTTTGGTACATTGGAGGGATAAATCTGGGAAGAAAGGTTTCTTTGAAGAAAAGAATGCTGGAAAATCGTTTAAGGGTAGTCACTATTGCTTTTCTTTTTTCACATTGTAAGCTACAGATATATTTAATAGCTTACGCTAGTAGGTCAGATAATGTGTATTTTCTTTGAAAACAGTAAATATGAATAAAAAATTTGATATTTTAATTAATTTTATTTAATCAAATTGTACATTTGAGTAATAAGTGAAAATAGAATAATTTTTATTCACCTAATTCCAAAATATTTCAAAAAAGAATAATTTCATTTTTGTTTTTCCACACTTCATGTCGAAACTTCACCTTTTGATACTCTACCGAGTTAAGTGATCAACGTCAAACAAACAGTTACCATGTTGTTCTTACTATCTTTCCACTGCTTTGTGAACATAATCATTTCTAGTACATGCCTTTCAATCCACATGATCATGACTTCTTCCTCGTTCTGCTGCTGCTTCCATCGATGGCTGCATTTTTATCGAAGAAAAGGCTTTAATTGATATAGCAAAAAAAATGTTTGCAAATTACAGATCAAAGATTATCTGTATGTCGAATACCTAACCTAAACTATGGCAACGGCCTCATAAGGTTATGGTAGTTGAGCCGTCTCCGCAGGTGATGAAGATAAGAGAGTGAGTCGGGACCAATGATCCCTCAACTCTTATCTTTACAGATGTTGAGGCAGTTATACAGATGGTTGAAAGCCCTATTTATAGCAGACAATATACAATAAATCAGTGATATAGTTATAGATATAGTATTTCATTTTGGAAAGAAATAATATATGAGATATCAATGACGTATTTATATAGATGGTATCTTAAGGTAGAATAAAATTATTTAGTTTTGAATGAAATTTTGAAATTTTAATTAATAAAAATTAAAAAAACAGATAAACTACTGTAATGTTACATTTCTAGGGATAAATATAGATAATCATTCCTTTATATCACTGGTACTTATCATTGTCAAATTATTATTTTCTCGTAAACCAAAATTTGAAATCCAAGCAATGTAGATATTGTTTATAAAAAGAATTGATAAGCTGTTCCATCAATCTTGTTTGGAGGCAGATTTCCAGATTGGCTAAGAAAAAGCAGAGTGCTCCGAACTCTAACAGACCACTTCTTGTAAATCTAAACTACATTATAACCACTATTTGAAGAGCCACTTTTACACCAAACATTGATACCAGTACGGATTGTAGTAAAATTAAAAATGATTTCGTAGATCCAAAGAATGTAGTTAAAAGGATACTTAATATCAACATGCCTGATAGCAAATGGGTCGAATTTCTCCAAACGAAAGTTTTTCCTATATGATGGAGTGAAGTGTACATATACAAATCAGAGTCCAGTGCTGTCATGGCTATTTCACTTTAAACAAAATGCTTGAAAGTCACCCAATGAATTGTACCACTCACAGACAGGCAACGTGCATTTTCATGCAATAAAATGGTTCATTACACTCGCTTTGTTGCAGCTTCTGACATGAGCGGCAAGAGAGAAAATTCTTCACCAGATATACTCACTCAGGTCAGTCGTGGTACATAATCTATTTCATGGGCCAGTCTTGGTTTCGGACGGAGTTTTTGGGTGTTTACACTGATCTATAAACTCTGCGTGTTATTTTGATGCAAGGTGGTGGAATTGATAAACCAAGACGGAGTTTTTGGGTGTTTACACTGATATATAAATTCTGCGTATTATTTTGATGCAAGATAGTGGAATTAAAAAGTTGGATGTGATCCTTAATGGACTTACCCTGAACATTTGAGGGATAAAGGAAATTCAAGATTTAAAGACAAAAAACTGAGATGTTTTTCATAAAATAAAACCCTAAATATCCCTTTAACCTATTGAAATTTTAAGTATTTAAAGTTAAAAAGAATGAGATACTATTCATAAAATAAACTTCTAATACATTTCAAGTATTTAAAGATCTAACACATTTGATGTTTCTAGAAATAAAAATAAAACTATAAACCCTATTACACCAACATGCTATCATGAAGAAGTAGAAATAGCCATTAAAAAACTAAAAAAATGTTGGAAATTAATTCCAACTGCAACAGCGCAGAAGGACGAGAGTTCACTTCTAATGTGAATTTATAAAGGACATTGTAGCAACATTTCTTGTTTATTCTCTGCACTCCACCGCGAAATGAATTCCATGTTTAATATGTCCATAAACCCATATTTTGTTCCAACGCTGTAGCTATACTTCTCTACATTAAATCTGTGGTTTTAAAACCACGCAACCTCCAACATTTAAAATTTTGTACCCTCTCGTTCTTATCCGTAGCACCTACCGCTATAAAGCCTCCACCAACCACACTTAACTCTTCTCATTCTACGACATTCAACATAAATGACGAGGGTTGAAGTTGACCCACCGGAAGAGGTGACGTCATCCCTCATCTGGACCAATCAAAGAAGTTCTGTGGAGAAAAGAAACTGGTGAAAAGGCTCCTACGCATTCTGCCCAAACTAAACATTTTGAATAATTTTTGAAATCTACACAATAAAGTTTTATAAGGTGGTTAAACTTTGGTTAATGTTATATATACATTTTGTGTACCACAATATGTTGTAGTTTTAAACTTAGGTTATATATATATTGACATATATATTATGTATATAAAATGTTTATCTCATATATATATATATATATATATATATATATATATAATGCAATATGTTGTGTGTAATACAATAAGTGAGATTGTGTATTGAAGACAGAGAGTAGTGTGTGCAAAAACACTGTGTGGAAGAGAAAGAGCAAAAGCGCTGTATGTGTAGAAGTTAGAATATTTTTTTGGTGAATCCAGAGTACTACACTTCTGAGGAATCCTATTTTGTAATAGTTCAAGTTTTTTATGAAATAGAGTTGTTTTACTCTATTTTTGTCCACATTTTTTTATTAAATATTTGTGTTTGCAAAGGAATTTTATTTCCTCTCAGTTGTTCCTGAATAACCAGAAATTCCAACATGGTATCAGAGCTAGTCCAGGCTCTTAGCAGTTGCTGAAGAAGCTGTAGGAAAATGAAGAAGAAGTTTGTTGAAGTTTTCTCCAGCAGAGTGAACGTTTAACAAAGTTAGATATTTTTCAAAACAGAGTTCATCTCTCCAGTAGTGAAAAAGTTTGTTTAAAAACATAGTAAATTTATTTTTGCATAGTTTAGTAAGCTAGCTATGGTAGGAGCCAGCACAAGAGTGAGTATGAGAAATACTCAACTTCCATAGTTCAATGGGAAGAACTATGACTATTGGGCAATCACAATGAGAGCCCTATTTGCCTCTCAAGATTTATGGGAGCTACTTGAAGATGGTCTAGAAGAACCAACAGATGAACAAGCATTTAATGCCTTAACATAGACAAAGAAAGATTTGCTGAAAAGTAATAGGAATGACTCGAAAGCCCTCTTCTATCTCTATCAGGAAGTGCATGAAAACATATTTCCAAGAATTGCAGCTGCAATGAAGTCCAAGGATGCATGGGATACCCTCCAGACAGCCTACCAAGTCATGGAAAAAGTAAAAACAACAAAGCTTCAATTAGTGAGAAGAGATTTTGAAATTATTCCAGTGGAAGAGTCTGATACAATAGACTTATTCTTCACATCGTTGATTGGGTTGGTTACCTAAATGTGATCTCATGGAGAGACAATAGAAGAAATAAGAATAGTGGAGAAAGTATTAAGGAGCTTACCCTCAAGATTTGATGTGATAGTAACAACCATTGAAGAAACAAATAATCTCTTATTGTTTACTATTGACAAGCTTCATGTATCATTGATGACACATGAACAAAGATTGAGCAGAATAACAAATTTATCTTTGGAGTATGCCTTCAAGACCTAAATGTCCTTTGGAAGAGGAAGAGTTCAAGGTAGATCAAGCTACAGAGTAAAAGGAAGAGAGAGAAGTCAAAAAAGAGGAAGAAACAACCCTACAAGTTCCAGTGGAAGGGGAAACAAGCAAAGTCAAAATCAAAGCCAAGGCGACAGCCAATAAGGTTGACAAAATCAAGCACATAGACAAAGGTATGATAAATCCCAAGTTCAATGTCATTACTATAAGAAGTATGGCCATTATGCCAATGAATGTAGGAAGAAACAAAGTGACATGGGTAGTAGACTTAGTGCTAACTTCGCTAAAGAAAATCGCAGTGAAGAAAAATTATTTTTAGCATGTAATTTGGCTGAAGAGAAAAATGAAGATATATGGTTTCTAGATTCAGGATGTAGCAACCATATTATTCGAAACATTTCTATGTTTTCCATGTTAGATGAAAATGTAAAGTCTCAAGTAACATTGGAAACAAGTAATAAAGTCTCTCTCATGAGAAGAGCTAGAGTGAGTGTTTTAACAAAGAAAGGAGAAATGAGATCCATATCAGATGTATACTATGTACCTCGTATGAAGTGTAACATTTTGAGCATTGGACAGTTTATTCAAAAAGATTACAATGTGTTCTTTGAAGATGATGTATGCACCATCATGGATAAACCACCAACCAAAAAATGCATTGCACAAGTGAGGATGACAAGAAACATAATGTTTTCTCTCAAGATGAGAGAAAATTTGAAGAAATGAGTTGCAATGGCAGTAGTAATACAAGAGACATTCCAAAGAGAAGCAAAGGATTAAAACTGGTTATAGCATTTGAGATTTTTATATCTCAACTTTGGAGGTCTAAATTTGTTACATAGGAAATGAATGGTAAAGAGATTACCATTGATCAAAAAGCCAGACAGCCTATGTGAATGCTGCATCTTGGGAAAACAACATACAGAAAACTTTCCATAAGAAAAAATCATAAGGGAAAAAGTACCCTTAGAAATATTCTTTTCTGATTTGTGTGGACCAATGAAAACACCATCATTAGCAGGTATCCACTATATATTGACATTTATTGATGATTACACAAGAAAAACATGGTTTTATTTCTTGAAGTTGAAGAGTGAATTGTTTGAAAAGTCCTGCTACTTTAAAGCTCTTGTAGAGAATCAATGTGGACATCATATAAAATTATTTAGAACAGGCAAAGGAGGAGAATATATCTCCAAAAAAAGATTTCGTTTCTGCAGAGAAAATCTCATTAGGGGAATTTTAAGGTCTAAAATGGGCTTCTTAAGGAAAATGTACAATCAAAATTCATTTTATGAGAACTAATCACATTTTAGGGGATAACATCATCCCTAATGGTTGAGGTGGCATTGTTTGAGTTAAAGGTACTTACTTGTCACATTCTCAATGGTGGACAAGAACTCATGGATAACCATGGTACTGCTCTAAGTACTTTTAAAGTCAAGGTAAAGTACTCAGAATAAATGTCATTTCAGACTCTTTGAATAAAATTTATACATAAAATAATATATTACTTTTATTATATTATTTTTATATAGTACATTAATTACATTTTATTATATAATTTAATAATATAAATTTTAATTAATAACATATTATATAATTAAGAATTTATGAATTTATATTTATATTTTATTTTAAGTTATTTAAGTACAAAGGACAAATGCATTAGTTGTTCAGTGATAATGATTTTTTCTTGAAACACTCATTATTATTTATAGTCACATCAATACAATTTTTTATTAATTTTATTTTGGTGCAAATTTTGAATTGAATTTAACCATGATTAGATGATTTGTGGTGAAAAAAGTGAATTGCAAATTCATAAATATTATTTTATTGTTTTATCTATTATTTTATTATTTCCATAGGAGGTCTATTTTAGAACTCAAAATTCCCCTAATGGATTCATAAGCAATTTAAAGCAAGGTATACATCACAACAAAATGAAGCTGTTAAAAGGAAAAATAGAACCATCATGGATATGGTAAGAAGCATGTTGAAGGAAAAACATTTTCCAATTGAATATTGGGCTGAAGTTGTACATTGTGTAGCATATGTTTTGAATAGATACCCAACAAAGAGTGTTATGAATAGAGCTCTTGAAGAAGCATGGAGTGGCATAAAACAACATGTCACCCACATGAAAGTTTTTGGTTGTGTGGCTTATGCACAGATTCCAGATCAGCTGAGAAATAAATTGGACAGTAAGGGGGAAAAATGCACATTTGTTGGATACAGTGAAGAATCCAAGGCATATAGATTTTATAACCCATCTACCAAGAAATTTATGAGAAGCAGAAATGTATAATTTATTGAGGAAGAAGCTTGGAATGGAAGCATTGAGAAAACAATGAATGTTAAGAGCTATTTGTCTCATTATGAAGATGAGGAAGAAATGGTTGAAAGACATCCCTCATTAGAAGCACCACCTCCACCAACACAAGGACAACAAGGGACACCACAAGCAGGTAGGAGAACACCATTGAGAAGTGATGGCAGTGCTTCTCCAAGCACATCAGAAGGAGTATATTTGAGTGCTTCCATAAGCATAAGTTCAACAAGTGAAAGAGGAACCAGATTCAGAAGTCTGAATGAAATCTATGAGAAAAAAGAAGGTACGAACTCTTTATTTGCATTGTATTGTCATATAGAAGGTCCTATTCATTTTGAAGAAGCAGTAAAAAACAAAAAATTGATAGATGCTATGGATGAAGAAATAAATTCCATAGAGAAAAACAAGGCATGGGAATTGGGTGATCTCCTAAAAGGTAAGGAAGTTATTAGAGTAAAATGAGTTTATAAAACCAAAAGAAATTTTGAAGGTAAGGTTGAAAGGCACAAGGGTAGACTTGTCGTCAAAGGCTACAAACAACAACAAGGAAGAGATTACGAAGGAACTTTTGCATCAGTTGCAAGAATGGAAACAGTAAGAGCAGTGATGTCCATAGTAGCACAAGACAAGTGGAAAGTTTACCAAATTTTTGTGAAATCAACATTCCTAAATGAAGTATTGATGGAAGAGGTATACGTTGAAAAACCTCTGGGATATGAGAAAGAAGGCCAAGAGCACAAAGTATGAAAATTGAAGAAAACTCTATATGGGCTGAAACAAGCACCAAGAACATGGTACAGTAGAGTAGATGCCTATCTACTGGAAAATGGGTTTGAAAAATGTGAACGAGAACCCACATTATACATCAAAGAGAAAGATGGTAAGATGCTCATTGTTGTTTTATATCTTGATGATATGATATTCACAGATAATGATGCTTACCTCATTAAGAATTTTAAAACATTCATGAAGGATGAATTTTAGATGACTGATATGGGATTGCTGAGATACTTCTTAGGAATAGAAGTAGAGCAAAATGAAAATAAGAATTTTATCTCTCAAGCTAAATATGTGAATGAAATTTTGGAAATATTTAACATGTAGGATTGCAAAGTAGCAATTACTCCTACAGTGATAAGATTGAAACTAAGCAAAGAAGACATCAGCAAGGATTTTGATCCAAGTTTGTATAAGAGCATAGTTGGCAGCCTTATGTATTTGACTGCGACTAGGCCAAATATTATGCGCGATGTAAGTTTAATTTACAGATTTATGGAAGGGACAAAGGAGGCATACTATCATATAGCAAAAATAATTCTGAGGTATGCGAAAGGAACAAAGAGGTATGTTATTTTATACACCACTTCAGAAAATTTTGAATTAATTGGATATACTTATAGTGATTGGGTTGGAAGTATAGATGACAGGAAAATCACCTCTAGATATGTTTTTCATATGGGATCAGGAGCCATCTCACGGGCTTCTAAAAAATAGCCAATTGTGGTTTTATCAACAGTAGAGGCAGAGTATGTGGTAGATACAACAAAAACATGTTAAGCAATATGGATGAGGAGAATGTTAAAAAGTTTGTGTCATAAACAGGTAAAAGGCACAATAGTTTATTGTGATAATAGCTCAGTTATAGCTTTATCCAAGAATTCAGTGTTCCATAAGAGGAAAAAACACATTGATGCAAAGTATCACTACATCAGATAGTTAGTGAGAAACGGAGAATTTTTTTTGCAACATTGCAGAACAGAAGAGTAGTTTGTTGATATTTTGACAAAACCATTGGGGCATAAAAGTTTTAATTATTTAAAGTAATGTCTGGGTATGCAAGAGAACAACAGTTGTAATTAAGGGGGAGTGTTGGAAATTAATTCTAATTGCAACAGAGCAGAAGAAGGACGAGAGTTCAATTCTGATGTGAATTTATAAAGGACACTACAGCAACATTTATTGTTTGTTCTCTACACTCCACCACGAAATGAATTCCATGCTTACTACGCCCACAAAACCATATTTTTTTCAAAGGTCATAGCCATACTGCTTTACATTAAATCTGTGGTTTTAAAATCACGCAACCTCCAGCATTTAAACTTCTATACCCTCGCGTTCTTATCCGCAACACCTACCGCCATAACCCCTCCACCAACCACACTTAACTCCTCTCATTCCAATGGCATTCAACATAAGCTACGAGGGTCGAAGTTGACCCACCGGAAGAGGTGACCTCATTCCTCGTCCAGACCAATCAAATAAGTTTCATGGGACAAAGAAACTAGTGAGAAGACTCCTATGCACTCCGCTGCACTAAATGTTTTGAATAATTTTTGAAATCCGCAAAATGAAGTTTTATAAGGCTGTTAAACTTTAGCTAGTGTTATATATATGTTTTATGTGTCGTGATATGTTTTAGTTTTAAACTTAGGTTATATATATTTTAACATATATATTATAAACACAAAATGTTTAATATATATATATATATATATATATATATATATATATATAATGTAATATTTTGTGTGTAATATAGTGAGTGAGACTATGTATTGAAGACAGAGTGCAGTGTGTGCGAAAACATAGTCTCACTCACTATATTATATCATAGTTCTGAGGAATCCTATTTTGTAATAGTTCAAATTTTTAATGAAATAGAGTTGTTTTACTCCATTTTTATCCACAATTTTTTTATTAAATCTCTGTGTGTTTGTAGAAGAATTTTATTTCCTCTCAGTTGTTTAAGACTAACCAAAAATTCCAACAACCAACATACTCTACAAAGCATAAATAGCCTTTTAAAATTTGACTGTGACCATAATCAATTCATAGCTCGAAAAGCTGAAATTAAAAAATATCATATAGATCTGAAAAGAATCAAGTAAAGGAAAACATAATACGAACCTCGCTAATATCACATGGGTCGAATTTATCGAATGAAAGCTTTTCCAATTTTATAGAGTGAAGTATGCATATACAAATCATAGGCCAATATTCTTATGGATATTTCGCTTTAAACAAACTGGTTCGAAGTCGCCAAGGGAATTCTATCATTGGCAAAAACCTGAAACGTGCATTTTCAATGTAGCTTTGTGCCAGTTTCTCACTTGCACTAGGCATGCATGACACTAGGGCTAATTTCCTCCAGGTTTCCTCAGCTGGAAACAATAGCGGGTCAGTCTTTGAATATATTTACGAAGCTCATAATAATCACATGAATCCCAACAGATGCACCAGTGGAATTCCTCCATGAAAGGAACAACAGGGAGATCTACGGCTAGAGAGGCCAGGTAGCCACAATTTGTACTATAAAATTATTACCCTACTTTACAAAAGGTTAAAATGGGATGTAGAGATTACATAAAATTATTAGAAATTTGAATATTTTACATAAATATCATCGAAAAATTGCCAAAATAGTATGTAGAGATTATATAAAACTATTAGAAATTTTAATATTTTACATAAATATTATAAAAAAAAAATTACAAATTGTATATAGTTAGATTAACTAAAGATTCTAAACTTTAATATAAATTTCCATTCTTAAAAATATATCAATTTCCATTCTTAAAAATTTCTGTAGTGGCTAATAATAACCAGAAAATAAAAAATATCTATATAAAATAAAATAAAAAAATTTAAATTTGGAAAATACACAAGATGATGGTTGAATTCTAACTTATATTTGGAAAATACAGAAAAAGATAATGCTTGTATTCTTCTATATTTATAAAAATGTTGGGCAAATTAAATTTAAACTCTACACTTATGTTTTTTCAAAATATAATGAAATTTTCTCGTAGATCTATTCCAAAATAAACCAGGTCTATCCACTTAACTAAAATTCCTGAGGTCTATAAAATAGGCCACACCTATCGACTTAAAATTGCGTTGAAGTGTGAGCACATTGACATCAAGTGCGAGCCTCCATTTGTCGAAGGCATTGATGGAGATAAGCCAGTAACGACGGAGTGGTAATCTTTTAGTTTGAGATAAAATTCAAAACCAATGAAGAATATATGAAGATGACTGCATTCTTGTCTTGCATTTCAAAACATCATTCAGCGTCGTTGGAATGTCAAGTTTCCCACAATAAGCTGCATGCGAGTGTTAAATGAGTCTGTCGTGCCAAGTAAGGAATGGGTATGGATGTTACTCAACAGGCCTCGCATCACTCATGTCTACAGAGAGAACAACTCCAGGGCTGATGGGCTCTCCAAAAAAGGCATAAGCTCAGATTTTGGGATAATGCAGGTGATTCACTTTAAAGATGGTCAACAGTTTTGGAAAAATCAAATACTGATTCCATAGCTGCTGGAATTCTGGAATATCCTTTTTGGTGCACATGCTTACTCTTTAACCTTTTTCATAAGTTTTCTGGGTGGGACTGTACGAGGTTTACTACATAGGGAGCATGATCTTTCACAGGGTGGATCTATATCTTCATGACGGGGGGTCATCTGGTTACTTTTTTTGCCTAATTCATCAGCAACAAGCGAGCCTGTTTTAAATAGTGTCAAGCGAGCCTGTTTTACTCTTAAGCAAGCGAGCCTGATCTATTTACATATGGAGATTATCATATATTTTCAAGCGAGCCTGATGAACATCTTTTTTTCCAGGATACAGGATGACATATGGTTTCAAATAGTATCAAGCAAGCTTGTTTTTACTCATAAGCAAGCGAGCCAGATTTAATTACTAGTGGATATTAAAAAATATAATTTCAAGCGAGTCTGATGTACACCTTTTTTGCCAGAATACAAGACGACATATGGTTTTTTAGAAGCACAGGTCAAGCGAGCCCGCTTACTACACAGTACATGATCTACTATCATCTTTTCATCTCAAGGAAGGCACGGAACAGGGGTTCTCATCCTTTGTTTTGGGCCTAAACCTATCTCATACTTTAATGTCATTACCTTTCTTTTTTATATCTTTTTTGATTCGTATGATGCTGTTGTATCTCTTTTGTATCTCAGGATGTTTCCATATGCACGGGATGGATAATCCCCCGATTATGTGGTGGCCAAACTTCTCACATTTGCTCTTTCACCCTATAAGGAGCAGTAATTATGGCCTTTCTATGGGGTTATTCTCGCTGTTGTTTTGTCACATCTGGGAATATTTTGTCTATGTACTGTTTTATATATAATATAAATCAGTGTTTTTTTTCCTCTGAAAAAAAAAAAAAAAAACATTTGAAATCTAAAATGCATTTGAAATCTAAAATGGATTAGTACCTTGATATTATCAAAAGATTGTTCAAGTATTTTTTCTCTTATAAGAGGTTCATTTATCATCTTTTTGATATGAAGTAGGTCAAGTTCTTTAAAAAAAATAATAAAAATAATTCTAGTTAATGTCACTTAAAACATTGGCATGAATCATTAGATTATATATAACATTTTTATCTCATTAATGGACTAAATTGAATTACTAAAATAAAATAAAACTATGTATTATTATATATAATTTGAAGGGATATTAAATTATTTAATACTTTAAATTTTTTTTATTTATTATATAATTGAATTTGAATAGATTATAATTTTATCTTTAACAAAAAAAATTACCACATTAAAGTTTTAAATCATGTAAAAATTTTAATATTTTTACACTTTATTAAAACCAATACCATTTATTAAATAATGGAGCCAATACTATTTATTAAATCAAAAGAGAAATGGTACTTGAACACAAAAAAATCTAAAATCTTGCTGCAAAATCTTTTAATATTTCTTTTAATTAAATATTTGTAAAATCAATTTTTTAAAAGAATATATATATTATTAATTTTGTTATAGTGCTAAAAAAATTATTAAATCTAATATTGATATTAAATATTAAATATTAAATGTAATATTAATATTAATATATTAAATATTAATATACAATATTGAATTTAATATAATATCTAACATTGGATCTATCATGAGTCCATAGGGACCTAGATGCAAACCTTCTTTTTGGAGTGTAGAACTTGAGAAAAGGTGATAGATCCTTTCTTAGATGGATCTATGTTGGTTTAATTTTACGGCAACAATGTCACATTTTGAGATTATCATTATTATGTATATGTTTCAAACTAACTTCAAAATTCACACTATGGTTTCTTTGCTTCGGGTGACCATCTCATTCTCATCTTTAATTTAGCATGTGTTGGTTGCCTTGAATGGTGTGTACATCTGTGTTTGGAAGCTTTGAGTGGTTTGTGTGTTGAAGTGTTTTGATTTGGATGGTAGTGTTTGTGAATGTTAGAATTGTTGTTTTGATTTGGATGGTAGTGTTTGTTAATGTTACAGTTGTTGTGTTATATTTTTATGTGTATGTAATTGTTTATTAATAGTTAGTTGGTGATGAAGAGAGACAATATTTCCAATAGTTTGTACGATGATTGATACTACACATGTATTTCATTTAATTTTAGGTATCACAAATTCTAACAATTAACTAATTCTTAATAGTGTCTCTCTAGGTATTACTAAATATATTTTGATAAGCATTTTTAACAATTTACTACATCAAGATTACACTTGAAATAACTTATTTCTTTGTTACTTTTTGAAATTATTTATTTGCTTCAAGAATATTTTGATAATTTTTTTAATCCATAGTTTACTTTTCAATGTCAAGAAATAATGTATTTTTTATTTATTTTTAATTAGTGGTTAAATTTATAAAAATTTTACTTCCAAACAATTATAACATCTCTTTCATGAAAAATTTGATTTGCTTTGAATGTTTACTAAGTATATATTTTTATCTTATAAATATTTTGAATACATTGTTGTATGCAATTATCTATGAGTAATTTGGAGTATATGTGATTGACTACTAGTAATTAATTGGTGACAAAGATGGATTAATTTTCACTTTGAAGGAGGATTGATTTTGGACATCTATTTCATTTTAATTCTAGGTATTGCAACTTTTGACAACTAATTAATTCTTAATAGTGTCCTTGTAGGTATACTAAATATAGCTTGAAAAATATATATTTTGAATAATCTATAGCCCCAATATTAACATCTAATGCATATAATGCAAGCGATCAAATAACATTAGAAACAACATCTACACTGATATCAATGCATCTAATTCAAGCAATCAAATGGGATTAGAAATCAACATCTACATTTAAATCAATGCATATAGTGGAGGCAATCAAATAATATTAGAAATCCTCATATACACTAAAATCAATGTATGTAGTGCAAGTAACGAAATAGGATTAGAAATCAACATTTACACTAAAATAAATACATCTAATGAAAGCAATCAAATATAATTAGAAATAAAAATCTACATTGAAATTAATGCATCTAGTGAAAGCAATCAAATAGGATTAGGAATCATCATTTACACTTAAATAAATGCATCTAGTGAATGAATCTTCTTCCCTCTCCCCCCCTCGATCTAATCTTGAAAAATATTTTTAGTAATTTACAGGTTGAATATTAACAACATCTAATCCATCTAATGCAAGAATAAAATAGGATTAGAAAGAAATATCTAAGATAAAATCCATGCATCTAATGCAATCAATCAAATAAGCCTAGAAATCGACATCTACACTAAAATCTATGCATCTAGTGCAAGAAATTAAATATAATTAGAAATCAACATCTATGCTGAAATCATTTTATCTAGTGTAATCAATCAAATATTATTATAAATAACCATCTACAGTGAAAGCAATGCATCTAGAGTAAACAATAAAATAGGATTATAAATAAGCATATACATTGAAATCAATGCATCTAGTGAAATCAATCAGATAGGATTATAAATCATCGTATACAAAGAATTCAATGCATATAATTCAAGAAATCAAGTAGGATTACAAATCATTATCTACATAGAAATCAATGCATTTAGTGCAATAATTTTTCATATGTATCTCCCCCTCCTTCTATATTTATCTTGCTCCACCTCTCCTTCCTTGTCTCTCTATCTCACCCTCCCTTACCCCCCCAAACACACATGCTCTTTCTCTCTCTCTATCCATTTATATCTATCTCTCCATCCCTCTCTCCCTCTCTCTATCTATCTATTCTTCCCATTGTTCACCTCCCATCTATATCTTTATCTACCTCTGCCTATCCTTTGTCTCTCTATATCACCCAAAAAACATACATGTGCTCTTTGTCCAAATATATATATCTCTCCCTCCCTCTTCATCTCCCTTTCTCTCACCCTTATATCTATCTTCCCTCCTCCTCTCCTCTCTCCCTCTCTCTCTATCTACCTTATCACTCCCACTCTCTCTCTCCACCTTTATCTATCTATGTGTGTATTCTTATTTCCCTCTCTCTCCCCCTCCCTCTCTACTTATCTCTCTCAAGTCCTCTCTCTCTTCCTTCCTCTCTCTCCCTTTCTATCCCACCTCCCTATGTCTCCATTCTCTCCCTTCTCACCCTCTCTCTCTCTCTCTCCACTTTTCTCTCTCTACGTATTTATTCTTCACTCATTGTCTCCCCCTCCAATTCCATATCTTTGTCCCTCCCTCATAAGTCCTCTCTCTTAGCCATCCCCTCTCTCCCTTTGTCTACTACCTCTCTCTTTGTCTCTCCCTCCCTCTCCAACCTTCTCACTATCTCCCTCCCTCCCTCTCTCCTCCTCTCTATGCCCTCCATGTTTGCATCTCTCTCTCTAGCTCTCACTCTTCTCAACGTTTCTCACTCTCTTTCTCTCTCTCTCTCTCCATTCCTCCTCTCTCCTCTCCTTCATTTGATCTACATCTCTCTTGTCACCCCCTCTATCTCTACACCTATATCACTCTATGTATTTATTCTTCATTTCATATATATTTACAGTTAATAATATATCATGATATATTACACAACAATGAGTGCTGATAGCTCACTCGGTTAGTTCGCTAAATTTTCTTCTCCACTATGTAGGTCGTCTTCTTCTTGGTATGCTTCATCCTTTATCCAATCATTTTTTTTATAGAAGGCTTTTCTAGTCTTAAAGAAAATTTCCACTCTTTTTTCTTCATCAATTTAATAATGAAGTTGAAGAGAGGACAAAGCTCTTGTTGTTAAGATATGCATGAAAATATAAACCACATAAAGAGGAAGCCTCTTTGGGAATGGGGAGCCTATCAACATAAAGGAGATGCCTAGTGTAGAAATTGAGGAAAAGTTTTCATCTCTAGGGATTTGATCTCTCTCGGTGCATGATAGATCGAATGGTAGATAGATCTAAGCTAATTATGTTGCAATGAAGAGAAAAAATCTTTGAATTATGTTGCAATGAGTAGAAACAATTTGTTATGGATCATATTTTTTTATGTTTTCTAAAATTTATTGTTAAATACATAAATAAATTCAATACTACACAAAAATATTTAAAGCACTTAAATTATGTAATTTAAAATTTAACATATCAAACTTATAATTCCTACATATTTTCACCCGATTCTAAATAAATTTAACTATAAATTATACCGAACATACCGAAACCTGAAATGGTAAAGCTACGACTTTTCTAAAATTTGAATTGCCATATATTTTGATAAGTTACATGTACTAGATGATTTTCTTGACAGTCTACAGTGCATTACTTCACCTCTTATCGAAAAGGGTTCCAATGGTTTTTTACCATATATCTTGATAATATTTTCATAAGTTACAGGTACTAGATGTTATTCTTCAAAGTCTACATTGCATTACTTCACCTCTTATCGAAAAGGGTTACAATGGTTTTGAAACAGATGTATTATTTTTAATTAGAATCAAATTTTGTTCAAAAAAGAAAAACTAATAACCATTTACAACGTAAAATTTAATGGAGGGTAGATAAGTAAATGCATTTTTCGCTACATGTAACTCACAAGTCAGAATTGAAGATTACGTGTCCATGACAGGACCTATCTGCAAATTAGAAATGAATATTACATATCAACACTGTCATTCCATTGGGATTGAAATGAATTCCAATCCCAAATTCCGGCAGGAAAGTGCCACAGCTTAAACATCGTGATATGAATTTCACACCAAAGGACATCATTGATCCGAGACATACAAATTTATCAAATAAAAAACCTTTGAAAATGTCATTAAACTTTGCTTCAAAAAAGGACCAGAAGAACCCATACTCGTAGGAAAACGGTGGCAAATAAATGGTGTTTGTAACATTGTTCTCCATACTATTGACGGCCATAAGTGTATCATTTCACATTATTATTATTATTATAGATTTTGAAAAAAAACATTTTTTTTTTTATAGTTATGAATTCGGTAATCGGTAGAATCAAATATTTGATTTTAATTATTTTTTCTCACATTTATCATATTGATAAATATTCCAAAATCTACTATGACTAGTTGTACAGTATTTAAAATGAAAATCTTGAACACAAAATTTGCAAACTCTTTAGAATTATCTATCTATTGATTACTTATAATGAAAACTTGTGCACATTTTCTACCATGAACAAATTAAATTGCGAAATTACATACCTACATAATCCTTACAGGTTAGCATTGAAGTTGGACATCTAATGTCTAGTAACTAATGGTGGTCATACTTTAAGTAATCCAACGATCATATGTGCTTAAGTGTGGTTATAAATCTATAATGGAAATAGAAACAACATTGCAGATATGTGTTACATAGTTAGAGGATAATCATCTTGTATGAGCAGACTTGGTTAGTAGACCATGAAAGAGGAAGCTATGGACTAACTACTTGTTAGAGAGTACACCATCTCATAGGAGGGTTGCTCATCCTAAAGAGGATCAAGATGAAAAGGTGGTTCTCTTCTATGGAATTATTTCTTTATTTTGTCATTCTCTCTGAGGTATTGTATATATAAGGAAGGATAGAGTTGTATATTTTTTCATTATTGGATTCTATTCATTATATTGTCTTAGAAAAAATTCTATGGAGAATTACATTAGGGTCATGAGGATAACCTAGTAGTATGACATTAGTGTGCATGATAAAACACTAGAATAAGAAAAGGGGGGAGAGATTTGTATTGTATGTTTCATGTGGAGATTTATTTTGTGTGACTTTTACTTTTTCTCATTCGAAGTTAGGGTTTATACTAAAAATGTAGACCCTAGAGAAGAACATGGAGTTGGAGTAGTTATGATGACTATTATGGATTTTGTTGTACCACTAGATTTTCTCACATAGTAAAACACGCGGAAAGTGGAGTTAATAGCTTTAATTACTCTAAAACCATGTTCTTATGGGATGCGAGGCTAGGGAAAAATCGAGATGAGATGAAATTAATGATGGTTGAGCATAGTATGATGACTTTCTTTGAAGAAAAGTTAGTTATTATATCTTTCGTGATGTTCTATGGAGTTGTTGTTATTTATGTTGATGTAAGAGTTGAACCCAAAGGATTTGAGTAAAGAAACTCTAGGATGGAAAAATATTTATGGATATATATACTAAAGTTATATTTCCGTGCACTTGTATAATACAACATGGCTAGTGTTCCTAAACCATAAGAAAGAAAACAATACTAGTGTGAAGAGTGTATGTGATAAAAGTTTGATGAAGAGAAGGGGGGACTTGTTGGTGTTTATTATAGCTTGTGGTAGATTTTTATGGTGGTTAGGGCTTTCATTATTTTACCCTTCTAAAGTTTGGAGAGATAGATATAGTCCCAATTTCTTGATAAATTTGTTTGCATATATTTCATTTATTCTATATATGTATAATGTATCTTTCTATATAAAATTGTATAATTTCTAATTTGATTTTACTTCTTGCATTGTATGTATGATTAAGTAATTTCCAAGATTTATGATTCATGTCTTTGTATTTTAATTTGAGGAAAAAGTGTCTCAAATTCTCTTTCTTTGGAGCTATTAGCTACCTACAAATAGTCACATAAAACATGATGTGGGTGGTCCAACATACTCCAAACAATGCATTGTAATTAGTGGAAAATAATTAATGGAAACTACACTAAATAATGGAAGAAAAATAAAGAACAATCAGAAACAATCTTACTGAATCGTATGGGGAAAACTATATATTTATTGTTTACAGTTTGTAGAGATATAATAAGTGTTGAGGAAAATTCAAGGGAAAAATAAGGGCAATAGTGCTCGTCGTCTCTCAACAAGGATTTCCTTCTCCAAGCTTCTTGCAAACTCTCTCTCCAAAATAAGTGTGGAAAAAATCTCAAACCGATATAATTCTCCCGCTGCAATGTCATTCTTGATTGTTTGGGGTAATTTTGGCAGCGTAACAGTGCATGGAAATGCCTTTTTTTTCCTTCCAATTCCTTGAATTTATAGACTTTAAATCAACTCTTTGAGGCTACATATCTCCCAAACCAAAATGAAGAGACTCAAAACTAGTTCTTTGGTCTAGTATTGTTAGGGAGAATTGACCCAATTCATGTAATATTTCAATGGGATGATGACTTGGTCCTGACTTCATGGATATTGAAGGAAAATCCATGAGGTTTTGTGAGTGTATGTTAAAAATTTCCCTTGGCGCACCCACAAGGTTTAAAATTTTCCATTGGACTTTAGAGAAATTTTTTATTTTTGGTAGTTATGATGTTTTTAACAAAAAATTATCCACCTTGTACATGCTACTTTTGACTATCTCATTTATTATGCTCAGTATTACAATAATAATGTTGGAACTCATGAGTGTCTTGACTTTAATTATCAAGCCAATGTTGGTACAAACATAATAGGGCTAAAACTACATCTAAACAACAACCTTCCTAGCCTAATTCACTTTGGTGAAGGTGAATGAAGGAAATGAAACAACTTCAACTGGGAAATGATATAGGTAAGCTACTAGTCCTAAGTTTCATAACGTAAGAAAAAACAAGAAAACATATTCTACTTTGGTTGGAATGTAAAGGACAAAAGGAAAATATATTCTACTTCTAAGAATGTAAAGAACACAGAAACAAAGGACAAGAAAATAAATATAATAAATCTTTCTCGAAATTAAATGAAAGTAATGGAAATGTATTCTAATATGTAGGAAATAGATCACACTTTTCTTAAAGTAAATAGTGGAAAAGGAAATATAAACTAGTTGCGGAAATCAACATTCAAGAAGCAAGTAATGCCTAATGTAAATGTCAACCTAACGAAGCCTCAACTCAACCAAAGTGATATTGGAGCATTCATAGGATATATTAATACATATACATATCTCTACCATGAATGTGGTGTGAATATAGGTGAGGTGAGAGATAAGAAACAAACTATTATAGGAAACTCTATTTTGCTACACGAAAATTGTAGCAAGCCTATTCTTCAAGTTAACCAACTTCTAGCAAGCTTCTCCATCAAGTTAACCTTGCAAATTACTGAGCTAATCAAGAAAATGATATAGGGTAAATTTTTTTGTTAATGAAAAATTATTTAGCATTCAATACAATTGTAATAAACTTGAAATGAATTTATTATCATGCCCTAAAATTTAGAGCAAATTTACTATTGTTTTGCTAGAGGAAACTTCTAGCAAGCCTATTCATCGGATTAACATGGCAAGTGCTAAGATAATCAAAGGAAGATTATTTTTGGTAGATTTTACATTAATTTTTAATGATTTTAGACTTCAATATAAGTGGAATCAACTCAAAAGAGCTTCATTAACATGTGATAAAATTCAGCATAAATTTATTACTAAAAAAACAAATTCATAATTGTGAACTAGTAAACCTATCCGACTAACTCAATAATGAATACGACCTTAAAAATATATTCTAAGGATGTATATGCTTGTAACTATATAAATTACTAGCAAAAATAGTTCCTTCAAAAATTCAACCAATATAGCCTACAACAAATTAAGCATGAATATTGAGCTAAAAAATAGGAAATACGTAAATAAGAGATGTAACTGAATAAGAAATGAAAAGAAAATAAATAAATTGTATAGTGTGTATTTAAAGGTCTTTGGATAGCCAAGCGCAAGGATACTCAGAGTCCTATGAATGATACCAAGCCTCAGAAGCTAAAAATGAAACCAAACTTCATTACTGGAATCAATTCAACTACATCCCGACTCAAAATAGAAGTAGAACTACTAAATAATAGGTTTTCTTGACAATAATGTTAGAAATTCTATGCCTATAGAGGTTATTTCAAATTTGTATTCATACAAGTTAATGGAGAAGTATATTCCTTGAAAGGAGGAATCTTTCTCCTCAAAAATCTCTAAAAATGGATCTAGTCATGAGTGGTAGCAATTTTTAGTAAATATTGAAATTTGGCGTCTCCTATAACATGGAACACATCCCTATATTTTATCAATCATTCAAACTCCATTCTCTCAAGAAGGTCTCTAAATTCTCTCAGTTTGCATATCTTCCTAATTTACTCAATATTCTCTAAATATTATGGAAAATAAATAATATTGGACACAATAAGCAATGGGAAATCAAATTCCTAAGGACCCATTAAGATTATGAATTAGCTCTATAATGTTCAAGGTGGTTAATGAAATGTTTTAAGTGTCTATTAATGTTCAAATGGGCCTTAAAATATATACAGTTTAGTCCCCTTGTCTCCTCCCTATTAGAATTATTACTCAGCACTCAACAAATGTATCCTTTTCCTTTTTTCTATCATGCACTTGTCTATGTTGTTGTGGTTTCATTGTCTACCATGTTTCTTGTTTGATATGGTGACCCAATTCATGCTTCATTGGCTACCGTGTATACTTATTTTTTTACTTTGTTATCTGCACATCCACTCCTTTCCACTCATGATATCATCACTTTAAACAAATACATAGTCAATTCCTCATTTACCACATCATATTACTTATTTTTGGTGAAAACTTAATCTATAGGATTTATATAGTTATTTATTTTAACGATTGAGGGGTTTCCATTAATTTTTATGTCAAATAGCAGGGAGGAGAGATGTAAATTAACCTCTATAGTTATGATTCCCCTTTTTATTAGAAGTGATGGGTAGAATTAGACCCCATAGAACTTTGTATTCTTCCTCTATAACTCTATATTCTTCTACAACACTTTGTGGAATATGCTATAGCGCTTTCAATGGAATCCTATAGCAACATGTGTTGACACCTTACAAAAATAATGCTTTCATGGCACTCATTTCATCATTTCTTGATCAATTTTCCTAGTTCACTCACATGTGTAAGGTAGTGGTCTTGCTTATATAATTTTCATTGAAATGGGTCTCGAATTATCTTACTACTCTTACAAACACTTGGTCACTTGAATTTCATAGATTGACTATGAAATCCAATGAAATACCCCTTCATTTTTTCAAAAAATGGACATATCCAGTTGTAACATAGGAAAATGGTGAGAACTTCGTGGTGTTGATGGATCCTAGTAGTGTTGGTAGTCTTCCCTCAAATAAAACCTCGACCCATGTTGTCAATTTGTGAGCTATGTGCTCTAGATCCGAGGCTATAGTTTGACTTGTATGACATTGTTTCTTCTCGACAGAAGTTTAAGTATGCCTTATGCCTCCTACAAATTTTATTGAGTGTTCCTCTTAGTAACACTACCTTCTATCCCTTCTTTAAACTCTCTTTAGAGAAAAAAAAACTAGAGTAGTGGTGAAAAGGGGTTGCTACAAGGAATAAAGTTTCCTATAATAGTTCTTAAAAGGAAGGTTTTTAATAATGGTGGCCTTAGTTTTGAAATGTAGGAGTGGTTTTGGGATCCTTGGCCCTTATACATCATATTATCCTTCAAATTATGATTAACATCCTTGACAAACAATCTAAATTATACTCTACTCATTAAGCTCAGTCATTGAAAACACTTAACACATAGATTTGTTTTCTTATAAAGGGAGAAATTATGGCGGATAACTTTAATAAAGAGAAAGGGATGATTTGATGAAAAACATAGTGACTTGGAGACCTTTCAAACTTGGAGAATTTACCATTGTGCAGCCTAGACTCTATGTAACAAACTCTTTACAACTATGTTGTGTTTCTTTGTACCTAGTAGAAATTAAGTAATTATTTTACATCACCCATGTAGTAGGTTTTTTATATAGTATCTCTCGTGTATATTTTTTTTATATATAATGACTCTCTTGTAGTAGCAACTCCCTTTCAACATCTAAAGTTATTTCATTGTTTCTGCTTTATTTGAGGTGGAAAATGGAAGCTAGGGTTGTTGATATGAGGTTGTAGGTAGGCTTAATGTGTAGGGGTAGTTATATCATCTATCACTTGTAATTTAAAATTAAAATCACGAGATTATGAGATCATGAGATCATGCCACCTAACTACATAAGTCAAAAGAGAATATTTTTCACAATTTTTGTTATTTTATCTCTTCCTATCACCTCATGTGGTAGTTGAGGTAGATGGAAATTTTTTTTAACTAGGAAGTGACTATGAATACTCAACCACAAACAAGAGTAATTACATAGTGTTTCATGGAATCCAAAGGGTTTGATTTGCATATCTTTCCTACCCATGGAGCTCTACTAATGATGCTTTGGATATAAAAACTTAAGTACTAACATTGTTACTTATCCCCATCATACTCAAAATAAAAAAAAATAAAAAAAAATCTTAGCCCCTATTGTCAATAATATTATATTTATAATTTTAAGTTTTTTCTTTATATAATTTTTAATTTAAAGGAGGCTTTAAAATATTTTATCTATAGTTAATATTGATTTTTTCTCTAGAACTTAGAATTTTGTGATACATAATGATAATGAGATTGTCTTTTAGATGAATGACATCATTAAGATTTGATCGATGTTTCGAAACATCTATTGCAGTTCAATCCCTTTTTCCTAAGGAATTTCCTACATCAGGGAAATTGGTCACCCCATTAACCAAAGAATCCAGGAACATGCAACATATAATCAACACAATTGTTCATGTTCCTTGGCCTTAGTTGAACATGCGGAGAAATCCAAACACCGTGTTTGCATTAAGGATTCTCGTGCCATCCCAAGTGTTGATCATGTCCATCATAGGAAGCTAAGACATGGAATTGAGATTGAGTAGCACACAATTAATCTTAACATGGATCTTCTTAATTTCTTATATATATATATATATATATATATATATATATATATATCACCTTTTGAAATTCATATTAAAATATTCTCCAAAATTTTAATATGTTAATTTTGATAACTAATTGTTGAATAATATTAATCTTATTTTTAAAAACTATATGTAAAAAAAAATATTTTTATTTTTAATATGCATTTATAAACACATACTTCTTATTATATTATTATTAATTTACTTAAATTAAATTGAATATTATTTTAATTAAATAATAATAATAATAACAATAAATAAATAAGAAAATAAATTTGTTGATTCAATAATAGGTAATTGTTAAGAACTAATTTATAACGACTAATTCCTAATGACTAACTCTGGACCGAATATATCTCTTCTATTTAAAAATTCAGATTGATTGATTTTTTCACCTTTGTTGTGAGGATGAACCACATTATATGGTTTGAAGCGTCGACCAAATATTAATCATGTGATTAATCTAAAAGACAATCCTATAATCTCATTGATTATATATATATATATATATATATATATATATATATATATATATATATATATAATATTATTTTATGAAATATATCAACATGATATTTGAGTATCAAAGAAATTACATAGTTTCTTCATATTAGATTGTAAAGCATATATTTCTTGATAAATTTGTTTGCATATATTTCATTTATTCTATATATGTATAATGCATCTTTCTATCTGAAATTTTATAATTGCAAATTTGATTTTACTTCTTGCATTTTATGTATGATTAAGTAACTTCCAAGATTTATGATTCATGTCTTTGTATTTGAATTTGAGGAAAAAGTGTCTCAATTTCGCTTTCTTTGGAGTTATTAGCTACCTACAAATAGTCACACAAAACAATGATGCTGGTGGTTTAACATATGCCAAATAATGTATTGTAATTAGTGGAAAATAGTTATTGGAAACTACACTAAAGAATGGAAGAAAAATAAAGAACAATGAGAAACAATCTTAATGAATACTATGAAGAAAAATACATATTTATTGTTTATAGTTTGTAGAGATGCAATAAGTGTTTAAGGCACTTCAAGAGAAAAATAAGGGCAATAGTGCCCGTCGTCTCTCAACAAGGATTTCCTTCTCCAACCTTCTTGCAAACTCTCTCTCAAAAATAAGTGGGGAAAAAATTTCAAACCGATATAATTATCCCTCTACAATGTCATGCTTGATTGTTTGGGGTAATTTTGGCAGCGTAATAGTGCATGGAAATGCCTTTTTTTTTCCTTCCAATTCCTTGAATTTATAGACTTTAAAACTACTCCTCAGGGCTACATATCTCCCAAATCAAAATGAAGAGACTCAAAACTAGTTCTTTGATCTATTTTTTTTATGGAGAATCGACCCAATTCATGCAATATTTCAAGGGGATGATGACTTGGTCCTTAGCTGAAACTTCATGGATATTGAAGGAAAATCCATGAGGTTTTGTGAGTGTATGTTAAAGCATTCCCTTGGTGCAGCCACAAGGTTTAAAATTTTCCAATGGACTTTAGAGAAAATTTTGATTTTTTGTAGTTATGATGTTTTCAATGGAGAATTATCCACCTTCTACATGCTACTTTTGACTATCTCATTGATTATGCTGAGTATTACAATAATAATTTTTGGAACTTGTGAGCGTCTCTACTTTAATTATCAACCCAATGTTGGTACAAACATAAGATGGCTAACAATACATCTACAACAACAACCTTCCTAGCCTCATTTACTTTGGTGAAGGTGAATGAAGGAAATGAAACAAATTCAAATGGGAAATGATCTAGGTAAGCTACTATTCCTAAGTTTCATAAGGTAAAAAAAAACAAGAAAACATATTCTACTTTTGTTGGAATGTAAAGGACAAAAGGAAAATATATTCTACTTGTAAGAATGTAAATAACACATAAGCAAAGGACAAGAAAGAAAATATAATAAATATTTCGCGAAAGTAAATGAAAGTAATGGAATTGTATTCTAATGTGTAGGAAATAAATCACACTTTGCTTAAAGTAAACAGTGGAAAAGGAATTATAAACTAGTTGTGGAAATCAACATTCAAGAAGTAAGTAATGCAAAATGTAAATTTCGACCTAACCAAGCCTCAAATCAACCAAAGTGGTATCGGAGCATTTTTAGGCTATATTAACACATATACCTATGTCTACCATGAATGTGGAGTGAATATAGGTAATGGGAGAGATAAAAAAGAAACTATTATAGGAAACTCTATTTTGCTACATGAAAATTGTAGCAAGCTTCTCCATCAAGTTAACCTTCCAAATGCCTGAGCTAATCAAGAAAATGATATGGGGTAAATTTTGTTGTTAATCCAAAATTATTTAGCATTCAATACAATTGTAATCAACTTGAAATGACTTTATTATCATGCCCTAAAATTTAGAGCAAATTTACTATTGCTTTGCTAGAGGAAACTTCGAGCAAGCTTATTCATTGGATTAACATGGAAAGTGCCTAAGATAATCAAAGAAAGATTTTTTTTGGTAGATTTTACAATAATTTTTAATTATTTTAGACTTCAATCTAAGTGGAATCAACTCAAAAGAGCTTCATTAACATGTAATAAAATTGAGCAGTAATTTATCACTAAAAAAAACAAAATTCATACTTGTGAACTAGTAAACCTATCCAACTAACTCAATGATGAATATGACCTTACAAATATATTCTAAGGATGTATCATTCTTTTAACTATATAAATTACCAGCAAAAAAAATTCCACACTGGCTGGTTCGAAACGCGTCGACAAAAATTTCTTATATGTGATTTTAACCTAAAATTTCTTATACACATTTCATGGATCACAGAAGCCAAATTCCTAATAAAAAAAATTCCTTCAATAATTCAACCAATATAAACTACAAAAAATTAAGCATGAATATTAAGTGAAAAAATAGGAAATACATGAATAAGAGATGTAAGTGAATAAGAAATGAAAAGAAAATAAATAAATTGTATAGGAGGTATTTGAAGCTCTTGGGATAGCCAAACCCAAGGATACTTGGAGTCCTATGAATGATACCAAGCCTCAGAATCTAAAAGTGAAACCAAACTTCATTACTAGAATCAAGTCAACTACATCCCGACTCGAAATAGAAGTAGAACTACTAAATAATAAGTTTTCTTCACAATAATATTAAACATTCTATGACTATAGAGGTTATTTCAAATTGGTATTTATAGAAGTTAATGGAGAAGTATATTCCTTGAAAGGAGGAATCTTTCCCCTTGAAAATCTCTAAAAAATGGATCTACTCATGAGTAGTAGGAATTTTCAGTGAAAATTGAAATTTGGCTTCTCCTATAACAGTGAACACATCCCTATATTTTATCAATCATTTGTGCTCCATAACCTATTAAATAATTTAATAAGATATTATTCATTTATTTTTTTCATCCTAGAACATCATGGGGCACAGAGAAGGTCTCTAAATTCTTGCATTTTTCATATCTTCCTAATTTACTCAATATTCTCTCAATATTATGGAAAGTAAATAATATTGGACACAATAAGAAATGGGAAATCCAATTCCTAAGGACCCATTAAGATTATAAATTAGCTATATAATGTTCAAAGGGGTCAATCAAATGTTTTGAGTTTCTATTCATGTTCAAATGGGCCCTAAAATATATACAGTTTAGTCCCCTTATCTCCTGCCTATTAGAATTATTGTTCACTGCTCAACGAATGTATCGTTTTCCTTTTTTATATCATCCATTTGTCTATGTTTTTGTGGTTTAATTGTCTACCATGTTTCTCGTTTCATATGGTGACCCAATTCCCGTGTCATTGGCTACCATGTATACAATTTTTTCTACTTTGTTATCTACACATCCACTCCTTTCTACTCATGATATCATCACCTTAAACAAATACATAGTCAATTCCTCATTTACCACTTCATGTTTACTTTTTTTTGGTAAAAAATCAATATATAGGATTTATATAGTTCTTTATTTTAACGATTGAGGGGTTTCCATTAATTTTTATGTCAAATAGCAGGGAGGAGAGATGGAAATGACCCTCTATAGTTACGATTCCCTTTTTTCTTCGAAGTTATGGGTAGAACTAGACCCCCTATAGGACTTTGTACTCTTCCACTATAACTCTATATTATTCTACAACACTTTGAGGAGTATGCTATAGCGCCTTCTATGGAATCCTATATTAGTGTGTGTTGACTCCTTACAAAAAGAATACTTTCATGGCACTCATTTCAACATTTCTTGATCAATTTTTCTAGTTCACTCCCATGCGTAAGGTAGTGGTCTCGCTTATATAATTTTCATTGAAATGGGTCTCCAATTATCTTACTACTCTTATAAACTCTTGGTCACTTGAATTTCATAAATTAACTACAAACTCCAATGAATTACCCCTTCATTTTTTTAAATAATCGACATATCCAGTTGTAGCTTTCGAAAATGGTGAGAACCTCATGGTGTTGATGGATCCTAGTAATGTTGGTGGGCTTCCCTCAACTAAAACCTTGACCCATGTTGTCAATTTGTGAGTTTGTGCTTTGGATCTGAGGCTAGAGTTTGACTTGTATGACATAGTTTCTTCTCCACAGAAGTTTAAGTATTCCTTATGCCTCCTAAAAATTATACCGAGGGTTCCTCTTAGTAACACTACCTTCTATCCCTTCTTGAAACTACCTTTAGAGAAAAAAAAAAATAGATTAGTGGTGAAAAGGGGCTGCTACAGGGAACAAATTTTCCTATAATAGTTCCTAAAAGGAAAGTTTTTAATAATGGTGGCCTTAGTTTTGAAATGTAGGAGTGGCTTTTGGATCCTTGGCCCTTATACATCATATTATTCTTCAAATTATGATTAACATCCTTGACAAACAATCTAAATTTTACTCTACTCATCAAGCACAGTTATTGAAAACACTTAATAGATAGATTTTTCTTCTTACAAAGGGATAAATTATGGCAGATAACTTGAATAAAGAGAAAGGGAAGATTTGATGAAAAACCTAGTGACTTGGAGACCTTTCAAACTTGGAGAATTTACCAGTGTGCAACCTAGACTCTATGTAACAAACTCTTTACAACTATGTTGTGTTTCTTTGTACCTAGTAGAAATTGATTAGTTATTTTACATCACCCGTGTAGTAGGTTTTTTACACAGTATCTCTCATGTATATTTTTTATATATGTAATGACTCTCTTGTAGTAGCAACTCCCTTTCAACATTCAAAGTTATTTCATTGTTTCTCCTTTATTTGAGGTTGAAAATGGAAGCTTGAGTTGTTGATATGAGGTGGTAGGTGGGATTAGTCTATAAGGGTAGTTATATCATCTATCACTTGTAATTTAAAATTAAAATCATGAGATTATGAGATTAGGAGATCATGAGATCATGCCACCTAATGAAATAAGTCAAAAGAGACCAAGTTTCATGATTTTTTCTATTTTATCTCTTCCTATCCCCTCATGTGGTAGTTGAGGTAGATGGAAACTTTTTTTAACTAGGAAGTGAATATGAATACTCAACCACAAACAAGAGTAATTACATAGTGTTTCATGTGTTAGGGTCCCGTGATTTGGCCGATTGGCTAGCCAAATGACGATGAAACATCAAACCAAGCTTTGAAGTTCAAGGACCTAGCCTTCCTGGACTCAGAGAGGGCTCTCTCTATAAGTGTCAAAGATGTCGGAGTGTTTACTTGCGATTTTCTGATATTAGGCTAGTTATGAAGTGTGTTTTTGGTTTTTTTTAGTTTTTAAGTTTGCGAGGGATGAAACTGATCAAATACATAAATTGGCTAACAAGATGTAGATAAATTGGGCTATGGGGTCAAACAGGTCAAGGAAGCTATTAAGTGATGATGTAAAGCTGCTGTAGGGCCAATTTGATTCACGGTAGAAGGGATCTCTGGGAAAAATGGATTCAATGGACAACAAGTTGGTGAAAGACAAGGGATTTCAAGTGTAACTAGTTAATAGCAGACATTAACATGTAATAGCAATCCATTAATCATTCTAAGTATAACTACAAGCTAATTAATGCATAGAAATCAAACATTCCAGCCATACATAGAGGTATAAGACCCTCTAACTTCGGAAAATGGCTATCAGACTTTGGGGAAAACACATAAGACGAACTAACAACTCATAAACTACGCCGGAACGCCTAAACATAGTCTCTAAGTCATTGGGCACTTGGACAAACAAGTTTTCATAGTTTTAGGCAAAGGGCTAGATCGGGACTAGGCCTCCTTGGTTCAACAAGATGATCAACAAATCAGTCAAAGAGAAAGTTTTATGGACATGAACTATGGGCAGCTGATAGGTAGGTAGGGAAAACCATACATCCTACTCAACATACATAGAACTGATGAATAAAACTTAGCAACAATACCTTAAGTTACTAAAGAGTAGCTAAGAATTCTTTAGCATAACTAAGGGAGAAGAAAACATCAAGCTATGAAGATTCAGGGATTTTGAGGTGCCTCCATGGGCATATCTCAAAATCAATCTTTACTGATCTATAGCAGCAAGAAATATGTAGTATGAATGAAAACTAGAAGACAAAACACATTAAGAAGCACTATACCATTCTACCATATCAAGGAATCCATCAACAATCCTTCATCATTCCTCAAAAGCATCCAAGAGGCAGTCCAAAAATCATAACTCAAGTGTATTCTTCAAAGCTCATATGACCAATGTATTAATTCTTCTCTCAAGTTCAGCCTCTCTTGTTTACAATGAAATCCATGGAATAAATAGGCTTAAGGAAGGAAAACCTCATGGAGCAACTAGCTATCCCATTGGCCAAGTCAAAATATCTAAATTTGTCCTTGAGGCTTTGCAAAGCCCAAGGCACAAAATATCCCATAAAATATCTAAAAACTGCTAAAAACAGAAATTATATTGACTTTACATCATTTCCCAAGTATAAAAATAGCTAAACGTACATTTGGGAAAAGCAGATTTTTGGAGTTCAAAAATTACAAAAATACTTCATATTTATGCCTGAAAAAGGTCCCCTGACTTGCTGAAGGCAAATGGCAACCTTCCCGATGTCGAAATGAGGCTCATGATGGCCCGTTCGAAAGCTCTCTGTGTCTGATTTCCGGTGCAAGTGGAATCACCTCAATCTGATTTCTGAAAGTCCCTAAAAAATGTACCTGTGCGCAAAAACCCAGAAAATAGCAGGCTGCTGATATGGCGGGCAGAATGTGCAAAAAGACGGTGTTTTTCGCCAATTTGAGGGGGCAAATGACCTTCAAATGCCCTGAAAATCGCTGGAGACCTGCTCATGGAATTATGGCATCCATCGGTATCATCCTCCTCCCTTGACAACTCATCAAACTGAAATGGAAAATTTATGAGTTTTTGGCCAAAAACCCAAAAAATGCCAAAAAACAAAAAGTTGCCGAAACAGGCCCAAAATTGGCATGCATGACCCTCAAGGGTCCATAGAAACATGCTCCGAAGCTGAAGCCAAAATATCGAGGGCGGATATGCTTTTTGCTTCCTTCCGTGCTAGGCGCTTCCCCTTCACCCTCTTCAGCTTCTCTTGTGCTGCCTTTAGTTTGCGCCGGGCAAACTGATTTAGCTTTTGGAAGTGGTGTGTCCTCTTCCTCTGCAGCTCAAGATCCCTATTAGCCTTCTCAAGCTTCATTTCCAAATGCTGGTTAGCCCTCTCAAGCCATGCTTCCTTGTTTTCTTCAATTTCCTGCTCAAAGAGGGCAGTGAGAGGAAAGGCTTCGAAATGAGCTTGTTCTTCTGCTCTCTGTTTCTCCAAGGCTCTTCTAAGCCCGATGGTCCTAGGCCTCTTTCGCCTAGGCTGGTCTTCCTCCTCTTCATCATCAAACTTGCCAATGAGCTCTTCAATTCTTACTTGCGCCTTTTCTGCCTCTTTCTTATACTTGATCGCCCTTGCCTCATGAATGGTTGCATGATACTTCATTTGTTTGTTTTCAACCTCCAAGAAGTGGTTGAAATTCCTCGCCCTTTGAAGATCTTCTTGTAACACCTCAATTTGCCCTTCTTTGTGAATGAGGAGGTTTTCAAGGATGCAGGCCTCATTATCACTGTCATCGCTTGGGATAGGGATGACAGCTGATTTACCTCCATGCTTGGCACTTTCTCCAACTACGCTTTTGCCTTTGAAGGCCAATCTGGCGCTTTTTCTCCTTGGCAAGCTAGAAGTTGTCTTTTTGGGAAATTTCCTCTTCCTAGAAACAATTTTGGTCACTGTCAAGGTGGCAGCTTCAGCTTGCTGTCCTTCCTCAACATCCTGTCCAGTTTGTGGCTCAAAAGGAGCTTCAATTGTTTGCCCAACTTGCTGCTCCTCAACTACTATCTGCTGTTGTTCCTCTTCCTGTACCTGCTGTTGTTCATTGCCTTCTAGCTGTTGTCCCTCTTCCTGTACTTGCTACTGTTCATCAACCTCTAGTTGCTTCTGTTCATCAACCTCTAGCTACTGCTGTCCCTCAATATCTAGCTGTTGCTGTTCACTGCCTTCTTTTTCTCCCTGTGGTTCACTGCCCTCTCCTTCTCCCTGTTGACTTGGCTGCCCAGTGGTCATTTTGAGTTTTTTAGGTGTAGGCCTACTAGACAAAGGCACTGGGTGATGGACAGGCTGAGTAGGAGAAACATGAACAGGAGGGACAGTGGCGAAATTTGCATGGCTAATGAATGAATCCCATGAAACCCCTTTCTTCTCCAGCTGGTGTAAGAAGATAATCTTGATCAAGGAATGATGAAAGAGAGAAGGGATTTGCTGAGGTGGAGCCTTCTTTTGGACAGTAGCTGCCATTTTCTCTATGCTTTTGGACAAAAAGTATGGAAGGTTTAATTGCCTGCTTCTAGTGAAATGCATCAACAAGCGGACATGATAGGCATAAATTTGGTTAAACCTCCCTTCACAAGTGAAATATCTCATTATGGCTTTCATCAGCGGAGCATAACTGTCAAGAAGATAGGAAAAAGGGAAAATAGCAGTGATGGTTTCCCTATGTTCAGGCTTGATGAAAGGTTTATAATCCTCTAGATCAAGATGTGCTTGTTTAAACCACTTTTCACCATGATACGGGATCTTGGTAGCCTTGGATACATACCTTGGAGAAATTTTGAAGTCGAGACCCTCCAACTGGAAGTGTTTGTCCTTGAATCTCAAAGCGCACAAATGTGTAAGTGGCGAAAAACTCTTGACTTCTTCTATCCTCTGGCAGAAATCAAGACAGCCTACTTCATGGAAATTGAAAAGCACAGATGGGTGAGCATTGATTTCTTCTGTGGAGATAGGCTCATATCTCTTATGTGGACCGCTCCTGTGGTCTTGCTTTGGAGGCATTCTGACTTGAACAAGCTTTGGAAGAGGCAAACTGCCTTTATTGTATGAAAAATGCTCTGCTGGATTGAAACTGGTCACTATACTGTTTGGACAGATAGAAAATGTGGTTTAGGATAGATTGCAACAATGTTTTTTGTTGAATAAACCACCTCTGCACTCCTTAAAAATAGTCCTTCAACTCTGGATGCACTTCAGCCATGTAAAATTCTCAATAGGACACCATCAATAAAGATGAGACAATATGCTGTATAAATTTCCTGTATGTAGTGTTAAGCAATCATTCCTCCTGGTGAGTTTGTTAGAGGTCAACCAACCCTTGCATTTGCATCTCTAAGGCCAATCTTCAATATTAAAACCCTGCTCTTTAGAAATTGTCTTCCTCTTGAAAAATATCACAATCAACAGCTCTTCAAAATGACACAATGTAGTGAAAAGAAAAAGAAGACCTAGGTTGGGCGTAGAATCAGTGCACAGTGGTTTAGAAAACACACTCTTTGCTTGTGAGTTTAAGAGATCCACCAACGCCTCTATACCTCTGCCTCCAATGTTTAAATTCCCATCAACAAACTCTGCCCTTCAATGTGCTGTCACCTTTGGAAACTCTCTGTCAACAAATCTTCAACATGATACAATATGGTTTCTAGAAAAGGCAGACCCAAGTTAGGTGTAAAATCAATGTACAGTGCTTTAGGAAACACACCCTTTCACTTGTGAAGTTTAAGAAATCAAACACCACCTTTGTACCTCTGCCTCCAAAGTTAAATTCGCATCAACGAACTCTGCCCTTCAGTGTACTGTTTATGCTTAGAATCTCTCTGTCAATCAACTTTTCAAAATGATACAATATGGTGAAAAGGAGGGCAGACTTAGGTTAGATGAAAAATCAGTACACAGTGCTTTATGAAGGGCACTTTTTCTTGTGAAGTTAAATGATCAACCATGACCTGTGTACCTCTGCCTCCAATGTTTAAACTCCCCTCAACAAACTATGTCCTTCGATATGCTGTTCACCTTTGGAAACTCTTTGTCAACAAATTCACAGTGGGAAAATACAGTGAACGAAAGGCAATCTGCTAAGATAGTGTGCTTGTGAGAAAATGCCAATAATTACTCTGTTTTTTGAAGTCTTAGATACCAACCAGCACACCTCGCTCCTTGCTCAAGAAGGCTTATAGTCATTTAATAATTCTGCCCTGTATAGGTGTGCCCACTCTCCATTATTTGCATCTCAAGAAAATCACCACACATATGCTAAGAATGTCAATACACAGGTTTGGGGTGATAATGACAGAGTTTTTTTTTAGAAGACCACAAGCCTTTAGGTTGAAACTGTGTGAGCTTTCCTTTTCGAAGAAAATATGTCCCAATTCCTTCCACTGGTCGCATTTCACTGCTTTGACAATGTGGCAATGTCTGGAGGACTGTGAGGACAGTTTTCTCTTTTAAGACTAAACCCTGTCTTTTCGTAACAAAGTTTTCTTCTAATCAAAACATAAATCTTTACAAGACAACCTCTGCCCTTTGGTTGTTTTGAAGATGAAAAAACTGGCTATCAACCTCAAAACCCGTATCTCTATATGTGCTCTTTGAATGACAAATTCGGCCTTTTATCATATTGCAATACTTCAGCTCACTGTGTAGAAAGGACTGCTTTTGTTTTTAACTATAATGACAAGGTACGGGGTTTTAAACCTTCTTGTCATTTATCAAAACCTTGAAATCGATGGGGAATATATAAAAATACCTCGAATTTTGATGAACACCTGTTTGAAAGGCTGAAGAAAAGCTGGAAACTTTGGACACTTGCGCGGCACCATTTGAAGAAAACACGTCGCGCAAAGACAGTCTGTCGGGTCGGCCTGTCGGGTGGTTGGGCGGCCTGTACAGGCGCGTCGCGCCAATGTACAGACGCGTCGCGCTGTAAACGGTGGCCCGTGCCAATTTTCGCGCAGGCACGTCGCGCAAAAACCCAGGCACGTCGCGCAGTGAAAAAACGTGCAGACTGTGTTATTTCGACCAGAATCCTTTGTGTTGATGCTATAGAGGCAAGGAAATAAGTTTGAAATTCTGAGAATGAAGCTCTCGCTCGCACCTTTCAATCTTTATGTCATTTCAACTCTTTACAACGGTCACTTTGCTTTGAAATGTAACGTAGGTTTTTTTTACTCTGTTTGTTTTTAAACAGTGGGTTTGTCCTTTGAATATATAAACCCGGACATTGACTCTGACCCCGAGCTTTAAACCTAAACAACTCAACAAATTCTTCATCACCTCTGCCACTACGTTATAAAACTGCCAATGAAATACCTGAACATCGCTTTTTTCTTTGAAGTGTTTCAAGAGGGGACGAAATTTAGTTCTCCAGGCTTTGTAAATACGTCTTTCATGATCTTTAGCCTTTTAATGACTTCTCCAATCTTTAAATACAACAGGTGCCAAGTTTACTGACATAACTTGGATTTGGTTATGGTTTCTAAATTTCAAAAAGGCGCCCCCCTTTTTTTTTAAAATAATTTCCTGCCTTGATATATCTGTCTCTTTTGAATGATGAAAAATATGCATTTATTCCAAACTCCAAAACTGGCAATCTATCAAACCACTTCTTTGTCTATTTATGACATTGTACACCTATTTACCAAGTCCTTCTTGGGAGCTAAACTTGAATAACCTCCCACTGTTTGTGATGTATGTCTGAAAGGATAAACTGGTGTAGCAGGAACAGCAGGGTTCTTTGAAACCTAGTTATTGTTTGACTTTGACCAGGGTATTTGACTTTTTGTAATAGAACCATTTGCAAAGGTCAACTTTGTCCACTGCTTTACCTTCTTAGTGAAAATCTAGAGAAAATCAATCAGAATGTATTTAAAGAGCACTTTGACAAACCTTGGCGACTGTTTTGTCATTTAACAGGAGATGGCCTGTGTTCTTCCAATGTATTTGATAATCGCTGCTTCCAGGTGATTTATAAGTTTTCTCCCTGGACTGTCAGCGCCCTCTTGTGGTTGCATGCTTTCACACTATACTTCTCTGTTTTACTCAAAAAGAGATCCTTTAAACTTAATGGCAGGTGACAGTGGGGTACTTTTTAACCCTTTCCTTTAAAGAAACTGCTCCTTTTGGTATCAATGCATGCATATATTCAATATTTTCTCCCTTCCGCCAGTGTGATCTGACAGACAGCTCTTTTGAATAGGAGCACCAAGACCTTTGCATCATAAACACTATCATTTACCTGTGCAATGACTTCTATTCAATTTCTTTGTGTCCTTTCTCTGCACTTTTTAGACCTATCATTTTTCAACAACTTGCAATGGCTTTGGCCATCTGCTCATATATGGAGGAGGCTCTTCATCAGGTAAAGTATCTGAAGGCTTTTTGACAACTTTGTTTGACACAGCCTTTCTCTGAATGTGATGGTAAGTAAACCACTTGAAAGACACCAATCTTAGCATCTTTAAATGCAAGCATCACTGTGTTTGGAAGAAACCCTAATCACGGAGGGAAAATATCTCCTGTTACATTCTAGGGGTGACTGAGATATTTATCATTTGGCTTGGTCATCTCATGGCCAGTTATGACAAAAGCATGACTCTAGTGTAAAGGTCGATTGCTTTTTGAAGTAAGCAAGGACTTTCCTCATTTACTGTGTAATGGAATTTTTGTCAGCATCTATTCCATTCGATCTTGTGGAAAGCAGGCTGCTGAAGATTGAAATGTTTACTGATGACATGCTGTTCTAAATTTCAACAATTCACATGATTTGAAAGCTTTAGATGACCTCCTTTATCAGACCAAACTCTTTTTACCTTTGAGCTAGCATATTTTAAACTCTATTCCTGTTACGACCATCACTCAAATTCATAAAACCTGGAGATATTGTTTCACTGTTCAATACAAAGCAAACCTGGACTTTTGCAATCTTCCAAGTCAATATTGGCCAGCGCCCTCTGCTTGTGGATGAAGGAGGTGCCCTAACCCTCTGCTTGTAAATGAAGGAGGTTCTGGGCCATGACAATTTGCCAGTTTTCTGTGACAGTGGTGTTTTTATGTGATTTTCATGCTGGAAAGAGCTGTAAAGTATGGATGAGTAGCTTTCTGCTTCGCAGACATATCTCAGGCTCAAGTTACATTTAGAAGCAGCTGTTCCTCTAACTGTAAATTCAAACATTTACTCCATGAGATGAAATTATATTTCCTGCCTTTGTAGAAACCATAGAACACTGTGAAAAACCTAATAGTCAGCTTGAGATTGGGGCTTATGCGATCTTGCAGACTTAGGGCTTGTTTGTCAATTTCATTTGCAAAGTAAGAGGTCGGTCATGGTAGGTGTTGTTGATGGAGGCTTTTTGGCTTTTTGATGATTGCCAAGGGTGAAATGTCTTAAAGCGCCACTTCCTAACATAGGGGAGACTTTTGAAACAGATGTGAATTTGCCTTTTAAAGCTGATGGGCAGATCAAGAAGGCTGAAGCTAGATAGGATTGTGATAATGAGGTTTTGATTTCGACATGGGCGAACTGAAAAGGTAGAAAGGTGAAAAAAGTTTTAGGAGGGTTTTCTTGATGACATATTGACATAAGGAAATTAGTTTCAAGAAAACTCAGCTGTAGATATAGTCATCACTAACATGTAAAAAATACTGATGACTAACAGTGGCTCCATTTGGGGAGGGCAGCTCCTCGTCGGGAGGTGTCCAGAATTCAGATCTTTTGCTTATGAAGACCAGTGCCTTACCCATTGGCGCAAAATTTCACCTTTCTTTGATGCTATTTCTGAAAAGTGACAACATGGTTAACATCAATGATACTTCTACCTACCCCACTATCTTTCCTAACATTTTTTCTTCTCTTTGGCGCATTTGAACTAGCAGCGTTTTGACAATGTATATTTTTCATTTTTGCAAAATGAACCTATCTATTTCTATTCTTATATCCGCCGGGAGTTCAGATTAGACTGATGAACTCCTTCATTTTTCTACCTAAAACTAGATCGACTGTCAAGATTAAGCAGTTTGACAGGATTTTATTCTCTAATCTAAAACATGAAATTCAAAAATGATCAAATCAGGATTAGGCAGTCTGATTTTTCATGCATTTGCGGCATAAAAGACAAACTGCACACAAATGTTATTTTGCAATAAAACGAAACTTAGACAAGCGGGGTTAAGATGTACAATGTATTTTTCATCCCTTGCTTCTCTCTTTGGTTCTGTTTTAGGCATGTGGAACCAGAGTCTCTCCCTAATCTAAGCTCTGTGATAAGTCAATCTTACACAATGTTGGCTATCTTGGCACTCACTAACTTATCAGCAAATAAATTTAAACATGCTCAGCTATGATTACGCTAGATAGTTGAACAAGACATTGAAGTACTAGTAGCGGCATTTAGACTTGCTCGCTTTCCGAAAGATTATGTTTTGAACATGGGGCCTTTTTTCTATCTTCACTTGCCCTCTTTACTGCTTTTTACTGTTTTTGATTTTCCTATCTTTTACCGTTTTTGACTTTTCTATTTTTTCAATATTTCAAACAATGGTATGTACAATGACTGAAAGTGTTTCAAACTCAAAAATCTTGGAAATGACGGAATTTCAGCATCTTATCCTCGTAAAGGATCTCCTCTCACCCTTGGCCCACTTAACTCTTGAAAAGAAAAATTTGGGAAATTTTCTCTCTCTAACATAACATAGGGATTCATGCAAGAATCTATAAATAGTCCAGTATCCTCCCTTTGTACCTCTCTGAATATCTGATTACCACTCCTTTCCTTACTGTATGCTTTCCTCAAGTAATGCATGTATTCTGGGTCATTCTTAAAATAGATAATGACATCATCAAGGTATGAACAGATGCAGAAATTTAAAACTGGGAACATGGCCTTTATGAACAGACTTCTGATATTGAGTGGTTTAGCAATTTTGAACTTGAAATCAGATTTACCTCCTGCAAACTGGAAAAAATCTTTAAGTTGTCTATTTTGCAAAGGAATTTGATGATTATGACCCGAAAGATGGTCTTGCAAGAAAACATGATTAGAAGCATTCTCAATTGGTGAATCATGATCTTGAGAAGAAAAAACATGATTTTTGTTATATGGAGATGCAGTATTATTTCTAAAATCAAAGCAGATTCTATGGCCACTAGTTTTATCCCTGATCATTTCAGTTTGTTTCAATTTGTTGTGTTTGCTTTTGTTAAAGTTGTTCTTTGAGGAAAAGGTAGTGACACAACGTTTTCCCTTGTTTTTTCTGTAGAAATTAGTATTCTGCATGAGATTTTTGATTTTAGCTTTTCTAAGTTCTTCATGAAAAGACAGAATATGAGCCAATTTCAGTAGTTTAGGTATGCTGGGATTGCAACTATCATGCTTACTCATAAGAAATTTATCTGGCATTTTCTCAAGATTTTGAGCTGCTGAGGTTATAATTAAAGCTTTATTTGCATTAGGAGGGTCACATGATGGTAAATCTTTGAGGTATGTTAGAAACATTAAACTCCCTTGCTCCTGGTTTCCAAACAGGTTTATGATGTGTAGGTCTTCTAAAGCCTTTACCGAAAGAAATTTCCACAAGTTATTCTTGGTGTTTGACTAAAGCTAGAGCGATTTTCTTGATAGTACATGAGGGTTTGTGCTTCTTGCTCTAATCCTACTTTGGAGAGGGGTAACTTACTTTCCTCAAGACACAGCTGTTCATGATCATGGTAGTTTTGAGTGTCCAGTCCATCATAAGGCACCAGGGACAACTGATGTGGTGGATCTAGGTCTATATTAGTTTCTTCTGACTCTTCCTCCATGTTTACATCAATATGCATAATGAAAGAGTTTAAGTCGGAGCGCAAAGAACACATTGGAATGTTATCGGGCCTATCTTGACTGCTAATCATGTATTTCATGTGTGATGCGCGGTAGAGTATCCTGGTCTGACCAAACACAGGAATGGTGGCATATGACATGTCTAGTTGGATATTCCCTTGGAGTTTGGCTCCCCAAGATCTGGATAGAAGCATCCCGTATTTGGGTGGGATGTTTGCCACTACTATGTCCATGATTAGATGTTTCGCGGGTATTTGGGCCAGACTGAAGCAAAGGTCTTTGATCAAACCCAGACATTTGACTCTACTTGAGTCAAATGAGTACAAATCTTTGTATGGTCTTGTGATTTCCAAGCCTAGCCTTTCCATTACAACCTTCGGCATAAGATTATGCGAGGCGCCAGAGTCCAGCATGGCATTGTGAAGAATTTGATCGTGGATGTTTAGGCTAATGTAAAATGGAAGAGTAGTTCCCTCTTGGAATTTCCCCTCTATTTTCAGACCAAACAATACTTCAGGAGTGTCATCAGCTAGATTAACAATGTTAGCATCATTCCCTAGATTTAGGACTTTTAACACTTGGGATTTATAAGAGCTTTGGGCGATGAGCTCGGTAAGAGGCACGGTGATCTTGATCTTAGCGATTTCGCCTTCAAAGCTAAAGGCACTTGAAGTTTCGATATGTTTGTTTCGGTTTTTCGGCTAAGACCTTGTCTATGTTACGAGGTTGTTGACCTTGTTTAGGGATTTTGTTTGCCATAGTTGTTTTGGTGACCTTTGTAGAAGTATCAGGAGTATCTGTGAGAGGACTAGTTTGGGTAACTTTAGCTTGGCTTTGGTCAGTCTTCTCAACCTTGATTTTGTCATTGCCCACTGCTTTCTTGAGGATGGTATTAGGGACTTTAGTAGTATCTGAGTTACCTTTCTTGACATTATATTGGTTTATTTTACTTCTAAGGTCATATTTCCTGTGAGCTTCTATAATGGCATTTTGAAAATCTATGGCAGGATCTTCGAACTCTTCCCAGTTGGTTTCGTTCCGACCTGGAGAGCATAACTCTTGTTCTTCCGCTGTGAGGTACACCTCGCTTTCATTATCAGACCCTACGAGATTTAAATGACTTTCATTAATGGGTACTGTATCCCTATCATCCTCTTCCACATAGTTTTCATTGAATGGTGGCCTAATTTGTTGGTAATTTTCCCTAGGTCTGTTTTGGGGCTGTTCCCTCCTAAAGTTTTGGTTCCGGTTTCTGTTTGGAGGGTTTGGCTGGTTGTCCCTAACGGGAGCTTTTTCATTTATCCTCTCCCACATTTTGGCCATGGTTTTGACTAAGTCATCTATTCTAGGATCTAGGGAAGGTGATGAAGTGGAGACCTCGTCTTTATATGTGACTTTTCTTTCTGATCTAGTCCTAGCCCTTTTTTCTGCGAAGTTGGCATTTGCTTTTATTGCTATTTGTTTCATTTCTTCTAAGGTAGGGGGATCTTTGTCTCTCAAATGATATGTCATGTCCGGATCGAAACCCTCGGGGAACTTTGCCAAGGCTAAACCAAGTGGGTTTGTGTGGTCGGCGGGAGTTATATACGTTCTTGTTGAACCTAGTACGGTAATCTTGGACACTTTCCCCATTTTCCCGTTTTAGATTGTTATATTCGACGAGTTTGAATGGGGTTTCTTCGGATTTCCCACCTATTTCTGAAGACTTGATGCGGTTCGGGGATATTATGGATTTGTTTGGAGCTAAGCTTTTGAACCATGCTTTAGGTTCACCACGAAGCTTTGGGCAAATATTCTCATTCGGACGAGTCTCGTCTTGTACCTCTAGGTATTCATAAGCATCGAGTAATTCTACTTGTATGCGTGAGGGTGTGGTGGTGTCTTCTCTAGTAAAGTGTGGGATTTGTCTTGATATTTGTTTGGGAAGACGAGGTGGTGGCAACACCAAAGGTGCGTACCAGGCAGCCATGAAGCTGGAGCTAATGGATGATGTACAAGATGAGGACTAGTAGGCTGAAATGAAGTGGTTTGAACGGTGGTGGTTTGACCAGGTGTTGCGGATGAACTTGGACTAGTGATCTGGTTTTGAGCAGATCTGGGATGATAGGAGCCAAATTGATAAAGAAGCTGGGAATCAGGGGGAGTAGTGGGTGAAGCTTCTCTAATAGGACTCTGTGGTGGGTCTAGGGTTTCAAGATCATCGAAGTTTATCTTACTATATGATTTACTTCGGGGAAGAGCTTGTGATGACTCTAGTTCCGAAGGTGAATCTAGTAGGATAGTGCGATGTTTAGGCACAGATCTTGTTCTACGGATGGGTCTACCAGTAGATAGATGATCAGTTTCAGAAGCTTGCCACAGAATCTTCTCTGGGTCATCTACTATGATAGGGGGATTTGGGTCAGGATGAGATCTGGTATTGATTCTTCGTGAAGCCAGATTTTAGATCCAGGGTTTAGAGAGAATGGTATTGGTGAATGTTTTGGATGAGTGATTTTTTTTCTAAAATTTTACTAAGGTGAAGGATGGTCAAAATAAAAGGGATGGATTAGTGGAGTCGCCAGGTGGAACTGGTTTGTTTTTGTGAAGATAGCTATGGTCCACCACCAGTAACTACTCTGAGAATGTTTTTGGATTTTCTGAGTTTTATGTGAAACCTATGTTTTCAAAGTATCCTAGACTTGTTTCAACACTTTGCTAGGGTGATGAGAACAAAAAGAGTTTACTACAAATGGGTCTATGGATTGCTTGCACATTTTATGGTATCTAAAATATCAAAGAGTCTATAGAGTTTATTTGGACTATTATGTACTCGGTGTCTTGCCATCTCCGTATGTTAGTGAGCGATGGGATAGGTTTATCGGATAGTAGCCTAGAGTTTTGAAAAGTAGTAAGGCTTACTAGAAGTTTAGTGGAGTCGCCAGGTGGATTTTCAGTTTTTTTTGAGGTATACTTGTATGGTCCACCACCAATATTGTCAAAGCCAATCTAAGGGAGTGTTTTTGGGGTTTTTCTGAGTTTTTATGTAGTCCTGAGGTTTGGAAGAGATTTATATAACTGACTCATCATTTTGCTAAGATGGTGAAAGAGCTATTTTCTACTCTTCAAACAATCTCTAAGTTTACTAAGCTTGATTGAGACTTCGGGAGTTACTAAGTTGTACTTAGATTGCCACTAACTCGGAAGATCCTACTATGAGTGTAACTATGCTACTGAGCAGTGGGATAAGTCAATCAGATAGTATTCTTAAAGGTCTCTACAGATTAGGGAAACTAAGCTTGTTTACTACTCAGTGTCCCACCGTGATCGCCATTATGTTAGAGTGGCGATGAGGTGGCTAAAGGCAGATATTCTTGAAAATAAGGGACTTATAGAGTTCTAAGGTGTCCTTAGATTGTCACTAACTCAAGGTCCCACCGTGATCGCCATTATGTTAGGGTCCGTGATTTGGCCGGTTAGCCTAGCCAAATGACAGGGTAACATCAAGCCGAGCTTTGGAGTACTAGGACCTAGCCTTCCTGGACTCAGAGAGGGCTCTCTCTATAAGTGTCAAAGATGTCGGAGTGTTTACTTGCGATTTTCTGATATTAGGCTAGTTATGAAGTGTGTTTTTGGTTTTTTTTAGTTTTTAAGTTTGCGAGGGATGAAACTGATCAAATACATAAACTGGCTAACAATATGTAGATAAATTGGGCTATGGGGTCAAACAGGTCAAGGAAGCTATTAAGTGATGATGTAAAGCTGCTGAAGGGCCGATTTGATTCACGGTAGAAGGGATCTCTGGGCAAAATGGATTCAATGGACAACAAGTTGGTGAAAGACGAGGGATTTCAAGTGTAACTAGTTAATAGCAGACATTAACATGTAATAGCAATCCATTAATCATGCTAAGTATAACTACAAGCTAATTAATGCATAGAAATCGAACATTCCAGCCATACATAGAGGTATAAGACCCTCTAACTTCGGAAAATGGCTATCAGACTTTGGGTAAAACACATAAGATGAACTAACAACTCATAAACTACGCCGGAACGCCTAAACATAGTCTCTCAGTCATTGGGCACTTGGACAAACAAGTTTTCATAGTTTTAGGCAAAGGGCTAGATCGGGACTAGGCCTCCTTGGTTCAACAAGATGATCAACAAATCAGTCAAAGAGAAAGTTTTATGGACATGAACTATGGGCAGTTGATAGGTAGGTAGGGAAAACCATACATCCTACTCAACATACATAGAACTGATGAATAAAACTTAGCAACAATACCTTAAGTTACTAAAGAGCAGCTAAGAATTCTTTAGCATAACTAAGGGAGAAAACATATTCTGAAAGATTCGGGGATTTTGAGGTGCCTCCATGGGCATATCTCAAAATCAATCTTTACTGATCTATAGCAGCAAGAAATATGTAGTATGAATGAAAACAAGAAGACAAAACATATCAAGAAACACTATACCATTCTACCATGTCAAGGAATCCATCAACAATCCTTCATCATTCCTCAAAAGCATCCAAGGGGCAGTCCAAAAATCATAACTCAAGTGTATTCTTCAAAGCTCATATGACCAATGTATTAATTCTTCTCTCAAGTTCAGCCTCTCTTGTTTACAATGAAATGCATGGAATAAATAGGCTTGAGGAAGGAAAACCTCATGGAGCAACTAGCTATCCCATTGGCCAAGTCAAAATATCTAAACTTGTCCTTGAGGCTCTGCAAAGCCCAAGGCACAAAATATCTAATAAAATATCTAAAAAACTGCTAAAAACGGAAATTATATTGACTTTACATGATTTTCCCATGATAAAAATAGCCTAACGCACATTTGGGAAAAGCAGATTTTTGGAGTTCAAAAATTGCAAAAATACTTCATATTTATGCCTGAAAAAGGTCCCCTGACTTGCTGAAGGAAAATGGCAGCCTTCCCGGTGTCGAAATGAGGCTCATGATGGCCCGTTGGAAAGCTCTCTGTGTCTGCTTTCCGGCGCAAGTGAAATTACCTCAATCTGATCTCTGGAAGTCCCTCAAAACTGTACCTGTGTGCAAAAACCCAGAAAATAGCAGGCTGCTGATATGGCGGGCAGAATGTGCAAAAAGAGGGTGTTTTTCGCCAATTTGAGGGGGAGAATGATCTTCAGATGCCCTGAAAATCGCTGGAGACCTGCTCATGGAATTATGGCATCCATCGGTATCATCCTCCTCCCTTGACAACTCATCAAACTGAAATGGCGAAATTATGAGTTTTCGGCCAAAAACCCAAAAAATGCCAAAAAAAAAAAAGTTGCCGAAAAAGGCCCAAAATTGGCATGCATGACCCTCAAGGGTCCATAGCAACATGCTCCGAAGCTGAGGCCAAAATATCAAGGGCGGATATGCTTTTGCTTCCTTCGTGCTAGGCCCGCTTCCCCTTCACCCTCTTGACTTCTCTTGTGTTGCCTTTAGTTTGCGCGGGCAAGGCGGTTGCTTTGGAAGTGGTGTGTCCTCTTCCTCTGCAGCTCAAGATCCCTATTTGCCTTTTCAAGCTTTAATTCCAAATGCTGGTTAGCTCTCTCAAGCCATGCTTCTTTGTTTTCCTCAATTTCCTGCTCAAAGAGGGCAGTGAGAGGAAAGGCTTTGAAATGAGCTTGTTCTTCTGCTCTTTGTTTCTCCAAGGCTCTTCTAAGCCCTATGGTCCTAGGCCTCTTCCACCTAGGCTGGTCTTCCTCCTCTTCATCATCAAACTCGCCAATGAGCTCTTCAATTCTTACTTGCGCCTTTTCTGCCTCTTTCTTATACTTGATCGCCCTAGCCTCATGAATGGCTGCATGATACTTCATTTGTTTGTTTTCAACCTCCAAGAAGTGGTTGAAATTCCTCGCCCTTTGAAGATCTTCTTGTAACACCTCAATTTGCCCTTCTTTGTGAATGAGGAGGTTTTCAAGGATGTGGGCCTCATTATCACGGTCATCGCTTGGGATAGGGATGACAGCTGATTTACCTCCATGCTTGGCACTTTCTCCAACTACGCTTTTGCCTTTGAAGGCCAATCTGGCGCTTTTTCTCCTTGGCAAGCTAGAAGTTGTCTTTTTGGGAAATTTCCTCTTTCTAGGAACAGTTTTGGTCACTGTCAAGGTGGCAGCTTCAGCTTGCTGTCCTTCCTCAACATCCTGTCCAGTTTGTGGCGCAAAAGGAGCTTCAATTGTTTGCCCAACTTGCTGCTCCTCAACTACTGTCTGCTGCTGTTCCTCTTCCTGTACCTGCTGCTGTTCATTGCCTTCTAGCTGCTGTCCCTCTTCCTGTACTTGCTGCTGTTCATCAACCTCTAGCTGCTTCTGTTCATCAACCTCTAGCTGCTTCTGTCCCTCAATATCTAGCTGTTGCTGTTCACTGCCTTCTTTTTCTCCCTGTGGTTCACTTCCCTCTCCTTCTCCCTGTTGACTTGGTTGCCCAGTGGTCATTTTGAGTTTTTTAGGTTTAGGCCTACTAGACAAAGGCACTGGGCGATGGACAGGCTGAGTAGGAGACACATGAACAGGAGGGACAGTGGTGAAATCTGCATGGCTAATGAATGAATCCCATGAAACCACTTTCTTCTCCAGCCGGTGTAAGAAGATAATCTTGATCAAGGAATGATGAAAGAGAGAAGGGATTTTCTGAGGTGGAGCCTTCTTTTGGACAGTAGCTGCCATTTTCTCTATGCTTTTGGACAAAAAGTATGGAAGGTTTAATTGCCTGCTTCTGGTGAAATGCATCAACAAGCGGACATGATAGGCATAAATTTGGTTAAGCCTCCCTTCACCAGAGTGAAATATCTCATTATGGCTTTCATCGAGCGGAGCATAAGCATCGAAAGATGATGAAAAGGAAAAATAGCAGTGATGGTTTCCCTATGTTCAGGCTTGATGAAAGGTTTATAATCTTCCAGATCAAGATGTGCTTGTTTAAACCACTTTTCACCATGATATGGGATCTTGGTAGCCTTGGATACATACCTTGGGGAGATTTTGAAGTCAAGACCTGCTAATTGGAAGTGTTTGTCTTTGAATCTCAAAGCGCACAAATGTGTAAGTGGCGAGAAACTCTTGACTTCTTCTATCCTCTGACAGAAATCAAGACAACCTACTTCATGGAAATTGAAAAGCACTGATGGGTGAGCATTGATTTCTTGTATGGAGATAGGCTCATATCTCTTATGTGGTCCGCCTTTGTGGTCTTGCTTTGGAGGCATTCGACTTGAACAAGCTTTGGAAGAGGCAAACTTCCTTTCTTGTATGAAAAATGCTCTATTTAGTTGAAGCGGGTCACTATCTTGTTTGGACGGATAGAAAATGTGGTTTAGGATGTTTGCAACAATGTTTTTGTTGAATAAACCACCCTCACTCCTTCAAAAACGATCCTTCAAATACTGGATGCACTTCAGCCATGTAAAATTCTCAATAGGACACCATCAATAAAGATGAGACAATATGCTGTATAAATTTCCTGTATGTAGTGTTTAAGCAATCATTCCTCCTGGTGAGTTTGTTAGAGGTCAACCAACCCTTGCATTTGCATCTCTAAGATCAATCTTCAATATTAAAACCCTGCTCTTTAGAAATGGTCTTCCTCTTGAAAAAATATCACAATCAACAGCTCTTCAAAATGACACAATGTAGTGAAAAGAAAAAGCAGACCTAGGTTAGGTGTAAAAACAGTGCTCAGTGGTTTAGAAAACACACTCTTTGCTTGTGAGTTTAAGAGATCCACCAACACCTCTATACCTCTGCCTCCAATGTTTAAATTCCCATCAACAAACTCTGCCCTTCAATGTGCTGTCACCTTTGGAAACTCTCTGTCAACAAATCTTCAACATGATACAATATGGTTTCTAGAAAAGGCAGACCCAAGTTAGGTGTAAAATCAATGTACAGTGCTTTAGGAAACACACCCTTTCACTTGTGAAGTTTAAGAAATCAAACACCACCTTTGTACCTCTGCCTCCAAAGTTAAATTCGCATCAATGAACTCTGCCCTTCAGTGTACTGTTTATCCTTAGAATCTCTCTGTCAATCAACTTTTCAAAATGATACAATATGGTGAAAAGGAGGGCAGACCTAGGTTAGATGAAAAATCAGTACACAGTGCTTTATGAAGGGCACTTTTTCTTGTGAAGTTAAATGATCAACCATCACCTGTGTACCTCTGCCTCCAATGTTTAAACTCCCCTCAACAAACTCTGTCCTTCGATATGCTGTTCACCTTTGGAAACTCTTTGTCAACAAATTCACAGTGGGAAAATACAGTGAACGAAAGGCAATCTGCTAAGATAGTGTGCTTGTGAGAAAATGCCAATAATTACTTTGTTTTTTGAAGTCTTAGATACCAACCAGCACACCTCGCTCCTTGTTCAAGAAGGCTTATAGTCATTTAATAATTCTGCCCTGTATAGGTGTGCCCACTCTCCACTATTTGCATCTCAAGCAAATCACCACACATATGCTAAGAATGTCAATACACAGGTTTGGGGTGATAATGACAGAGTTTTTTTTTAGAAGACCACAAGCCTTTAGGTTGAAACTGTGTGAGCTTTCCTTTTCAAAGAAAATATGTCACAATTCCTTCCATTGGTCGCATTTCACTGCTTTGACAATGTGGCAATGTCTGGAGGACTGTGAGGACAGTTTTCTCTTTTAAGACTAAACCCTGTCTTTTCGTAACAAAGTTTTCTTCTAATAAAAACATAAATCTTTACAAGACAACCTCTGCCCTTTGATTGTTTTGAAGATGAAAAAACTGGCTATCAACCTCAAAACCCGTATCTCTATATGTGCTCTTTGAATGACAAATTCGACCTTTTATCATATTGCAATACTTCAGCTCACTGTGTAGAAAGGACTGCTTTTGTTGTTAACTATAATGACAAGGTCCGGGGTTTTAAACCTTCTTGTCATTTATCAAAACCTTGAAATCGATGGGGAATATATAAAAATACCTCGAATTTTGATGAACACCTGTTTGAAGGGCTGAAGAAAAGCTGGAAACTTTGGACACTTGCGCGGCACCCTTTGAATAAAACACGTCGCGCAAAGACAGTCTGTCGGGTCGGCCTGTCGGGTGGTCGGGCGGCCTGTACAGCCGCGTCACGCCAATGTACAGACGCGTCGCGCTGTAAACGGTGGCCTGTGCCAAGTTTCGCCCAGGCACGTCGCGCAAAAACCCAGGCACGTCGCGCAGTGCAAAAACGTGCAGACTGTGTTATTTCGACCAGAATCCTTTGTGTTGATGCTATAGAGGCACGGAAATAAGTTTGAAATTCTGAGAATGAAGCTCTCGCTCGCACCTTTCAATCTTTATGTCATTTCAACTCTTTACAACGGTCACTTTTCTTTGAAATGTAACGTAGGTTTTTTTTACTCTGTTTGTTTTTAAACAGTGGGTTTGTCCTTTGAATATATAAACCCGGACATTGACTCTGACCCCGAGCTTTAAACCTAAACAACTCAACAAATTCTTCATCACCTCTGCCACTGCGTTATAAAACTGCCAATGAAATACCTGAACATCGCTTTTTTCTTTGAAGGACAGGGCTGGTTTTGTAAATCTGTCTTTGCAGTCTTTGGCCTTTTGACAGCTTCTCCAATCTTTAAATACAACAGGTGCCAAGTTTACTGATATAACTTGGATTCGGTTATGATTTCTCAATTTCAAAAAGGCGCCCCCCTTTTTAAAATAATCCCTGCCTGAAAGTACATTACTCATGATATATCTGTCTCTTTTGAATGATGAAAAAGATGCATTTATTCCAAACTCCAAAACTGGCAATCTATCAAACCACTTCTTTGTCTATTTATGACATTGTACACCTATTTACCAAGTCCTTCTTGGGGGCCAAACTTGAATAACCTCCCACTGTTTGTGAGGTATGTCTGAAAGGATAAACTGGTGTAGCAGGAACAACAGGGTTTTTTGAAACCTAGTTATTGTTTGACTTTGACCACGGTATTTTGAATTTTTGTAATAGAACCATTTGCAAAGGTCAACTTTGTCCACTGTTTACCTTCTTAGTGACAATCTAGGGAAAATCAATCAGAATGTTTTTTTAAAGAGCACTTTGACAAACCTTGGCGACTGTTGTTTGTCATTTAACGGAGATGGCCTTTGTGTTCTTCCAATGTATTTGATAATCGTCGCTTTCGGGTGATTTATAAGTTTTCTCCCTGACGCTTGTAAGCGCCTCTTGTGGCTGCATGATTTCACACTATACTTCTCTGTTTTACTCAAAAAGAGATCCTTTAAACTTAATGTGCGGTGACAATGGGGTACTTTTTAATCCTTTTTTAAAGCAAGCACATTTCCTTGTGGTATCAATGCATGCATATGTTCAATGTTGTCTCCCTTCCACTTCGGGTACGATCGACGCACTGACTCTTTTGAATAGGAGCACCAATACCTTTGCATCATAAGCACTATCATTTACTCGTGTAATGACCTTTATTCAATTTCTTTGTGTCCTTTCTCCGCACTTTTTAGACCCATCGGTTTTCCAACAACCCGCAATGGCTTTGGCTATCTGCTCACATATGGAGGAGGCTCTTCATCGGGTAAGGTATACGAAGGTTTTTTGACAACTCTCGTTTGACACAGACCTTTCTTCCGAATGTGATGGTAAGTAAACCACTTGAAAAACACCAATCTTAGCATCTTTACTTGCAAGCATCACTCGTGTTTCGTAGAAACCCTAATCACGGTGACTACTTTGTCTCCTGCCTTTGTTCTAAGGGTGAGTGAGATATTTATCATTTGGCTTGGTCATCTCATGACAGATTACTTGACAAATAATCTTTGTGACTATGAAGGTCGGTGCTTTTTGAAAAACCAAGGACTTTCCTCCCTGCTGTGTAATGGCATTTTTTTGTCGGCTATCATGTTCTATTTGATCTTGTGGATAAGCGAGAGTGCATATGATTTGGAATTTTCACCAATGACATGCCTTTCTTCATTTCAACAATTCACATGATTTGAAAGCTTGGATGACCTCCTTTATCGGACCGGACTCTTTTTTCCTAGCATATTCCAAACTACGTTCTCGTTATGACCATTACTCAAATTCATAAACACGGAGATATTGCTTCACTATTCAATACAAAGCAAACCCGGACCTTTGCAATCTTCCAAGTCAATATTGGCCAGCGCCCTCTGCTTGTGGATGAAGGAGGCGCCCTAACCCTCTGCTTGTAAATGAAGGAGGTTCTGGGCCATGACCATTTGCCAGTTTGTTGTGACAGTGGTGTCTTTCCTTACTGTGATTTTCATGTTGGAAAGAGCTGTAAAGTCTGGATGAGTATCTTTCTGCTTTGCAGACATATCTCAGGCTCAAGTTACATTTAGAAGCAGCTGTTCCTCTAACTGTAAATTCAAGCATTTCCTCCTGAGATGAAGTCATATTTCCTGCCTTTGTAGAAACCATAGAACACTGTGAAAAACCTAATAGTCAGCTTGAGATTGGGGCTTATGCAGTGCTGACATCTAGGGGATGTGAGTGGCGCGACTTAGGGCTTGTTTGTCAATTTCATTTGCAAAGTAAGAGGTCAGTCATGGTAGGTCTATTGCTGATGGAGGCTTTTTGGCTTTTTGATGATTGCCAAGGGTGAAATGTCTTAAAGCGTCACTTCCTAACATAGGGGAGACTTTTGAAACAGATGTGAATTTTCCTTTTAAAGCTGATGGGCAGACCAATAAGGCTGAAGCTAGATATGATTGTGATATGAGGTTTTGATTTCGACATGGGCGAACTGAAAAGGTAGAAAGGTGAAAAAAGTTTTTAGGAGGGTTTTCTTGATGACATATTGACATAAGGAAATCAGTTTCTAGAAAACTCAGCTGTAGATATAGTCATCACTAACATGTAAAAAATACTGATGGCTAACATCATGGAATTCAAAGGGTTCTATTTGCATACATTTCTTACCTGTGGAGATCTACTAATGATTCTTTCAATATAAAGACTTAATTACTAACATGGTTACTTATCCCCATCATACTCGAAAAAAAAAAAAAAAAAAAAAAACACCTTAGCTCCTATTGTAAATAACATTAGTATTTATAATTTTAAGTGTTTTCTTTGTATAATTTTTAGTTTAAAATAGGATTTAAAATATTTTGTCTATAGTTAATCTTGATTTTTTTCTATAACTTAAAATTTTGTGATCCATAATGATAATGACATTGTCTTTTAGATGAATCACATCATTAAGATTTGATCAATGTTTCGAACCATCTATTGCGGTTCAATCCCTTTTTCCTAAGGAATTTCCTACATCAGGAAAATTGGTCACCCCATTAACCAAAGAATCCCAGAACATGCAACATATAATCAACACAATTGTTCATGTTCCTTGGCCTTATTTTAACATGCGGAGAAATCCAAACACCGTGTTTGCATTGAGGATTCTCGTGTCATCCCAAGTGTTGATCATGTCCAACATAGGAAGCTAAGACATGGCATTGAGATTGAGAAGCACACAATTAATCTTAACAGGGATGATAGCTAGAGGTTAAGTAGGAGCTCGAAGTGTGCCCTCTCTTCTTGATATATATATATATATATATATATATATATATATATATATATATATTTGACATTCCTATTAAAATATTATCCAATATTTTAATATATTCATTTTGATAACTAATTGTTGAACAATATTAATCTTATTTTAAAAACTATATGTAAAAAAAAAAATTATTTTTATTTTTAATATACGTTTGTAAACACATACTTCTTATTACATTATTATTAATTAAATTTAATTTAATTCAATATTATTTTAATCAAATAATAATAATAATAATAATAATAATAATAAAATAAACTAATAAATTTATTAATTCAACAATTAGTTAGTAATTCTTAACAGCTAATTGTTAAGAAATAATTTATAATGACTAATTCCTAATGACTAGCTCTGGAACCAAATACATCTATTCTATTAAGAAATTCGGATTGATTGAATTTTTCCCCATTGTCATGAGGATGAACCACATTATATGGTTTGAAATGCCGACCAAATATTAATGATGTGATTAATCTAAAAGACAATCCTATAATCGCATTGATTATATATATATATATATATATATATATATATATATATATATATATATATATATATATATATATATATATATATATATATATATATATATAATATTCTCTTATAAAATATATCCACATGATATTTGAGTATGAAAGAAATTACATAATTTCATCATATTAGGTTGTAAAGCATACATTTCAAAATAAAAAAAATTATATGTGTGTGTATATATATATATATATATATATATATAGAGAGAGAGAGAGAGAGAGAGAGAGAGAGAGAGAGAGATTAGATTTTTGTAAGAATGATGCCAATCATTTGTCCTAATCATCGAAAATAAACCCAATTGAATACATCAAATAATATATTAGATAAGTTTATAGTGGGGCTTTATACCTCTTGCATACTCTTCAGATGGCTCTGAGCGGCAAGCTAGTTCTAGGGTTTTCAAAAACCCTGCATTGTTGACCCTCTCTCTCCTAGCACGACTGTGCCTCTGCTGCAGAGTTCACAGATCTATTTTACTCCTCTATTGACACTTAAAAATGAATCCCCCCTCTGGAGGGGCGGGAATCCCCCCCCCCCCCTCCTCCCCCCAAAATTGGCACAGTGTTGGTCTCAAACTTTCCAGGCAGTTCTGAACACATTTTGCAGAAAGGCTTTGACCATGTCCCCGCTACAGACAATAAAAGTGATGCAACTACAGGTAACAAAGCCCCAAGGAATGCTAGCACAGAACAAGACGCTTCTGCTACTCTTCCAAAAACATCCTCAGCCACCTGCCTCCCAAAAGCAGTGGAACGAGTCAAAATCAACCTTCCCAGTCATCACATAAATGGACATATACAATACATGAAGGATCACGCCCTCATTGGAAAGTTCATCGAACTGTGACCAATAGTAAAGGCATTGCAAGGTTGGATAGTAACCAAATGGAAGCCCAAGGGATAAGTGACTCCGCAGCTCAGCCCCAAGGGATTCTTCACTGCTATCTTCCACTGCCTAGAGGAAAAGAATCACATCTTTGAAGGAGGCCCATATTTCTTCAACTCTGCGAGCCTGTACCTGCGAGATTGGATCGAAATATTTCACCCAGACAAGGAGGACTTCAACTGGGCACCAGTTTGGATTCGTATTTACTCATTACCTATGGAATACTAAGATGAAGAGACCCTGTGGGACATAGGCAATGGTCTAGGAGAGTTTGTAAAGGTTGCAGAGGAAACGAAGCTCAGACGCTATACCTCCTATGCTAGAATCTGTGTCTACATGCACCTAGCCAAGCCTCTCATGGACTCGGTAAGCTTATTTCACGATGATTTTGAATGGATTCAAACCATAGACTATGAGCATGTTCCCTTCCATTGCCGAAAATGTCATGAGCATGGCCACTTGTTTAGAGACTTTCCTTTGAACCATCAACCCAAATCCCCCTCCCCTAAGGCTAGAAAATATGTTGACGGCTTCACCAAGGTCTCTTCCAGAAAGAAGAACTCCAAGAAAACACCCATCATCTCTACCGCCCCAAACAAGCCTGAAACGAGCAATAGCTTTGAAGTCTTAGCTACCCAAGATACCCTGGTAGTTAAACAAGCACAACCCACTGCTTCAAATCAGCCTCCCTAAACCTCCACCTCTTCTCTCAATCCCCTGCCTTCTGAAACTTCCAAAACAGGCTCTCCTACCTCCTCTTCAGCTGCTGAACCTGAAAAAACCTTTGCCCTCGAAGATTCACATATGGATATTAATGGCTCCCAGGATCTCACCCTTCATCACGCTCCTGACAAAGTAGAATAGAATGCTCTGAATTACATGGATGAAGAACCTGAAAACATAGATATGGGGGAGCTGGATATTCTTGATCTGGAAGAAGCCTGTCACCAAAGAGAATATAGCAAAATACCCCCGTGTCAAATTGAAAATCTGGAAGTGGTTCTCTTCCGTGCATAGCAGAGAAACTGTCTTGGCATTCAAGCGGGAAATCTATGGGACGACAGGAGAATCATGAAAGAGACTAAAAAATGAGGGCGGAGGACCGATTTGTAGAGAACTATCATTGTTGGCAAAATTCTTGTGGAATCTGGCAGATTTCCCAAGCTGACTAAGTTCTACAAGGAACTACCCCACAGTTCCTCATGAAGCACATCTTGTGGAATGTAAGAGGGCTTAATAGCCCCTCAAAACATAGAATGCTTAAAAATATTGTTCAACAAGTCAGACCATCGATTGTTTATCTTCAGAAAACGAAATGCAATACCAAAGCTCTAGAACACATTTTGGCTAGAGCATGGGCAGGTTGTTGCTCAGTATCGATGGATTGTTTGGGTGTCTCGGGAGGGCTCGCTATCATCTGGAATCCTCAAGCTCTATCACTTTATGACTTTCACGCCTCGCACTATTTCATACAAACTACTTTCCACCTTGTGGGAACCAACACACATGGTCACCTCACCAATGTCTATTTTTCGCAAGAAATCTAGAAGAAAATGGATCTGCTCCACACTTTAACTGATCTAAACTCCATGAGGCGCTTCCCTCTCTGGATCTGTTGGGGGGGACTTCAACATGATCACCTCCTTGGAGGAAAAAACATAAGGCAGGAATCAGTTGGAGGTGGACAACATTGGATTCAAAGATTTCATACAAAGCAACCTGCTCGTGGATCTTTAGACCTCCAATGGTTTCCATAAATGGACCAATAAACACAACAGACCACAGCACATCGCCTCTCACCTAGATTTCTTTTTCATGTCAGACAATGTTATTCATCTTGGCGGAGACTTTCGTTCTTCCATCATGCCTCTTGCAGGATCGGATCACTGGCCCATCGTCTTACAATGGGCTCATCCAGGCTCCCGAAGCAACCGACCTTTTTTGAATCATTTTGGTTTTCTCACTAGGATTTTAAAGAATTTGTCATTGAGGCTTGACATTCCTACACTCCTCCTGATGGCTCCAAAATGTATCAGTTCCAACAAAAGCTACGAAATCTCAAGCACACTCTCAAACTTTAGAATTGAACTCAGTTTGGTAACATCTTTGACCATCAGACAAATCTAGAGCACCAAATGAGTCTTCTACAACAACAGAGAATCATCACTGAAGGAAAAACAAATGAGTATGACAGTAAGGAAAAGGAAATCCTCACTAAAATTTAAGAGCACAAGCAACAAGAGGAGACACTATGGTGACAGAAATCTAGAATCAGATGGCTTCAAGATTGGGAGAAAAACACAAATTTTTCCACAAGTCCACTATTCAAAGAATAATGTATAACAACATTGCTTTTCTCAATAACAATCAGGGAGTTCATATAGAGGCCCATGAAGATATTGAAAAATAACTCAAATATTATTTTCAAAATATTATGCGTGAACCTGAAGGCAACAGAGATCAAGCTATACAATCCATCATGCAACAAATTCCTAAAATCATAAATTATGACCATAATGTTATGCTTCTCTAGCCCATCACTCTCCATGAAGTGGAGTAAGCCATGTCTCAACTCAAAGATGGAAAAGTGCCTAGTTCTGATGGTTTTACGACTAACTTCTTCCACTCATTCTGGGAGAAAATCAAGTTGGAGGTGTGGGCTTTAGTGGATGAATCTCGTTCCATGGACTGGGTTCTACCTTCACTCAACTCGACCTTCCTCACCCTTATCCCCAAGGAGGATAATTCCAGTACTTTGGACAAATATAGGCCCATCGCGCTCTGCAACTTCAACTACGAGTTGATATCCAAATTCATTGAAAATAGGCTCAACCCTCTTTCACCACTTCTTGTCTTGCCAAAGCAAACTGGCTATGTTGAAGGGCACTAGATCCTTGATGGAATTATCCTCTCACATGAAGTGATTCATTCTCTTAAGCTCCTTAAGAAACCAATTATGCTCCTCAAGCTTGACCTATCTAAATCATTTGGTAAACTAAGTTGGAATTATATCAATCAAATGCTCCTTGCCTTTGGATTCAGTGCCTCCTGGACTTGATGGATTATGAGCCTCCTTTCCTCCCCCAACTTCTCCATCCTTGTCAATGGCTCTCCCTCCCTTCCGTTTTGTTCCTCAAGTGGTATACGTTAGGGTGATCCCCTGTCTCCTTTTTTATTTGTCCTCATGGTAGAAGGCCTTAGTCAACTCATACATCATGCTGTTTCCACCAATTCCATTAAAGGTATTTCACTGCATGACAATACCCCCATCACGCACCAACAATTCGTAGATGACAACTTTCTATTTGGCCACCCATCCATCCAAGAGGTCCTATCCTTCAAAACCTTTCTTGACACCTTCTCTGATGCCTCAGGCAACACCATCAATGCCACCAAATCCAAAATCTTCTTCTTCAACACTCCCACCATCTCTCAACGCAATATTGCTAGAATATTGGGCTTTTTGATTGTTGTTCTTCCTTCCAAGTATCTTGGGGCTCCCCTTGTTGACTGTGAAATAAAGCACACCTCTTTTAGAACCCTCCTTGACAAGCTAGAGGCTAGAATCTCCTCGTGCTCGTATTGCTTGCTCAACATTGCTAGTAGACTCATTTTGATTAAATATGTTCTTCAAGTCATGCATTTATACCTCTTTTCCATCCTGGATGCTCCCAAATGGGTTCTAAAACAAATACGTAGCTTACAAAGGAAATTTCTCTGAGGATCAACTGGCCTCAACAAAAAATGGGCTCTTGTCAAATGGTCTGAGGTCTTCACCCCAAAATCTGCAAGAGGGCTAGGATTGAGAGATCCACATCATAGAAACTTCACCATGGGAGCTCACATTTGGTGGAATTGGATCTCTAAGCCAAACACTCCATGGGCTCGTCTATGGTAGGTTAAATATGCACAAGGAAAACCCCAGGAGGACCCCATCCGCATCATCACGGACACCCCTGGATCGTTGATTTGGAATGTTGCAAAACAACACAGTGCATTCATCCAAGCTCACAACTTTTGGGAGATTCATTCAAGAGACAAAGCTAGATTCTGGGAAGACTCTTGGAAACAATTGCCCAAACTATCCATGTTATTCCATAAGCCAAAGTGTCAAAGTGTTCTTCAGCATACAATCCAAAATCAGGTCAATCAGTTCTGGCAACCACTTTCCTCACAGGATTACCATCAATGGAAGCCAGAAATTACTTGGCAAGAGGATTGGCAGGGGGAGACTCATGACGATATAGACCAGGAGTTCAGCTTAAGGTGAATTAAAGTTTCTGCCCAAACAGACAAGTTGAGATGGGGACACACTCCTAGGGGAAACTTCTCCACCCAAGAAGCCTACCAGCTGCTCTTTTTCCCTTTGTAGAATCATAAGGATCGCATTTGGGATCAAGTCTGGCTCCTCAGTGTTTGGCCAAAAATATCCACTTTCCTCTGGCTCCTTAGCAAAAGGAAATCCTCACTTGGGACAATCTTCTGAAACGAGGTTTCATCGGACCCTCAAGATGCCCCAACTATAATATTCATGCAGAAACCATCCAAAACTTCTTGGATACTTTCCCATTGGCAAATCAACTTTGGGAATAGTTCGCCATTTGTACTATAAGAATAGGAAGATGTGCTGGAGATATTATCAATACTATCAGGTGTTGGCCTTCGTAGCCTTTCCAAAGCCCCCTGCTCGACGCCATTTGGAATCTGATCCCAGGCTTCATCTATTGGACCGTTTGGAAGGAACGCAACTACAGGATCTTCAAGGATAAGTCCACGCCAGTAGAAATTCTGTGGTCCAATCTCAAACGCAATTTGCAAGAAACCTTAGCTCTCGATCATTAGCAGGACACTGATATGCCTTCCACTCCTTCTGAACGTCTCATTCTGGAAATATGGAATCTCGATCTTAAACATTCAGCGAGGGCCAAACAGAAATCCTCTAATGTTTTGGATTCGCCTATCTCTTGGTCTCCCCCCATGGCTCATGCTTTCAAAATGAACTTTAACGGTGCAGCCAAAGGAAATGCTGGCTTAGCAGGTTATGGAGGCATTTTCAGAAATCATGAAGGCACTATTTCATACATCTAATTTGGCTCTCTCAGACGTGATTCTAACAATGCGGTAGAGCTCGAAGGCTTATAACAAGGGCTCTGTATCGTAGAAAAACAAAACTTCTTCCCACTGGAAGTTGAAGAGGATTCTCAGATTCTTATAGAGGCAGCAATTCAACTTCACACAGACACTACTGCAACTAAAGTAGCTTCGAGTTGGAGACTTCTAAGTAGACTGGAACAAATCAAAAAATGGCTTAACATCCCCAGATCCATCACCTTCAAGCATATCAGACGCACTACTAACAAGGTAGCAGTTTGATTAGCCAACCAAGGTGCCAATCAACATCTTCCATTCTTTTTCAGCCCTCTGCACAGTTCTAATGATGCACAACTCATTTAAGACTGCACAATCATGGTGCACCAGGATCTACACCCCCCGGATGTGGGTGCTTAGATGGCATGCAACGTGGCGGGGGATGTGGGTCAACGTGTGCGCTCATAACTTTGCCACCCTAACCCACGTCCTTGTCCTCATTAAATTCTCCATAGTCACTTGCCTTGCTACATTAACACAACAGAGTCACCCAAGCTCGCGCCCTTTCACCTTGAGAATGGCTTCTTCTAGAAGCTTCATCCCTGTTATGTTGCCTCTTCGATCCTTATGCTCCCCGATTGTAGCTGAGCACAGCTCCAGAACCGGCACTGGGCGTCGCTACTCCATAGTCTGTTGTATCGATCTCACCACTGGTATTCAGGTCTCGCAGAGCTTCCTCTACTATTTGGGGCTCTGGCCACCCTTTGAGTCTTTCCCTACTCTGCAGGATTATCCTCCCCTGTCCTCTGTTCCATACTATTTCGCTGACCGCTTTCATCACCCTGCTCTGAGCACAATGCCCCAACTGTGATAGCGTATGCATTTTTGTCGAGGCATCAACTGAGGTCATCCACCCCGCCAACCCTTCACTACTTCTTTCAGCTCTTCGTCTCCTTCTTTGGATAACTCTCTCGGTCGCTACCCTAAAACTAGGAGCGGTTGTGGCCATGGATGTGGGTGTGGACTTTCTCATTCTATTTGTGGCTCGCCTAGTCATGTCTCCAGACACCTGCACTCTGCCCAGCTTCACTTTCCCTGTTGTCTCAACAGGCCAACTATTACTACCACCATCTCAGTTGAATTCAAGGAGGAGCCTCTTGATTCAGCAATGGCTCCTCCTAGTGCTGGAGTGGAGCACAGGGTCGCTGAACAACCTTGTTCTCCTACCGACGGCAGCCTGAAATGAAAAGCTCCTCGTTGCAATGCTTCGCAGGATACTAGAGTTGAAGTCAGCTCTGGCGACACCAAGAGAGGCTACCATAATGCTAAAGATGACAAGCAAGAAGGGGACGATGACATGTATTCCTACGGCTATTGAGTGGTTGAGGAACTTCCCCCTTCCTCTCATGATTCTTAATCTGGTCAGTCTCCTTTTTCACAGGTTTTTAGATGGGTACACGCCCAAGTTCGTTATGTTTACTTGCTCTTTGCTTCAGTTTTTCAATTATTGGTCTTTTCCTCTAGGCCAATTTCCCCTGCGTGGGTGGCATGGTTTTGTGTTTTGGTTGGGAGCACACTTAATCTCTTCACGCTTACCTTCTCTTCGCTTCTGGTTTTGGTAAACTGTCGATGTTTCAATGCCGGTTTCCCCTGCGAGGGCGGCATGTTTATGATTGTTTGCATGATGATTTTTGTTGAAGTGGCCCGTCTGGTAAACTTTCTATGTCTAGTATGCTGTATTAGAATGCCAATTTTATGGGCCAGACCAGCTGAGGCCTCAGCCTCCTTCAACTCTTTTTTTACATTAATAGAATAGTCTCATTCAGAAATAATAATAATAATAATAATAAATAAATAAATAAATAAATAAATATTAGATAAGTTAAAAAATAAAATAAAAATTTAACACCCACTTCCCACATCTACCCAATTAACTGAGAAACCTGGGTAAACATACTATGAGAGAATACTAATATACGTTTCAACCTCCTAGATGATTTTAAGGAAGTGGAACTAACAAAAACATGACAAATAGACCTTACACTACATCATTGATATCCCTAGGAGGTTACCCAACCTTCTAGAGCCCTGTTCCCTGAGGGGGAGCTTATTTTTAACCATCACAAGCCTTATCCGTGAACCTATAAGGGAAAGGGACTTTCTAGCAACCTATAGTTACGGGATATCCTTGGCAAGGTAGCAGCTAGGGCCCCAAACTATCAATTTTGTATCTGTGGCTCCGGGATTTGTCCCACATTTTTAGCCCCAGATCTCAGGTCATTGTAGAGAACTTCCTGAAACCTTAGAAGGGAATAAATGACATTATAAAAAATATATGGAATCAATCACATCATCAGGAACTCATCCGAACCTCACCCATACATGACAAAAATTCCGTCAAAAATGTCACAAACATTGCATCTACAGTTATAAACAACATATTTAAAGAAAGGGTTCTCTTTCTTATTTGCGAATGGCCAAGAATAATTTCTCCCGTACATCATAAGCTATGATACAATCTATTTGACCATAGATACATTATTTATACAGTTACCAATAAAAACATGGATAGAACCATACATCATCATTGATTGAATACATGGTTATAGCTATCATAATAACAACAAAAATACAATGGATACAATAAAAAATGAATACATACATAATATATTACATTTTCATACCGAATATGAAAGGAATGAGCTCTTCATTTATCATTGTAAAAACCAACCGAAGATGGGACTTCCATGTTCCACCTGACCATAGATTGGCTAAGCCAAGTCTCAATTTCGCTAATCACTCTCCTGCTATATTCCAAGCATGAATGTGGGGCTTAATCAAACACATCAATCACAATAAATCCATGGATTCTAGAGGCCAAACCATTTCAACCCTCAACCAGTGATTTCACCTCACATTCAGACATCCTAAACATCACGAATTTGTCTCTATCCAAGCTGCTCCAGGGCACTAGAGTGTTTGTCCCAACCAAGGCTCTGGGACAAGTAAATCAACCCTAGTTATTGTGGGGATACAAAGCATTTTTCCTAGCAAGGATCCAGGACTAGTAACGCAACCCACCTATGGATCCAAAGAGTTTTCCCAACCAAGAATCCAAGACTAGTAACTCAACCCAACAATTTTCCATTGGGATCCAGAGTTTTTATCTAACCAAGGCTCTAGGAACTAATAAATCAACCCAATAGCTAAAGGAATCATGAGAACCAACTTGAAAACAATCAATGGAAATAAACTCGTAATACCATGGCTATCCAGGATATGGCAAGGCAAGGAAAATCCACATGCATACCCATGCATGCCAAAGCTAGTATGGAAAACAGACATGCAATTCAATACCTACAATAAAATCCTGCTATAGTTTTTTATCCCAATTTACACATGTGATTTTGTGCTCTTTGTTTCCTTCTTGCTTCAAATCACCCAATATTCACACTCTCCAAGAGTGCTCCAAGAAAACTCTAAGTATCCAATAACATGATAAAGAGGGAGAATAATAGGAGAGCTCCAGAAATTCGCTGACAAAAGGTACCAACTGATCCTCATAAGCCCTTTTATAGAAGGGGCCTCCATTTTCTTTATTTTCAATTATTTTCCTTCATTTCCCTCCTCACACGCAATTGTGACCTTTCATCTCCCTTTTCTCGTAATTTCCATTATTTTCATAAATAAATGTGCCAAAAATACTATATCTCCTCTTGAATTTCTTATTCATAGCCTTTGCAAATTTCCTTATCCATAATAACCCATGTGAGCACCCATAGTAGGATGTTTTTCCAAACATTCAGCTTGGAATAAGTGTCCCATCAACAATGGTTATTATTTTAACTTTATTACATATAATTTTCACCAAGGATGTTACAGAACCCACCCCCTTATGGGACACCATCCTTAGTGTTCAATCACATATAATTAAACAAAACCATTGAAAAGCAAACATACTTCCCATGAAGCTTTATAAGATAACTCAGTGTAGTATTTACAATGATCACCCTGCTGAAAAGAAAACCAACATGACAACAATAATGACATGACACCATATCACTTATTGGAGCTTTATAACATAGCTCATGGAAATACTTGCATCCATATACATATGTACATACATCCAACAATCACATCAAAAAATATACCAAAACATATGCTAAACAAAACCAACATCCCACCAAAACTGCTTCGCTTAAACTGACAAACAAGGAAGGATGCATGGCCCAAATATAATCCGTCATATCCTATGTAGCTTAATTGGGCCCAAAGTTATTCCATTTCACTTTAACATGATTGATTTCTTGATTCCAGAGCATGAGACTATTTTTCTACAAAATGCACTATAATTCCAGCTGGAACTCTCCTTCTAGCTTCACCTACAATAAAGACTATTCAGTCACATGATCAAATTATTTAACATATTTCTTAAGAAATGATATATGAAAAAAATCATGGACATTCAATTTGGAATGCAGTGAAAGTCGATAGGCCACTGGCCTAATCCTCCTGATCACCTTAAAGGGTCCACAAAACCTTGGTGTGAGGTTGGCACATGATCCTATCCGAAAGGATATCTTCTTGGGCTTGATATGCAAGTACACCTGATCTCCAACCTAAAACTCCTTGAGAAACCTATTCCTATCTGGATAATGCTTCTTCCTACCCCATGCCTCTTTCAAGTTTTGCTTGATAAAATACATTTCCTATTCCATTTTTTCACATATTTTGTCCAATCAGTACCATGTTAACCACATAACTCCAACTCATAGGAGTGTTGTAACATCACCCATACAATACCTCAAATGGACTCATCCTCAATGACTCTTGATACTCGTTGTTGTGGGAAAAATCTACCAGTGCAATATAATCTTCCCACTTTCACTATTCATACATCACATACATCCTCAACAAACCCTATAATATCCTATTAACCCTCTATGTTTTTCCATCTATCTATGGATGATAAGTTGTGTTGAAGGCCAAATCAGTGCACAAACCTCCAAACAACTCCTTCCAATACTTGGAAGTGAAATTTTCATCCCTATCAGACACAATATTCTTCGTAACACCATGTAATCTGACTATGTATTTGATGGATAATTGTGCTACATCGATAGATGAGTATGTAGTATTTACTGATATAAAATGTGCAACCTTTGTTAACCTATCCACAATAGCCATGATGGAATGATGATATCTAGTTCTCCTAGGAAAACATGTGATGAATTCCATGGAAATGATCTCCCATTTCCACTCTGTAATAATAATCAGGTGTGGAAGTTCACTTGGATGCTTACACTTTGCCTTAACCATATGAAAATCCAAACATCTGGCTACAAACTCTGTCACATCCTTCTTGAGATTCATCCAATAATAGAATATCTTCAATGAATTCAAAATAATATGGTAGCCTAGGTGACCTGAATATGGTTCCGAATGAAAATCCCTCAAGATCACCTTCTTGAGCTCATTGTTGTATCGTAAACATATGATATCTATAAATTTAACCAATCCAATTGCTATGAGATGGTAGTCTAAATAATTTACACCTACACCTATACTACTACTAGTACTTGTACGTCTACCTACCCTGTACCACCACATGTACCTATACATGTACTATCGCATGTACCTGTACCTCTAATACCACCTGTACATGTACCTGTACTAAAACATATACCTATACATGTAACAACACCTGTACCTGTACATGTATGAACACCTATACCTATAATATGTTACAACATGTGCATAGCATCCATATACCTGTGATCGAACTAACCTGCCCGCAACATCCTATCATGTAAGTCTATCTCATAGGAGCTCATAGCTATTAGGTGAATTACCTATACCTTCCTACTAATAGCATCTACAACCGTCTTTTCCTTTCCTTTGATTTACCTAATCTTGAACTCAAACTCACTAATCGTGGTCAACCATCTAGCCTTCCTAGCATTCAGATTCGGCTGGTCAAACAAGTACACCAACCCAATGTGATCACTCATTAATACATAGGGCCTCCACATATTCAATGCATGAATGGTATCTACTAGCTCAAGATCATGTGTCAAGTAGTTTTTCTCATGTTCATTTACCTTTCGTGATTGATAGCATACCACCTATCCATCCTGCATAAGGACTCCACCAAGTCCTCTCTTCTAAGAATTTTTACACACTACAAACTCCTTATTTGGATCTATAATATCTAACACTAGAGCATGTGTCAACAACTACCTAAGCTGCTTAAAACTAGCCTTTCACTCCTCTGTCCATTCAAACTTCTTACCTTTCCTCTGTAATGATGTAATAGGATAAGAAATCTGTGAGAAGTTCCTGATGAACCTCGCGTAGTAGCCTACCAATCCCATGAATGATCTCACCTCATCTACATTCTTACGAGCTACCCACTCCATGATGGCTCTTATCTTTTTTTGATCTACTACAATGACCTCCTTGGCGACAACATGTCCCAAGTAATGTAACTCATTATGGAAGAAACTGCATTTTCTAATCTTAGCATACAAATAATGCACTCTCAACAACCTTAACACTGCTGCCAAATTCTTGGCATGTTCTTCCTTATTTTTAGAATATACCATATGTCATCAATAAACATGAATATATATGACTATTATTAGATAATTTATAGTATCTTATAAGAAAACCAACATTTTGGTCATATTTCTTTGGTGATTAACTCATTTTCTCAAGTGATCATATAATAATATATTTTGGTCATTAACAATGTTGCAATTAATGACTAAATCAATGCCCAAATTTACGATTGAATATACTACCAGGTAATAAAGTTAAGACAACCAATTAATGACTAAGTAAAAAATGACTAAAAGTTGGCCATGATATAAGATACTATTGGTCATCGAATAACAAATGGTCATTTATATGCAAACTTTAGTCATTTTTTTAGTGACTAATTGGCCATTTTGTATTAGTGTTCCCCCAAATATTCAGTTATATGTTTTGCAAGTCTAAGGTCGACTTAATCAAATATTTTTCAACTAAGAGCTAGTACATTAAAAATGTTTTGTAAAAATTGAACTTGACTCTCGGTAATTATTTTAGCAATGCATCTTCCATCATTTCTATCGTACAATATACCATGTGTACTTTTTTATTATCAATTTATTCACAAGTCAAGTTGTATTATATCCCTATGTACTTAACATTTCCATGATTATTTGAATGGTCTGCCATGGTTATACATTTTTTCCTAGCAGTCTACAATATTGTTGGTTGTGGCTTGAGTGAGCCCAATGTATTGCAATAATTTTATCCACCATTTAAATTCCTTTGAATTTTGACATGTCGCTATGTACTATACTTTTATAGTGGAAAGATAAATTGCCAATTGTTTTCTCTCTTCCTCAAGAAATTGTTCTTCCACTAAGAATAAAATAGTAACTTGAATTTGATCTCTTGTAATCAATGTCCCTTGTTCACTCTGACTAAAAATAACGAGCTTTGAATATTCTTCTGAATTCCCATTTCATATAATATGGTGCTTATATGTGCTTTAAATATATTTGAAAATCCTTTTGATTTCTACAAAATTCTATGGTCCAGGATAGCTAGAAAATGGGCTCATAATGCTTACAACATGTGAAATATTAGGTACAGTAGGAAATTTGGCATTCATTCGGCTTCGAAATAACATTATCATATGGAGTTATACTTATATAATTATTCTTGTTCTTATGTCTGCAGACATATATCTAACAAAAGTTTCTTATCTATTTCCAGTCACTGATTTTCAATTTTCCATCCCAAATTTATTATAATGTTCCTAATGTACCTCTTTTTATTAACATGCAATTTATCTTTCTCCCTGTCTCTTAAAATTGGGATGCCGAAGAAATAATGACAACTGTTTTGCACAAAAAAAGTGCAAAGAACTCATAACATAGAGGTAAATTGATCGTACGTTTGTGGCTAGATTGTGATAGGTTAAGTAGGGTAGTTTTAAATATGTTCAATGTAAGAAACATGTTTTTTTTTCTCTACAATGTTGCATTTTCCTTTAAGGTGGAGGAAACACCAAAAGTATGATTCTGTCCTCTTTCTTGTCCGTGTATAAATAATAAAGCTAAATAAGAAGTCTAAATTTTTTTCTATATAATTTTTCCTCATCATATTAAATTCATCTGTTAGATTCTCATTTAAAATTTCCTTTGAATACATAATTAAAGTGTCTTTCCTTCACATTCAAGGTAAGTACAACCTTGTAAACATGAAGGAAAATGAAACATCCTACCATTACCATTAAATGTGAAGGTGGTCATTTTATCTTTTACCAACTCCTTTGATTTGGTAAATGCAATGTTGTAAACATGAAGATGAAGGAAAAATCCTACCTTCACCATGGAATGTGAAGAAAAACATGTTATCTTTGAGCAACTCTTACCTTCACCTTGAAGGAATGATCAGGAGTTCATAAATTTTGCTCAAATTTAAAAGTTACAGTATTGGGTTGAAACTAGGATGGTTTCATAGGTCTTGTCTTCTTGATTCCGATGTTGTGGACGGTTCAAAAAACTGATGTCGTATGAGGGAGATATCATGTTCTGATTTAAAAGCCAGACAAGTAAAATTGCGACAGTTTGACTAAGTTTGACTTGGATACACAGTTAGCAAAAGGGAATATTCTGAGGAATATTCCTTCCTAAAAATCAATTACAGGTTGAAAAGTGTCAGGATGCTATTGGTTTTATGATTTTTTATGGCCAATCGAGAGGTTCCACATGGCTAGCCCTGAGGTTGCCACATGGCCCTAGAACCACATTATAAAATTTTGGTTGGAGGCCGCAGGAATCAACCCCCGAACCTCCCGCAGGCATGCATAGGTCTCTACCACCCAAGCTACATGTTATTTATTAACCTATTAGGTGATGGTTTGTATTTATGATTGGTTTAAAATCATGTTGGGGGTTAGGGACCTCCAGCAGTCTCAACCCACCAGCGATCTCTAGAGGTGTGTTCACATGGAAATGTTACGTTAACAACCACAGCAAATGAAACCCGATGCGGTTCTTATAATTGATATCACATGCAACCATTTAATGTTAAGTCTCTGTGTGGTTAGTGCTAACACGTTGTTCAACCCACAACTTCAACCAGAGTTCGACCCTTATCACCACAGTTAAATGTCATGGGTTTCGCCAACCATTACGGTTAGGCCACAAGTTTTGGGTGCGCATGTGGCCACCCCAACTACTAACACTTATTGCCATAGTTAAATCTAATGGTAGCTTTGTAAGTGTGCTATTTGTGGTAGTATTTACTATTTTAGCTCTAGTTAAATGGATTTATCCACTTTTAGTGGAGCTTTTCTAGTTGAAAATGGGAAAAAGATTAGGATACTCAATTTTCACCCATCTTGAGTGAATGAAGAGTCATTTTTGACTAATTGGAGCTTTCTGTAGCCATTGGTGCAGAGAAACAAACCATTAGAACACTTTAATTACATGTATTGGAAAATTTTTGAGCATAATGAAACATGGACATGCGATTGGGAGCTAGACTAGCAGATGTAGCCCATGAGGGGTGAGTTGCTTCATCATGCCTGTTGTGTAAATTTCATGTGGTGAATTTTTTCTTTGTTTTACACTGCTTTTCAGTGTTATTTAATCTTGTTTTATGCTTCTAATTCACCTAAAATCATCTACAATTCATGGACAAACACCTCAATCTTTAAGCAAACTAATGAAATGATTATGCACATGTTTATAAACTGAAAGGACACTTAGCACAACAAAACTAATATAGTCATTTCAGATCATATTGGTACCAGAGATATATTTTATTCTCTGTTGTTATTTAGTGCAAAGAATTTTTTAACTATTTGCAAGTTTTAGATGCTTACAAGGCTAAAGCTCAAAATAAGAGAAGGCAAATTGGTGGAAGAAAAATGGTCTTAAGAAGAGCCAAAGCAAAGGAGAGAAATATTTCTACAATCTCCACCACCTAGTTCACCTCCTAAAGAAGTAGAAGATACATTACGTATGCCTCATGAGGAAGGATAAATCCATGTAGAAGTTGATCCCAAGGAGGAAGAAAGAGTTCTCCAGAAAGCATTCCTTGACATGACTGAGATGGTTAGAATCCTTTATCAAGAAAGGAATGAGATACTATAAGGAGAAGGATCTAAACTTCACAGGGAAGGACAAGGATATTCAAGGGGTCATAATGATGAAGATAAGTCAAAGAATGGAAATGGAGGTAGTGGAGAGCCATCATCCTCACCCTCATCATCATCATCCTCTACTGATTCTTCAAAACATCAGCCACATAAGTCAAAGAACATTGGTAAAAGTCCTTTTTTAAAACTTGATGTTAACTTTGAATTGTCAATGTTTAATGGTGAAGTCAATGCAAAACACCTTGATAATTGGATTAGACAATTGGAGATCTATTTGAGAATCTAGAACCTTCAAGATGATGATACCAAAATTCAATTAGCTTCATTGAGAATGGAAGGTGCAACACTTTTTTGGTGGGAAGCCAAGAGAAAGGAGGAAATCAAGAAACATGGTAAGATTATTCTATCATGGTCAGATTTCATTACTACTATAAAACAACAGTTTTATCCATTAGCTCATATGCAGAAAGCCATAATGATCTGGCAAAACTTTAGGAAATTAAAGGGACAAAACATGCAAGAATACACCCAAGAATTTAGGAGAGGAGCTATCTTATTATCAGTATATTTGCAGAGCCAATATACTTTCCTCAAGTACATAGGAGGCTTACATGGCTACCTAAATCATACTATTCTCATGTTTAACCCCACTATTCTAGATGAAGTATGTGTTCAGGCCACGCATCTAGAAGCTAGAGGGGAGAACATTTCTGAAGAGGGTAGAGAGAAACATTTTAAGGGTAAATCTAAGGAAAAGACCTCAAAAGGTAAAAACAAAAAGAATGATCTATTAAGAAAGAGGGAGAAAAAGTGGTTTGTAAACATTTTTCAAAAGAAGGCCATGAAGAAACTCATTGTAAGAAATTACATCCTGAAATGAGGCCAATGAAACCCAATAACAAAGGGAAACAGAAAGCTGCTACAATACAACATGATTTAGGATCTGATTCAGGTGATAGATCTAAGATTACAGCCATGGGATTCAAGATAATGAAGGGAAAATAAATTGAAACAAAACCAATTACCAGTACATCAAAGTGTCACATACATACTCCAAATGAAGAAGAAATACTAGAACTATTTCATGTTAGTGTCATATCCAAGCATACCAAGATTGACACATTGTTTTACAGTGGGTCACAAGAAAACTTAATCTCTAAAGAATTGGTCAAGAAAATTAACCTTGATACCATACCACATCCAAAGCCATATCCATTGGGTTGGATTTATAAGGATGCAAATCTAGAGGTTTCAAAGAAATGTATATCGCAGTTTGCAATCACTGGAAATTTTGTTGACACAGTTGAATTAGATGTGGTTCTTCTTGAAATCACTAATATTGTATTAAGGATTCCTTACTTGTATGACAGGAAATAAATATTCTATCGCCATGAGAACAAATATCATTTATTCAAAGATGGAAAGGAGTTCATTGTTAGAGCACATCGCAAGAAGACAAACATTGCTATGGTAAATGTTGGACAGGTAAAGAGGCTGGTAAATTCAAGTAAGAATTTTTCTCTTCTTATGAATAAGCCTAAAATTGATATTAATCATGAGTCATTTGAGGGATGTGATCCTAAGTTTAAATCATATTTATATGATGTATTTAATGCACATCATGAGATGTTTCAGGAGCCAACAATATTTCCTCCAAAAAGAGAGATTGAACATGACAGTGAGTTGCATCAAGATTGTCCTCTTCCAAACATTTATACGTATCGTCGATAATGGATAATGCCGAAATAAAGAGGCAAATCAAAGAGATGTTGGAAAAACAGATCAGAAGGCCAAGCACCTCACCATACGGTTCACCCATAGTCTTAACACCAAAGAAAGATGTGACATGGCTCATGTGTGTAGATTTTCGAGCTTTGAAAAAGATTACAGTAAAGAGTTGTTACCCACTCCCAAGAATAGATTATTTCCTTGATCAGGTGAAATAAGAAATGGTTTTCACTAGGTTATATTTACGAAGTCGATATCATCAAGGAATAATTACAGAAAGTGATATATGGAAAACTACATTCAAAACCAAACAAGGACTCTTTGAGTGGCTGGTTATGCCATTTGGTTTGTGTAATGCATTGGCAACTTCCATGTGTGTTATGGATAGTGTTTGCATCCATTCCTTGATTAATTTGTGATTTTCTACTAATATGACAGTTTAATTTTAAGCAAAACAAGAGAAGAACATGTCTTGCATATGAATACAGTGCTTGATAATTTTAAGAAAGAGAAATTGTTTCTTAAAATGTCAAAGTATGAGTTTGGAAAGATTTATTTGGTATATTTGGGACATATTGTAGGAGGAGGAGAGTTGAGAATTGATCCTTATAAATTGGAAGCCATTGTGAATTGGCCCACACCCAAAACATTAACTGAGGTAAGAAGTTTCTTAGGTGTAGCTCAAAATTGGAGAATGTTTATTGCTAAATTTTCATCCATCGCAACTCCTATGCATTCAGTGACAAGTGTGAAGAAAGTATTCCAATGGGGATGCAAACAACAACAATCTTTCGAAGCTTTAAAAGACAAGGTCATTTCAGCTCTAGTCCTTGCATTACCAAATTTGAGACAGCCATTTGAGATACAAACGGACGCTAGTGATTATGCCATGGGCACAGTCCTTTCGCAACAAGGTAAGCCTATCACTTTTCATTCTAAAACATTTAATGGTGTTGTAACTAATTATCCTACATATTACAAAGAAATATATGCATTGGTACAAAGCGTCAAGAAGTGGAAACACTACTTGATCGGTAGAGATACTTTTGTGCATACCCATCACCAACCATTACAACACTTGCATTCACAAACAAAATTGGAGAAATCGAGACATTTCAAGTTGATGGTATTTCTTCAACAGTTTCACTTGGTTATAAGGTACAAGAAAGGTATTTTCAATAAAGTTGCAGATATGGTTTCAAGACCAATCATTAGTGCATCTACTTTACTCAAAAATGATTCTATTGTACATGAGAGTTACATAGAACAATATGCACATGACATTGATTTTTAAGACGTGTGTGCTAGTTTGAGTGAAGGGAATCAAGTTGAAGAAAAATATTATCACATGAATAACAATTTGTTGTTTCATTTGGGAAAGTTGTGTATTCCATAAGGAGAGAGGCTAAGTGTCATGAGAGAATCTCATTCATCTCTTATTGCTGGACACTTTGGGGTAAGAAAAAAAATGCCGCATCTACAGAGGTATTTCTATTGGCCTCACATGGTAGATAGTGTGTAAAATTTTATAAGAGGTTGTTCTATGTGTGTAACAAGTGAGCCTAGTAATAGGAAGCTTGGGTTGTACATGCCACTACCGGTACCATCAAGGCCATGGGAGAGTGTCTCCATGGACTTTTTTTGAGGTCTACCTATGTCAAGAAAACATCATGATTCTCTTTATGTATTTGTGGATAGATTCTGAAAATGTATATACTTATGCCATGTAAGAAAACCATTACTGTTGAACAAAATTATGAACTTTATTTTCAACATGTTTGGGTTCATTTTGGATTGCCAAGTTCTATGTTTAGTGATAGGGATTCCAGGTTCATTGGGAATTTTGGTTAAATCTATGGAGAATGATGGACACAAATTTGAAAAATATTATTGATTTTCATCCACAAACAGATGGACAATCCAAGGTGGTGAACATAACCATTGTGCATCTATTGAGAGGATATTTCAGCAAACATCCTAAGTTGGATGAACAACTACATTGCATTCAATAGGCTTATAACCGGGCAAAGCACTCTTCAACACAAACATAAAATTTTCAAGTATGCTTTGAGTATTTGACAAAATTTCCATTAGACTTCATCTTTGGGAAGGATGTTGCAATTGAAGGCCATAGTGACATTGATAACGCTCGAAAGTTCATCGAGAAAATTCAAATTATGCATCAACAAGTTCAAGAACAGCTTGAGAAAAGTCAAAGAAAATACAAAGACAGGCATGAAAAACATGAGGTTCATCACAAGGTTCAAGAGGGAGATGAGGTATGGTTGCACATTAGCAAAGAAAGGATGCAAGGGGAAGGTAAAAATTTCAAACCCATTCGATATGGTTGATTCAAGATCATAAAGAAAGTTGGTAATAATGCATTTCATCTTGAATTCCATTCTTACATGCAAATGTATTCAGTTGTTAATGTTGAAAACTTACGTTTCTATGAGCCACCTTTGATCGATGATCAAGGGAGTGATGTTCAACTACCTTATATTGAAGATTTCTCACTAGAATTTCTGGATGAGCTGAAAGAAGATACAATTATTGACAAGAGGACAAGAGCATCCAAGAATTAAGTGTTGACTACCTTTGAGTTGGGCTCAAAGGCACTAAAGCAAGCTAGGAAAAATGGATGGAGGTTGGAAAGGTGAGGGAGTTGTACCCTCATCCACTAAATAGGTAATCAAGTCTTTTGGGGGCCAAAAGCTTCCCAATGGGGAGGAGTGATTAGGAGTTCATAAATTTTGCACAAATTTCAAAGTTACAGGATTGGGCTAAATTTAGGATGGTTATAGGTGTCGTCTTCCTTATTCTGGCACCATGAATTATTCGAAAAACCGATGTCGTATGAGGGAGATATCGCGTTCTGATCGAAAAGCCAAACAAGTAAAATTACAACAGTTTGACCAAGTTTGACTGGGATGCATAGTTAGTAAAAGAGAATATTCTAAGGAATATTCCTTCCTCAGAATCAATTATAGGCTGACAAGTGTTAGGATGCTATTGGTTGTACATTTTTTTGAGGGCTAATCAGGAGGTGCCACATGGCTAGCCCTAAGGCCACCATGTGGCCATGGAACCACATTATAAAATTTTGGTTGGATGTCGTAGGAATCGACCCCCAGACCTCTTGCGGGCATGCACAGGTCTCTACCACCCGAGCTACACATTAGTTCTTAACCTATTGGGTGACAGTTTGTATTTATGTTTGATTTCCAATCATGTTGGAGTTTGGGGACCATCGACGACCCCAACCCGCCAGCGGTCCCTGGAGGTTTGTTCACATGGAAATATTACATTAAAAGCCACATCAAATGAAACCCCATACGGTCCCAATAATTTATATCACTTGCAAAAATTTAATGTTAAGTCTCCACGCGGTCGGCGCTAACACGTCGTTCAACCCACGACTTCAACCAGAGTTCAATCCTTATCACCACAGTTAAATGTCATGGGTTCCACTGACCATTACGGTTAGGTCGCGGGTTTGGGGTATGCATGTGGCCACCCCAACCACTAACACTTATTGCCACAGTTAAATCCTATGGTAGATTTTGAAGCACGCTATTTGTGGCGGTATTTACTATTTTAGCTCTAGTTAAGTACAGTTCTCCACTTTTAGTGGAGCATTTCTAGGTGAAATTGGGCAAAAGAGTAGGAGACTCAATTTTTTCCCATTATGATTGAATGAAGAGTCAATTTTGACTAATTGGAGAATTTTGGAGCCATTGGTGCAGAGAAAACAACCATTAGAGCATTGTAACTACATGTATTTGCAAAATTTTGAGCATAATGAAAGATGGGCATGCCATTGGGAGCTGGACCACCAGATGTAGACCATGAGGGGTTAACTGATTCATCATGCTTGCTATGTAAATTTCATGTGGTGACTTTACATTTTTTCTTAGTGTTATTTAAGCTTCTTTTATGCTTCTAATTCACATAAAATCATCTACAATTCATGGAAAAACACCTCAAAACTTAAGCAAACTAATGAACTGATTATGCACATGTTTATAAACTGAAAAGACAAATAGCATAGAAAAAATAATACAGTCACTTCAGATCAAGGAAAATCCAGGATTGTAGAAGTGAAGACATAGAAAATATTCCACCTTTAACATGGAATGCGAAGTCATCGTCTTATACTTATCAACTCTTAAAAAATATTTTTCCTATTTTTTCTTTATGTCTAGATTCATTCCTCTTGTCCAAAATTCTGAATAATCCAAAATATGAGAATATTATTTCATGTGTCCAAAATTTGTCTTATTAAGCATCCAAAAATTATGACTATATTTTTTGAATTACCTATTTTTCCGCTTATTTCCTCGAGTGATAAGTAAGTTGGAAACGAATGAATGAATTGAAAATTAGATCAAAGGAATTGAATTTACTGACTTCTCATCGAAGGTTCTTTGATGGTTTTTATGATCACTTCTTGCTTTCACCATGTTAATGATTTCTCTTTATCTTCTATATTTTTTTTTGCAGGCTGAGTAGGTACTTCTTCATTCATTTAAGTTAAAATCATATTAAAGTCATATTAAATACATTCGGTGACCTCAACCTACCCTGTGGGAAACTAGGTTTTTGACCAGTGATATGCATTATAGGACCACCAGAATCTGAAATCCTTATGTCTGCCCTTCAAGGCTTTTATAGCCTACAAGTCTACCCAAGAGTTTCTCAATGTATACCTACAGAATTATATAGTAACCAACATATTAAACTGTAAAAAAAACTAACAAAATTCCAAAACAAGTAAACATAAAGTCATCATCTAATAAGATGACACAACTAGAGATGGGTCATGAGCACTTGACCCCGAAAAAATTGATAGAGGGAGGTATGGTATGTGCCCTTAAATGAGGCCTAGGTGCTGGATCTAAAACTCTATAGCTCCATTTTAATTTCCTGCAATCACGGGTCTGGCTCCCTAGCATGCCCCTGAGGAGTCATTATAGCTTGGGCCACTAGGATCTTCATAATCTAGTAAAGGTGCACTGTGATCTTGTATAGATTGATGCATTCGTGTGTGTTTCTCGGATCCGGGACAAGGTCCTGTCAGTCCTCCACCTTGACTTCAGTAGCTGCACAGTGGTTGAAGTTTGTTTCCCAGGTTTTAAGTAGATTATTGACCTCCGTAGATGTGCTAGAACCATAAGCCTACATTGCCTCCTCTAGTCATTGCACATTATTACATTGGCCACTCTTTCTCAGTTTGTTGCCTGAGGCTATTTTATTTGCCTTTGTCTTCGTGTAATGCTTTCCACTTCCATGACCTCCATCCCCCATCATCTTAGTGACCCAAACCATCTTTACCCAAATGTTGTCCCTTTGAATGCAGCTGGACTGCTCTAGAAACCACGACACCAGCCTGAGCGAAGAAGAAATCATGTTGTCATGAAAGGTGTTACTGTTACAACACTTATTGTATATTATGTATTGAGCACAACAAGATAATCAGGAGTCGAGTTATGCCACCAAAATAGATACCATAGCTTATGAGGTGGTTCGCTCCATTGATTTTCATATCTGAGAGTCATCCTGTGAACTAGAAGGCCCTAGATACATACTCTACTCCTGTTAAGACAACCGAGGACATTATCATCTCTGAGGTAATCCTCAACAAATTAAGCCCTTACCCAAATCATAAACTTATACACAGATAAACGTAACAAACTCTTGCCCCTCAAACCTTGACAACATGCCCACCTTTTAAGATGGTTTCTTCCTTTTTTAGTCTATATATAGTCATACCTTACACAACCACCAAAAACAAAGAATAACCTTCCCATGCCCCGATTCCCACAAAAAAAAGAAACATTCCCATTCGAGAGAGAATAATGCAAACATTTATTGAGACAGTGATAGAAAGAACATAATTTATATACAGTACTTCATGCCTTGAAACCCCATACAGACAAATTTTGTACCAAGCTAGACTAGGACAACCCACTACCCATTAAATTCCGCAACTGAAACATACAATCAGCATGCCCAGTGGGGAGGTAAGTTAAGGAACATATCTAGAATCACTTTCCATACATTTTGGATGTAGAAGAAATAGCAACAAGCAACACCTCCACCATGAATGCATCGTTGTAGAGCACCAGCACTACATAATTAATATACTAACATTGTTTGAGGGGGGAATTCCCATTGCGTTAGGAGCCTAGTACTAAATAAACTAGTCGTGATACACCCTCCCGCATGTGGTTGTTTGAAATGACCCCCACATGTCCATCACATTAACACCAATGTGCTCTCTCATGCTTGAAATGACATATGGTCACCTCCTGTTCTTATCTCCAGACATCCCTCCCGTCACCCGCATCCATAAGTGGATTATTCTATCGCTTCTCACCCCGATCGAGGTTTTATTTTCTAGATTTGAATGAATTTTTTTTTACTAATTTTTATCATCAAAGATTTCTTATATGACATGATTTGTATCTAACGTAAGCCTTACGACGTTTCCTTTGTAATTTGCAACATCTCATGCAATTGCTAATATAATTTTTTATTTAAATGTTATGATTATGATGATGATCAATGTAAACTAAGACTAATGGAATCTATTAAACCTTAATAAAGTACTATACTCAAATGTAAAAACCCCAACATAATAATATAATAAATTTTCAATAATATAAAATTATATAAACAAAAACTAAGAACTTTCTAAAAAATATATTTTCAATTTATAATATTACAAGTGCTCAACAAAATTCAAAGAGTATAATATATTTTCAATTTATAATTTTACAAGTGCTCAAAAAATTTCCAAGAGAGTAAATTCATTTTAGATTGGAAAATACAATACTTAATGATTTCACAAAAAAATATTAAAATCAAAATTGCAACAAAAAGGTGAAATAAGTCTCCTGTAAGATACACAATAACGAAAAAGGAACATGAAAGGGAAAAGCATCATATTATTGATGTTTAAGCATTGAAATAGCACAACATTAGGTGCAACCTCATCCCAGTATGATGAGGCCACCATGTGGTCATTATGAGATTACATGTGCTCATTATGAATTTTGCCATATGTTATTCATGCATTCAACCCTAATATGCACATAGATAGAGATATATGTGAACATTATGGTAGCGAGCGAGACTTAAAATGAAATATCCACATCGTCCTCATCAACCTCCGCAGTCCATTCCGTCAAACCCATTTCTTACAAAGACCAAATATATAATTCAATGGACTTTTTCAGCGATGTGTGTCATATGTTTGGAGTTTTTAACACTGCATAGAAATATCGACATCAAAATTACAATACAATAATTCTTTGGTGATTAATGATGATTCAATATAAAATTTGAGAAAACACTATTTTTATGGACATAATGGAAGAAAACATGAACAGAAGTTGTGAAATAAGTCTCGAGTAAGATACACAATAACGAAAAAAGGAACATGAAATGGAAAAGCATCATATTATTGATGTTTAAGCATTGAAATAGCACAACATTAGGTGCAACCTCATCCCAGTATGATGAGGCCACCATGTGGTCATTATGAAATTACATGTGCTCATTATGAATTTTGCCATATGTTATTCATGCATTCAACCCTAATATGCACATAGATAGAGATATATGTGAACATTATGGTAGCGAGTGAGACTTAAAATGAAATATCCACATCGCCCTCATCATCCTCCGCAGTCCATTCCGTCAAACCCATTTCTTACAAAGACCGAATATATAATTCAATGGACTTTTTCGGCGATCTATGTCATATGTTTGGAGTTTTCAACACTGCATAGAAATATCGACATCAAAATTACAATACAATAATTCTTTGGTGATTAATGATGATTCAATATAAACTTTGAGAAAACACTATTTTTATGGACATAATGGGAGAAAACATGAACAGAAGTTGTCAAATAGAATTTTAAATACTTAGAACCTTTCTTGGGATAAAATAACTTGGAGTGTAATGTTGGTCAATGATTATTGGATTCTGAACACTGTTCATTTTTATGTTCTCAAATACTACGTCTACCGGGAGGCTCCTTGTCCATCCAAATTTTTGGTACCTCTAATCGTTAGACCATGTACATTCAAGAACCACAACTAGTATGTTGGGTTGCCATCCTTTGATACACTACCATTCGTTGGTGCAATGAGATTCCTAGTTAATTTCCCGAGAAAAAATCTCCTTTGCGTTTAACAAAACAAAACAAAACAGATAAATGGCATAGCTTGATACCAAGGAATGTATGTTAGCTCCTTACTTACACAGTTATACCAGAATTCTTGCAAGTTCCTATCAACTGAACTGGAGAAATTATTTTTGGTATATTGATCGTAGAAGATTTAGTAGTGGTATATTGATCGTAGAAGATTTAGTAGAAGAACATGGTGATTTCTAATATGTTTATGGGTTATAATTATTTTAAAGATTAACGAGTTGAACGGTTGCAGAAATCAAGATTCAGTTGACAGCTAAAACAATGATATCTAAGGATGGAAGAACTCTCAATATTGTAACAATGCATTTAAGGGTGCAAAGGAGTGCAGAGTGGCAGCTGGGGGAGTTATTCTCAAAGGAAAATGCCTTATGGCGTAGTTATTTTCTTTTTTTTCACAGTAATTGTTATTTTTGTTATTTATATAAAATATTAATACACAGAACAATATAGATTTGTTTTAAAAATAGATCTACCAAGTTCCTGGAAGGATCAAATTGCTTAAGATTCAAACTTCTTCTTGAGTCAAACTTCTTCTTGAGTGCAAAACTTGAGGAAAGATGTGTACCTTGATACATTTGATTCCTCTCTTCGCTTGGTAGATATTTATTTAATATGGATCTATCTTTGTTCTTAATAATATTATTTATATTATATCAATTTCACATCTCTATATACCAACACATATATATCATAACACCATATTTCCAAGAGGGAACATCTATTTTTACTCTAAAAGAGGTTTGCATCTCAAGAGATTTGATCTCTCTCTACACTCATTAGATCCTGAATTAAAATGGATATCTGTGAGTTTAATTCCCCCGTTAGAAACTATATTCCACATGAATACCATGGATTATTATAAATTACGTTACATTACAACATCTCTAACATACTAGGATGGAGAGTAAAAGCACAAAATATTTTCAAGTAGTCTTGAAGTGTGACTTTTTGGAAAGCTTTGTTTATTTTCCTATCAAATTGTCTCATGGATTCATTGAAATAAAATTTTTGAAAAGAGGAATATTCAAAATATAAGTGAATTTTTAGGGTAATCCATATGTGCAGTAAAAATATAGTTTAAACAACACAAACCATGATTTGGCCACAAATTTGTTTGTGGTATTCTAGCCAGAATTCCAAAGGAATCTCCGAAAAATAAATAACAGTACTCTCTGAAGTTAAGAATACTTTTAATGGGAAACTCTAAAACGTAGCACTTAAAGAATACTCCTAATATTTTTAGTAGGTGTGAGGAAAAATGTTTTAGATATCTCTCAAAATTAATTATAACCTTTTTGGTTTTATATTTAATTAAGAAATGTTATAAAATTAAATTAAAATAAACTATTTTAGTTGTGAAATAAGTTATGGTTTTTGGGCACATGGTATTGGTAATTCATCGTATTGGCCCACAATATTGTAACAAATATTACTTACAATTCAATAATATCCATGTATAGTGGGGATGAATATCCATGGTTAAGAATATTTTTATGTTGTAATAATTTATTGTAAGTATTAATTTTTTACATACTTATTAACTCCATTTAAATATGGTTACAAACTCATTATTTTAATTTATATGGTAAAAGGGATCTTAATTTATAGCTACTATTTTCTATAAGGTGGGTAAACCTATCATAAATCAATTTTAAAACCAATAGTGGGAATAATAATCACGGGCTACTATTGGTAAATGGATAATGAATCATCACTATTATTCAAGAAAAACCATGCCACATGTAACAACCCATTCATGATCTGTAATGGGGCAAGCTTTGAGTCCTTCGAGATGCCTCTAGGTAATGGGCAATTAACATGTTTCCTTATGTCCAAGGAATATGAATTATTATCCATGCAAAATAAAATTTATAGCTACTATTTATATGTTAGATATTAAATATTATGGTTTTCCTTCAGTAAAAAAATTATTCATAATTTTATTAAAAAAAAAGAAAAATTACAATATAAAAATTTGAAATTCAATATTTGTATTGCTTTTAACATTTATTATTAACTAAGCCAACATTAAAAATTTTACACTTATTTACAGACAATCCAATATCTGTCTCATACTAGGTTCTTTTGAAATATGTAACTAGGTTCTTATGTAATCTTAATTTTTGCATTTTATGTAAAAGATAAAAAGAAAAATTATTATTGCTATTTTGTAGCGTGGGTTTCATGCTCGAGATTAATTAGTTTATAGGCCTTATGTAATATTTATTTTTGTATTATATGTAAAAGAGAAAAATTAAATTGATTATTGTTATTTTGTAGCATGAGTTGCATGCTCAAGGTTAATTTATTTACAGGTGAAGCACCCATTGTGCTTCTAGGGATTTTTCATGAAGTGAAAGGGTCAAGAGACTCATTTCAATTTGTGGAAAGCCATATTGGGCATATTTTATCATTTAGGAAGAATATATTGTGTCAAAAGAGTCAAAATTGTCCATCCAAGATAATGTCAACCTACAAGAAGACAAGTTGGTCTACAAGATAGTAGTTAGCCTCATTAAGGTTGTTCGAACCTCATCAATAAGCTCATATAAATAAATAAACTTGACCTCATTTGAGGACACATCCATCAAGCTCGTTGGAGCACAAGAAGGACAAGAATAACCAAAGAAGAAGAGGAGAATAAAAGGAAGACAAACCAAATTTGACAGGAATATTTTTTGGGCTACGATCTCCCACACATGTAAAAGAATTAGGGAATTATTTTATTGCAGTGAGACTGAATTGCATACCTACGAAGAGAAGCTAAAGTTTGGAAACAAAGAGATCAAGTTTGCAGTCCAAGTTACAAAGGATGAAGAAACACTCTAAGTGAAGAAGAAAGGAGTCTTAAGCTACCATATTTTACCCACATGTGCAAGCTAGGGTTTATGCATTCAGGCCGAATATTACAGTCATAAGTTGCATGTTTAGAATTGAGGTTGAAGGTGAAGTTGTAGCAGTTTTGAAGCAATATTGTCTTGGGTTGACTTTATGAGAAATAAGTTCATCCAGAAAAATTTTTACTTGGTATTAGAGGGGTCTTTCTCTTTGGTCTTAGGTGTTGGAATTTTTGAGTTGAATATTGTTTAATAAGATAAGAATTATTGTAGGTTTTCCTCTCAAGAGGAGAGGTTTTGGCCCTGGCTATAAACCTATATCTTGTGTCTTCGTCGACTATTGATATTCATGTTTTGGTAGTTGTTTGATGATAAGGAAAAATAATAATAATAGTTAAAGAAGAAGCTAATAAGAAATAGAATTAAAATAAAATCACAATCAATCATGAAAGTTAAGAGAAATCACCCTAATCTAGCTCCCCTAGATTTCAAAACATGGTATCATAGCTAAGGTAACAAGTGTTGGAAATACTGAGAGGGGGGTGAATCAGTATTTCTTTTCAATTTTTAATTTTACCAGTTAAATCACTTATATTTAGAATAGAAAATGAACAATGATGGAATAAATACTTTTATTAATTTCTTCTTTACAACAAGTAAACTACAATGGTGATATGGGGCTCCAACCCTAGATGAAGACTCAAATCTTCCAAGCTCCAACCTGTATTGTGCGAAGCACCGACTTGGTCTTTCCAAGGCTCTAACCTTGTCAATTTGAGGCACCAACCTCTAGGGCTTCAACCCTATCTCTGGTACAGGCTCCAACCTGGTTTCTTGAGGACTCCTATCCTCTAGGGCTCCAACCCTATATTCTAAGGCACCAACCTTGTCTCTATGAGGCTCCAACCTATAGGGATCCAACCCTCAGCTTCAATTTGTCAAGATAATTTGGATGTTTGTTCATGGCTCCCAATGTCCCCTTCAACAAGCCTTGTCTATCTTCACTAATAACTTCTCCAATCACTTCATCAATGACAAATTTTTCTTCTCATAAGTCAGCACCACAACTCTTCATTTCACCCAAACAATTTCTCCAATGTCAACTCATGATGACTTCAATAATGCATCATGATTTCCAATAATGTCACCAAGATCAGTTAAAGCTTCTCAAGAAGATGTCTTCAATATCAGTTCCAATGTATCATGAATAAGCTCCAAAGAGATCTTCAACATCACTACTCCTTCAAGAGTACTTCAACCTTCTTTAAAACCAAGGTCAGCTCCACTATAGTTCCTCAACAATGTTCTTCATTTGGTCACAATATTTTCTTCACACAAGCCTCAAATTATGCTTTTAATTCCCTTCAATAATACGCCAGTGTAAACAAGGATGTTTCAACAATTTTTTCTCTAGGCCTTATCAAGGCTTCAACAAATATTTAAAGATGCTTCACTTCAATTCTCTTAAGCAGCTGCAAAGACTTTAATAAATCTATCACTAGATTCCTTCAGTAGTTTCTCAATCAATTCCTTCTAGAATTCTTCTCAAGGTTATCTCCAAATAAGACCACTGGTTCTATTTTGTTTATGAAACGTCTTTAAGTGCTTTAAAGGTTCTTTAATAGGCTACTCCAAGCAATGTTGCAATCCTCAAACAATGTCAATATTGTGTGCTTAATAATGTCCCAAAGGCAGCTCCAAATTCACTTCTATATATACTGCTTTAAGGTTTCTTCAAGATCTATTCCAATTCCTCTTCTAGTTTTGTTATGTTCTCCAAAACTGTTACAGTTTTGTCTTAAGGTGATGTCAAAGACACTTCTTCAAAACCCTCAAATGATGCTCAAAACACTGTCAATAATTCTGAACTGTAACCTTTAGCAAACAGAGCTACCATAATAGTAGCAGTCTTCTACAATGATGACTGTGCTCCTTTACGAGACTGGTCTCAAATTCTGAGATCCTAAAATGAGGTTTGGCATACAGAATGAGGTGCAGAGATAAGGTGTTCTAGAAAACCCAACGTGTCTTCCTATAGTGGTTTATACTGACTCTAAATTTCAGAGATGTTACAAGTCCGAAGTTTCAAAACTGTAGTTCTGTGGTTTTGCAATAAAGAAACATGTCCGAGGTACATGATTCAAGGTCTATGGTTAGAGGCATATGACCAGAGGTCGAAGCAACCAAGCTTAGGCAATTGTCCAAGATGTTTAGAATATGATCACTGTAATCAAGCACAATCACTATAATCTTCAAGAATTCGAGCCAAAATATCACTGAGAAACCCTTATAAAAAATGCTCGTGTCTCTTCCTTCTTTTGTTCACGAGTTGTGAACAATTCTTGCTCTTTTCTGTGTTGTTGACTGAGTTAAAGGGTGAGAAAATGACTCTCAGACTATATATAAATAGGCTTATTTGTAATGACAACCTAAAATCCACGTCCATGTTTGGAGGCCAACATGAGTAGGCTAGCACAGGTCAAATGGCAAAAATATAGTATTTTTCTAACTTACAAATTCATTATCTTTCAAACCGCTTGGAGTTTCGGGTTGAGTAATAGCTCATTGGGGAGGAAAAATTATGCTCTTCAGAATGGTGTAGGTGTTATTAAGGAATTTGGCCTCTAAGCTAGAAAAAACTATTTCTTAATGTGACCGATTATTTATGAGTGCAGAAATGGAGGCAGAGAAGAATAGGCTTCTCTTATTAGGGTTCTTCATGGTTTTTGTCTTCTTCATTATTTAACACCTTTATCATAGGATCATGGTAGGAAATCAACAATGAGTGTATTACATAGTGGTGTAGTGATATTTTATAGGCAGTATCATTAGGAAGGTCTCTTTCAATCATCAAATGAGATATTCCATGTCATCATCACATGTATTTCTCCATATGTCATCAAATATTAAGGCCTATATCATCAAGTGCATGCAACATTAGATCAACTACGTCTTAGGGCTTCCTTCATTAGTGGTTTGACTTCTTCATTGATGGTATCCTAGTCAACCAAGAGTCATGGCATCATCATCTGGAACCAAGCATCTCAAGAATATTGACATCTCGGTCAATGCCATATTCAAATCAATGACAACCTTGATTAAAAATCCCCCCCTTTGTCATTGATGGCAATATTCTTTCCCTTCGAATATTATCTCCCCCTTTGACATTAATGGAAAATGGGGTGCTCAAGTACTCCCCCTGTCAAGTTGCTTCTTTTCTTCATCAATAGTAATTCTTCATAACTATATTACTCCCCCTGTCATGGTGTTCTTCCTTCTAGAAATGTGGTCTGTGATAGATGTGTCTTTCTTCATGTGATGAACCAACTCCCCCTGCCTGCATAACCTCCTCCATCTTCAAGAAAGATTTTTGCCTTGTGATCGGGTGGAAGAAGTCAATATTGGAATCATGTTCTTCAAGGGAGCTGCTACTGAGAGATGATCTATCAAAGGATGAATGTCCATGGCTGACTAATCAAATACTTCATCGGGCCCATTCATGGATAATTTCTAGAATATCAATGATGACTTTATGAAGTCAACAACATGTGTTTCTAGTTGGAGTGTTCAAAATATTTTTAGAGGCAATTTTCTCCCTTCTCCATACTTGTGTAACTTTCTTCTCTTGCATGTTTCTAGCTTGTGTAGGGCCCCAAGTGAAGTTACAATCACGTGCCATATGTCCAATGTTATAGCAATTGAAGCAATCCTTCTCGTTCATCAATGAGGAATCATGACTTTTTTTTTTGCAAAATTTCTTCTAGGGAGTTGATGGGAACCAGTATATTTGTCCTTGTCGTATGCCCTACAATCCTTTGGCATATGCCCAAAGTTTGTACAAGAATAGCAATAACCAAAAAATATACTTTGGTACCTGGAGGATGGAGGTTACCTTGATGTTCTTCCAAAGTCATTCTGCCTTGGGATTCTCTGATGATATCCATTACCTATTGCATCCTTGACACCATCAACATACTTTCTTGAAGTAGGGTATCTTCCAATGTCATCTTGACTCATGCTTTTGCTGGAACTGGTGGCATTAATATTTATTCCAATATTTTCCACATCCTTGTTGTTTGAAACATTAGGTTTTGCATCACTTTTGATTGAGGGTTCACCTGCATAACTGAGACCTGATTTATCAAGGGGGGATATTTGATGACTTAGGATGTCATCTAGTGTTTGAGAGCTCTTCAATTTCTTATTCAGCAAGTCAACTTCCTTTTTAAGATAGGCAATTTCTTCTTTTAGTTTCACAATCTTCATCTTTCATGACTAGTTTCTTATTCATTCCTTCCATCATCCTTGTTTCTTTGTATGCTTTGATTTTAAGGGAGATGATATTTGATTTCATTATGAGGAATTATTCATTCTCCTTTGATATACTGCTCACCATTTCTTCTTTTATTATTTTTGCTTCACATGTTTCAGCCTTGAGAAGATTGATATCTGATTTTAGTTTGAAGATTTCTTCATCCTTTTTTTCTAGTTGGCATATCATGGTGTTTCTCTCCCTTTTTGCTTCATCAACGTGTCCTTCTATGAATGGTAAAGTTTACATCACCTTCTTGGCTCCTTGCACTTTTTTCCTTGCTTCTTATAGTTGAGATCTAAGAGAGGAGACCTCTTCCTTGTATTTACCAATCTCTGCTTCAAGATTTTTTAAGCTCTTAACTCTTTTTTCAAGGTGGCTTGATAGAGTTTATTCCCTTTTCTTTGCCTTATCCAACTAATTTGTCATATATATGACTTCATGATGCTTTCTATTTTTTTGATGAAATTCCTCCTTAAGTTTGGTGAGATCCTTATCTTTTTCTTATACTTGAAGCTTGAGAAGGTCAACTTCCTTCCTTGTCTTGTGGTCACCATCTTGTGCTCTATTCTTAAGTTCCCATTTTCCTTTTTCAAACTGTTAATCTCTTCCATGGAATCTATAAGCTTAGCCACGAGATCTTCTTCAAAGTCTTCTTTTCTTTCTTCTTCTTCTAGATCTTCTTTGGCCTTGATGTCATCATTCTTATTTTCAACTTCCTTGATGGGTTTTGGATTTCCCTCTTCCTTTCGATCATCTTCTAGACTAGAGGTCATGGTCAATGATTCTTTTGAGTGAAGATCATGAATATTGTCCCATATGTTTTTTGCTGACGAGCACTTTTCCAAATTGGCCTTCATACAATCAGGTAGCCCATGCAAGATTGCTTTCATTTATCTTGTATTATACTCCTTGGATTCTCCTTCCATCATGCTATCAGTAATCAGTGAATTCAAAAATTAAATGCCTCGAGTCTTGAAGAAATTTTGTCATTCTTGGATCCCATATATTAAAGTTTCCATTGAACAATGGGGCCTTCGCATATTGATTGAGTTCAATTTAAATGGTTGAGGAAGACACATCTTTAGCAGGATTGGATAATTTCTTCCTTGGCTTTGCCATTTATGTTCTAAGGATCAACCTTCAAGCTATTAGGCTTTGAGTGAAGGTACTCGCTCTAATACCAATTGTTGGAAATACTGAGAGGGGGGTGAATTAGTATTTCTTTTCAATTGTTAATTTTACCAGGTAGATCACTTATATTTAGAACACAAAATGAAAAATGATGGAATAAATAATTTTATTAATTTCTTCTTTATTATATGTAAAGTACAATAATGATATGGGGATCCAACCCTCGATGAAGACTCCAATATTCCAGGCTCCAACCTGTATGATGCCAAGCACCGACTTAGTCTTTCCAAGGCTCCAAACTTGTCAATTTGAGGCACCAACATCTAGGGCTCCAACCCTATCTCTAGTACAGGCTCCAACCTGGTTTCTTGAGGACTCCTATCCTCTAGGGCTCCAACCCTATCTTCCAAGGAACCAACCTTGTCTCTATGAGGCTCCAACCTCTAGGGCTCCAACCCTTAGCTTCAATTTGTCAAGATAAGTTTGATGTTTGTTCATGGCTCCCAATGTCCTCTTCAACAAGCCCTGCCTATCTTCACCAGTGCTTTCTCCAATCACTTCATCAATGAAAAATTTGTCTTCTCAGAAGCTGTCACCACAGCTCTTCATTTCACCCAAACAATTTCTCCAATGTCAACTCATGATGACGTCAGTAATGCATCATGATTTCCAATAATGTCACCAAGATCAGTTAAAGCTTCTCAACAAGATGTCTTCAATATCAGGTCCAATGTATCATCAATAAGCTCCAAAGAGATCTTCAAAATCACTACTTCTTCAAGAGTACTTAAACCTTGTTCAAAACCAAGGTCAGCTCCACTACACTTCCTCAACAATGTTCTTCAAGTTTGGTCACAAGATTGTCTCCACACAAGCCTCAAATTATGCTTCTAATTCCATTTAATAATGCACTAGTGTAAACAAGGATGTTTCAACAAGTTTTTCTCTAGGCCTTATCAAGGCTTCAACAGATCTTAAAGATTCTTCACTTCATTTCTCTTAAGCAACTACAAAGACTTTAATAAATCTATCACTATATTCCTCCAGTAGTTTCACTATCAAGGCCTTCTAGAATTCCTCTCAAGGTTTGTTCCAAAGAATACCACGTGTTCTATTCTATTTATCAAATGTCTTTATGTGCTTCAAGGGTTCTTTAATAGGCTACTCCAAGAACTGCTGCAATCCTCAAACAATGTCAATATTATGTGCTTAAGAATGTCCCTAAGGCAGCTCCAAATTCACTTCAATATATACTTCTTTAAGGTTTCTTCAAGGTCTTTTCCAACTGCTCTTCTAGTTTTCTTATGTTCTTCTCCAAAACTATTACAATTTTGTCTTGAGGTGATGTCAAAGACACTTCTTCAAAACCCTCAAATGATGCTCAAAAGAATGTCAATAATTCTAAACTATATTCTTTAGCAAACAGAGCTACTATACTAGTAGCAGTCTTCTAAAATTCCGAGATCCTAAAATTATGTTTGGCATACAGAACAAGGTGCAGAGATAAAGTATTCCAGAAAAACCAAGGTTTGTTCCTGTAGTGGTTTATACTGACCTAAAATTTCATAGATGTTACAGGCCCAAAGTTTAAGAACTATAGGTCTGTGGTTTTTCAATAAAGAAAAAGGTCAGAGGTATATGATTGAACGTCTATGGTTAGAGGCATATGACCATAGGTCTGAGCAACCAGGCTTAGGTAGTTGTTCGAGATATTTAGAATCTTATCAATATAATAAAAAAAAATCATTTTAATCTTCAAGAATTTGAGCCAAAATATCACTGAGAAACCCTTATCAAAAATTCTCTTGTCTCTTCCTTCTTTTTTTCATGAGTTTTGAACAATTCTTTCTCTTTTATGTGTTGTTGACCGAGCTAAAGGGTGAGAAAATGACTCTCAAAATGTATATAAATAGGCTTCTTTGTAATGAAAATCGAAAAGCCACGTCCATGTTTGGAGGCCCACATGAGTAGGCTACCACAGGTCAACTGGCCAAAGTATAATATTTTTATAACTTAAAAATTCATTATCTTTCAAACCGCTTGGAGTTTCGGGAGGAGTAATAGCTCGTTGCAAAGAAAAAATTATGCTCTTCAAGAGGGTTTAGGTGTTATTAGGGAATTTTTCCTCTAATCTAGCAGAAAACTATTTTTTAATGTGACTAATTATATATGAGTGCAGAAATGGAGGCAGAGCAGAATAGGCTTCTCTTGTTAGGGTTCTTCATGGTTTTTGGCTTCTTAATTGTTTAACACCTTTATCATAGGATCATGGTAGGACATCAACAATGAGTGTATTACATAGTGGTGCAGTGATATTTTATAGGAAGCATCATTAGGAACGCCTCTTTCAATCATCAAATGAGATATTCCATGTCATCATCACATGTAGTTCTCCATATGTCATCAAATATTAAGGCCTAGATCATCAAGTGCATGCAACATTAGATAAACTACTTCTTAGGGATTCCTTCGTTAGTGGTTTGACTTCTTCATTGATGGTATCCTAGTCAACCAAGAGTCATGGCATCATCATTTGGAACCAAGCATCTCAAGAATATTGACATCTCGGTCAGTGCCATATTGACATCAATGAAAACCTTGATTAACGACAAGAAGAGGAAGCCTTAATATCAAACAATTTAAGAAGGATAAAATCTTAAAGACCCTACTTCCATCTCAAGGAAAGAAGGACTTACATTTAAATAATCTTGAGAAGTATCGATATTATACATTCTACATCCAAAGGAAGCAAGAAGATCATTTTATCATCAAAGAAAGGTAACATCCCAAACATCCTTAAATAAAACCATCTCTCCCAATATTGAAGATGAATCGTTGTCTTTTTGAAGAAAGAATATTCTCAAGGAATCAATCATCATCAAAGAGGCATATTATATTGTTAATAAAAAAGGAGTAGTGGAATTCAACATCATCAATAAGGCATCTAGTGGGATACATCATCGTCAAGGAAGCATCTAGTCAAGAAGCCATATATATGCATCAACTAAGTACTTTTAATTTATGTCTCAAACTAAAAATGAAATGACTTATTTCTGCAAGGAGAACAACAAACTTGTTGGGACATCAAACTACCTTGCATGGAAGAAGATAATATATTTGATCCTCTTAGAAAATGAAGTTAGTGAATATGGATCAGCCTCAATCAATAAATAACCACAAAAGAAAAATCAAGCACTATAAAAGTATATGCAAGGAGAATTAAGGGCTCAAGGAATCCTGATTGAGTCAATCAAGGATTCTCTCATCCCCTTTGTAGAAAAATTGACGAAAACAAAGGAGATTTATGATAAGTTGGTAGAATTGTTCTTTGTAAGTACGATGGGAGAAATAATATCATAAGGAACCAAACTATAAAAGATGAAGGAAAAAAATGAAGAATGGTAGTCAGATACCTCATGAGGGTATCTCAATTCAAACATCAGCTACAAGAGCTAGGAAAAGTAATGTTTGATCTAGAAATGAACACCATTGTACTAAGTGCACTACCTCATGAATAGGGAAACTTTGTATCGAGTATATATGGAGATAAATAAAATACTCCATTCAATGATCTATGATCATTATGTGAGATAAAAGAAACAAGATTAAAGAAAAAGAATGATGTTGGATCAAGTGAAAAAACACAATGATATGTAGTTATGGAAAGGAAGAAAGGGAAGTTTGGAAAGTTTGAGCCTCAGAAAAGAGTTCGAAAGAAAATTGACATGTATAAGATTCAATTTAAAAAGAAATTTTAAATTGAATTTCGGAATTTAAAATGGAATTTTCATAAAATCAAGAAGGAAAACAAGAAAAGAGTGGAAATAAATGAATCCCATCTTACCTAAGAAATATAAGAACTAGAAAAGAAGAAGACAAAGAAGGAGGGAATAAAAGAACTTTACATGACTGAGAGAGCAATATTGAAAATTACTATCAAAATAAATTATAGCAGAAATTTATATGGAATCATTATAGAAGCATGGAATGATAGTAGGAGTAGAAATTTATATTTTTGAAGCAATCATTGTACATGATAGAAATAAATTAGTTCATGGAATCATCATTAGAAGCATAGAAATATAACATAAGTAGCAGTTTGTACGTTTGAAGAAAGTCATATATAAAATAGATGATCAGAACAAATCATCATTAAAAGGAAGCATTTGCAGTAAAAGGATCACCAAGCTCCTCCATAGAATATTTTTTGAAAAGCTACACCTCCATTTAGAAGAAGAAAGTTTCACATAGAAGGTTTACATTCCACCTAGTGTGGGATCCACAAGGATGAAGGTATGGTGACATAGAAGTGAAGCATGTCGAAATGGTTGAAGCATTTTCATCTTCTATATAGGAAAAGAAGTTGCTGGAAGGAGGTCTACATGACCACATGAAGAAAGAGGTATGTATATATTTTATACGAGAAGTCATTTCATCACATAGTTGCAGATAGAATGATTTGACTGCTCTATCTCATGAGAATATGAAAGAAGAAGGAAGTCTCCCATAAGAATGGTGCATGACGGCATAAATACAATGGGCCTTGAACTCTTCTACATGATGACATGATATGAATTGATGGAAAATATGAGGTGGTTGGTAGCCATTTTTCCTATGATCAAGGAACTATGTATTGAGATCTCGAGGAAGGAGTATATGAACAAAATAGAATAAGTACTTCAAAGAATGTATCGATAGCCTCTTGATATGAGATGAGTAATCAACATTTGACAACAATGAAGGAGGATTAGCTATAACATCTTTATAAATAAGGTATAAAAGACCCTGATAAGTATGGGGGAGAATAAAAATATTTGTAATGAATAACTTGGAGACGCGTTTGAATAAAATGTAGCATGTTGCTATTGAAAGAAGTAGATTTTATGTAAAAGGGCCATCATGAAGAGGTAATTTTTATTTGATGTTAATTTTTAATTTTTGAAATAAAACATCTAGTTGAGTTGGAACAAGTCTACCAGAAGAAGGTTGAAGAAATTCATCTACAACTAGTGCATATAATATTGGATGGAAGATCCCGAGAGATACATGACTTAGAATACATAGTCATATAAGTGAGATGATGACAAGAAGATCACTTTCCAGTGAATAGAAGGATTACATGACTATTGGTTCAAGATTTTATTTCATTGAAGGGAAGTGATGTAGAAGATGACTGAAACCCTATGAATATTTTTTGGAAGAAAAAGTATCCATAATGAAGAATTCTAATATCATCCATAACATAATAATGTAGAAATAAGGAGCCCTAAAAGTAGTTGATAGTACCATGATCTCCACCAAAGAGAAAATAGTTGTTGTTGGAAACAATTCCCTAGTCAACAGCAAGCTTGGGTATATTCCTTTGATAGGAATGACTAGATCCTTCCTAGTTGAGAGGGAGAGATAGAAAAATCATTTGTCTATTAATTATGAATAAATAATGGAGGATTGGGTAATCATCTAATAATTATTTTGTAATATCCATTTTTAGGGATATCTCTAAAACACAAGCAGACTCCAACTAGAGATGGATTGGGAGGGAATTTACCAGATATTTCACCTCTGAAAAGAGGATGAGATCTGGAGGCTATCTGGCCCTTTCCAGACTCTGTCTAAGAGTGTGGGGGAAAACACAACCATTGGTATAGAAATCAAAATGAAAAGGGAAGGAATAATAGAAATGAAAACATACAATAACGTGTATATAAAGCATGCACAGATACTCAAGAAATACCAAGAGAACACTAAGCTATTTTATTTTTTTGATAAATATAGAGGAGTACAATAGGTGATCAAAGTGATAGCACCTAAAATTGCACAAGGAAAGTTAAGAAATATTCTCAGAACACTGCATGGAATGGTTGTTTATCTGATCTGCATTCCAGCTGTTCAAAACGGCTGTGTAGCTATCCTGAAATTCCTTGCGGATCTATGCTTTCCTCCCAATGATGATGCTGCCACTGTCTGGGATCCTCAATAATATGATCACCGCTCAACTAGAAGTCCCCAATAGACGTGGTTATTCCTGCGCTTAACCTTCTGACCAAATCCTCCAAAGAATACCAACCGTAGCTTCCCCAATATGGACTGCGTCCTCCCTCTCAGGACTGCACAGCCAATAAATGTACTACTCCTCCACAAATACAACGAATCGATCCTCCTACAAAAATACTAATGGGACTACCTCACCCGAGCAGGCACTCGAAGTCCCCCAGGGCTGAGGGTGAGATCTCCAAACAGAGACACTCAATGCGCTAAACAGCGCTGCAGACTGGCTGAACAGCTAGCGTGCTCAAAGTTGCAATGACCAACTTCAAATGCATAAACTCCAATGATGTCAAAATGATGAGCCTATCATCTTTATATAGTGTTTTCCGCTCTCAAACCCTACGGTCGTTGTTACCAATGTCGCCTCCCTTTACTGCATGCGCAATTTCCATACGACTGCCTTTACCAACAGCGCCTCCCCTTTATTGCGTGCGTAATTTCGACTCCCCTTGATTACAACATGCATATACTAGGAAGTCCCCCCCTTATTTTAGAGTGATTTGTGTCCCCTTTACTCACTTTTATTCATAGTCTAACTACATAAGGAAAAATTGACCAAATCGAATATTCCAATTAGCCATTGCTAATTGGGAATATTACATATTTTTACTCTCTTTGAGGATGAGGTAGGGCATCCAATAGGTAAGCGCAGCCGAAGAGGAAATTCCTTGATGATGTGTAAATCCAAGATAGGAATGGTCCTAAAATTACATACATTGTGAAAATATGGATGGGGTATGTCCCTTGAGAGATACTAATGAATGTTTTTATTAGTCATTGTCTCTCTAGCATTGTGCTCTAATCTAGTGGAGAGATAGAACTGTTATTCAAGTCCTTAGGATATGGCAATGTTGGTTGATACATTGAGATGCACTGATACAAGCTGATGAGATATATCATGAGATGGATTACCAATATAAATATTCTTATCAGAATTATTTAGTATGAGAATGTCCATGTACCTTGTATGCATTATGAATACCTCGCAAGTTAAGAGGGTGTGTTGAAATATGTAACTAGGTTTGGTCTTCGTAATGTCTTATGTGATCTTGATTTTTCTATTTGATGTAAAAGAGAAAAAATAAAATTTATTATTGTTACTTTTTAGAATGGGTTTCATGCCCAATGTTAATTTATTTATAGGTCAAGCACCCATTTTGTGCTTCTAGGGCTCTTTCATAAAATCAAAGGTCCAAGAGAGTCATTGCAATATGTGAAAGACCTTATTGGGACTATTGTATCATTTAAGAATAATTTATTATGTGTCAAAACATTCAAAAGTATACCTCCAATACCAACTCAGACTACAAGAGATAATGTTCCCTCATTAGGGTTGTTCAAACCTTATTTGGAAGGCTATGTATATAAAGAAACTCGACCTTATTTGAGGACACATCCATCAAATTCATTCAAGCACAACAAGGACAAGAATAAAACGTGAAGAAGAGGAGAATAAAAGGAAAACATACCCAATTTGAGAGGAATACGTTTTGGGCTACAATATCACACATTTGCGATAGAATTAGGGCATCATATTATTCCAGTAACACAAAATTGCAATCATACCAAGAGAATTCAATGTTTGGGAATAAGGAGATCAAGTTTGCAAGTTGAGTTACAAAGGAAGAAGAAACACACTAATCTTAATCTACCATATTTCTCTCACACGTGTGAGCTAGGGTTTGTGAATTTAGGCTGAAAATTGTAGTCATAAGTTGCAGGTCCGAAATTGAGGTTGAAGGAGAAGTCGCAACAGTTTTGAAGCAATTTTAACTTGGGTTGACTTTGTGAGAAACGAATTGATCAAGGAGAAGTTTGAATTGGACTTGGAGGGTTATTTTCCTGGGGTATTAGGTCTTAGAATTCGTCATTTGAAGATTCTATAGGAATTCGTCATTTGAAGATTCTAATGGCCCTTGCTAGCCACCTATATCTTATGTCCTTATGTAATATTGACCATAATTTTGTTGTAGTTTTTTGATGATGAGAACAAAATAATAATAAGTAAAGAATAAGCTAATACAAAATAAAAATAAAATAAATTCACATGCATTTATCAAAGGTAAGATAAATCACCCTAATCTAGTTGTCAAAGATTTGTTAACAGGCTCTATATTTTTTTCCACACAAAAAAATCATAATTTTAATCAAATTTAAAAAATGATATATATATATATATATATATATTGAAAGCATTCAGTCTTAATATCCTTTTGGATGATCATCAATAAAAAGGTAAAAACAAAAGATTATTATATAAACTATGGAGAAGTTATGTGTGAGAAAAATCAATGAACTTCTCAATTTTTCCTTTCTTTTTCTCAAATTTTTGCCAAACCATAGCGTTGGGCTTAGATATTACAAAGGATATTCATTTCCAACTACCTGCAAAGGAAATTCTTTGTCTAATTTAGAGCTCTCAGACATCATTTCTCTTTATACACCTTATTCCCTTTTCTTTGCATGTTGCCTCTTTATGTTACTCTAATGCTTGGATATCTATTTGTTCAAACCCCTTATGGATGTGGGTTGAAGTTCCAAACTAATTCACAATACCACAATTTGTTTGGTTTCCATGTTTAGCATGCATTTCCATATTTTGATGGTTCTCCATGGTTCTTTCTTCTTCTTATTTAGATAGATGAGGATCATATACTCGACATCCCTTTCGCTTGTTTTCCTAACTCGTTTTCATTTTTTGTATCCTTTTGGTTTGTCGGCATGCAATCCACAAGTTCCCAATTTAAAAAAAAAAAAAATGATATCTAAATTTTGCGCTCATATAATCTAAAACATGTGCCCACTAGAATTTTTTATGTTTCAGTTGAGTGTAGTGAAGTAGAACTTCACTAAGATATATCTCCTCACAATTATATTGAATGTAAAGATGTCATTTTATGTTCTATAGTTGTCCATTTTTTTGAATTTTTCTAGATTATTTCCAGTGTCTTCTAGGACTTCATTGTGGTTGAGAGGTAGAGGAATATTGGGTAGTCTCACCCATACTGGTATTGTTGACACCTCCATATTTGTAGCATCAAGATATTGGAACAATGGGGTTATGAAGAAACCATCTATGCTCGAAAGGCATGGCCCCTAATCTAAGACATAATATAGATCTTTCCATGTGTCAAAATGAAAAATGAAGAATATTGTTGGCTTGAGGGGTCCTAACCCAAGTTCCGAGTTGAGGTTAACTAACAAAACCGTCTTACTACTGGTCCTTTTGGCAGTGACCTACTTGCGCAAGTTTGTCACCTAAAGCAGTATGGGGGGGTGTTGGAACCATGATTCCACACCCTGAGAGAGATTGGAATGATTTTGGTGCCCTAAGATCCAAAATAACCATGAAGATACCTTCGCAATAGAAGCCCTAACTAGGAAACACTTACAAACAGATTTAGGTGAATTATGTGGACTATCTTGCACAAATGTTAACATAGAATCTATAATCCAATTATTAACTCTTAAAAAATAATAGCATAGCCTAATAAAATTAGATCCACCAAATAATCATTCATCTAAACCTAGAAACAATCGTGCAAGAGATCTAATTGCAGACAATACAAGAATCGTAAATAATATGCAAAAACATTCATAACATAAACACTAGATGCATTTCAAACTCAGATATCCGCAACAATAGTTATTTATTCATACCAATTCATATCCTTCATACAAAAACCATTTAGTCACCCATGCACACAGCCAGCGGGGTCCACACATAGCAAGACTAAGGTCTCCTCACACACATCCAGCTGGAGCCTTTTACCCAGAAAATTCGACACAAAGTATCACAAAGTAGCCACATCTATCATTCAACCTTTAAACTTATCCAAAAACTGACTTCTTCAACTCGATCTAGACTCTTATTTATACTTTTACCTTGCACTAATCTACGGTCCACAAAACGTGGTTTGTGTACCCTTTTTATACCCTTTTGACCCATTACAAATCATCAGGGGCTTTGAACCACCCCAAATCCCCTTGACTTGTGTTGTGCACGACTAAAATTACAAAATATATTACAAAAATATATAAAAAATGGTCTCGAACTTAGGGTAACCCGCTCCAATAGGCCCCCAGCAAAATCTTTTGACTTGTCCCAAGTCACACCGGCACTGGGTTCTTCATCGTTTTCTAGAGCTCCTCTATAGCTATAGAAAATGGCGCCAAGATACTCGCACTCTGGTCCATTGCGCCCTGCACGGTCTCCACCAGATTTTCCAAAGTCGGCTCTTTTGTAGCCAAGGTGACACTTTGCAAGGTTTTATTAATAGTTCTAACTACAGCATCCAAGTCCTGAGATAACTTAATTTCCTCCTCCGCCCACTGCTTCATATGATCTGTGACAATCTGTTTCTTCCGGCAGAGCTCCTCAACCTCATCTCATAGCACCTGACTAGTCTTAAAGCATGCTATTCACTGGGTAGGAATGAATGTGAGAAAAACCTCCTGCAAATCCGCATATTCCAGCTCTTTGGTGTGCAGCTCTTGGGTAATCTTCTTGACCAGTGGATTTTTTTACACAGAGGTCCACAGTCCCATGGAAATCTTGAGAAGTTCCGAGCCCTTATCAATGTTGGCGGAGATGCTTGCAAATGTTGTTTTCACTAGGGAGCCCTATTGTGCACGCACCTTGAGAGGGGTCTCAAGCTACAGCTAGCCTGTAATGCAACAATTTTCTACTCAAAATATACCTTTACCATCCAGATCTTTGATCTATAAGGCTTTAGCACGGTGACCAGGATTTCAATATTTTCTTGTGGTGAAGCAGAGGTAGGGATGACTACTTCGGGAATGTCACCACACAATCTGTCGATGAGGTTCTCTAGCTACACATAGTGAGCTACAACCATATGCTACACTATTTTAGCTTGGATGGAATCTGTTGTATTTGTTTCTACAGTCTATTCATCTTCACTGATCTGCTACTTTGTGTGAGCCTCTTTGCTCTGCAGTTCGGTAGAAATGAAGAGGTGGAGAGCATGCATCTTTCCATTAGGCAGCTTCCCAACGTCAATGCCGACCTCAGGGTAGGTTTTCACCTGCATGCACAACTATGGCTATTCTAGGGCCATGACTACACCCAAAAAAGGGCAGATTATTCTTTCAAATGTCGCAACGATCAAGGTGGTAGGAAAGATCACTTGCACTAACCTTGCCTGATCAACGCTCTGTTGTAGAGTGTTTTTTTCTAACTATAAGACCTGCAGACCCAATTGCAAGGCCTCCACTACAGCCTTTTTTTACGCTTCCATAGTATTCCATCTATCCTCCAACACCGAAGCAACTACATCCACAATCTTCTCGAGGTCCTCTTCCATCATAGTAACCCCCTCCTCTCCTCCTACCTTGGATAATTTTCATTTTTTGTGCGGCCCTTTTGACATTTCTATGCCTCTCTTGGTGCTACTCTGAGACTTGGTACCATCCCCATTCAGCCCATCTAAAACTTCGAGGTCCACCTCCTGCTCATATCCCAACTCCTCTTCTTTATCTTTTTCTACTTCCGACTCCTTCATGGATTTAGCCTTAGTGTCTTTACCGCTAGTCTTCTCAGTGCTTGTTTCATTGCGCAGCTCGGTTGTGTCCTTCAGGGCTACATCCTTACCTGAAGTGGATGGCATAATGGGCTGGGTGGATCCAAGCCCGAACTTCCATGCATTTGGCCAAGTCACCATGACCTATTCAAATTCTCCCTCTATTACCATATATGTCAAGGTATACCAGGTAGAGTCCTTGCCTGCCTTGATTTTCACATTGTGCATGGTTACCTAGAATTAAGCAATTATCGTGTATTTATCATGTACAGTTGGTGAAATTCTGGGTCTATAATGGATGGGATTAGTCAGCAAGCCTTCAAAAATCACCCAGAAGATCTTATTCTCCATGACACGCTGGGGGTTAGATGAATCACATAGGTTAGCATAGCATGCCGCTTCGCATACGCCTGGCTCAATCTAGGGAGTACTGCATTTGTTGGAGTCTCTGTGCTACCAGTGCAATTTGTAACAGAATCCACGAGTAGAAGAACTGCTTGCCAAGCTCTTGCACCTCGCACACATTCATCAGAAATTCTTCACACAAAATCTTGGACCAGTTATATCTGACCTCCTTTTCACATTTCCCTGCCAAGGAAATGACATGTGTCGGGACCGTTTTTGGGTGAAATTTCCTCATTATTTTTCATCCAAGGACCAGGGTGCCTAGGTGCACCACCTGGTCCACAATTTTCTGAACCAATAATCCCCTCTTTTCCCTCCCTGCCTTGTATTTCTTCTTCACATAGTTCACTACCTTCAGCTCATTACTCTTTCCGAATCCTTTCATTGAATGAGGCCCCTTCTTGGGCAGTCTGGTGATCTGATTGATTAGCGTGGTGTTTATTGGAATTATCCCTTGAATCCATGGGTAGTACCTCCCAAAATACATAATCCTTAGTAGGTTGAGGACGCTGACATTGTTCATCCCGCACGCCCAAGGGATCGGCTCAACCTTTGGAACGCCCTTATAAAGAACCCATTCCAAAAAATTCTCTGACCTGAGCTCAAGGAATGTTTCTTCATTGGCCAAGTCATGGTCATCAAAATTAATCAGCGGAATTTTGCCAAACATTTCACTAATAAGGGTAGCTTCCTCGAGGATAAATGGCATCTGCAAATTCTCTTAAACTATGTTGACATTCTTTGGCATGCCCATAGAGGGCTTCCATGAGATAGGTTCAAAAAACATGGGTTCCTCTCTATCACTCATTGGTCACTTTGACAGATCGTCGATAGGGAATCAATCCTTAGTGGTCTGCCCAGGGACGTTACATTTCGAGGAGAAGCATGTAGCTTCAACGAGGCCCACCTAGACATCTTCCATTTTCCCTTAATAGCTAGTGTGGACATGACTTCTTCTACTTCAGGGATGACTTCTTGAAGGTCATATGATCCCATTTTAGTGGATGCAATGAGGGGCACAGAGTGCTCCTCCATAGGGTTGGTGGCTATCATTCTTGGTCGAAAGATAAATTCGAGATTACTAATGTCAGATGAAGAATCTCGGCCAGACATACAAATCTTAAAAATAGCAAGGTAGCATAAATAACACATAATCACAGAGCACCAAAAATTTGGATAGCAAAGCAACCAATTGAGACCCACACCCGCCCTTTTATAAGTCATCCAAGGTAAAAAAAAAAAGTTGGATTACCATCGATTTCCACTTACCTTCAAGAAAACGGTAAGAAGTCCTCCAATATTTCTTCATTAAATGCAATAAATCTGCTCCATCCAATGGTAAAATAACCTTTTCACCCAGTTTCATTGTTCCAATGACTAGTTTCCTTTCCTGCGCATCACCCTTGTGCTTCTGTCGCACCTAGCTGCGCCTTCACTCTCTGCTATGTGCATACCCTCTGATTATGATGCTCCATTCATATAGTCATTTGGTCAACATCGGATAGTCTCTATATGGCTTTAGATGGATTTCATTGAAATACTTGGGGAGATTCTCACCACGTAGTGTGGCCAAGCACACTCCACCGCCCTCAGTGATCTCCTTCACAAAAATATATAAAAAATGGTCTTGGACTTAGGGGAACCCACTCCAACAGGCCCCCAACACAATATTTTGACTCATCCCGAGTCACACCAGCACTGGGTTCTTCATATTTTTCTGGAGCTTCTCTATAGCTGTAGTTAAGGGTGCTAAGACAGCTGCACTCTGGTCCATTGCGCCCTGCATGGTCTCCACCAGATTTTCTGAACTCAGCTCTTCTGTAGGCAAGGTGACACTTTGCAAGGTTTTATTAATAATTGTGATTGTAGCATCTAGGTCATTAGATAACTTCATTTCCTCGTCTTCCCATGACTTCATATAATCGGTGACAATATGTTTCTTCCGGCAGCTCCTCGACCTCATCTCATAGTTCCTAACTGGTCTTAAGGAATGCTATTCAATGGGAAAGAATGATTGTGGGAAAATCCTCCTACAAATCTGTGAATTCCTTCTCTTTGGTGTGAAACTCCTAGGTAATTTTCTTGACCAGTGGATCTGTCTGCACACAGGTCCACAGTCCCATGGCAGTCTTGAGAAGTTCCGAGCCCTTATCAACATTGGTGGAGATGCTTGAAAATGTTTTTTTATCTAGGGAGGCCCGTTGTGTGCACACCTCAAGAGGGGTCTCAGGCTGTATCTAGCCTATAATGTAGCAGTTATCTGCTCAAAATATACCTTTCCTATCTCGATCTTTGATCTAGAAGCCTTGAGCACGACGACTAGTATTTTAATATTTGCTTGTAGTGCAGCAGAGGTAGGGATAACTACATCAGGAATGTCGCCACGCAATCTTTCGATGAGGTTCTCTAGCTCAACGCGCTAAGCTACAACTATATGCTACAGTATTTGAGCCTGGATGGACTCTGTTGTCTTTGTTGCTATAGTTTGTTCAATTTCACTGAGCTACTGCTTTGTGTGAGCCTCTCTTCTCTGTAGTTCGGAAGAAATGAAGATATGGAGAGTGTGTATCTTTCCATTGGGTAGCTTCGCGAGGTCAATGCCCACCTCAGGGTAGGTTTTCACTTGCTTGCAGAACTCTGGCTATTCTACGGTCATGACTGCACCGAGAAAGGCTTAAATTCTACTTTCATATGTCGCAATGATCGAGGTGGTTGGCAATATCTCTTACACTAAGCTCACTTGTAAAGTGTTTGTTTTCAAATGTAAGACATGAAAACCTGATTTCAAGGCCTCCATTGTGGCCTTGTATTGCACTTCCATAATATTCCATCTATCCTTTGACATCGAAGCGACTGCATCCGCAATCTTGTCGAGATCCTCTTCCATCATAGTAACCCCCTCCTCTCCTCGGACCTTGGATACTTTTCACTTTTTGTTCGGCCTTTTTGAAATTTCTATGGCTCTCTTAGTGTCACCATGAGGCTCGGTACCATCCCCATTGAGCCCATCTAAACCTCCGAGGTCCACCTCCTAGTCATCTCCCAACTCCTATTCTTTATATTTTTCTACTTTCGGCTCCTTCTCGGTTTCAGCCATAGTGTATTTGCCACCGGTCTTCTCAGTGCCCGTTTTAGTGTGTAGCTCAGTTGTGTCCTTCAGGGCTTTATCTTTACCTGAAGTGGATGGCATAATGGGCTGGGTGGAGCCAAGCCCGACCTTCCATGCATTTGGCCAAGTCACCATGATTTGTTCAAATTTTGCCTCTATTACCATATATGTCAAGGTATACCAGGTAGAGTCCTTGTGCGCCTTGATTTTCACATTGTGCATGGTTACCTAGAATTCAACAATGCTCTTGTATTTATCATGCACAACTAGCAAAATTTTGGGTCTGTAATGGATGGAAGTAGTCAACGCACCTTCAAAAATCATCCAGAAGATCTTATTCTCCATGTCACGTTGGGGGTTAGATGAATCCCATAGGTCAGCATAGTGTGCCTCTTCGAATACACCTAGCTCAATCTAAGGAGTACTGGATTTTTTGGAGTCTCCAGTGCTACCAGTGCAATTAGTAACAAAAACCATGAGTAGAAGAACTGCTTGCCAAGCTCCTGCACCTCGCACATTCTCCAGAAATTCTTCACACAAACTCTGGGACTAGTTATATCTGACTCCCTTTTCACATTTCCCTACCAAAGTAGTTACGTGCATCAGGACCATTTTTGGGCGACATTTCCTCATTATTTTGCATCCGAGGACTAGGGTGCCTAGGCGCACCACCGGGTCCACAATGGTTTGAACTAGAAATCCCCTCTTGTCCCTCCCCACCTTGTATTTCTTCTTCACATCGTTCACCACCCTCAACTCATTACTCTTTCTGAATCCTTTCATCAGATGAGACCCCTTCTTCGGCAGTCTGGTGATCTGATTGATCAGCGTGGTGTCTCTTGGAATTCTCCCTTGAATCCACAGGTAGTACCTCCCAAAATACAGAATCCTTAGCAGGTTGAGGAATCCAGCATTTTTCATCTCGTGTGCACAAGGGATCGGCTGAACCTTTGGCGCGTCCTTATAAAGAACCCATTCCAAACAATTCTTTGACGTGAGCCTGAGGAATGTTTCTTTGTTGGCTAAGTCATGTTCATCAAACTTAATCAACGGAATTTTTCCAAAAATTTCACTAATAAGGGTAAGGGTAGCATCCTTGGGGATCAATGGCATTTGCAGATACTCCCATACTATGTTGAAATTCTTTGGCATGCCAGTAGAGGGCTTCCACAACTTGACATAGGGTGGCCGCCATGATATAGGCTCAACAAACATGGCCTCCTCTCTAGCACTCATTGGTAACTTTGAAAAATCACTGATAGGGGATCGATCCTTAGTGGCTTTCCACAGGGACGTTACATTATGAGGAGAGGTGCGTGGCTTCTACGAGGCCCACTTGAACATCTTCCATTTTCTCTTAGCTGGCATGGACATGAATTATTCTATGTCAGGGATGAATTCTTGAATGTCATATGATCCCATTTCGATGGATGCAATGAGGGTTGCTGAGTGCTTCTCCGTAGGGTTGGTGGTTGTCATTCTTGGTCAGAAGATAATTTTGGGATTACTAATTTCAGATGGAGAATCTCAGCCAGACATAAAAAACTTACAAACAACAAGGTAGCAGAAATCACACATAATCACAGAGCGCAAAATATTTAGATATCAAAGGAACCAATTGAAACCCACACGTGCCCTTTTATAAGCCATCCATGGTAAAAAAAAGTCAGATTACCATTAATTTTTACTTACCTTCAAGAAAACGGTAAAAAGTACTCAAATATTCCCTCATTAGATGTGATAAATCAGCTCCATCCAATGGTAAAATTAGTTTTTCACCTAGTTTCATTGTTCCAACGACTAGTTTTCTTTCCTACGCATCACTCCTATGCTTCTGTCACACCTGGCTGCACCTTCACTCTCTGTTGCACGCTTACCCTTTGATTCTAATGCTCCATTCATATAATCATATGGTCAACATCAGATTGTCTCTATATGGCTTTATACAACTTCCATTGAAATACCCGGGGAGATTCTCACCACATACTTTGGCCAAGCACATCGAATCGCCATCAGTGATCTCCTTCACAATATATGGACCCAACCAATGCTTTCTGAACTTAGCTAGGTTGTGTGAAAACTGACTATCCTATAGCAAGACCATGTCTTCCTCCTTGAACAACTTCTTCTTGATGTTCTTGTCATGCCAGAATTTTTCATGCACCTTCTGTACTTGCCAGTGGAAGTTAGCAATGAACCTATCCTCTTCTAAGGAAATCAGTTGCACCAATCATTCATCCATAATTTCATGCTCAGCCATATTAGTGAAATTTTTGATGCCAAGGGTTGGGACAATATACTCCATTGGCATGATAGCTTCCTGCCCACAGACCGTACTGAAAGGTTTTTTTCCTGTCAACTTTTTGCATGTCTTCCTATAAAACCATAACACAGAAGGGATGTACACATCCCAATAATCTCGATTGCCATTATAGATCTTTGTGAGTGCGTTATCCAATATCTTGTTGAAAGCTTCTAATACACCATTTTCTTGTGGGTGATAAGGGGTTCTCTTCTTATGATGGACCTGGAATTCATTTGTCAAAGCTTCAATTGTTTCGTTAAAAAAGGTGCATACCTCTATCACTCATAAGAATCTTCTAGCATCCAAATCTAGTCAAAATGTTCTCGAATATGAAGTGCGCAGTAGTATGTGCAGTACATTCCTTAACTACCTTTGTCTCTGCCCATGTGGTTACATAATCAGTTGTAGTAATGATATATTGTGCTCTAGTCTTCTTCCTCAAGGGGCTGATTGGTCCAAAAAACATTATAGCCCACTTATCAAATGCCTGCAAGGACATATTTGGTTGCAGGGGCATTTCATCTCTTCGTGTGGGCTTCCATGCCCTCTGACATGCATCGCAGGCTTGGCAGTACGCATGTGCATCACTATGTAGCATGGGCCACCATAACCCAACACATAACACCTTCTGCATCATGGCTCTTTTAGCAGAGTGGCCTCCTGCCACTCCTCCATGAGCCTCAACCAAGATATCTTGTCTTTAATGTTCCAACAGATATCGTCTCAAGACTTCATCTGCTCCTATTTTATATAATTGACCTGCAATCCATGTAAAATCAGCTTCATGCACAACCAAATCCTTCTTTTGTTAGACTTAATATTTTGTAGGGGTTGTTCCCGTGGTGAGGAGATGGATAATATCAGCAAAGTGTTCATCAACCACCTTAATAGCGAAGAGTTGTGCATCAGGTAACCCTTCTTCTAAACTGGTTGGTTCTTTTCCATTTTCAATTCATGACAATTAATCAAGTCCATCATTTACTCTTCCAGGCTTCACAATAATTTCAAAGTCATACTCCTGAAAAAGCAACAACCATCTATAGATCTTCCCCCCCAACAAAAGCCTATTGACCAGGTATTTTAAAGCAGAATGGTCAATGAAAATTTTGAAGTGCTCTCCTAGCAGATAGTTCTTGTATTTCTGCACAACATACACCATGGCCAATCCTTCCCTTTCTCTAGTTGAGTAGTTGCACTTTGTGATGGAAAACTTTCTACTAGAAAAACTGACTCGGTGATCAATGTGCCCTTCTCCTAGCTAGGCTAAAACAACCTCAAGTGCTATACTAGATGCATCCACGTGCACATGAAAATCCTTACCCCAGTCTGGGAATATCAAGATAGGTGCAGTGACCATTTTCTCATTTACCAACTCAAAGCCCTTTTGACATAATTCATCCCATAAAAATGATACACACCCTTTAATCAGAGCATACCCTTTGATAAACTTCTTCTAATAATCAGTGTGTCCTCAGATGGAGCACAACTATTTCTCATTAGTAGGAACTTCTACGTTGATGATAATTGCGATCTTGGTTGGGTCTAACATCAATCCTTGCTGGCATACTATATGCCCTAAAAAAATCCCAAAAGGCATGTAGAATATACATTTCTTCAGGTTGAGATAAATTTGGTGCTTCCTACAGGTGTCAAGCATCAAGCACAAGTTTGACACATGATTCTTTACTGATCCAAACATTGTCCAGTCATCAAATATAACTCCAAAAATTTATGCACAAATTCCTTGAACACAACCACTACCATGCGTGAGAAGCTTTCAGGTGCATTTTTCAATCCAAATGGCATGACAGTATATTGGAAAGAACCCCACTCAGTGGTGAAGGCAGTCTTGTTGTGGTCTTCTGGTGCAATTATGATCTGATGGTACCCAAAAAATCCATCATTAAATGAATAAGCTTCATTTCCTCCTACATTATCTAGGATTTCATCATAAAATGGAGTAGGGAATGGGTCATACATACAGGCATCATTCAGCTTGTGTAGATTTACATAAATCCTTATCTCTCCTTTGGTATTTTTCTCCTGGACCACCTTGGGGCTTACCCAATCCGACTCGTCAACAAGCTTAACGATGCCTGCAACTAACATGTTTTGTAATTCCTCCTTTATTGTATGCTTATATTTGGGATTCAATTGATATGGGCACTGCTTTACAAGGCGTGCATCTGGTTTTAATGTGATCCTCACAATACCCATGTCCTTGACAATTCCCATGAGCTCAGAGAACTTCATAGGAAACAAATACTGATACTTCGCCAGCAGCTCTGCAATCTTCCCTATTGTATCATCATCCCAGTAATCCCCAATTTTGGCCAACTTGGGGTTCTCTTCCATCCCAATATTGACTTCCTTCAATTTCAACTATTTGGTGACATCCACCATTCCCAATGTGGGCCCTGCAACTGCGCACTCTGCTTCAGATTAAGGAATGTTAAAATTCCTTGGGTCATCTTCATTATCCTCGATTGACAATTTCTAGGATTTGACGATGTCTTGGATCTGTGCATCCCAGGCCAGCGTAGCACATTCCTTTTGGGGATGAAATTCATTAAATACAAGGTCATTTATGTCCTACAGGGCTTCATCAAATTTCTTTGAGCCTCTAACCAAGCCAAAAATTCCTAGGAAATCTTCAGTCATAGTAGACCAGTTCTGAGTGCCTCAATGTAGCTCAGCTTCTAGATGCCAGGTGGTGGGTACCGGCCCCAATAAATGAATGAACCTATGAACCCATTCATTCTAGGTCTTTTCATCCCACACCTCTATCCATATGGCCAAGTACTTGCGTGGGTCTCCCTGACCATACAAAAGCTCAATCATTGGGGTGGCATGAGGTTCAAAGCACAGAGTCTTCATTTTTCTACATTCTTACCAATCATGGAAAGTTCCCTTGTGTGTCTCCCACCAATGCACTGGAGTTGCACGCATAGCCAAATTAAGTGCCCAAAACCTTCGCTCTTTTGGGACGACCTTTTCTAATGCTTCTAGAAATTCCTTGACACTACCAAAACCATCAAAATGGGGCTGTTCTATGACCTCTGAGGAAATGCATCAGAAGCTCTTCATGATCTTGAGGCACCGCAACGCAGATACATCGTGCAACCGGTTCTTCCAGTTCTCCATATCACCATTTAAATCTGAGAAACACGAACTATCCTTCTCCCAATTCAACATGCCATCTGTTTTAGGGTTTATCCAATCTTCATCCTACACAGTTATCTTGTAAATATGGTTGACATCATGCCCTTTGTGTATTAGTTTTGTGTATCATTCCCCTTCTGCTAGACCCAGTGGGACTATCACCCTCGTACCATCATTCTCAAAAATCAGACTTCTACGCTTTAGGTTAATGATGCCTCCCATATCAATGCCCCAATCCAATCATAGTAGCAAAGGGTAGGGGTCTGCATCATCCATAATTTGCATTACCTCTAAATCTGCACATATCTTCACTCAGGAAATGTTTACCACAACCTGTGGGATCCTCCCAAGTGGAATGATATTTTGCTAATTAGCCATGAGTATATGAATGGTGAACCATTCGATCTTTAGTTCTTCCATCTTCTACCAAGTCTACTTAGGCAAGACATTTGCATCAGACCCCAGATCCAAGATGACTTGATCCATCTCATACTTTCCAATCTGAAGAGTCATGTGCATCTCCCTACCAGTTCTCTTCTTATGCTTATAAAACTTATTGAGGGGCTTGGTCTATGTTTGTGGAACATCTTTTACCGTGCAGCTATCTATTAGGGATTGAAGATTATCTACTGCCTTTTGATTGTGCATTAGCTTAATGAAAGCTTGTAGGAATGGCTTAAATTCATCATCATCCTTTGGTTCCATGGTAGTCCTTGACATGGAAGCTCCTAAATCAGTGAAATCCTTCCTGGCCTCAATGAAAATCTCTTTTTATTTTTGCAGGTTGAGGCCTTCCTTCTTATCAGATGCCTTTCTGATCAATGGCTCTACGACACCCTTTTTCTCATTCCCCCCAATAGAAACAACATTGTGTGTAATTACATTTACACTTTGACCATCATCGCATGGCTCAAATTTAACCATCTATATGTTTTGTGTCGACATATGATTCTTTTCCTACATTTTAACGATTAGCACAGGACAATATTCAATTACATGATCAAATTGCCTACAATACCTATAAGATTATCGTGCAGGTTTCGGGAAGTCACGTGCAAAGTGTCCAGTGTCTCCAAAGTTATAGAAAATTAATTGGCCCCTCCCTCGACCTGAGCCTCCACCTTTCTTCGCTCCCCATCCTCTTGCTGGGGATCCTCCTCTTCTAGAGGGAGACTCTAGTGATCAATGGTCAGCCTACACTTTGTAAAGGTTTGCATTGTTTATCATTGGGTCAAACATTCTACAGTGGTGCTCATCATGACCAACTGAAGAGTAGAATCTGCACCATTTTTTCTTCAATTCTAGTACATAGGAACCTAACCGCGGACAATGTTTTTTATCGTGTCGCCTAGCCACCCTACAATCAGCACACCATAGTGTGGGGGTAATAATCCCAACAACATACCTAGGGCACAGTCGATTTGGTCCCCCAGCTTGTAGATAATCTGAGAGCATAGGGAACTCATCTTTGGTGTGGCTAGCTCCCTTGCAGTGTATGCACCAGACATCTGCGTCAACTTATTTACCTCAGTATCTGCATAAATTCTGAATTTTTAAGTGCATAGCTTATAATTGGCTCTGAATTTGTAGCGCTCCAAATTGAGTAGTGTCTCTAGGCACAACTTCTATTTTCATAGAAATTTCCAGGGATTCTTCCTAAGAATCAATCTTCTACTGACCCATAGGCCAACGTAGATGTGGAAAGAGCATGGGAATGAGCCATTCCTTATGCTTCTTATCATCATAAACAAATACTCTGTCGCTAATGGTTTGCTTTAGTCGTTGGTCATCTTCCCAAACTGATTCCTTCGGCCCTTTCTTAAAATCTTTCAGTTCTATTACGCACTGAGAATAGGATTTTGTCTTTCAAAACTACTGATTTAGGGCATCCTTAATCTACTAAACAGTGGGATCTACATTTTGAGCAAGGTATCACATGAACCAATCTCAAGCACGACCTTCAAATTCCATAGCCAACTATGCTCTCTTAACAACATCACTATTAACATTTTGCACAGTCCACACCGCATCCGCCAGAAACCAAAATTGTTTCATATCCTCGTTGCCCGCACCCTTAAAGGTGGGTAGCTTCATATGCACAACCATATCTTCCATATGTGGCAGTGACAGTAGGGTAGGAGAAGTCTTACCCCTGCATGAATCTGATGGTGGCGTAGCAGGAGGGCTGCTTTGAGCATGCCTAGCCTCACTTCCATTTATATTAGATGAGTGTCTCAGAGGACTCTATATAGATCTACCCCCTTTGTGATTGACTCGATAATATTTTCCACTGCGTGTAGTGCTTTCGATATGATAAGGGGTCATTCACTCGGTGTGGCTGCACAAAATACCATTTTCACACAATAACATCTTAATTAGCAAGGGTGAGGTTCATAAGAATTTACTTCTTAATCCCTTGAAAAATCTCCTTTCATCTTTAGAGTATGACACAAACTAATTGACTGCAAAATATGCCACAAACTTGCTGAATATGCTATCAACCCAGTGATCTACAGTTTTGGTAATGAAATTATTATTCTTTTCCAACTGTTGGATCAATTCTGACCTTATAGTCCTTCCAACAAGTTTGGAATTCTGTTAACCTTGACAACAACTCATGCAATTCATGCACAAAGGTTAAAAAGAAGACCTTTTCACCTCTGTGAAAATATACTTATTCTTCCACTCTTCAGTGGATAACTTCTCACTTCTATCTTCTTTTATTGAAAATTCTTGAATCTTCCTTTCAAACCAGTCCTCTAGTTCAGGCTTTAATGGCTAGAAATGACCTTTCGGCATCACCCAACCTTTCTCAAAATGATCTTGGTCTTCGCAACAGAACCATTTGTTGGCTTGAGGGGTCTCGACCTAGGTTCAGAGTTGAGGTTAACCAACAAAACCCTCTTACTACAAGCCCTTTCGGTAGTGACCTGCTTGCGCAAGTCAAAGTCTCACCCCAAGCATTATGGGTGGAGTGCTGGAACCAGGTTTCCACACCCTGAGAATGATTGGAATTATGTGGGTGCCCTAAGATTCAAAATAAACATGAACATAAATTCGCAATAGAATCCCTAACCAGGAAACCCTTACAAATAGATATAGGTCAATTATGCAGAATATCTTACAAATAGGTTAACACATAATCTATAATCCAAGTAATAACTCTTAACAAATAATACCAGAGCATAATAACATTAGATCCATCCAATAATCATTCATCTAAACCCAAAAATAGTTGTACAAGAGATTTAATTGCAGACAATACAAGAAACGAAAATAATATGTAGAAACATTCATAACATAAAGACTAGATACATTTCAAACTCACATATCCGCAACAATAGTTGTTTATTTATGTCAGTTCATATGCTTCATACAAAAACCCTTCAGTCACCCTCGCACACAGCCATTGGGGTCTGCACATAGCAGGACTAAGGTCTTCGTGCACACAGCGAGAAGAAGCCTTTACTAATACAATTCTACACAAATGATCACAAAATAGCCAGATCTATCATTCAATGTTCAAAATTATCCAAAAATGACTTCTTCAACTCAATATAGACTCCTATTTATACTTTTATCTTGTGCTAATCTAGGATCTGCAAACTGTGGTTTGCAACCCCTTCTTCTACCCTTTTCAGCCATTACAACTCATGAGGGGCTTTGACCCACCACAAAGCTGCTTGACTTGTGTTGCGCATGATTAAAATTACAAAATCTATTACAAAAATATATCAAAAATGGTCTTCGGACTTAGGGGACCCTGCTCCAGCTAATCCTTTGGAACATAAATAGAGATCACAATTGGGTGTCTAAGTAGAGAAGAACCACTAGTATAAAGAATTAAATTTGTTCCAAAAACCATTGAATATACATAGAGTAACTTTGTATTGGAGATCAAAAAAGAGATAATTTACCTCTAGGTTATTAACTTCCATGTATAATTATTTTTCTAGTTGTTTGACAATATAAGGTCTTGGATTGTTTTGGATATTATATGATGGAATGTGTGACTTCCACTGCACTTCTTTCTCGAGAGAGGAAAATTCATTAGGGTTTATAAATAAATAAACATCCTAATATGAGACTAGTATGTTTGGTTTCCAATTACCCATAGCGCCACCAGACAGCCTCGCAATCACGGCAATAGTAGAGTTTCTTGTAATTCCATATGTGTGCAATAGTGAGGATTTAATTAACTACCTCCCACGATGTATTAATCACAGATATACCCATCCTATACTCTATATTCTATTTAAAATCCTCCACAAGATAACATCCAGACACCCATAAAAATATCGATCTCCCACTTAAGGTCTTCATGAAAATCCAAAAAGCCTCCTCAAATATTAGGAGGTATTCTAGATCCATCTCTACAACTCTTTTAAATAGCTTAGATATAGGAGTGAGATCCAAATCGCCATTTGAAACAAATTTCCCTTCTACACAAGTCAAGATCCTCTTCATTCCAATGTCCCATCATGACAGGGCATGCATAGGGAATCACATATGATGGCAAAGAAATTTTGGTCCATATTTCAAAACTATGATATTGCAATGACCTCTCTATGAATGCAGATCCACTATAACCAAAGAAGACTTTAAGTTAGCTTCTAGATCTTTGATACTTAATCCCATTTGTCCCCAATTGCATAATTATTTAGCAAAACATAAACATCACTTTCAATTGAGGCCTAATGCGCAAGGATACATAAAGGGAAAATCATAGCCTGAAAAACCAAATACCATTGTAACCTCGAATAGAAGAAAACCATTGATACTTGAAACTAGACTGTGATCAACAATGACACTTTTTAATGCTTTGTAAAGGAGAAGCCTAACACTCCATGAGATCCCCATATTTCCTCCCCTACTAAGATTTATATTGCTTTTAACCTTTTATTATATTTTAACTGATCCCAAATATAAATGTTAAAATTTTACAAAAATTTATGCCACTTCAACATCGCCTCCATACTATGTTGTAGATCACCACTCGACACAATTAGGTAAAAAGTACATAACTGAAAGAATTTTTTGTGCAAAATTTGTAAAATTTAGCTTCTACAATTATGTTTATAAAGTGCTTAGTCCTAGCTTCATCCTTCACTACTATATTCCAACTATAAGTTATATAAAATACCTAAATACAAGTATACAAAAACATTTCATAATGCATTGTTTAAAGTAGAAAACCCCTCACAAGGTCGCCTACAACTAGAACCCTTCATCTATGTCAGTGTTCGATGATTGATCTCCACGATGTTTCTCCTCCATATCTGTCGTAATTCCATTATTCTCATCCTTCCCACCTTTAATAACTTCATAATTCAAGTTTGAATTTCTCAAAATGTACCTTTGTTTCCTACCTTCGCACATGTCTAGATTGCCATCGAGGTCCTTAAATTTTTTTTTTCTAAGATGGCCAACTATTTTGAGAGGATAACAAAATTTTGTTCCAAATCATTAGCCACCATGACGAAATTACCAATTAACAACCTAACATTATTGTTTTTATCCTCAAGGGCTTGAAAAATAGTGAGTCACCTAAACCTATTGCTTCTCCACAACCATCAACATTCCCACCTATTAGGAGCTCAAATTCATGACTTTCCCAAATAAACAAAGTAGAATTTAGGAGATAATTCAATTCAAACATAATTAAACTGGTATCTAATACAACATTCCACCAATAAAAGGACATTTAAATTGTGAAATTAAATCCTTTTATGTGTCTCCCAAGAATAGGCTTGAGAAATCCACACATATATTCTCATCTTCCTAGATTGTCCCTAAGTATAATATCCCATTTGTGTGCCAACCAAGTTTACCTTTCAGACAAGAATTCTCTCCATATTCATAATTCCCAATTTTTTTAATGTAAACTGGATTTGTTAATGCAATGCCGATCAAATCCATGGCTCCCCCTTTCTTCATTACAAGATTTAATGTGTTTTCCCCATTCCTCACATCAATCATCGCTCCACCGCCTCTATTATCCATTGTATTTCCAGTGATATTATCACATCTTAAATGAGCTTATATAATCCCCACGAAGACATGCATCCCTACCATTTGTAATACCTCTTTTCTCGACATGTTTAATTTGTGGTTCAACTCATGATTTTTGGCACAATGTCGCCCTTTTATGTTGCCTCTGCTTACAAAACTAGTTCTATTATATCTTTCAATAATCAATCCCAAAGGGAAATGGTTTTTCCCCTCATTTATATACTTATAGTTTCACGTAGAATCAAAACAAAGAGGACTAGGAGTAAACTACTATCAAGGAGGAGGAAAATTTTGGTTTCCTCAAGTACATTCAATTCTCCATATTATAAATTAACTCTTACATTTTCTAATATATAAATCTTAGAATTTTTAGTCCTTAGGACATGGTATAATTTCATAATTTCAAAGAGTTAACATAGGGAGAGAATACAATGAATTAGATTATCCATTTTTGTATTTATATTATGCTAGCTAATTTTAAGTTTGCCTATAGTTATATGGGAATCCCCAATTACTGTTGTTTTTTTATTGTTTATTCTATGCATAAAAATTATCCGCGTTCATAATGCTAACTGCTCGTCCTAATTCATTTTGGTCCCTATATTCCAAGCGTATTTTGATTATTTTGGTTCTTCGAGGAAAAATATAACCCCTCCCACTGGTATGACCCATTAGCTCTTTATTATTTTTAGCCATTTATTATTTTTTAATTGATATGAAATGTAAATGTTTACAAAAAAACATTTACACCACCACAACATCGACACCATGCTAAGTTGTAGAGCGTGTCTTGGCACAATTACTTTTAACTTTTTATTATTTTTAATTGATCCAACATGTAAATGTTTACAAACAAGAATTTAAACCACTACAACATCGCCCCCATATTGAGTTGTAGAGAACCTCTCAATGCAACAAGATGAGAAAACAATAAACCAATAATTACCCACCATTCAATATGTGCCTTGAATTACATGTAATGACAACCTATAAACATAATAGCATGTAGGCTTCCACAATACATAATCATAGTAATGCTATTTTTGGAGATCTTTACTATGTATCTGGTACGAGGATTATGTCTAATGTTTTAGGTTGAAACTCCACCCATCGTCGGGGACCAAACTAAGCATAATGATTAAAATGTGTGCAAATAGGATTATATAGATGTGAGGATAAGTTAAAGGAATGCTAGATTTCAAAGGTCAAAGGTCAACCAAGGGATTAAAAATGATTGTTCAAGATAATTTAAAAATAATAAAATAATAAATTATATTCAATTGTATGGTTATAGGGTTAGGTTAATAAAGACATAAGGGGGCTATCAACAAGAAAGGAAACTTTAAAAGCTAAGGGGAACTGGTTGGGTGGTGCGGTGAAGGGGGCCATGCAATTTTATTTCAATTAAATTGATAGGCCAAAAAATGAGGGGCAATTTTACTTCAATAAACTTTATAAGTAAGTTGATAGGGAGAAGGGAGGTTGAATGGGGCATATTTAAGAAAAATATAATATATCTGATGGAAGTGTTAATGAAGGAAAATGTATAAATAAATATATTAAAACGTTTAAACCCAAAAATGGGGCACCCTAAAACAAAGAAAAGGAAAGAAAGGGTACAAATATATCATAGCAAAAGGAAGGTGGGCACGTGTAGAATCAAATAAGAAATTAATTTGATAACAAAGGGTGGGGGGGGTTGTGCTGGTGCAAAGAGATTAAATATTAAGGTTTTGAGTGAGAGGATTCCATGAATGGCTTAGCATATATCCATCTACAGGATTAAAGCTTTTCGATTCCAAGAGCTTTGTGAATGATTTGTGTTGAAGAAAAGGGAGTGGAGGCAAGGATTCTTGCTTGGTCAAAATAATATAAAGTGCTTAGATTTATAGGAGTGTTCAACAAAGGAATATTTTTGAAAAAATATTATTATTCATAACGGTTATCTCTTCTTCCTTCTTGGGTTTAATGGATCTACCCATTTGGCCTATATATGAATTTCCATAGGAGCATGGAATTATATAAACCCCAAGGCCGACCAATGGACCCAATTGATTTTTGAGAAATTTGAATAATTGTTATATGATCTTATAGGTTTTGAAAATGGTTGTGATAATTTTCTTGGCTAATAATTTAGGAATACAATATGTGGTCCCTTTTATATGGGAAAATGAAATCATAGAAGTGAGAGGAGAGTGCATAAGGGGGAGGGTTGGGGGTCGAAAGTTGCATAGAGGGAGGGAATCGAGGTACTCAACAAGGATTTTTGATATGGATAGATGAATTTTCATTCTTTTAAAGGGCTTTCATGAGATGCTAATATTCCTTAGAGAGAAATTTAGGATCATAAATGTGAATAGCCCTGACACACATAGTAAAAATTTCCAAAAATAACATTATTATCAACTTAGATCTATCTTAGCTCCTAATGACCAAGAAGGATCAAATATCTTTTCACTCTAAAAGAGGTTTTCATCTCAATATATTTGACCTCTCAGCACTTTGTAAATAGAGAATTAAAGTAGATCTAAAATGGTTTAATTATTAATAATTAATGATTATAAATATTTATTTTATTTTAATTTTATTTTTTTGTAATTTGACATAGTCATAACATTGTAGCTATTAATTAAAATTATTAATTTTATTTTTATATTTTATTTGTATTAATTGAATTTTATTTTTACTTTTATTGTTATATAATTTAATCTAATCAAAATATTTATATAACTTTATATCGCATAATATAATCTTACAACATCTCTTCAACACTATCTTAAAAATCATCTCTTACCTTAATAATCTATAAACTTAATAAAATAAAACCATATATATGAGAGAAAAGAAAAAATAAATAAAAATTAAAACAATGGCCAACCAAACGAATTTACGTTAAAAGGCGTAAGGAACTTTTTCCTCAAATTATCCTAATACTCTAGTGCCCCATGCAACTATTCAGTCACTCTTTTTTGTTTAATCGATTTCTTCACATTAATTTCGTCCAATGCCCCATGCAACTATTCATTCACTCTTTTTTGTTTGATCGATTTCTTCACATTAATTTTATCGTTCTTTTTAGTTTTCTTCATTCAGTGTGAAAAATTTTCAAAAAATAATATTATTACGAGTTTAGATACATGTCAACTTTAGATTGTAGAGAGAGTGGGGAGATTAAATTTCTTTTTACTCTAAAAAAATATTTGATTTCTAAAGACTTTGTAGATGACAAGTTAAGATAGATATAAACTCGTTTAATTATATATATATATATATATATGACATAGTTAAAATGTTGTAATTAATAATTATAATTATTAATTTTATTTTTATATTTTATGTATGTTATAATTGTATTTTATTTTTATTTTCATAGAGTTGTTTTTAATGCTATTTTTTGAAAAAAAATTCGATTTATTTTTCTGATTTAATTTGTCTAGGCAGAAATTTATTGAAATCACAAGTTTGAAGTGCAAAATTAAAGTGCCTTGGGGAGATTTTTCAGGAGTTGAATCCATATATGAATCAAGATTTCACTTCATTTTTTTTCCTGCCAAAATAATCCTAAAAATCTCATTAAAAACAACTCCTATTTTTATTGCTATATAATTTGACCAAGTCAAAATATATACATAACATTACAATATATTTTCCATCATAAAAATCTCAAATATATATAAAATATTTTAAAAATTAAACTTTTGAAAATAATGCCCAACCAAGCGAATTTACCGTATTTAGCGTTAAAAGAGGAAAAGGAACTTTCTCCGGAAATTATCCTAATAGCGCCCATGCAACTGTTCATTCACTCTTTTCTTTTTCGAATCGCTTTCTTCACGTTAATTCTAGCCTTCCCCTTGGCGTTCCGAACACTGGTAATTTACGTTTATTGCGAGGTGATTTGGCGCAAAATAAAAATAATTTGACCTCCCTCCTTTTTGACCCCAAATAGGAAGAAGGTGACTGAGGTTTCAAACACGAACGAGGCTTGACCCATTGTCTGCAGGACCTTTTGGCCGCCATGAATCATTCACTCATTGGTAAGTACAATGTATACTCGACTGTTTCCATGAATTGGACGACATTCCTAAAAATCGGCTTCCCTGTTTTTAATGGTTGTGTTTTGTGTTTTGTAGCATTGGGGTGGGCAGATCCATATCCGGGAGGCTTCCCCGAACTCATGGAAGGGTACCTCAAACATGGCGATGCCAGGTGCGTTGCATTCAATCGCAGCGGCACTCTCTGCCATGTTGAGTTTTTAGGGATCGAATGTTCTGTTTTTCTTTCTTACTATACGAAGGCGCGCGCCAAAATGTTGGATAAAGCTCCGGTTATATGACTTGTTGAAAGAAATTAGATGATGGTCATTTATTTCAGGCTTGTTATTTTAGTTTTTATGTATATTTAGTGATTGTTAAATTTTTATAAAAATTGAGTGCTAGGCTTTAAAGCAATCATCTTTAAGAGATGAAAGCACAATGACTAGTTTAGTTCTATCCTACCAACTATATATGAAGGTTCAAATACATGGAATAAAATGACAAATACGACTAACTCAATATATTAAATAAATAATTAATATTTTAAAAATATATAGTTACGGGGTAAACCCAATGGTTGAGGTGGGCTATTAATTCCCTCACCATTTGTCATTTGTATTCAATTTCCACGTTATTTGTCTTCAATTCCCAAAAATAACATGCTTAGCTTATATTGATTTCATTAAAATTTCATTTCCGAATTAGCGAGTATGTTCCTTCCAAAATATTAAAACCTTGAATCCACATCAATAGAATGAACTCCTAAATTTTTTAAGTGCACAATGGATACTTATTGTGTGGTTGGGGCATTGAGATGTGCTCCCAAATATTACAATCTAGTTTTTGTTTCCAAAACTATAATCAATTTTGTTTCCATTTCAAGTCAATCAACAGATTCCAATGCAATTGATTCCACTTACAGATGGATGGACTGAAAAAGTTCTAGATTTTGCAAGGGGGTTCTCTAATCGTCCCACAAAATGGAGTGTGAGGAAATACAATATCTAACTAAATTTATCGATCAATTCATATTTTTGAATTATTTAGTGTAATTCTACTGAATTGTTGGAAAATTAATCTCAACCACCCCGTTAAATAAACTGAGAGCAGCCATACATCAAGTAGATATTTTGCAGGTTGGGGATTTTTGTATGCAGGGTTGGTAAAAGCGTATGGTCAAGCATTAATCCCGCAACTAATCTATGTACTCCTATTAATTTTGGGCAACTATGTCCAAACTCCATGTTGAACTACTCATATGATGATGGTCATATTTTTGTTGCATTCCTCTTTCGGAGAGGTGCAAGATTGATCTAAAGAGCATCTTGATCGGTTGAGCAGAACATTGATTTTGAGTTTATTTTCCATATGTGCAAGGTTGGCAAGATTTATCCCACATGCCTAAGAGATGTGTCACACACCCTCATAGTTGAATATAAATTGGAGAGACTTAGAGGTCATTTTCTCATCATCTAATCACACATTCTCTCATTTTGATCTGATTGGTTCGATAGCCTTTGGAGGCCTTTTTCCCCTCACACGTGTGGAGCGAAGCTGCTGTTTTCTATGCTTATCTATTTAGGGATTTTTGTTTCCTCTGCTGATTTGTTAAGGGCTTTTCTGCTGCAGTGTTGACCAGTGTTGACAGTGGTCAAACTTTGATCATTTGACCTCAATATTCTACAGAAATTCCTATTTTAGGAGGTCGTACAGTAGGGCACTAAAATCGAGGAATTCTGGGCTTTTTGACCGAAGCCCTAGATCATTGCATTGACTTTTCTGAAGCTGCCTACGTTGAATTTTTTTATTTTGTTCATCTTTTGACTTGTGCTGACTTATGATGAGCTATATTTCAGGGTTGTGGGTGTGACACATGAATTGTTGGTTGACCAAGGAAGAATTTGGTGGTTGAAGCATCCTGCTGGCCACCGTAATGCAACAATATCACATATCTTTGCTGGACAAAAGAAATTGTAAATCTGATCTATATTTGGCTTGTCTTCTATTTATCTATTATTGTGTTCTATCAACATTTTACTTTCATGTTTATGTGATTTCTATTTGTATTGGGCCTAAGAAAGATTGAAGTAGAAGTGCATAAAGCGTAGAATACCATTGTTATCTAAATTTAACGTGGAATCGGAACTGAGGGGAAGACAAAGTCCAAGAGTCCAAGCTGGTGTTTGAAGCTATCTCTGAAGGAATAAATCCCATGAAGGACAAATGGCCTCCTCAATCTACAAGGATTTCAAGGCTGATGATAAATTGACTGATAAGCCTGATTATCATGCATGGAAGATGTCCTTGGATTTGGCGCTAGAAGTTCAAGATGTCGTGGACTATGTACAGGGGAATATTCAAATGCCTCCATCAAATGTAGCTACTGCCACGAAGATAAAGTATAGAAAAGGGGAAATAAAAGAAAATATGATTATCCAAGATTCTATTCATAAGCACTTGGTTTCTTACATTTTTGAGCTGAAGACATCTAAGGAGATGTATGATAAGCTAGTGAGCATGTTCAGGGCTAGCAATGCTAATCAAATCCTCTTCTTCAAGAATCAATTGAATAATATCAAGAAAGGTAAGGATGAATCTATTCAATCCTATTTTATGAGGCTCACTGAAATCATGAATAACGTCCTAGCTACTGGGGAAGAAATATCTGATCAAGAGATGGTTCTTATTGCACTTGGAGGTCTCCCCCATGATTGACATGTATTCAATACCACTATTCACAATAATAATGTGATTCCTGATTTTGATGAAGTATTGACGAGATGCGCTCAAGAGGAAACAAAAATGATAGAGTATGCCTCTAATTTTAAAGGAAGTTACTACACTACCTTCACCACTCATGCAAAGAAGAAGAACCATGGTGGCCCGAGGAATCAAAACCATGGTAGAGCCAGGCCCGAAGGAATGAAGGGAATATGTTACACTTGCAACAAGACTGGTCACTATGCAAGAGAGTGCCCTAATAGAAGGGACTCTCCCAGGGATGATGACAATAACAACTTGAGAATTAAGGGTAGGAAAAATAGGTTCCAAGGAAAAAATAAGGCTCCCTCTGATCGTAATGGAAATGGGAAACCTTTCAAGAGGTCAAGAAATTCCAGGTACGATGATTCTAATGCTTTTGATAATAAGAGAAATGATTTTGTTATTGTATCTGCCCTATCTGCTGCATCTCCACCCAACACCCTAGATGTCTAGTTGATTGATACTGGTGCTTCAAGGCACCTTATTGGTTATAAAGAAGCCCTTTCTTATTTGGTTGAGAAGGATACTAATCTCGAAATTATCCTTGTAGATAATGACACCTATCCCATGAAAGGGATAGGGACTATGACCCTCCATTTATGTCAAGGTCAATTCATCTGATTACAAGATGTGTTGTATGTACCTGATTTGAAGAAGAACCTTGTGTCCATTTCGAAAATGGAAGACAAAGGGTTCAAGCTGGAATTCGTTGATGGAAAGGTACTTATCTGGAAGAAGAACTTCAAGGGAGCTCTTTCTATTGGCTTTATAGTTGATACACTCTACCAGGTTGGAGGAAGCCCATTGGGGGTTATGACATGTGATACAACTCTTCAAACATAGTAATGGCACCGAATGTTTGCACACACTCATTACAATTCCCTTTTCGAAGCAAGGAAGGTGGTGACAGGGATGCCCAAATTTAGAGATGATCATGAAGGTATATGTCAGGGTTGTGCTAATGGGAAGCATAAAAGGGGACCATTCCCCTCAAGTGTGACAAAGACAACTGATATCTTGCAATTGATACATTCTAACTTATCTGGTATGCTACCAGTGACATCCTTGGGAGGATGTCCCTATTTCATGACTTTTACATATGACTTCTCCCAAAAGACCTGGATATATATTTTGAGGAAGAAGGACGAAGCATTCAAATGGTTCTATACCTTCAACTACTTAAACTCCTAAGAAAAATTGTGTTACTCAAAACCATTATGGAAGATTCCCACGCCATGCTATGTGACCAATGTCTTTTGTAGTTTTTATCTAAAGAAGTTGCGGACACTGCTTTGTATGTTCAAAATATATGTCCGCATTCTTCTCTAGACTCCAAAACTCCCGAAGAAGTCTTTTGTGGTAAGAAAACTAATGTTTCTCATTTTAAACTTTTTGGTTTTCTTATTTACTTTCATGTGTTGAAATTAAAGAGAAGTGAGCTGGATGCTTCTCGAAAGAAGGGGATGTTTGTGGGTTACATTGAAACTTTGAAGGCATATAGATTCTATGCGCCTAGTTAAATAGAAGTGGAGATATGCCACGATTTCACCTTCCATGAAGATGTTGCGCTCAAGAAAGTGAGAAATCTTCCTAGCTCTAAAGAAGACAAAGAAGATGAAGAAGCAGGGAAGTTGGAAGAGCCGAAGGATGACATCATGCTTGATGTTGAAGGACCTATGGATCCCATTGAACCACCTCCTTCAAATAAGAGAAGACCCTCATGGCTTAGCGATACTCTCGAATATGCTGAGAGACATATTTCCCCAAGGGGGACATTCCGTGAAAGCAAGAATATGAAAATATACCAAGGGTATGTAGCAACCATGAGTACGATAGTACAATCTGAACCTGGAACATTTTAAGGAGTTGTAAAGAATCAAGTTTGGAAGAATTCTATGCACGAAGAGTACGAGTCAATTATGAAGAATGATGTCTGGGAAGTGGTCCTGAGACCGACGGACAAATCTGTTATCACCTCTAAATGGATCTATAAGATCAAGCATGGATCTGATGAAAGTGCTGAAAAGTACAAGGCAAGATTCGTTGCCTGGGGCTTCTCTCAAAAGGAAGGCATATATTATGATGATATATTTGCACCTGTGGCCCTCTATACCACCATCTGATCTATTATTTCCCTTGCTGCTATGCAAGGATAGATTCTACATCATATGGATGTGAAGACTGCTTTTATACATGGAGCTATAAAGGAAGAGGTGTATGTGGAGTAACCTCTGGGGTTCAAAGTCGTAGATAGAGACACCCATGTATGCAGGTTAAATGAAGGGCTCTATGGGTTGAAGTAAGCCCCTAGGGCATGGTACGAGGGGATAGATGGCTACTTGATGAAGCTGGGCTTCACTCGAAGTAATGCTAATCTAAACCTTTGTTTTATGGTTGATAGAGAAAGGCTTCTCATTTTGGTTCCCGATATGGACGATTTCTTCCTGACAGGTGTTGGCCCTCTCATTCATCAGTGTAAGAGGGAGCTAGCTTCTAAGTTTGAGATGAAATACCTAGGACTAATACACTTATTCCTAGGCTTCGAGGTGTCGTAGAGGCTAGGCAATATTTTCCTTTCTCAAGGAAAATATGTCATGAGGTAGAATCAATCATGGGTTGAGATACACTGTCAGGAGGTTGAGACTCCATGGACGATCTAGATTTTTTTGCTTTGAGATGGATTAAAGAATTACATGTAAAATTGCATCTTAACCATGAAACTTAAAAGGCATGAACATAAGAAGAGAGAAGCACATAAAATCATGCAAGGAAGACAAGAAATTGATATCAGAGTTCGTGTAGGAGAGACTATGTCTCCAGGCCCTTCTTAATCAGTCGGGAGGCCCTCTTTCATTAAGTGGCAAATAAAATGAAAGTACAAGCATCAATGCAAAATTACACCCTTATACCTCCATAACTAAAAGTGCCCGAAGATTGGAGACCTCTTATGAAGAAATAGACAACACTGTTGAACTCGTGTCACCGATAAGTGTAGAATTCATATAAATTTTTTCTGATTCTAACGCCGAACAAATCTGGGCCCTTTGGAAAGAGCTCAGTTCATGGTTTCGCTCCCATCCTACAAGGCGTTCAAGGTTCCACTTTGCCTCGGTAAACGTGCCACTCCAGGTTTGCCTAGGCACGCTTATGAAATGAAAGTTCATATAGGTGTGGATGGGTGGACTCCCTTAGGGATTTGCTAGGCTAGTTGGTTAAGATCCTCGTTTGTGGGGAGGCGGTCGGACGGTCAAACCCCACCCCCTCCAAAAATGGTGACGTTTGGTTTTAAATAATAATAATAAAATTTCAAGTGGGGGGGTTGGACCTGCATTGGGTGGCCCGCCCCTCTTCTTTGCCGCCCAAAATATATGCATATGATTTAAGTGGGTAGGTGTGGCAGGGTTGACAGCCTGCGCCCCACCATTTATATATTTGATTTTATAACCATTGGGTGGGGCACCCCATGGGGTCTGACGGGGGTCATGGCTCACCGACCCATATTTAATATATGTTTAATGTGGTCACGCAGTGGGGTGGTGGGGGTGGTGGCCTACCACCACCTTTTTTTATATATATTTTTTTTTTTATATTAACAACCAATATGTTTTCAAAAATTCTGATTTTAGGTCATAGGAGTCATTTTAAGGAGGCCACAATTTCGCCTAAAATTTGGCCAGAGCTGGTCGGAAAGGGAAAAATTGTGCCTTCTTTAACTTGCCAAGTCACTAAGTAAACCCATAAACTTTGTTTCCCTCTAAATTTCACATACGAGCTTGGTTTGACGAATCATTCACACCATTGCGATCAGGATGACGAGATCTTCAACTTGACACTAAGTTTGCTACATTTCTGACACTTTGATCTTTGTGCCCTTGTACTTAAGCCACTTGTACTTGGACTTGTACCACCAAAAGCATTAACACACTCAACACATTTTTTTTTCCATCCAAAACCATGCTTCAAATCAACTCCATGCAAGTCTGGTACCACATTTTCAACCATGTACAAACCACACATGACTCAATAACCCTCCACTTTAGTTGAGTTTATAGCACGCACTCATTCAACAAGGATTACATAATAGAAACCAATACCTCAAGTATTCATAAGAGAAGGCCAAAAATATCATCATTGCAATTCAAAGCAATGGGAACACATCATCACTTTTACATTTATTTGCAATGCATGATTTAAAATGTGGCCATAACACTAATACCTCCAAAAAAAACCATGTTTTACTTAATAAATTAAATGGGTCATCTCCTTGTGGTCAATTTTCCTGTGGAATAGCTTCTACGACTGGACTCTTCATGGGCGCTTTTTGGTCTTGACATGTTTGACATGCAGGTTTCTAGGGTTCCTCCTAGTTGTGATGATTCTTCTTTCTGCATACTTTATGTATCATCTTGGAATGCCTTCCCCTGGTTTTCCTCCGATAAGTGTTCATGGAACCCTCACTATCGTTGGACTGTGAGGAAGTGATTTCATCATATGTCGCTCGCTGGTCACTAGCTCCATTGAAGGTTTCTCCCACTTCCTTTTGGGTGTATCTGAGTACTGCATGACGCAAAAATTCCTCGACTTCGATGTGGTTTAAGTTTCCTTTGCCATTGATGTCGAGGCCCTTTACTTTATATCCCATTTTCTTCGATAGTTTTGATCCGTCACTGTAGTATGTTTTTCAAGAGAAGCGAAATCGTCATCATGAAAAGTACATGAAATTTAAGGGTTGCTTTTTACCTTAGGTTGGTTATGTCATAACTTTTCCAAGGCCTCATCCTTAGCTTGTAACTGGTGTAGTAGCCTTTTTTTTTCATCCTTCACTTCCTGTAGGAGCCTCCTTATCTCAGTATTCTCTGCTTAGATTCTTTGGTTGATCTCCTCAAGTTCATGGAGCCCTACCGCAGGGAGTGTCCTTTTGATCTTTGGTACCATGTTTGTTGAAATTTTTGTTTCTTCACCTGAAATGGAAACCAAGTCTATGGGTCCTCCTGTTGCGATCCCAAAGGCTGCAAGCTTCATTTCATCGCCCTAATTAGACTCTAGGTCAATTGGTCTACATCGTGCAAATCTTGCAGCTGTGACCTTCTCATCTTCCTCTGATTCAGAATCTTGGTTTTGTTGCATGGTGGTAGCAGTATTGTACTTTCCATTTTTATCATTTCTCTCAGGTCTCAACTCAGGATGTAGCTTCCAACAAATTTCCTTATCATGTCCCTCTTTATCACAATGTGTACAACATGGCTTTGCTCCCCTTCTCTTGGATGATGCAGTTCTTTTTGGGTGGTCATTTTGTTCATGCATTCCTCGGCTTTCTACATGCATGTCCTTCACACTGGCCTCATTGATGGTATGGGGCTCAAACAATAATAATGAATGTCTTATGTATTTATGCAGAGAACCAATATACTTAGTAACAACCTCTGGTGAATCTAATAGAATTTCCAAATTTAATGCTTGTTTTCTAAATTCTTCAGAGAAGTCTTATACATTTTGACCTTTGGTTTTCCTTACATGTTGCCATTCCAAGAATGTTTTTTTCTTATAACCCAAAGGGTAAAATTGGTTTCTCAATGCGAAAACAAAATTTTACCATGAGGAAAGAAGGTTACCCAAATTTTTGCTGCCTTGCAATTTTCTCTCCCACCAGACAAGAGTGGTGTCATTCAGTCGAAGAGAAGCCAACTAGATAGTTGCCTCATCCTCCTTAACCTGTTGAATCCTACAGTAGACTTCAATCTACCTAAGCAAGTTTTTAAGTTTTTTTTCATTACTTTCACCATTATACATGGGAAGATAAAATTTGACATCTAATTTAAAGAAAGGTTTCTTAGATGCATTTCCTGAATTCCTATGACGATGGTGAGAAGGGGAAGAAGATCCATTCACTCATAGAAGGAGAAGGAGGTGGATCTCCTCCATAATCTCCATGTGTTGAACCTTGTCCTTCTAAATAATTCTCCCATGCTTTCTCTAGTTTCTGAAGCCTTGAGAAAAAATTCTCGACTTGATCTGCCATGGTGTAGAATGTTTTAGGAAAGTTTAGCTCCTCCTAGTTTCTAACATCATCATCCATGCTTCTTCTTCGATGTACATGTCCCACTTCAGGATCAAAATAATTTAGTTTCCGTTCGCCTCTTCGTAGCTATTACAAAACATTTTGTCACTATCCCTGCAATCCCCAACTCGCACATTGGAGGGTCATTTTGGTGACCAATACACAGTGTCATGCTTTGAAAATACCATCCTTACACCCCTTTTGATGAAAACAACATTCTTCTTGTTGACATTTCCCTAAGCAGAGCTATGAAAATCCCTATTTTTTCCTTGGCGTGAGTAGTTCGTTACATCCTCGCGCTGACCAGGAAATTTAACACTGGGCCCCCACCACTTGGCGCTCTGTGCCAGTTAGACACCCGTGCCAAGATGTTTATGGAATGTTTTTTAAAAATAGAGGTAGAGGTTCCATTCCAACCACCTCTGGGATGATTCATTGGGAGTCGTTGAACTGAAAAAACCATGGACTCCTTCATTTAGTTAGTAGTTTCTACCTCCCTTGGAACTCTCCTAAAGGATAGGACTCCCTCTCACCTTTGTAGGGATCCCAAACTCCTCCCTTTCCTCTATATAAAAAACTATCTCCTTTAGTAGAAGCTAGTTGAACACATTATAGCTTAATAGCTAAATGACTGAATCGATGAACACATTATAGCTGAATAGCTGAACGACTAAATAACTGAATGGCTGAATAGATGAACTAAGAGAATTATATTGTAGCTAAGCTGTTAGAGGAGATAGAGTAAGAAATATTGTGTTGAGAGAGCTCGAGTCAATGACTTCTAAGAGAGCCTGAGTCCGAATTCCCTGACCGACAGTTCAGACACGTTTCTTCTGAACCCCACTGGAGGAGATTGCGACGTCAAAGCATCGCTTGTACTCTAATTTCTACTCATTAATATACATGACTACTATTTGGTTCCACTATTGTGTTATGATGTTTATTTGATGCGATAAGTTTATCTCTCTTTGACTAGCTAATAGTTGTGAGTGAAACTATTCTGTCATATGTTGTTCCTGTTATTTTTCCTATGTGCATGTATCTGAACGTGTCAGCGAATGGATCATGACTTGAGAAGGCAGGAGTGAGAGACCACTACTCTTTCTGCAACATCGATAGCATTGGATTCAAGGTAGGCCAATATACCATGTCTTTTGTTTATTCGTTAACTAGAAGAAACACTTTAGTGTGTCCTTTTGTTACTAGACCCACCCTAGGGCTAGAGGGATCGTCTCTACCCGTAGAGAGGATTTAACTTCATAACAAATTGGTGACTCCATTTGGGATCAGTGCGAGTTTGTCGTGTCATCCTGTTGGGTTGGTTTCAATTTTTGGTTTAGTTATCTATATTTTTTCTGGTTTGTTTGTTGAGTTTCCATTCTCTATTCAGCTCCAGAGAGTCAAGGTTGAATTTTTTTCATTAGGTTAGGTTTTTTCCTCCTTTTCCCATAGGTATCCAACTTGGTGTGTTTTTTGTCTGGACAGTCACACCGATTGGCATAGGTTGCTCTTTTAGCACTCACGCCAACCTCTGTATGGCACGGATTACAGCCTTACAGTCGCACCAATCCCTGTAGGTTTTGGTTTGACCTCCCTAATGCAGTTTTTGGTCATTTGTTCTTGTTTCTAGGTTATGTTTGAGTGTCTTTAAGCCTTTCCAAACTGTGTTGACTACTGTAGACTTTTTTCCCTCAGTCATTTGTTTGTTGTCTTGTCGGTGTCAGTTAAGACCTTATGGTTTCTAAGTGTTCTTTCACACCGAGCCTTCTATTCAGGAACAAGTCTCTTTGATTGTTATCAGTCTCTTTCTGGGTTTTTAGACTGATTTTTCTTGATCCTTTTGTTTTGCTGATTGAACTGTCTTTTCATTTTTCGATTATTCCTTCTTCTTCAATACTTTGAGCATCGATTAATTTTCTTGTTTGTGTCGTTTTGAGAACTCTCTTTCTTGATTGAAAGTTTTCCTCATTAGCTTGCATGTTTTTGTGTCTATTTCGCTTTGGTTGAGTTATTCAATTTCAAAAATTTACATTCAAAAAACTCTAACTAGTGTTTATTTTTCTTTCCATTCAATTAGTACAATGTCTGCTTCATTTCATTCAAAATTCAACAAAAAAATCAAAAACTATCTTTGCATTCTTTTGTTGCATCGAAAAGTGAAACGTTCCTTTACATAACTAGCATTTCTCAATCTAGGAAGGAAATTTGTTTTTGATTGATTGCATTAAAAGCATTAGAAGTTTCTTCGCATGTTTTCTTTGTTTGCTTGTTTGAAATATTTTTGTCCTTATTCTAGCTAGCATTCATCGAATTGAAATGATATTCATTTGCATATAGCTTGCATTTAGGAAGTTGAGCTCCACATTCGATAGGGCCTGAAATTGACACATAATTCAAGATTAACTTTAAAATTTACTCAATGAACCTAACGCAACATTGGAACCTAACGAAATATTTATAGTGGTCTAGGTTAGAGACATGTTCCAGCGTCTTAAAACCTAGCAGTTGTCGCTCACCTTTCTACTTCAGACAGTGCTAGTACCGACTTGTGCTCCCCATAACATCACGTATATAAAGGGAGACCCCTCTAGATTCCAATCCTTTTATCCATAAGAAGCTAAGTCTGCCACCTTGTAACCGTCATACATTGAACATAGCATTCAGGGATACTACCTTCACGTATGTCAAGTCCTTGGTCATTTATGTTTCATTTGATCACCAAGGTGTATGTGGTAGCTCATGGAAACCTGGTACACCCTCTTGCTTAGAATATCTGAGTAGTCATTTTGATCTTTTTGTGACTCTTTAAATAAGTAAAAGATCATCGAGCACTTGTCCTTTCATGCTCGTTTCAAATTGAAAGAGACTAGAATCAACTTTTGTCTGTTTCTTGACTCTTAAAACATGAAACAATAGATTTTGGTTTTAGTGTTATAAAATTAATCACCTATGATTACACGCCCATTAAAGTTTGTTACTTGGTTTGATTGATTTCCTTGGTTCTTGATTTTGGTACTTTTGATTGGTTATCTCTTTTCCTTCCTGTTATGATTTACAGTCAAAGTGTCAGAACCTTCAGTTTCATCGTCCTCATTGCCTCCTAGTGATGGTTCGTTTCTAGACGTTTCTTTCGAAACTCCTTAGTCCACTAGGTCTGCTGAGTTCTCGTAGCCCATTCTACCATCTATCCAACCCCTTGCTACTCGATCTCGGCTTGATGAACCTGTTGAGTTCAATTGCCCTCCTTTAAGTGCTTGGTCTGGTTTTGGGAAAGAAGGGGAATTTCCTCCTCTTACGTCTGGATCGCCTTTTGTTGCTGCGGCGGTACCTCCTAGTCTCTGTAGTCTTTTTGAAGATCTTACGGAAGACTCAGATATGGATTCCTCCAGTCCTATTGGTAGTGAAGGAATGTCTGTATCCACAGGAGAATAGCAACTCTTTCCTGAAGATATTTCGCATGCCTCTGTCTAATCTTCTTCGCCTTCAGTGTCACTTCCGGCTGGCTATAGGTCTCTGAGTCAGATTATGTCTAGTGTAGCATCCATTGCACAATCTAGCATAGTAACTCCTCCTCATAGTTTGGTGCAATATTCATCAGTACCGTTACCTTTGGCATCAGATCTATCGGTTACTGTTACATCTGTTCCAGTCCAACCTACATTTTGTGTGGCTTCTATTTTAGTTTCCACTACTTGTGTGATTCCTAGCGGTTTCACTTTTGAAGAATATTTGTTAGTTATTCAGCAAAGTTCTTAGGGTTCTCAACAGCCTCCGCCTCCTATAGATCCTTGTTTTCATTACTATGATGTTGTTGGTAATCCCATATATGTATATCCGCACCATTATGATGAGCATGGGAATCCAGTTTATATGCCTCCTATAGATCCTTATTAAGTCGTTTATGATCCTTATGAGTCTGTTACTCATTTGGGACCTAATTTTCCTGTGCAACCCTCTAGCTTAAGAGGACAACCCTCTCAAGGACAACCTTCAGCTCAGTAGGGCCCTGCTTTTGGTCCACAGGGACAACCATACGGTCCACAAGGCCAACCTTTACAAGGAACACCTTTGGTCCAACATGGAAAACCCTCTGGTCTCTTGGTTCAACCTCTGGTTCAACCAGGATCATCTTTTTGTACTGGGGGGCAAGTTTATCCACCACAAGGACAACCTGTTGCACCTCAATCACAGCCACACGTGCAGTATGGCCCAAATGTTGTGCAACCAGGACAATCCTATGGCCCTTTTCCGAGTCAACCTGGTTATCAGGAACATCTTGGACCATCTCAACCATCAGGCCAACCTTTACCAGAAATTCAACTTGGTGGCCCTCAACAACTGATTCAACCAGCTCAACAACCGTTGCAACCTGCCCACCAACAGATTCCTTCATTTCTACAACTGATTTTACCTGTTTATCCTGCTCAGTAGCCTTCTCAACCTGCTTTGCAAGGTCAACCTATGCAACCACAAGGTGCTTATTACCCTCAAGTTTCCTATCAACTAGTATATAATGCACCCCAAATTCTGTACCCTCAAAATCAACGAGTATATAGTGCACCTCAAGTTCTGTACCCTCCAAATCAGCTTGTGTATCAAAAACCTCAAAGTCATATCTACATTCTGCAGCATAATATTTATGCTACTGAGCAAGGACCTCAGTGGTCTACTTTGACTCAATATCCTGGTCCTCAATCCTAGTATTAACTGAATTATCCTGTTTTTAATCCCTATGATCTGAATCCTTCAGGACAGAATATGTGGGGACAGAATCCCATTCGAACTGGGTGGAATGTACATACAGGTCCTTATCATAGACCTCCAATGACTTTCAATACTCAATTACCATTTCTTGCTACATTGGAATTACCTGATGTGTGGAAGTTGACAAATGATCCTATTATTCATAATCCATATTGGCCTCCGGTTCCGACCAAGATTCCTGGTGATTGTTCTAAATTTGCGGGTAAACCTATTGAAGACCCCCAAACACATGTGATGACTTACCATTTTTGGTGTTCTTCTAAGTATTGGGTTGATGATTCTATTCGTCTCCGTATTTTCCAGTGAACTCTTACTGGTTCCATTGCAATGTGGTACATTGAGCTTTCTCGTGGAGTTTTCCAAGACTTCAATTCTTTGGCCATGGCATTCCTTACACATTTTCAATTACCGATCCGCTATGAGACTGGGACACACCTCCTCACCTCATTGAAATAGGATCGAGCTACTCATATCTCGGATCATATTCATGAGTGGCGGCTTCGTCGTCGCATGATAAAATTTGAGATACCTAATCAGCTTCTAACTCATTGGTTAACTACCTCCTTTGTCAATCAGATTTCCAAAGACATTGCTATGGGGGCATGTGTAACCGAGGAACAAGCCATTTCTTACGCCTAGTACCTTGATCTCATGTATTATCAGTCTGGTGCATTGTATGATATCTTGCCTGATGCTCCTTGACATGGAACCTCTAAACCGCCAACAACTCCATTAGTTGATGGTATTATTGGTTATATATTGCAGACTTCTCAGAAGTCTCCTTCATCTAACTCTGGGAAGAAGAAGTCTATTTCTTCTAGTAATGTAGCTTCTAAGTCAAATTCGAATTCTGGCACACCCGCAGAAGTGAATGTTGTTCAGGCCAATCCTACAGATAACACTTCCAAAGGTAATAAGAAGGGTAAAGGTAAGGCAAAAGCCGATACCCTGGAACAGGATTCTCCAAAACCTCGTTCTGCTGATAGTTCTCAACGTAAACCGAAGCATCTTTGTTTGATTTGTGATGATAAGCACTTCACCAAGGACTGTCCTCAATGGTCTGAAGTGAGTCGATTGCTCAAAGGCACCCAAGGAGCTTTGGCCATTCTTAAGGAACCCTTCCCTCAGTAGACTCAGATGGTAGAGCACCCTCAGTCCTCTACTCCATCGGGTTCGCAAGTGTTCATGATGAACGGTTCTGCACCCGTTTCTATTTCTACTCGATCAAAAGATTATTCTGGTTTGCATCAGGTAGCGCGGAAAGAGATCACTGATGGTCCTCCTCCCCCTCCTATTTCTGGTCCTCTTGAGATTGAATGTTCTAACACTGAATCCGTTGTGCGACCAGCTTCCAAAGGTGTGCTCCGTAAGTCTTCGTACAATCCCAACACCTGTGCCACTCAGCATTACAATATTGTTGAATATTTGGCTCAGGCACTGTCCACAATGTCTGCATTAAAAGTTCTTCAGAGTTGTCCTTCACAACAGAAAGCTTTTCTATCTGCGATAGGTGGGATTGATCCTACCGATACTAGTTTACTCACTTTTGATTTAGAGAATTTCATCCCGTGACTCCCACACCAAATTGCGCTCATCATTCAAGTTGGCATTAATGGTTTGAATATTCACCGGGCTATCATGGACGAGGGTGCATCTACCTGTGTTATGTCATCTACTTGTTGGAAAGCCATTAGTTCTCCAACTCTTACCTCATCACCTAATGCCCTTGAAGCATTTGATAGAAGATACTCTAAACCTCTTGGTGTTTTCGCTATTTTACCGATCACATTAGAAGGGAAGACAGTCAATGTCGAGGTTGAAGTCATTGATGAAAAACTCAATTATAATCTCCTCCTCAAACGCAGTTGGGCTCATGCCATGTTGTGCGTTCCATCCACTCTCTTTCATGTTTTGAAGTTTCCGCACGAATGAAATATTATTACTGTTGATCAGATGTCTTTTTTCACTTCTTCTTCTGAGAACAACATTTCGTACATGGACAAGATTCCTACTCCTTATGAGAGTGTAGGGCCAGGCCTTTTCAAGGACCCTGCCCTCATGGGTGTTTTCCCTCTTCCACCACCAAATATTGTTCAGGTCAACATGATTTCTTGAACCGATGACCCCTGGGTTATCCCTTCTCCTCAACAAATCATTTCGTTCAGCGATTCGATGCCTTTGAGTTTTATTGAAATTGATTATTGTGAACTCATTGCTGCATCAGATTCTGATCCTGATTCTGCTCCTTCGAGTGTAACTCTTGACATCTATTATCAATCCCCTTGGCTTGGTGATTTTGATTCACTGGATCCTTTGAAAGCAGTGTTTCCTTCTGATGAGGCTATCGTGGAAACTCTGTCTCTCGTCGATCTACCATGGGATGATGGTCATCGTTCCTCATTTCTACCAAGCCTCAGAGCCATGTCTACATGTCTTGAGCGTTTTGGCTCTCAGATTCCTTCTCCTTCACTTCAAACACCTGTTCAGGTCCATGAGTTATTTTCAGAAGGTAACTTTAGTAACATCACTCAAATGATTCCTATCGACATTTTCATTAAACCAGGAATCATCGAGAACATTCGTATTGGGGTTACTTGTTCTTCGAATGAAATGCAAGTCTATACTAGCTTTTTTCATGAATTCGGTGATGTCTTTGCATGGTACTATGAAGAAATGCCCAATATTGATCCTAGCATCATGGTACGTGACATTCCTACTTATCCTAGTTTGAAACCTATTCATCAGCGTCTTCGTCCGGTGCGTCCTAGGAAAGCTGCTGCCATTAAGGCTGAAGTGGAAAAGCTTCTCAAAGATAGTTTCATTTATCTGATTCCCTTGACATAATGGGTTTCTAATATTGTTCCTGTAGACAAGAAACATGGTACTATTTGTGTCTGTGTTGACTATCGTGATATAAATCGATCTTGTCCTAAGGATAATTATCCTACTCCTTTCATCGAACAAATCATTGACGATTGTGCCGGGAGTGAGATTTTTTCCCTTATGGATGGCTTTTCCCTTTTCCTTCTTTTTGGGTCTTTCTTATTGTGCAGTTGTCTATTACCCTTTATGTTGGTTTCGCAGATGGTGCTTCCTCCAGTATAGGGGAATTTGTCTTCGGCAGCCTGGGTAATTTATGATCCTGCTGTTGAATGATAGATCTGCAAGGTATTTCTCTAGGATTAGCTATAAACAATGTCGCTGAATATAGCGCTGTTATTAAGCTATTAACCAAGGAAATCAACCTCGGCATATGCACATTTCTTGTAAATCTATATTCACAGCTTGTTGTTCTGCAACTCAATAATCATTATTCAGTTAGAAATATGCACATTCTGAGATTGTATTTACATATTCATTTGTTGGAAAGACATTTTGATTTTATTACCTATCAACATATTCCTAGACGAATGAACACATTAACTGATACAGTGGCTAACATTGTATTAGATAAACATTTGCATCATTTGTAAAAGCATCATCATATGTAAAAGATCGATGTAGGGAAATAAGATGTATATATATATATATATATATATATATATATATATATATATATATATATATATATATATATATATCGCATGTTTGTAACCCTGTGCATCATAACTTCAAAAAATATATGTGTGTTTCTGTTACTTACTGAGACATCATGTCTCTCAAATATGTAGATAAAATAAAACCTAGGTGTCTAATCAGCATGGTGCTCACAATAACATGTCACGATCCATACTAGCAGCCTCAGCAAGCAGTGAATTCAGATGGGCACCCCTACAGTGTTTCTCTGGTAGGTGCGAGGAACATCATCAAAACATGCATAATCTGGGACTCCTTGTGTGATCCCCTCTAGGTTTCACACTATCTCATCTTCCTTGCCGCCCTCGCCTTGGGGTCAAAATCGCAAGGGATTCTCCTCGCTATCGGTGAAATACCAGCAGGTCTTTCTGGGCCAACATATGCATCACATGGATTTAATGTCAGAACATGCATAAATAAAAAAAATCATAATACTCATAAAAATTAAAAGTGAGTCTCACCCAAATCTTCATCCCATTCTTCTCCCTCTGGGAGTGGGAGGTCTAGACCATCAGTGAAATTTGTGCCATATTATGGCCAGTCCTCCACGACAATCAGTTGTCGATGGAGCCAATCAAAGAATTCTAGTCTCCATGACATCTGTTGACCACCACCTACCCTTGGCATCAAAGTTTCCCATTGAGACATCCGTGGTTCTCTCGCTGGTGGTGTCGGGACTATAACCTCTTGTCGCTGAAAAATGGGTAGTTGTTCCAAGAAGAATGATACCAGAATAGATCCATAACCAAATTTTTTTAGTTTGGTCTTCTTGCATTTGGCTAGTTGGTGCTTCATGTTTATGGTCACGGCCTCTGCCCAGTTGTAGATGGTCGGTGCCATGCAGTCTACAACAAGAAGCAATTGTGTCTTTGTTGCTCCATGTGCTGCTTGTGATCATGCAGCCCAGGTGATGGTATGCAATACCACGAGTAGTGTCAACTCTGGGATAGTTTGTATATCAACTTTCCGACTACCTAATCCCTTTCGTGCTCCTCGACATACCCTCTCTATCACCATGGTCATGTTTTCCATGCAAGGCCAGGTGCTGGTTACGATTGATGTTGCACCCCTCCGGAATAATCTTGTGATGAAGTACACATCAAAGACATCAATCTCATGTTCTTGATCTCGTAGGATGAACTTCTCTTGATTTTCATCCCATATACTGATCAAATATTGTATTAATTCTAGTTGGGCTTGGAGACATGGTGTTAAGAAGAATTTTTTTAGACAACAGTTTTTGAGAGCTTCCATGACTCCCTCATTTTCCATGGCTAGTTCATCTTCTTCGCTATGTTGCCATTCTTTCCATTCGATGACCATTTTTCCTCTTTCTACTTGTAAACACACACACATGAGTGGTATTAGTCGATTTTGAACCTTAAAACTGTAAACAATTGGGGTATTTGATGAGTATTTTTTTCTAGAAATGGTTTGCACCATTGGCGCGGCTGTTTCCAAAATAGTCGCACCAATGGGCACACCCCAGTGTTAAAAATCAGGTGGTTGGTGTGACTCTGTGCCCAAAATCCGCGCCAACCGCGAAGCCCTAATTTTTACATTTCTCCCCACAAAATTTGAAACTGACAATTGCAGGAAGCAAGAAATGACTTAAAATGATGAGAGGGATCTTAGCTCTTACCTGGAGTTGACAGATTTATGATTGATCTGCTGGATTGGCCACCATCGTCACCGCAAGATTGCATAGTGAAATGGGTAACTATTGCTCCACAAAAAGTATGTAATATTCCTTTTTTTGGTGTCACCTATGATAGGGCTAGGATGGACTTCCAGAGTTAGAAGCAGACTGGTCACAGGTATAGGTTGGTGTCATCGGTGGGCCCAGGGGATTTTTGGAGGAGTTTTGAGGAGTTTCTATGTGGTTAGGTGGCATTCGCTTGATATATTCCATCATCTGAGAAGTTTGGCTTTCGTTCTAGTGCATTCCGAAAACTTTCTGAAATTTGAGTTATTTATGGGCTTAACTCAGCTAATTACACTCAAAGTGGCATTCCGGGAGGAATACATGACAGAACACCTTAGTGTAATAGCTCATTTGAACACCTCCATGATGGGATAGTTATACATGAGTTTCAATGACCGGAGGAGACTTGGTAACCGATTTACTCTTTTCTGCATTAAAAAGGAATATTTTAATAAGAGGGAAAAGTGTTCAATGAATAAAATAATGATAAAATAATGCTCTAGGAGGCTCCAAGAGATCTATAAGAGAAAGGCAAGTGGCCATTGAGGGATATCTTTGGGATCATGTTATTTTATTGTATGAGAGGTGTGAGACGTGGTTATTTACTCCAGCCATAGCCCTAGGACGGAAACCCTCAGGTGATTTGTGAGTGTTGGACGAAAACCCAACTCTCTTGAGGAGACTTCATTTAGAAGTTTCGCAGAGCTTTAGGGATTGGTGTGAGGATAATTCAGATCTTCAACTTGTGCTTCAGTGGGTTTAGTGACAGCTTTTGCCGTAGCCAATTTGCAGCAGTCTTCTTACCGAGCCATCTACATCATTGTCAGTGTCATTTATCAGTTAGGCCAGAGATCTTTCTAGGTTTCGCTCCACTTGCTTGGCAAGCCCAAGTTCGGCTATTCCTTTATGTTGATGTACTTTTTACCATGGATTAGTAAAATTGCTCAGTAATTTTATCGACATCCATTATGTTATATTGGTGGTTGTGTGTTTATTTCCATTTATTTTTCTGCTCAGGTCTATTTCTGCATTTTTAGTTAAAATATCCCATTTGGGATATTATAGTGGTATCAGAGCTTCAATCTTAGATCAGCCTGTGGGTTTCCAATTTTTAGTTGTAACTATTTTGGTTAGAAGGGCCTACACAGTCATTGGAGGAGGCTCATATGTGGGAGCTACACTGGTGGGATTTTAGAGCTGGGGTGTTCGAATATTGATAGGAGAGCCATTTGAGGAGGTTGGCTGGGATTTTGGAGAGCAATGATTGACAGTAGTAGCTGCAGTGCCAGAAAATGAAATTGGAAAAGGGCCAAACTACAAAGGGTTAGATTTTGAAGGTTGGAATTAGAAGAAACCCTTTCTAGGTTTTTCTGGGTCTTGGGCAAGGATCACCTTCCCAAATTCCTAGAATTTTCTGAGCAGTTTTCTGTGGGTAAATCAGATCCCAAAGTCAAACAACAGTGCAGTCTTAGAGTAGCAGTGCAGTTTCTAGAGGAACTTGTTGGAGTGATTTCTAGGTTCCATTCTATATTTTCTAAGTATATAGTTTTTTTTTATATCAGTAAGGGATGTCGCTATGTCTTGTCTAAACTATCTCCGTTATGTAGCTTTGTCAATGGCTATAATAATTTTCTGAGCTTAAAATATAGATATCAGTTGTGGGGTTGAGACTAATTCTTTTGTAAAGTCCCCACTACGCAGTTGTATTTGACACCAGCAAATACGTGTCACCTACAATAGTATGTGTTTGAACTGGTTGACAAAAACTACACCTACATCACTATAACAACTCAGAAAAATAGTGACCACATCATTGGTTGAACCATGGAGGGATTCCTAAATAGCTTGAGAAGAATAAAAGTTGGTTCCTTGAACCACCATGCAGTAGAATACCAAAAAACAAAATAGAACAGCAAACCCTTCTCCAAGAAGGTACATAATTTTCTCCAACAAAGGCATCCAAGGAATTTACATAAGGAGGAAGAAGTGGGAAATTGGCTTTATGCACTTGGTATGGACTTAAAGAGCGAAAGATTAGAAAATGACTTTCCTATGTTGGAGAAACTAAAATCATTCCTTTCAAAGGCAGAGCAATTAGATTGGAGTTTAAACTGGGCTTTGGAGCCATCTATGCTTGCATTGGTACAAGCTAGATTCTTGGAACATCCAAGTGAGAGAGTCAAGTTTATAGTTGCCTCTTGTTTTAGTGATATTTTGAGGATAAAAACACCCTTCCCTCCCTACAATGATGACATTATGAAAAGAATTTTCAGACTAATAGTAGGAACCTTTTGAGATTTGGACAGCTATGCAGGTTCTACATTTGGGAGGAAGCTTAAGGTTTTAGAAGTCATGGCCATGACCCGGACTCATGAGATCACGTTTGACCTTGAGTGTGATGGCTTGATTTTTCAAATGTTCCAATGCTTCTTCAGCATTAGGAGACATCATTCTGACACAGTCATAGCACACATGCAGTCCATCCTGTCGTCATGTATGGGAGTCTGTGAGGCCATTTGCTGGGAGTTGTAGACTAGGTTGCTGAGCATTTGGAGGAGAAAGCAGTTGGTCTCACCTGCTGATTATGAACTAGCCCAAGGGCTAGCTAAGTAGAACATTGAGATTTTCAGGAGATATTTGACCAGGGAGGAGTTGTTCCAGTTTGGTGGATCATGCAGTAGAAATGAACTGAGGAGGAAAGGACTTTGCCTCATTTACAAAGGACCAGGGGGGCCTGATCACTCATGTTTGAGTGATGGAGATGATGTGGTAGAGGCGGGATAGGAGGGCATTCCTTCTATATGCCAGGGTGAGGACTCTTATTCAGATGAGTCCATGGGATCAGTTGAGGATGCTTCTCGTGAGCACGAGCAGTCATGTAGAGATGTGTTCTAGTGCGCAGGGTGAGCAGTCAGGGGACTCTATGGGAGATACTCTGGGTGATGAGTCACTTGTGACCATTCAGCCAGAGCAGCATATGATGGAGCCTGAGTCAGTAGAGGAGGACACTATGCACATCAGACATGATATTCCTTTGGGGGAGAGCCAGATGGGCACCCTCATTGAGTCTATGATGGATATGAGGCTAACATTGGGGTCAACAATTGAGGTGGAGCAGTTAGATGCACAAACATCGAGTACAGTGATAGTAGTTGTAGATCCATATCCTCTGGAGGTGTTGGAGGTTGATGGGATGGTTATGCAGGGGGCTAGTAGATAGCAGGAGCATGAAATTCTTGATAAGGAGTGGGAGGAGCTGTTGGAGATTGTGGAGCATCCATCTGTGGGCCGAAACATTGATGAGGTGTAGATAGGTGCATATGCAGTCAGCAGAGATGCAGTGCCCTTAGGGAGTAGCACTCTCCAGGGGTACATAGATGGGGCTTGCAGCATATCCTGCCCACTTTGGTCCATTATAGAGAGAGTGTCTTTCTTCTATAGGCAACTTTCGTTGGCAGATGGGATAGAGTAGGGTGAGTTGATTATGAGTTGGTGACAGTTCTCCAGCCGTGTTCCATATGCAGTTGTTGCTACATTGGATTCTTCTTCTAGGATGGATTGGAGGGAGATCATGATTTGGTACCCTCTTGATGGTAAGATATTATTCGTAGGGTGCACACAGGACCAGGGGCCCTTAGACATGACATATGATACAGATTCCAGTTGGTAGTGGGGCACAACTCAACATTTATTTAGTATCACATCCCTGTTTCAGGAGAGCAAGATCAGCATTGGATTTAGTCAGGGGTTGGAATGGAGAGAGGTGATGAGTTGGTACATAGTTTGTGGGGCAGATTACACCATCATAGATACAATGCAGCCAGAGACGTGGTCTTCACCTCTTAGAGCATTAATCATAGCCAGAGGCAGTGTGCAGTCCGAGCCGTGGGACTTGGGCAATGATTGGCCATCATGGCGTGGGGACCCGGGAGGATTGTTTGTTGACTGGTACAGTGAGAGATTAGTTTGAGATCTCGACATTGAGGGAACTATTCCAAATGGTTTGACACAGGTGCATAGCAGCACCCAGAGTTTTGTATGGGATCCGGGCATTGGGTCTCAGTTGCGGCAGGCCGACAGAGTGACCCACATATTTCAATTGCTTGAAGGCAAGAAATCTTGGGGCGGAAGGCCTGTAATATTCTTTTTTTTGGTGTCACCTATGACAGGGCTAGGATGGACTTCCAAAGTTAGAAGCAAACTGGTCACAGGTACAGGTTTGTGTCATCAATGGGCCTAGGGGCTTTTTGGAGGAGTTTTGAAGAGTTTCTATGTGGTCGGGTGGCATTCGCTTTATATATTCCATCATCCGAGTAGTTTCGCCTTCGTTCCAGTGCATTCCGATAACTTTCAGAAATTTGAGTTATTTATGGGCTTAACTCAGCTAATTACGCTCACGGTGGCATTCCGGGAGGAATACATGACAGAAAATGTTAGTGTAATAGCTCATTGGAACTAGGACAAGGATACCTCCATGATGGGACAATTGGACATGAGTTTCAGTGACTAGAGGAGACGTGGTAACCAATTTACTCTTTTCTGCATTAAAAAGGAATATTTTAATAAGAGGGAAAACTGCTCCATGAATAAAATAATAATAAAATAATTCTCTAGGAGGCTTCAAGAGATCTATAAAAGAAAATGAGGAGGCCATTGAGAGATATATTTGGGATCATGTTATTTTATTGTATGAGAAGTGTGAGACGTGCTTCTCTACTCTAGCTGTAGCCCCAGGACGGAAACCCTCGGGTGATTTGTGAGTGTTGGACGAAAACCCAACTCTCTTGAGGAGACTTCATTCAGAAGTTTCGCAGAGCTTCAGGGATTGGTGTGAGGATCATTGAAATCTTCAACTTGTCCTTCAGTGGGTTCAGTGACAGCTTGTGCTGTAGCCGATTTGCAACAGTCTTCTTACCGAGCCATCTACATCATTGCCAGTGTCATTCATCAGTTGGGCCAGAGATATTTCTCCGTTTTGCTCCACTTGCTTGGCAAGCCCAGGTTTGGTTGTTCCTTTATGTTGATGTATCTTTTACCATGGATTAATAAAATGGCTCAATAATTTTATCAGCATCCATTATGTTATATTGGTGGTTGTGTGTTTATTTCCATTTATTTTTCTACTCAAGTCTATTTCTACATTTTTATGTAAAATATACCATCTGGGATATTACAAGGTAAAAAATGAAAAGTAATTATTTTTACCATTTTTTCCATTTTATAACTTTCTCACAACCCTAATTAGGTTTTAAGGCATGTTTTTCAATCATTTTATTATATTATTTTCGAGAAATGGGTTTTACACATGTATCTTGTGTAGCGAGAGGTTTTTCATGTGACAATGATGAAGTAATGAGTTATATTTTATACTTTTTCGGACTCGGTAAAAACACGAAAAAGTCACTACTGGGGTTAACTTTCAGCTCTTTTCTGACTCTCTAAAATTGAAAATATTATCGAGATTCTTGTCATTTTGAACTCGTTAAATGGCTGCAAAATGATATCTACCTAGTATATGTTTAACCTTTTTTTCGGGCTAGGATGGATTATTTACGAAAAATGAATACCTTAGCCTATCATGACCAAGAGGTTCTCACAGACATAGTTTTATACCTTTTTGTATCTGTGAGACTACCTATGAAAAGGGATTGCTGGAGTTTTCTTTTCCGCCTTCTTTTCAAACTCTCTAAACATGCAAAGGTGCCAAGTTCTCCCTTTGTTAGACTCGTTAAACCATCATGACGTCGGATTTCGTCACCATGACATTATTTCGAGTTCCTCCTTCTTAGGGCTCGTAAAATGTACTAGGTTGGATTTGTCTGAAGGACAAACTTACAGTACAAGCATATGCTATCCCCTTCAAGCTTGTTTTAAAAAATAATTGGGGTACTCGCCAGAAATGGTGGGGGAAAATGGAACCAAGTTTTAGTTATGTTGGCAGTATTTCACTCTTGAGCATGGCACTTTTCTACATTCGTGTCGAGTTGGGGAAATCTAATTTCATCATTTTTGCCTCCATGCATTTGGGTCATCTCTTTTCACCTCTCATCTGCTCTTTGCCACGTCATCGTGACCTCAGATCCTTTGATGTTAAATACTGCCAAATCCAGTGTCGTGTTGTTGATATGTTCAAGAGAAGTTTGCCTCTACAGTTGTCAAACTTCCTCTGATCTCTTGTTGGTCTTGATCCAATTTCATCATGTTCCTTTGTCTCATGTCGATGATGTGGGAAACATTATGGCCCTCCTTTGACTAGGTCACTTCCTGTCGACTTCAGCTCATTATATAGGAATTTTATCTAGAGACTCCCTTCTAGTACCTTGGAGCCTGCATGCCTCAATGGCAGGTTTTTCGCATTTGACGCAAGGTTCACATCATTGGCCTTCAATCGAGTGATTCTACAGATGTTTGATGTCAGATCACCTTTCACATTCTATAGATTGTACCTTTTGTACCTTGAGGACCATCGTCATCATTGGTGGTTTCTCTCACGTTTGTTAATAGCTTTCATCATTAACTGGTAATCGGGCAATTTTCCTGCATCTTCGACTTCAGCTCATACATTCGCATGCTCGAAATTGTACTTGTTTAGGTCGAGATGCAGCGCAAGACCCTAGATTTTGTTTGATAAACACCATGCTATGGATTTTTGTGGATTATGATGACTTACTGCATGACTCTCTTGATTGGATGGCCGCGACCATACCTGAGTCTATTTATTGATCCTTCCTACTGCATGGCTATGTCCATACCCCGAATCTCAGTTTTTTTATATTCTATTATGGATGGAAACGCCCATGCCACATGATTCATGTATCACATATATCAGATGTATTTGTAATTCCAGGTCTTCTGACAAAAGTGTTTGGTTCGAACGCATTCTCTTAAAGCATTTCACCCCTCCCTCTCTCTCGGACTTCATACTTTAGGGGGAATCTGTTACACAACTATTTTTCATTGTCCCTGCAATCCCCAGCTCGCACATTGGAGGGTCATTTTTGTGACCAATAGACAGTGTCATGCTTTGAAAATATGATCCTTGCATCCCTTTTGATGAAAAAAACATTCTTCTTGTTGGCATTTCCCTAAGCAGAGCTGTGAAAATCCCTATTTTTTCCTTGGCACAAGTAGCTTGTTACATCCTCGTGCTAACCAGGAAATTTAACACTGAGCCCATGCCACTTGGTGCTATGTGCCAGTTAGACACCTGCGCTAAGCTATTTATGGAATGGTTTTCAAACATAGAGGTGGAGGTTCCATTCCAACCACCTTGGGGATGAGTCATTGGGAGTGGTTGAACTAAAACAACCACAAACTCCTTCCTTTTGGTTAGTAGTTTCCACCTACCTTGGAACTCTCCTAAAGGATAAGACTCCCTCCCACCTTTGTAGGGATCCCAACCTCCTCACTTTCCTATATATAAGAAGCTATCTCCTTTAGTAGAAGCTGCGTAAACATATTATAGCTGAATAGTTGAACGACTGAATAGCTGAACACATTATAGCTAAATAGTTGAATGACTGAATAGCTGAACTAAGAGAATTATACTATAGCTAAGCTACTAAAGGAGATAGAGTAAGAAATATTGTGTTGAAAGAGCTCGAGTCGATCACTTCTAAGAGAGCCTGAGTCCAAATTCCCTAACCGACAGTTGAGATGCGTTTCATCTGAACCCCGCTGGAGGAGATTGCGACGTCAAAGAATCGGTTGTACTCTTCCTTCTACTAATTAATATACGTGGCTACTGTTTCGTTCCACTATTGTGTTATGATGTGTATTTGATGTGATAAGTTTATCCCTCTTTGACTGGCTAATAGTTTTGAGTGAAACTATTCTGTCATATGTTGTTCTTGTCCTATGTGCAAGTATCTGAGCGTGACAGCGAATGGATCATGACATGCCAAGGAAGGAGCGAGAGACCACTACTCTTTTTGCAACATCGACATCGTTGGATTCAAGATAGGTCAATCTACCATGTCTTTTTTTCATTCATTAACTAGGAAGCAACACTTTAGCATGTCATTTTTTTACTAGACCCACCCTAGGGCTAGAGGGATTGTCTTTGTCCGCAGAGAGGATTTACCTTCATAACAATAGCCTATTTCTAGTTAGCATACGAACATGAAATTCACATGTACAAATACCTGCTGTTATACCATTTGATCCAAATTATTTTGCTTTGAGATGGATTAAAGAATTACATGTAAAATTTTTTCTTAATCATGAAACTCAAAAGACATGAACATAAGAAGAGAGAAGCACATAAAATCATGAAAAGAAGAGAAGAAATTGATATCAGAGTTCATCCAGGAGGGACTATGTCTTCGGGCACTGCTCAATTAGTGGGGAGGCCCTCTTTCATTAAGTGGTAAATAAAATGAAAGTACAATCATCAATGAAAAATTACATCCTTATACCTCGCTAGCTGAAAGTGCCCGAAAATTGGAGACCTTTGATGAAGAAATGGAAAGCACCGTTGAGCTCTTGTTGCCGAGAGGCACAAAATCCATATAAAATTTTCCTGATTCTGACACTGGACAAATCTGGGCCCTCTGGAAATGAGCTCAGTTCATGGTTCTTCCCCCCTCGTGCAAGTCGTTCAAGGTTCCACTCTGCCTTGGTAAATGTGTCTCTCTAGGTTTTCTTGGGTGCACTTCTGAAATAGAAGTTCATATAGGTGTGGCTGGGCGGACTCCCCAAGGGAGCTGATATGTGTTTTGTTTAAGATCCTCTTTTCTGGGGAGGAGGTCGGGCAGTCAAACCTTTCCCCCTGCAAAAATGGTGACATTTGGATCTAAATAACAATAAAACATTTTTAAGTGGGGGGGTCAAACACCTTGTTAGGTAGCCCGCCCATCATCTCTGCTACCCTAAATATATTCATATGGTTTAAGTGGGTAGGGGCGGCGGGTTTGACAACCTGCGCCCAACCCTTTATGTATTTGATTTTATAACCATTGGGTGGGTCACCCTGTGGGGTCCGACGGGGATCATGGCCTACCAACCCATATTTAATATATGTTTAATGTGATCATGCGGTGTGGTGGTAGGGGTGGTGGCCCGCCAATTCACCGTTTTTTTTATATTTTTTTCCGTTTTATATTAACAACCAATACGTTTCCAAAAATTCTGATTTCAGGCCATAGGAGTCATTTTAAGGAGGCCACAATTTTTCCCAGAATATGTTTGGAGCTAGCCAGAATCTGGTGGCCGGAAAAGGGTGAAATTGTGCCTTCTTTAACCTGCTAAGTCACCAAGTCAACCCATAAATTTTGACTGCCTCTAACTTTCGCATACAAGCTCGGTTTGATGAACCATTCACACCGTTGAGATCAGGACAATGAGATATTCAACTTGACACTGAGTTTGCCACATTTTTGACACTTTTTTTTTTTGAGCCCTTGTACTTAAGATTCTCTTGGATCAATGGATATAATGATGCTAATTGTACTGGCAGTGTGGTGGATCGTAAGAGCACATCAGATGTTGCTTCACCTTAGGTTCTGCTTCGATATACTGGATGAGCAGGAAGAATAAGTCAGCGCCTTTGAGCACCAATGAGGGTGAATACATTGCTGTGAGTATGGCATGTTGTGAAGTTGTTTGGTTGTGAAATCTCTTCAGTGATTTGTTTGGGCATGTGCTAGATACCACTTTTATCCTTTGTGATAACCAAAGTGGGATTCATCTTTCTGAGAATCATGTGTTCCATGATTGATCCAAGCATATTGATATGAGGTACCACTTTATCTGGGATATGGTACATCGAGGTTTCGTAAGGCTTGATCATATAGGACCTGATGAGCAAGTCGCATATATTCTAACAAAGCCCTTGGGGAAGGTCAAGCTTCTAACCTTCCATGAGAATCTTGGAATCGTGGAAAGACCCTATTCTAAGGGTCTGCTTGAGTTGGAATATGAGCTCTGGGAGCTTGGGGATAGATTCTTGGAACTATAAGAACTAACGGGGCTAGGATTTATAAACCTTTTTGTGCTTTTGCCACACTAGAATGATATTGATTTGGTTCTCCTCTCTTTGATCTATGCCCCACACACCTCCTACCCATGGAGTTTTGGACTCATGGGAAGTACTTCTCATTTAGCCTATGAGGTGTGAAATCTGGATAGAGACAATAGCAAAACTGATGGATGCATAACAAATTTCTCTACTCTCTATTTCTAGGATGTCATGTGTCCAACAACTTCATCTGGGATCAAGTATGATGGTTTTTACCTCTAAAACTACTTCGGGTCAGTAAAACTAACTTCGGGTTTGTAGGATACTCTTTCGAGTCTAAGAGATGTTTTTACCTCTAAGTTGTCTTTGGGTCAGCTGTGTGTGACGTCCTTGTGACTCACATTTTGTTCTATCTGAAATAAATAGCCAACAAAGCAAATTACGGTGGGATGACGCACGATGTTTGGATTGGTACATGATGGATGGCATTTGTGGATATATCGAGTTCTCCCTAGTTGAGAGGGAGTGTTAATTTTGGGAAAATAGGTCCAAACTCCATGTTGCACTGCTCATATGACGATGGCAATATTTTTCTTGGATTCCTCTTTCAAAGAGGTGAAAGATTGATCTAACTATCATCTTGATCAGATGAGAAGAACATTGATTTTGAATTTATTTTCCACATGTGAGGTCAGCCATATTTATCCCACATGCCTAAGAGATGTGTCACACACCCTTATTGATGAATATAAATTGGAGAGACTTGGAGGTCATTTTCTCATCATCTCATCACACATTCTCTCATTGTGATATGATTGGTTCGATAGCCTTTGGAGACCTTTTTCACCTCACACTTGTTGAACAAATTTGTTGTTTTTTGCGCTGATTTGGTCAACCCTTGGTCGTTTGGCCTCAATCTTTTGCATAAATTATGATTTTAGGAGGTCATACAATTGGGCACTAAAATTGAGGAATTCTGGGTTGTTTGACTGAAGCCCTAGTTTTTTGCGTTGACTTTTGTGAAGCTGCACACGTTGTTTTCCCTGGTTTGACTTGCATTGACTTGTGGTGAGTTGTCTTTGAGGGTTGTGGGTGTGGCACATGAAGGCTCTGGTTTAAACATCCTGGTGACTGTCGTAAAGCAAGAATATCTCATATCTTTTCTAGACAAAAGAAATTGTAAATCTGATCTATATTTGGCTTGTCTTCTATTGATCTATTATTGTGTTCAATAAGCATTTTAATTTCATGTTTATGTGATTGCTATTTTTATTGGGCCTAAGAAAGATTGAAGTAAAAGTGCATCAAGCATAAAACACCATTTTTATCTAAGTTTAACAACTCCCCAACATAAAAATATTTATGTACAATCGCTCATGCTGTGTTTTAATTTTTGAACGTGTCATGTATTAATGTATTAGAAATGTATGTTTTGACATAAAAAGCATGTGGAAGTATTATTTATAGTGGCATATGTAAGTATCAAAAGACAAGAGGAGAAAATCGTGGAGCATTTTGTGGTGGACGAGTAAAAACAGTTTGTTACATGTTTTTCAAAGTGTTATTCATCAACGTGAAGTGTAAATCTCAGTAAAAGTGGTGTTTACTTGGTGAAGGAGAAACAACCTCCATATGAATGTATCTCACGTTTTAGAAATTATAAACCAAAGTTTTACTTTGTTGTGCCCACTTACTTTGTTTTACTATGTTCTGTACTGCTTAAATTTGTTTGAGTTTTAGCTCCAGTTCAGTTGCCACCCAAGTCAATTGAGTTTCGATTTCCACCACTGTCTTTTGAGCTTTGTTTCAAAAATTTTAACATAGGTATCAGAGCGATTTTAAAATTTTATTGATACAAGTGCAACTATTTTTACTAGGTGCTAAAAAGGTTGTTCTATTAAAGTTTTATTGCTGTAAGTGCAATTTTTTTTTGGGGTGTTAAAAAGGTTGTTCTAAGCTTTTAACATGGTATTAGAGAGTTTAAAATTTTATTGTTCTAAGTGCAAGTGTTTTCACTGGGTGTTAAAAAAGTTGTTATGAAGGCATTATTTTTGGAGCCTATTTACCAAGGAGAAAGTGTCTTTTGTTACAGTTAAAATGGAAACATCAAGCACAAGTTTGACTAATCCTTAAATACCTCAATTTAATGGGAAAAATTATGACTATTGGGCTTTTAAATTTAAGGATCTATTTTCTTCCAAAGATATTTGGTAATTGGTGGGGAATGGGTTCCAGGAACCAACAAATGCAACAACATATAATTTCAAAGTGGGGAATGGGTTCTAGGAACCAAAAATGAAACAACATATAATGTTTTGACACAAGAAGAAAATTATTTGTTGAGGGACAATAGGAAGAGGGATTCAAAAGCCCTCTTCTACATTTTTCAAGAATTTCATGGAATTATTTTCCCAAGGATTGCGACATCAATGATATCCAAGAAAGCATGGGATACCATCGAGACAGCCTACTAGGGCATGTCAAAGGTGAAGAAAAAAAAACTACAAACAATGAGAAGAGATTTAGAGACAATTTGTATGAAAGAATATGAGAATGTACACTCATTGTTTACACATGTAATTGGACTCGTTACTTAATTCAGGTCACAGGGTGAGACACTTGAGGAAAAGAAAATAGTTGAGTAATTTTTGAGTAGTATGGCAGAAAGATTTCATTCCATTTGTGGTGTACATATAAGAGACAGAGGATATCTCACAATTTTCAGTGGATGAGCTTCATGCATCACTGATTTTTCATGAAGGTATGTTGAATAGAGAAACAAACTCCTCATTGGAGAATGCCTTCAAGACACAAGTTTCATTTGGTCAAGGTAGAGGCAGAGGAAGATCAAATGCTAGAGGAAGAGGAAGAAGACCACATAAAGGAGGAAGAGGCAACCACTTAAAGTTCAAATGGAAGGGGAAAAAATAAAAATTCAAGTAAAATCCCAAGCCAAAATTGTGCACAATGTCAGAGGTATGATAAATTTGAAGTTCAATGTCATTATCGTAAGAAGTATGGTTATTATGCAAATTAATGTAGAAAGAAGCAACATGATATAAGTAGAAAACCAAGTGAAAATTTCATAAAGGAAGATAAGAACCATGATGACATGTTTTTAGCTTGTAATGTAGCACAGGAAAAACAAGGGGATGTATGGTTTTTGGATTCAGGGTGTAGAAACCACATGTGAGGGAACATAGAAATGTTTTCCAATTTAGATGAAAGTGTGAAATCTGAAGTGACATTAGGTATCGATAGAAATTTTTTTATCATGCGCAAAGGAAGAGTCGATATTCTAACAAAGAAGGGGGAGAAAAAGTACATTTCAGATGTCTATTTTTCCCTGGTTTGAAGCATAAACTCATAATTATTGGAAAACTCATGTAAAAGGGCTACAATGTAATTTTCAAAAATGATGAGTGAAAAATTTTGGATAAGTCTTCAAGCAGACAGTTGACTACAAAAGTTCATATGGAAAACAATTAAATGTTTCCTCTCAAGTTAAAACCATAATGGAAGGAAGAAGGTGCTCAAGCACAACTATCGATGAATTCACAAGAGAATGAAATAAATATAATAGTATTCACACAAATAAACTTTCAAGAAGAAGTTAAAGATGAAAATTGGTTTTAGAATTTGATATTTGGTCATCTCAATTTTGGAGGTTTGAATTTGTTGCAGAGGAAAGGCATGACGAAGAGATCGCGACTGATAGAAAAATATGACAACCTATGTGCAGGATGTATCTTGGTAAAACAACATAGAGAATCATTTCCAATAGGAAAGTAAATCAGGGAAAAATCACCCTTGGAGATTGTCCATTCAAACTTTTTTGGACTAATGAAGACACTATCAATTAGTGGCAACTACTATCTTTTGACTTTTATAGATGATTATACAAGGAAGACATTGGTCTACTTCCTAAAATAGAAAAGTGAAGTGTTTGAGCACTTCCGCCAATACAAATCTCTTGTTGAGAAACAAAGTGGACACTACATCAATGTTTTGAGGACTGAAAGAGGTGGCAAATACATCTCAAATGACTTCCTACATTTTTGCAGGGATCATGGAATTCACAAGCAATTTACAACAAAGGTATACACCTCAGCAAAATGGTGTCACGGAAAGAAAGAATATGACCATTATGGAAATGGTGAGTATGTTGAAGGAAAAGAATTTGAAAAATGATTATTGGGCTAAAGTTGTCGCTTGTGCAACATTTATCATTAATAGTTGTCCAACCAAAAGTGTTAAGAATATGGTTCTTGAAGAGGCATGGACTAGAAGAAAGCATGGTGTCACTCACATGAGAGTGTTCAGATGTGTGGCTTGAGCACATTCCCCGAATGAATTAACAAAAATGTTGGACAAAAAGGGGGAGAAATGCATATTTTTTGGATATAGTAATGAATCAAAGGCATACAAGCTCTACAATCCATCAACCAAGAAGGTCATAATCAACAGAGATGTGAAATTCATAGAAGAGGAATTATGGGATGGAATTTTAGAGAATAAAGTAAATAATAAAAAATGCATACCATAGGAAGACAAAGAGGAATTGACCGTAGCAAGCAATTCCTCAATGGTTACTCCTCCTACTCTTATTCAAGTTCAGAAAAAAAAGTTAACATGTGACATCGTTAACGAAAAATAGGACAATGTTGCGCATCCAAGCAAGTGTTTCTCAAAGCACACCACAAAGATCCACAATGCCATATACCTCAAGCACAACATCAAGTGACATGTCAAGTCCATCTTCCACAAGAATAAGAAGACAAAAATTGAGAATTTAAATGAAATTTATGAGCAAAAGGAAGTTGATAGTTGTGCTAGTCTGAATTCTTTATTTGCATTGTTTTTTCATGTAGATGACCCAATCCATTTTGAGAATGCAATCAAAGAAGAAAATTGGGTTGTGCAATGAATGAAGAAATTGAAGCAATAGAAAAGAATGACACATGGGAGTTAGTGAACTTTCCGTAATGAAAATACGTCATTGGAGTGAAGTGGGTCTATAAGACCAAAATCAATGTTGAAATAAAGATTGAAAGGCATAGAGAAAGGCTTGTTGTCAAAGGATACAAGCAGCAACATGGAAGAGATTATGTGAATAAATTTGTGCTAGTCGTGAGGATGGAGACCATGCATAGAGTGTTATCAATTGTCGTGCAAGATAAATGAAAAGTGTATCAAATGGACTTAATATCATCGTTCTTAAATGGAGTGCTGAAAAAAGAAGTATATGGTGTGCAACTCCCTGCTTATGAGGTAGAATGTCAAAAAGAGAAGGTGTATAGGTTGAGGAAATCTCTTTATGGGTTGAAGAAAGAAATGCCTGCATGGTATAGCGGAATAGACACTTACATGATGGAAAATGGGTTCGGAAAATGAGACAGTGATGGTAAACTTCTTATTTTTGTTTTATATGTAGATGATTTGATTTTTATAGGGAGTGATTATTTCTTCATCGCCAATTTCAAAAAAGTTATGAAAAGTGAGTTTGAAATGACTGACTTGGGTTCGTTAAGGTATTCTCTTGGCATATAAGTGAAACAAATAGAAAATAGTTTTTTTTATTATTTCGAAGTAAAGTATGTAGCAGACATTTTGGAGAGGTTTAATATGTAGAACAAGAAGCCCACAGCAACTCCAACTGTCATGGGGTTGAATTTGAGCAAGGAAGATTGCAACAACAATGTGATTCCAACATTATACAAAAGTATCATGGACAGTTTAACGTATTTGAGTACAACCGGGTTTGATATAATTTATGTAGTGAGTTTGGTGTCAAGGTTCATGGAGACACCCAATGAGACACATTGGCGAGAAGCCAAAATGATTTTAAAGTATATTAATGGGGCAAAGCAGTATTGTATTTTGTACATTGCTATAAATGATTTTAGGTTAGTTGGTCACACAGACAGTGACTGGGCAGCAAGTGTTGATGACAGAAAAAACACTTCAGGATATGTTTTTCATTTAGGTTCGGGAGCCGTTTCATGGGCCTCCAAGAAGTAGTCGATAGTGTCAATGTCAACAACAAAAGTTGAATATGGCGTCACAACAACATCATTGTGTCAAGCACTTTGGATGAGAAAAATGTTGAGAGATTTATGCCATGACCAAGAGGGAACAAAAAATATTTTCTACGACAACAATTCTGCAATTGCACTATCAAAGAATTCTGCCTCTGACAAGAGGACCAAGCACATTGACACTAAATATAATTTTATAACGAAATTGGTTAACAATGGTGAGATTGAGTGGTAGGCGACAATTGTGATTAAGGGAGAGTGTTGGAAAGCTAATCTCAACCACCATGTTAAATACACTAACAACAGTCATACATCAAGTAGATATTTTGCAGGTTGTGGATTTTGTTTGCAGGCTAAAGGACATGCATTAAATGAAGTTACAAATTCTGCATTCCGCAACACATCAAGTAATTAAAGTCAAATGGACATTTATTGCAGAGTTGGTAAAAGCTTATGGTCAAATATTAATTGGGCAACTAATATATTCTCTCCTCAACATAAAAAAAATCTTCATCCAGAAACTTGGAGCATTTTGTGGTGGTTGCCTAAAAAGATTTTGTTATAGGTTTTAGGGAGAGTTAATCGTTAACTCTTAGTCAAGTGTAAAGTTGTATTACTTGATGAAAGAGCGACAACCTCCAAATGAATGTTTTTCATATTTTAGAAATTATAAACCAAAAGTGTATTGTATTTTAATCTCCGCCACCATCTTTTAATGAAGAATCCTCTATTTTTAATTTTTAACATGAATTTGATAATTATAATTTATTTCACATATAACAAAATAAGAAATACTTTTTTCAAAACATTTAAGAATGTAATCGACATTCATCCGTATCTCTTTGACTTAGTAATTGTAAAAGTTCTTTGACTTACTAATTGTAAAGTTCTTGTTACTATTACCTGGTGGATGCTTAAGCTTCCTAGTTGAATTTTATCCTCTGTTGTTTTTCTAGAAGTAAATTCCAAACTCCACTCTCTCCCGCACACAAAGACTGGGTTTTCGTGCAACACAACTATCGGAACACAGATTCCTCGATTGGCCACTTAACCCACATCTCGAGTCTAAGCTCAATCACTACTGTACTGTGGACTGTGTGGGCCGGAGCCCAAACACCAAACTTGGGCTACAAAAAATTCCAGAAAAGAAAAAATGTTATACAAGACAACATTATGAGGTGGGTTCGAAGGGAAAGAGATATTGATAATCCCCTTTATTTATGAAAAGCTCCTCTCACTAGATAGAAGTGCCACTCTGCCCTTCTTTATGGGCTCTAGAGTCAAGATCCCCGGGAAAGCGCCAATTAAAAAGGAATTATGATATCGATCGTAGGGCTAGGATATGAATAAGGGTTAATCGAAGCCCTCTCGAAGAATAGCTGCTAATCCATTACCTTCGTCGATGAATGGATTGGAAAATGTTTTGGATTATGGAAGAATATGAAAAAGTCTTCCCTTATTTCTCCTGAAGCAGTCCAATGTTCCTACCTCCAATGGATAGATAGTTGATTTCGGTCACTCTTCTCTACTTTTCTAACGCATCAATTGATTGAAGGACCTATATGGGAAAATACATGTATGCTTCTGGGATGGATCAAACCATGGTTCTGAAGCCCTGTGGGTGTGCCCAAAGCATGCAACATATATAGATAGATAGAAATAATGTGATTATGGGATTGTGCCGGCATTGACTATAATTTGACAAAAAGAACAGTGTTGCATATCCTAAGAAAGAATCGAACATGAGTCAGAGGGATAAAAATTATAAGGATTTTTTTTAAGTGTAAAATATAATGTATAATTTTTTATTGTTTAAATTGTATTTTTGAATGAGATAACATTTCTCATTTCTCTTATTGATAAGTAATTAAATTATTTTACAGTTAACTTCTTTTTTCTTTTGAATATTAAAATATTATATTAAAATCAACATTAACACATATATATACATATCCTCACACATTTTGTCTTGCTATTTTTTTTACAGTACTATAAACTCTATCATAATTGAGTTGTCAAACTAGCAATGTGAACATTTATCTCTCTTACTATATATATGCACAATTTATTTTTCTATATATATTATATTGAAATATATTAGTTAATATGTATATTTAAACAATATATTTTAATTTTATATTGAAATATTTATAAAAGATATAGAAGTATGTGTGAATTTTTTTAATTACTTTTATCTGTATAAAGTTATATAAAATTATATTAGATAACGTTATTGAGAAAAAGAATGAGATTATAGATACCGTAGAAGATTTTTAATTAAAACTAACTAAAATGTATAACTATTTAAATTTTTTTTAGCTAATATTTTTCTATTTACAATATTTTTTAATCAAATTATACTTCCCTCACACTAAGCTATAGAATCCTATAGAGTGAAGCGAGCAAAACAACAAGACAAGAATTCACCACATGGTTGACCTTTGAACATTTTAAGAATAATTCAGAAACTCTTTTGTTCCTCTTGGGTTTTAGCAGTTGTTGTTAATATATGATATTTGGTTGATAAGTGCCACTATCATTGTGCATGCCAAAATGGACCATATATCATACCCGAGTGAATAATCTATCCAGTCATTCCCAAATCTTTGTCAGTGAAATGCAACAGCATGTGATCCTGTAGGCCTGGCTTTTCTGTTTCGATTCGTAAAACTTTAGTAACGCAATCTTCAATTAACATATCATGTTTGGAAGAAAAGATTTAAGGGATCAGTAGTGGAGAGCATATTCTATTCAAATCTTTGTAGGGTACATTTGAGGATTGTGAGATGCTTATTAAGGGACCACTCTGAAACAATGAACCCTGGTCCAGCTTTGCCTGCGTGTAGATGTATCCTCCATAATGTCTTTAAGTAGGTTTGTTATATACTAAGTTTTCTTTCGAGTATTTACTTGTATGCTTTTGGTAACTAGAGATACCATAGAGGTTTAGGTGTCAAGGACATATAGAGGTGTCCAAAGTACGGGTATCATGTCATATTTCTAAAGAAAACTCAACACTTTTTATTGATTCGAATAAGATATTATAAAGCTTGATTGAAAGAAAAAACTGAAGAAGATGTGTAGCAGACTGCAGGCTGATGAAAGTATTATCATCTTCTGTATGTTCCTTTTACATTGAGACTGAAATATGCAAAATTCAGATGTTTTAAATGACTAAAGCTTTGATTGGTTTTTACAGAGGGAAAGCTAACAATAGCTGGGAAGTATTTTGATTTTTACTGGTAACAAATAAAGGAAGGTTTTCTGCATCAGTGAATCAATAAACGTGAAAGTAAATTTTGTCAAAACTGTCGTAAAATTATTTCAGGTCCTGTTTTCTATTTTGGAAACGACTACAAAAATTTGAAAAGCTTTGGTGATTAATAGCAACTTGGTTATCTTATTTGGTCACAGTCTAGACTTTTAAAATTACAACTTTTCTTTGCACAATTGTCATATTCCCTTGTCTACTACCTTTGCATTTTTAAGAGCTCGCTTTCATTCTAACCGCGGGAAAGAGATTTGAGTTGTTGTTTGCCTGGATGAAACAGCTGGCTGTACAAACGGAATCTGTGTTATATGGGACTTTGAAAGCAGAGCTGTTGCCAAGGAACTTTGTGACAAAGAGCATAGTGATCCTATTACAAGCGTGTGTTGGTCCAAGTCTGGTCGCCGAATACTGACATCCGCTACGGGTAATTGTTTGACTCTCTGGGATGTTGCTGAAGCCCGAAAGATTTCCCGTATTGAAATCCAACATATTGCCTTATATGTTCGTTTTCATCCTCGATCTTTGGGTTTGGGTTTAGCTTCTCTCTTGCTCACTCTACCAATCCTCGTGGACTTCAATTCAAACAAACAATATGTACTTCCTGTTTCACCGCATTCTGACGGAAGAGCAACTTTTCAAGCTGCTACTGCAACTTTTAATAAGACCGGTGACTTAATTTATCTTGGTAATGTCAAAGGGGAGATATTGATTATTGACACGGAAACGAGAAATGTACAAGCAGTATTTGAGGTTCCTGGGAATAGACTAATTCGGCAACTTGTTTTTAGCAAGTGTGGCAAGTATTTGCTTTCTAATTCTGGGGATCGAACACATCGAGTTTTTGAGAATTGTCTACCTCGAAAACAAGCAGCTCGTGCTTTGGGAGAGTTAGTCACTGCTTCCGGTGACAGTGCATTGACCGAAAACATTGAGCTGCTAGTGGGATCTCAATGCTTGAAACTTTCAAAAGAATTCCAGGGCCCTGTTAACTGGAATGTTGCATGCTTCTGACCCTGAGGTGTGTATATATAATTGATGTCTCTAATTTTCAACGTTGTCACTTGGGTATATCACTATGTGAATATGTACTGAATGTTGTACTAACATTGTTTGAATAGGTTGACATCATGACAATAGAAAAGTCTTTAGATAGTGATTCGGATGACTCTGGTGAAGGGCTATACTATTTACCCTCAATTCCATTGCCCGATAGTCCTAAGCAGCAGGAACACTCTTCTCGAAACAGCAATCGTTCTCAGTCAGACAGGTCAGCTCCTGTAGACTTTGTTTTGACAATTACTCAGCATCATTCCTTTTATGACATGAGACTTTGTTTTGCTACTTTGTTTGACGAAGTGCATCTAAGTTATTGTTCAAACTGCAAAACTGTGAAAACTAATATCTGCAATCCTGGTGACATTGATCTGAAAACTAGATTGCCATTCACATAATATGCAGGCAAAGCATCACAATTCAAAAGGTCCTGGTTGTTTTATACTGAAAATTTGAGAGAATATTATTTTGTGATTGTACACTCTTTATTTTATTGCCATTGTATCTACTTCTATAAGCAAAAACTTTGATTTTATTTGTGTAGGTTTGAGTTCACTCCCGGATGCAACTCCTATGACTATACACAACATATTAAAACCTAAACTACAGATAACCAGAAACATCAAAACTTGTAATGGTGCTACTGCTTATACATAACAGTACAATCAGCTCCTTTCTCATTACTACACTGTAATACTACATTGTCCTGAACTGCACCTTAAAATACTAGGCATATCAACCTTATAAAATGCTGCAGCTTAGCTGTAATATATTCAAGGAAGTTCAAGTTTTTGTATCTTAGCTGAAGCCTTCAGAATATTTTCGTTACCACTTATCTTCCCTTTCGAAGTTAGAATGCCGGAAACCGATCAGCATTACTCCAGGGCTGTAGGATTCATGTTTTCCAAGCTAGATGTTTGAACCCAAATATTGCGTATTGCCAAAATAAGGTTTGGGTGTGGAGTTTCAATAGTACGATGGTTTTAATTGTTTTGGAATCCGTTTTTGCAGGATTGATAGAGCAAATTATGCATGTTACTTAAATGATGAATTCGATAAAGAAATAGAAGATATGAGATGATATGAGTTTCTCTCGACGTGTCTATTTCATTCTTATAAATATAGAGGTGGCAATAACGGAATTATTGTGAACAAGATGCAATCACAACGCATTAACAAGAATATGGAAATGCAGACTAATCTTCTTTTAGATGTTTGCTACATTACATTATATCACATGACTTGGCTCGGGAATGACTTTGTGAGGTGGAGAGTAAGGCTTGATTGGGGACTTCACAAAAGTTTCTAAATTCAAACAAAAACAAAAATTAACTAATACAATAGACAGCTCTCCATCTCACACAAAATTATCACTTGAAGATTAAAATAGACATGTATAAATGGAAAATTAAATTTTAATTCTCCATTCATCATACAAATCAGAATCTTTAAGGGTGATGGTTTATAAAGTTTCTAGAAATTTTCAACAATGTCATGGGTGTTGGAAAATGGAAAGGTTTTCTGATTAGATTATATTTTTTTTGGTAATTACTTGTGAAATTTGTTGGCTTGTTATTTATTTAATTATGTTTTTCTTCATCAAACAATTACCAAAACATAAAATGAAGATCACAAGAAAACCCTTCTAAGGGAAAAACTCATGAAATTCTCTTCTTATAGAATCAGATAAAATGAAACATCCAAGACCCTTCCACCCTGTAGAAACCAAGTCAAACCAAGTCAAACCCTTCTGCTCAAATTTTGGTCCTCATCTTTCGCTTTGAAAATTTCAAATCAGATACTCCAAATTGTCTCTCCAAAATGAGCTCCAACTTTCTTCTATATTTCAGATTGGACACTCCAAATTGTCTCTCCAAAATGAGCTCCAAATTTCTTCTATTTATACTTGTTCAAAGGGGTGCAAACAATCATGTCTATTGTGGCAGAGCCTACATGACAAATAGGGTAAAATTGACTTCTAGAGGGAATTATTCCCAAAATACATAATTCAAAAATATTTTTCCTTTTTCTTTACAATAGGTCCAAATATGAATTTGACTCTTCGACTGAAGAAAACCTAGAAGCATGAAGAACATGGTTATCTAAATAAAATAATAATCCTTGATCATAAAGCCCATGCTCGAAAAATAATATTTCTTTTCTTCTTTTACATTTTGCATAAAGCATATAATGACATAAGTACAATAACACTTATGAAGACCAAGGATGGTTACATTTTTCAACACTCCCTCTTAACTAGGGAGGTATTCATAATTGAACAATTGGTACAAGGATATTCTCATAAGAACGGTCACAAACAAGGTGCCAATGCAACAAACATTCTTTTACGAGGCTCTAGGCGTTAAGACATCAATCCAAAAGACAAGTTGATCTAGGAATATAGGTATCATTTAGGCTATTGCCAACATATATTATTCCAAAGCTATAGATACTGTCTATGTTACTGCCAAGGTATTAACCCATCAAGGGATCTAGGTACCATCTAGGCTACCTACCAAGGTACCAACCCAAAAAGGGTCTAGGTATCATTTAGGCTACCTGCCATGATACCAACTCTAACAGGGATCATGTATAATTTAGGCTACCTGCCAGGATACCAACCCTAAATATTTCGATACAATCTAGCCTATCTGCAAGGCACCCACTCATAAAACATCTAAGTACCATCTAGGTCATCTACCAAGGTACCAAAAACTCTATGTATTATCATATAGGATACCTATCCTAAGGAACAACGAATATTCACCATACTTTGATTGGCGCTTCAACCTCATGGTAAACATAGTAGTACAAGTTTGCCATCACCAAGGTCAAACATCTAGGAATGTTCATGTTCCAATTGTGTAGGGCTGTCCAAACCTTAGAGGACATACAAATACTCACACCACAAGGTGGAAACCCTCAAGGAATTTTACATCACAGTTTTGTCATTATATTGGTCAAACCCTAACATCACATGCGTCATTATAGGCCAAAGAGCCACTTAAAAAGTAATGAAGCCTAACGAAGGTACCCACTCTTATAAAGTGACTAGGGAAACAAAAGAAACCACTCCTCTAATTAACCAGGACTTAAGGATCATTCTTCCGAAATTAGGAGAGTGTTTCCCCTCAATAATAGTCTCGATCATTCTTCCAAAATCTAGAGAATGTCTACCTCTATTGCTATCTTATTCATTCTCCCTCTTACTGAGAGAAATTATCTTAACTAGTCCAAGCTACACAACTTTAGTCTTTAAATACTTAAAGACATACCTTAAAACTTCATAGTTCTTTCAGATCAAAATCTCCTTCTGAATCTACAACAGCTTCAAAAACTACCTTTGAAGCTCCCACTTTTATGAACACTAGTATTTACCTCTTTCCATCATGCTCATTATTAACTTGAATACCTCATTATTTTGTCCTTCTATCCTTTACATCTTGCTTCCACCATTTACCTACAATTATTTAACAACAAGCACAACCAAGAAAAATATACAAATACAAGAGTATGATATCAATTTTGTCAATCTAGGGTTTCCATGATATTCAAATTTTACTTCTGGGGTTTTGGTTACAAACCCTAGATATCCCATGACCCAACCCTTATTAGGGTTATTAGCAGAAACATATACTCATAGGGTTTTTGACTTTCAAGACCTAGGTTTTATTATTACTTCAACCCTTGATAAGGTTTTATCACATACCTAAATTCTTTGTGCAATTCATAGATATCAATATTCAAGAGCTAGGGTATCATAGGAGGTAAAAAAAAATTAGTGTTAGGTTTTTCCTTTTTCTTGGCTTTTCTAGTGCGAATCACATGTAGGATTCATGAACCCTAGACAACAAAGATCTTCAAATAAAATGTAATATCCTCAAAACCTAGATTCTTACTATGGAAAGTAAGTTTCAAAACCTTAATTAATTAGTAGATCCTTTTATAATGATCACATAACATGAAATTCACATTAAAAAGATTATATACCTCTAACCATGCCTTCTTCTTTGCAAGGATTGAGGTCTTCTTCAAGGTCCAATAATTTTAGCTCCTTATCCTTCTGACCATCCTCACACAAAACAAATAGCTTCTGGTTGACTTTAGATGTTCATCAACTATTATTTGTGTAGCAATATGGTGAAAGAATTGCGACTGCTCAAGAAATTTAATCTAAATCATGAGACACCATTCTACTCTACTGCTCTATGGAAATTAATTCACAATTTAGAACAATAATAAAGGACATGCATCAATCACATACACGAGAACACATATTTATCTAGGGGAAACCAACTCGTAAAAACCCTTTAAGCATGCTTGCATTAATAATATGAATAAAGAAAATATTGCAATTTCTATCTCACTCTAAGCTCAACTTTCAAGTGAATAACCTATCTCTTTTCTCAATGAGAAGCTCTGACCTAGACTTAGTTGAATTTTTCCTCTGCTTCAGCCCCTATTTCCATGTGAAAGTCCTAAGGAATTAGGCCACTATTTTTTAGGATTTTTCCTCTAATTGATTTTGCAATTCCCAAGGTTGATCCTATGATTGCATGTAACACTTGTACACTCAATACTAGTCAACAACTAATGTTACACTGGCTTGGAATCTCCACCATGACTAGGGAACTAGAATTCTCTATATGCACTAGCTATTTTGGGTTGATTAATTAGTTAAATCAATGATCACTGAGTTAGATTGTTTTGTCACTGCACAACTGACCTCCAACTAGTTCCATCTACAGTTAGAACTAGCTTAACCATATACAAATGGAAATAAGTGACCTTGATTACTACAATTTAGAAATCACACATGGTTAACTAAACTCCAAGCCCTGTAACATGAATTTACAAAGCTAAATGAGTTACAAGAGTCATTTATCCTCAGTTAAATACCTCCAAGTTGTTTGCTGATGTGAAAATTATAATTTTCTCAATTTGACAAAGGCAAATTCAAATTGAGACTTTATTGCTACACTTCTTAACACTCTCTCTTAGCAAGAAAGGGATTTTCAACGACCCCTATCCTGCACCTGTGGAATTTGAACTTTCCTCTTCATGAATCCTTTATCAAGATGTCAGCATTTTGTTCCTCTATCAGAGTGTATTGTAGCAACATTATCCTCCTCTGAACACAGCCCTATAAATGATGATACCGAGTATCTATATTCTTGGATTGATTGTGAAATACTGGATTCTCAGAGTGCTTAATGCAACTTTGATTATCACAATAGATGATAGTTGGATCCAACGTCTGACCAAATAGTCCCACAAGTATATTTTTCATCCAGATCGCCTCACATGTTGCTTGAATTGCAACAATGTATTCTAATTCTGTAGATCCGATCACCATAGATATTGAATTTCGGGTATACCAAGAAGCTGTTGTACACCCAACACTGGAAATTCCACCTGATGTACTCTTTTGGTCATGCGGAATTCTTACCCAATTTGCATTTGTGAGGAGATACAACTTCACTCCCTCTATATATTTGTACCATAATCCATACTGGGTAGTGCCTCTGAGGTACCATAAAACAATTCTTATCTTCCTTCTAATACAATTTGGTCAAACTAAGCATAACTTGGCTTATTTGGTTGACTGCATAAGACATATCTAGGCATGTGCTCACAAGATAGATCAGTGAACCCACTAGCTAGTGGTAAATGGTAGCATCAACCTCTTCACCTGAAGTGGCATCCTCCTTCCTCTAATTGGTAACTATAGGTGTCTTTGTATTTTTACAACTATCCATGCAAAATCTTTGCAGTATCTTGGTGAAATTCTAGCCTTGGGACAAAAATAATTCCTTATCGCCTTGCCATACTTCCAGCCTAAGGAAGTAGTGCATGAGACCCATGTCCTTCATCTTAAATTCCATTGTAATTTCCTCCTTGCAAGAGATTATCACCTTCTCATCACCTATCGATACTAAATCATCAACATATAAAAGAATGATAAGAATTTCACCTTCTACAAAAATATGATAGAGGTTCCATCAACTTCAGTTTTGGTGAAGCCCAAACTAGTCAGATAATTGTCGATCTTAGTGTACCAAGATTGGGGCTCCTGTTTGAGACTATACAATACTCGATTGAGTATGCACACACGATACTCCCAATAAAATGTCTCAAAAAATTCTAGTTTCTCGATGTACACTTCCTCCTCAATAACCCCAAAGAGAAATGTTTCTTTTTTACATCCATCTAGTGGATCTTTAACCCCGTCTGCACAACTAGTGCAATAATTATCTAATGGATGAATACCTTTCTATAGGAGAAACCATTTCCTCATAGTCAATTCCATTAATTTGAGAGAATCCTTTGGCCACAAATATGCCCTTATAATTCTCTATGATTTTGTCTTTTGCATGCTTAACCTTGAAGATCCATCTCAAACGCACAACTCGTTTATTTGTTGGTCTTGGGACCACTTCCCAAACATTTTTTTTTACAATGGATTCATATATTTCGACCATTGCATCAATTCAAAAAGGTTTGTCAATTTATTCCTAGAAATATGTTGGCTTATTCTCTACAAGCTTAGTTATTAGATCCATGTAGCCAGTGTACATCTTAGGTTACATCATTTTCCTATGCAAATGTGGAACTCCCACATTCTCGCTCACATCCTGAACTAATATATCATCATCCCTGGTTCTTTTTCTTCCTTCTCTCAATGGTTCTGCTTGAGTGGATGTCTCCACTCTTCCTCCTCTCCGCTCCTCAATTTATGGTTACTCCACAACTTCCTGAGGCTCCTCTTGAGGCTCCTTCTTTGGAGCTAAAAGCTCCTCTTCTAGTGGCATTTGAATATATCTCTAAAGAGAGAACCTCATCGCTTTCTCCTCATCAAAATTTACATTTCATTGCACAACTATAATTATGAGGGAAGGTCAGTACACTCGATAATTGTGTGGAGTTTCGATGTAACCCACAAAAACTCCCAACTCTGTTGTCAGGCCAAGTTTCTTCCTTGAATATTTGGAGAGATGGCAGTAAAAAAAGGCTCGAAAAACTATGAAGTGAGAAATGTCTAACTTTCTCCCTGAGGAAGCCTCCTTCGGTGTAATCATACTAAAAATATGATGAGGACTCTAGTTTTGCAAGTAGAATGTTGCATTACATGCCTCTACCCAAAAATGCAGTGGCAGGCCTTGGACATGTAGCATAGGTCTCACAATTGCTACATTTCTCTGGTTCTTTCTCTCAGCTACCCAATACTGCTATGGGTTGTGGGGTGTTGTGAGATCTCTTCAAATTCCTTATTTCACACAAAAATACTTGAATTCATTCGAAACATACTCATGTCCATCGTTGCTCCTAAGATCCTGCACCTTCTTATCGTTCTCTTTCTCAACTAGTACCTTGAATTCTACAAAATTTGAGAATGTCTCATCCTTCTTCTACATGAAGAATATCCAACACTTCCTTGAGAAATCATCAATAAAATTTAAAAAAATATTTATGTATGGCAGCGATGGTTGTTGAGAAAGGTCCACAAACATCAAAGTGGACTCTTTCCAAGACTGCATGTGATTTGTTGTCTCGATCCTGGAATGTCGATTTTACATACTTCCCCAAGGTACAATCCTTACATATATCCTGCTACTAAAATTCTCTTTTATAGAGGCCAGTGGTAATTTTCTACATAATATTTAAGGCACCATGATGCAAATGACCTAATATCATGTGACAAAGGTGACTAACATCATGTCTCTACACTTTCTCTTCCTCGTTTATTAATGCGACACAATCTTCCACATCAAGTTTATATAGTTTCTTCACATGAAAATCGATTTGCTTCACCTTTCTAGTGGTTATCTGTCTCAAGAATTGTTTCCCTTTGTTGAAGATCACATCATAACCACAGTCTTCCAAAACTTCTGTAGAGTGAGATTATTCTTTAGGCCTGGAACAAAAATAATATCTTTGAGGTGAAGAGGGGATCCCAACTCACTCTTCAAGGTTTTTGTAACAAACCCAATAGAAATGTACCTTCCGTCGTCCCCAAGGTCAACATGAATCTAGAGATATTTCTCCTCCAGGTCAGTAAAAACTACTCTCCACCCTGTCATGTGGAACGAGGAACTAGAATCCAAGTACCACATACTTCCCAACACAGTGCTGACCATGCACACGATAAGGGAGAAATGCGATAAGGATAAATCTAGCTCAAACTGTGAATCCATAGCTTCACCTGCTGCTCCTCATGAGTTATTCTTGCTATAATTTTTTTGTGGACACTTTATAACATAATGCCAGAACTCATGATAATTGAAGCATTGTATTTTGGACAATTGTTTCTTCTTGCCCCCTTGGCTGGATTCTAGTTTTGTTTGAGACTTATTCCCTTTTCCCTTATTTCCCTTTCCAACCAAGATCCCAACTCACTCTTAAAGGTTATTGTAACAAAACCAGTAGAAATGTACCTTCCGTCATCCTCAAGGTCAATATCAATCTAGACATATTTCTCCTCGAGGTCACTAAAAACTGCTCTCCAGCCTATCATGTGGAAAGAGGAACTAGAATACAAGTACCACATACTTCCCAACACAGTGCTGACCATGCATGTGATAAGGGAGAAGTATAGCTCAAACTATGAATCCATAGCTTCACCTGCTGCTCCTCCTGAGTTCTTCTTGATATACTTTTTGTGTGGACACTTTATAACATAATGCTAGAATTCATGACAATTGAAGCATTTTATTTTGGAAAAATCTTTCTTCTTGCCCCCTTGGCTGGATTCTAGTTTTGTTTGAGACTTATTCCCTTTTCTCTTCTTTCCCTTTCCAACCAATGAAAATTTTTCTTCATCCTCCCCCATAGATGAACTTTCATCTTTGTTATTCCACTCAATCTCTTCTTCTACCAAATCAGACCACAAACATTCCCAATTCAGTAAATTATCCCCCCCGTTCACCGAGTCCTGGTAGTTATGCTAGTTTTTGGGAACACGTAGAAGAGCCAGCTCCCCAATTTATCTTATGCAACATTCACACCAACCCTTCCAAGATCATCCCAAACTTGTGTAAATATAGTGAGATAATTTTGAATAGTATCATTATTCTACATCTTGATATTTCAAAGTTTGTCTTTGAGGGCCAATTTTCTATGGTCACTGTTATTCTCGAATAAATCCATCAGTTCCTTCCACATTAAGAAAACAATTTCTTTTGCATGGACATTTTAGAAAATGTGGTTTCACACTCCCTCTAAAATAATTCTCCTCTCCTTGCCTACATTTGTCTTTCATTGGGCTAGGTTTTGTGCATCATTTGATCATAGTTTTGGAATGTTTGTCTTGAAATATTCGAACAATTTGTTGTCATCAAGCCCTGCATCCATGCAATCCTTCCATGCAATGAAATTTGAGGTTCCTTCCAAGGCATACTCTAACATGAGCCCATTAAATGTTATTCTCCAAACTCTAAGGAGATTTTATTACACTGAAGTTGCAATATGAATATTTATACAAGGAAAAATGTCAAAATTCTTGCTATAATATGAATATTGCTCTAATACCATGTAGAAATATCGTGATAGATTTGTAACTGCTCTAGAAATTTAATCTAAATAAAGAGACATAATTCTACTCTACTTATCTCTAGAAATTAATCCACAATTTAGAACAGAAATCAAGAGCATGCATCAATTGTTGGGTATGTGTTATATTCTTTCCATGACTAGTCACGCGCCTTATTTGGGCCTTATTTTTTGATGGTCGGACCTGCCCATAGTTTTGTGCATGGGTTTGCACATGGTTTTGGGGTACGATGTTTTTCGGCCCCTGGTATTTTGCAGATTCAATCAAGGGAAATACGTTTATGTTCTAATCTAGGGTTAATGGATTGGGGTTTATGTATGCTTCAACATGAATATATATGTGTTGTAACAATAAAAGGAATATAATGAAAAATCAAGTTGGTCATCCTGATTTGGGATCTAGGGGAAGATATCTGTGTTTATCTGTTTTATGTTTTATGCTCTCACTATTGTTTATTTTCTGTTTTAAGATTCATTTGTAGATAATTTCTGTACAGGGTTAAAACCTACATTTGGTATAAGAGCAGTTTCGGCTTCAAGGGGATGCCTTTGCTGCTGAGGGGTCTTTTGCTCGGGCCTGAGGTAGACCCTGTTTAGTGGGAGATTTACGGGATCGATTCTTGTGGTGAAAGAAGATGGTGAGCGGTGGGAAGATAGAGATCGAGAAATTTAATGGTCAGAGTTTTGAGTTGTGGAAGCTCAAGATGGAGGACCTACTGGTCGATAAAGATCAATGGATTGTGGTAGATCAAGGTACTAAACCAACAGAAATGTTAGATGAATATTGGAAGAAGTTGGATCGGAAGGCGAAGAGTACAATATGGTTGTGTGTCTCCGATTTGGTATTGTTGAATGTATCTGGGGAAGCTACAACGAAGAATTTGTGGGACAAACTTGGGACTTTGTACCAATCTAAGTCTCTGGTGAATAAATTGTTCTTGCGGAAAAAGCTATATAACTTGAGGATGAAGGATGGAGACTCGGTGACAGAGCCTCTGAACACCTTAAATACGGTGGTAAATCAGCTATCATCTATTGATATTAAAATCTCAGATGAAGATAAGTGCATCAGTTTGTTTTTTTCTCTACCAAATTTGTGGGACAGTCTAGTTATTGCAATAGGTAGAAATAAAACTACCTTGAATTTTGATGACATTGTGTCAACCTTACTATCGGAGGAAATGAGATAGAGAAATATGGAGGGCTAGAATGGAGATGCCTTATCTGTACAAGGAAGGTCCCAAAACAGAAACAAGGATAAGGTTTCGAGTGGGAGATCTAAATCTCTTGGAAAATTTGTAAAGGTGTGCTGGAAATGCGAAAAGGAAGGACACTACAAAAGGGACTGCAAATCTAAAGCTCTTGAGAAAGGAAAGGGATCTGATGATGCTCCTTCTGTAGAGGAAAAAACCACCTCGGATGAAGGTGGGGATGTGTATTTGGCTTCTTCTTTAAATACACATGTATATCATGAGTCATGGTTGATTGGCTCAAGTGCATCCTTTCGGTGGGCATACCCGCCCATGGTTTTGTGCATGGATTTGCACATGGTTTTGGTGTACGATGGTTTTTGGCCCCTAGTGTTTTGTAGATTCTACCAAGGGAACTATGATTATGTTATAATCCAGGGTTAATGGATTTTGGTTTATGTATGGTTCAGCATGTATATATATGTGTTGTAACACTAAAATAAATATCATGAAAAATCAAGCTAGTCGTCCTGATTTCGGATCCAGGGGAAAATCTCTGTGTTTATCTATTTTATGTTTTATGCTCTCACTATTGTTTATTTTCTATTTTAAGATTCGTTTGTAGATAATTTCTGTACAGGGTTAAAACCTACATCAATCCCATACTCAAGAACAAATATTTATCTAGCGGAAACCAACTGGTAAAAACACCTTAAGAATGATTTCATTAATCATATGAATGGATAATGTATTACAATTTCTAGCTCACACTGAGCTGAACCTGTAAGTGAATAACCTATCTCTCTACTCAATGAGAAGCTATGACCTAGGCTTAGTCAAAATTTTCCTCTTCCTGAGCCCCTATTTCATTTTTTAAATATTGAGGAATTAGGCCCCTATTTTTTAAGATTTTTTCTCAAATTTATTTCACAATTCCCAAGGTTGATCCTCTGACTAGATGCAACACATGTACACTCAAGAATAGTCTACAACAAATGTTACACTACCTTGAAATATCTACCGCAGCAAGGGAACTTGTATTCTTTGCATGCACTAGATATTTTGGGTTGATTGATCAACTAACTAGATGATTATTGAGTTAGACTATTGTCCCACTGCACAATTGACCTCTAACTAGTTCTATCAACAATTAGAACTAGTTTAATTAAATAAAATAATTGACCTTGTTGCTACAAACTAGTAGTCACTCATTCTTAATTGAACTCCAAACCCTATAACTTGAATTTACTGAGCTATTTGAGTGACAAGAGCCATGTCTCCTCAGTTAACTACCTCCAAGTTGTTTACTAATGTTGAAATTCGAATTTTCTTAATTTTACCAAATAAATGTCAAATTGAGACTTCCTTGCTACACTTCTCAACAATTTGTTAACAATTTTCATTCATTATAACATTGTCATTGTGTGGAACTTTGACGTATAGAAAAAATCCATAGATTCAATGTCCTTCATAGTTATTGTTTACTTTGCAAGTTTTTTTTTTTTTTGTCATTTCTAGTCTTGAGCAGTATCATCATTCATTTTTGAACTTGAATTCTTCCTCTTTATTTTCTTTCAGAGCACCAGGTCAGCTACATGGTAGAATTCAATCTTCATAGTTCAGTACTATCATACTAATATGTGTGTGTCTGTATCTGTGTAAATATATAGTTCATTGTTATTCAATAATTCTTTCATGTGTTTTTTTCTCAACCCTATGAATATGTAATAATTCTAGATTTTATTAGAAGGAGCAAGTTCATTAAGTATTTTCGAAGCATAAGAGTGTGATCGTAGAGCAAGCCATTATTTATTCAATAGTTTCGTATATAATACACACTAACATCCAAAACTAAGATGAGCCGCATCGAGTCTTAATGTATGCCATTTATTCCAATGCTACTTTTAAATCATAACATAATGTATGTGAGTTGAGCCATACAGTGTGTGTTGCTACAGGTTGTTTTGTGCCACAAACCATAGTTGGAATAATTCTATGTAGGTTTAATGATACCAAACCAAGTATGTGATTCCATATCATTATATGATTCCATGCAACATCAACAGCATATATCGAGTTAGGGTATTAAGATGGTAACGATGCATATGTTGTATAATGTTAATACCACAATGCAAGCCATGCTTTTGAACTTGATATATGACCCATGCTTATATCATAAATTCATAAAGAATAATAATTAGTGAAATCCTTAGTTTATATATATGTGATTGATGTCAAATCTATTTTATAGATCAAATCACAGTTCTGAGCTAGTGATCACAGTGCACAATGAGTCATGTGATGTTGAAATATTAATCTCAATCTCTGTTAGGTAGTTGTCATCACATTTAGTTCTCTTTTCTGATAAGTTTCATAGAAAGTTTATTTTTTCTTACACTTAGTTGAGTTCTACTCTAGTCATTTATTATTGATGTTTACAATGTAATCCATTTAGCTATTTTGAATACTGAGAAGAGCTATCTCTCCTCCAATTTTCAGTTTTCATTCTTTGTCATGGTATTAAAGCTTAGCCTATGTAATAATTCTTGAGAGAAACAGAGATATGACCGATGTTATATAAGACTTTAGAGCAACAAAGTCAACAGAGTAAGAGAAATGTTTGAATCCTATTGAAGCTCAGAGATCGAGGGTCTACAAATGAGAATATTTTTTTATTTTTTTTTGTATGAACGGTAGTCGAAGTAATGCACCATACAATTAAAGAAGGCGACATTGATAATGCATACAGAACTTACCAGAACTGCATTAGTCCAAAGTTGTCCACATTATCCCAAAGTGTTATTAACGCTCAAGTCCATTGCAATGAGCCACATTACTTCGCAGTCCTTACAACAATTTTAGTCACGCGTGACCCGTAATAGTAATAATTGTGTTAAATTCATTTACCAAAGGATGTGCCAAGAAAAAAGGATGTTCCAAAATTCGTGAATGTATTCCATGAATTTACTTTGAATTGTTTAAAATATTCAAAGCAATTTTTTAATGAAACAAAAAGCCCCGAAGCTACATTCCTTTTATAAGAATTTCATAAAAGGGAGGAAGCCATTTAAAAAAAAAAGAACATTTTTTTTAGTTACCTACCATTTAAATCAGAGCAAGACAATTTAAAAAAAAGGGAATTGGAAACAGGAAAATACTTTTGTTGAAGTGTTTTTTGAAATTTAAAATTTGCAAAGGTTAAAGAAAGAAGAGGGTTGATTTTTTTCTTTAAGGAGATACTTTTTTAAGTTTAAAAGGATATTTAAAATAAGAGGTGTACTTTTGCATTTGAATAAAGGGCATCTTTGAGAAATTTTCTACATTCCTTGACTCTGCTTGGGAAAAATTATGAGTTTTGGTTTTTAGGAATGAAGCCATTTCTCCAAGCCCAAGAATGTTGTGATACCTTGTCAAACATTTATGCAGAGCCAACCCAAAAACAACTTGAAACCATGAATAATAATAAGAGAAATGTTGTTGCAAAACTAAGAAAGAAGGGGCATAAAGCCAAATGTTGGATATCAAACTCAGTCAATGACTCTATCTATGCCAAGATAATCAACACATCAACAAAAAAAGAAGCTTGGGATATTTGAAAGTTGCATATCAAGGTAATGATACAATGAAGACAATTAAATTGCAAACATTGAGAGCACAATTTCAAACCCGAAATATGACTGACATAGATAATGTAGATCATTTCATAACTAGAGGCATGGGAACATTAAATCAAATAAAATTTAGTGGTGAAACTATTAAAGCTCAAAAGATTGTTGAAATATTCCTTCAAAACTTGCCCAAGAAATATGACAATATTGTAACTGGCGTTTTGGAATCCAAATATTTTACAACTTTCTCAATAGAACAAATGACTGGATCACTTCTAGCACATGAAACAAGACTCAACTTGGTAGAAGACTCCATGGAGCAAGCTTTCAAAGTACAACTCTCATTTGGCAGAGGCAGAGGTAGAGGCAGAGGATATAGAGGTGGTAACAAGAAAGGAAGAGGTCAAAGCACAGATCAAAATATCAACATGCAACAGAGAAGTGGAGACCTCCACAAAACCAAAATCAGATAAAAAGACCATGGAACAAATCTAATATCCAATGCTATTACTGGCCTGCAAGAAGTTTTGGCATTATGAACATGAATCCAAAAAGGAACAACTAGATTAGAAAATAGGAAGTGTCTATCTCTCCAACAAAGAAGGAGAATCCATTGAAACAATGCTTCTTTCCTGTCATATTTATGAAGACACTCACAACGAGGACCTTTGGTTACTGGAAAGTGGCTGAAACAATCATATTACAGGTAAAAAAAGTATGCTTTCTTATCTTGATACTTCCATAACATAATAAATTAAACTTGGAGATCATTCATGTATTAAAGTTGAAGGGAAATGTATTGTCCCTATTTTTACTAAAAAAAATCAACACACACATTCTTAATGTTTATTATGTTCCACATCTGAAGCATAACCTTATTAGTGTAATAAAATTGATGGAACATGGTTATGATGTAATATTTCAAGGGAACACATGTTATATCTATGACAAACCTCCCAATAGAAGACTGAGAGAAAAGGTTGAGAAAACCAATAATAGGATGTTTCCATTGACTTTGAGAAGTTGAAATATCTCACAATATTTAGTCCAAAATGTATCAAGAGAAGATGAGTCTCAAATATGGTATTATAGGTATGGCCACATCCCAATCAAGAGTCTAATTCTGCTCCCAAAATTTTCAATCATCATTGGTCTCTTTAATATGAATGAAACATATTTTAATTTTGAAATTTGTGTTCTATCCAAGCATAAAGGAGATATATTTCCCACATCTTCCTCTAGAGAAAAAAAAAACTATAGATCTTGTCCATAAATATATATGTGGTTTAATGCAAACACAACCCATTGGTGGTAGTTTCTATTTCTTGACATTCATTGATGATTATAATAGGAAGATATGGTTGTGTTTTATAAAAAATAAATTAGATACCTTCAGAAGATTTAACAAGTTCAAAGAAGAAGCAGAAAATCAAAGTGAACAGCCCTTGAAAGTATGCAGATTAGACAGAGGAGGAGATTACAACTCCAATGACTTCAAATTTTTTTGTTAACAAAAGGGAATAATAATGTTGAACACAACAAGGTACACTCCACAGTAGAATGGAGTAGAAGAAAGGAAAAATTAGTGAATCGTGAACATGGACAGACGTATGCTACATGAGGAGAAGTTGTCAAATAAATATTGGGCTGAAGCAGTTTCAACAATAGTGTATGTTCTCAACATATCGACAACAACTAGACTCCAAGATATAGTACCTCAAGAAGCATGGGATGGTAAAAAGGTAAGTGTATCTAACTTTAGAATTTTTGGATCAGTATTTTTTTGACATTTTCATGAGAAAATAATAAAAAATAATGATGATAAATGTGAAAGATGTATTTTCATAGGCTACAGTGAGCAGTCAAAGACCTACAAAATTTACAATCCAATTAGCAAGACATATATTTTAAGAAAAGATGTCAATATTTTTTAAGATAAATCTTTGTCTGATCATGTTCATGAAGCTTCAAATCAGTCTTTTTATCCACCAAAATCACCAATATTGCAGGTCAAGAGCCATATCATTCTGAAATGGTACATGTTTAAGAAGTGAATCGGTCACTGATTCAACATCTTCAGAACAAAATTAGAAAATGAGAAGCATCAAACAAATATATGAGCATGAGCATGAGTTTCACCAGTATAATATGTTTTCATTTATTTCATCTCAACCAACCCATTTTGAATATGTAGTTAAAGAAAAAGATTGAGTTGATGCAATGAACCAATAATTTTCTTCCACAGAGAAGAGCCAGACTTGGGAATTAGCTGATATTCTAAGAGACAAAACTAGAGTTGGTGTAAAATGGGTATATAAGACCAAGCTAAATGAGAAATGAAAAATTCAGAAACATAAGGCAAGGCTGGTTGCTAAGGGATTCTGAAAACAACTTTGTGTTGAATATGGTGAAACTTTTTCTCTTGTAGGAAGGTTAGACACTCTCAGAACCATTTTATCCACAACAACTCAACACAAATGGAATGTCAATCAATTTTATGTAAAATTTGTGTTCCTAAATGGTATATTGCAAGAAGAAGTTTATGTAGAGAAACCTCCTGGTTTTGAAGTTATAGGATAGGAGCAGAAGGTATAAATATTTAAAATATCTTTGTATCGTTTGAAGAAGGCTCCAAGAGCTTGGTATAGTTGCATCAACACCTATATCATCAAAAATGGTTTTTCTAGAAGTAGCCATGAGTTAACTTTGTATACCAAATATCATGAAGGTAAAATTATTATTGTATGCCTTTATGTAGATGATCTTCTTTATACTGGAAATATGAGGTTAGAATATTTCAAAGTGGCAATGCAAGAAGAGTTTGATATGACTAATTCAGGGGTCATGAAATACTTCTTAGGCATTGAAATTCACCAATATGCTAATCGAATTTTTGTTGGTCAACACAAATATGCCACTAACATCATCCAAAACTTTAGAATGAAAAATTGCAAACCTGTTGATACAACAATTTCTCAAGCAACCAAACTAGGAAAAGAAGATATAGCACCACAAGTTGATCCCACATTGTATAAAATTCTATCTGGTAGTTTTTTGTATCTCACTACAACTAGACCTGATATTGTGTTTGTAGTAAGTTTTGTCTCCAATTTTTTATAGTCACCTAATATTTCTCATTGGAAGGTTGAAAAAATGACATTAATGTACATTGCAGGGACCATACTCTAGTTTTTTCTACACACATTATGAAAATTGTTCACTTTCAGGTTGTGCATTTAGTGATTATGCACAAATTTTAGATGATCAGAAAAGCACCCCAAGTTAATTTTTTCATCTAGGAACCAATATCATTTCATGGGAATCCAATAAACAATCAATCGTTTCAATATCTTCTTCGAAGGTGGAATATGTAGCAGTAAATTTAGCATCTTGTTAAGCAGTGTGGTTGAGAAGATTATTGAAATATATTTGAAATGCTCAGAAGGAGCCAACTACAATTTAATGTGATGATATTTCAATGATTTCTTTATCAAAAAACCATTTTTTCCACAAAAATATAAAGCACATTGACAGATATTTCCATTTCATCTATGAGCTTATTAATGATGGGGACATAGTACTTAATTTTTGTGGTTCCAAATATCAACTTGTAGATATTTTCACAAATCCATTGTGCAAGAATGTATTTGAATTTCAAAGATAGAAATTAGTTATTATAAGTGCCTCTACATGTGACAGTTGACATTAAAATGGGATGTTGAGAAATCAATCTCATTGTCTACTAAGTGTCATCACATTTAGATCTCTTGTCTGATAGGTGTCATAGAAAGTTTATTTTTTCTTCATTTTAGGCGAGTTCTACTCTAGTCATTTATTATTGATTTTTACAATATAATATACTTGGCTATTTTGAATATTGAGAAGAGTTATCTCTACTCAAATTTTCTATTTTCATTATTTTTCATGTGACAAGCCTAAGGTGATGATCACATGATATAGTGAGCCCATTAAAAAAAAGAGCCACGAATTTCTGTAACAATTCATTGTGATCTATAAGTGCGAGTTCTCTTTATCTTATGTGATAATGTTAATGTAATTCCATGGTGTGATGTCACAATGTTACTTTATGAGTGATATATTTCTTCACTCCATATAGAACCATAAAATAAGTGAGATCCAAAAGCTACGAGACCATGTCATGTGAACCAAAAGTGTTTTTTACAGTCATACCATAGTCTTGTGAATCGATGCTAGTCATAGTTATACGAACCACATGATATTCATCCAATGAGCTAGATGTGAATCCTTATATTGAGCTATTGAACCATAGATCCAAAATCATTGATCTCACATTTTTTCACAATCAAGCTAGGGTTCCCACATAAAGTCAACGTCTAGAATTTCACTGAGCGAAATCATAATTTCATTTTAGATCATTAGATATAGATAAAAATCTTATTCGATTCATATACTACAACTATATGCAGACCAAAAAGTCATGTCATTATTCACAGAAATAATCCACTGCAATAAATATACATCACAGGAACTTTGTTGCAGTGAGGATGCTGCAAAATGTATGCTACAAATTTCATATACGTGGAGTCACAACCTTAGTAATAGATGTAATGTCCTTTTTATTTCACGGAGTAGTGCTAACAATTTCCTAAAATCTTGTTTACTTCATTTCAATTCGTCAATAATTAGTTACAAAAGCCCACACATCGATTATAAGACAACATAGTGTGATATTTAGACCTCCTAATTCATACCTTAGCTTTGAAACCATGTTGGAAAATTGGGAAGCTTTATAATTAGATTATATTTTCATTTTTAGATAACATCTTGTGAAATTTTTTGGCTTCTTATTTATTTAATTATGTCCTTTTTCATCAAGAAATTATCAAAACATAAACATGAAGTTCAAAAGAAAACAAAGAACACATGATATAGTCCCCAAGCCAGGGAAATACCCCTCCAAGGGGAAAAACCAAAAAATAATTTTCTTATAGAATCATATGAAATAATAAATCCAAGACCCTTTTCTTGAAAATTTTAACTAGAATCGGTCTTCATAATGGCATGTAATTATGATTTTATGTAATAAATAAATAATGAAATAATAAATAAATATAATAATACAAGTATACTCCAAACCTTGTCACTAGGCCTCTTGAAGTCGACTCAAAGTATGGCAGAAATACTCCTTGATGAAGTTGACCTACCCTCCACACCTCATGTCTTCCTACATGCTAGAAGACAATCATTTTATAAAGAGTGATGCAGCCTCATTTTAAAGCAAGAAAGATCAAACAAGGTATGCAACAAAATTGAGAGATAAGCTTTGCATTTGTGTGAACATAGGAGGTTGATCTGCGAAGGAGAGAGGGGTTTTATCACCTTTGTTTTGGGTCTATCTTACCTCACATATTTTTGGTAGGTTAAGGGATATCATAGTAAATTAAAATTCTGCAATAATTTCAAAGTTTGGTTCAACTATTGACGTGAGAAAATAAGGCTAAAAGGCGAATAAAGAAGGATATAAAATGTGCAAAGGAGGAGGTAAATTTGCAAGGATACAAGGTCACCACAGCTCGATCTTGGGTCTCCACTATACCTCAAATATCTCAGATACACTAAGGGTTACAAGGGTGCAACAAGAAGGTCGAAAGGGAGATTATATGCAACTGAGGAAGATAATAAAGGAACTCAAGTAGAAGCACATTGTTTGGGGCTACTAGATATGGATCGAGCTTCCCTAATAGAGGTGCAGTGTAGTGCAGAAAAATAGGATCAACATAAGGAGTTGAGAAGTGCAATAAGGGACAATGAAAAAGGTCTTGGAGGAATACTTGTGTCAAGGGTCTTTATCATGGTATTGGTATTCATAAATTGAAGGTTTATAATAAGAATTTTTATCAGGTTTTCCTATCAAAGAGTGACAGGTTTTGGCCCTTTCTTGCAAGCCTAAATTTTGTCTCTCTTACGCATTCGATAATTGACTTGATGAAGAACATAATAATCTAATGAAGACAAGATCTAAGAGAAATAAGCATATAGTAAATCAAAAGTAATTATCAAGAACATAAACTGGAATAAAATCCATAATTTATCGACACCTTTCACCCTCTACAAGCCAACTCAAACCCTTATTTTGCTCAAATTTCAGTCCTCCTCTTTCTGTATGAAAATTTTAGATCAGATGCTCCAAATCACCTTTCCAAAATGAGCTCCAAATTTCTTCTATTTATACTAGTTTTGAGGGGTGTGAACAATCATGTCTTTTGGGGTAGAGCCTACATGAGAAATTGGGCCAACTTGACTTTTAGATGGAATTTTTCCCAAAATACATAATTACAATTTTTTTTTCCTTTTTCTTTACAATAGGTCCAAATAGGACTTTTACTTTTTGACTTAGGAAAACCTAGAAGCATGAAGAACATCCTTATCTAAATAAAATAATAATTCTTGAGCATGAAGCCCATTCTTAAAAAAATAGTATTTACTTTTCTTAATTTGCATTTTACATAAAACATATAATGACATAGGTACAATAAAAATTATGAAGATCTATCATAGCTACATTTTGCAACATTAGGTGATTGTTGTCTTTATGATCTCAATTAGAAAACAAATTATGAGTTTAGTCAACTAAAAAATTAATTTGAGTAGTTTGATAATTAAATAATATATATTTTAAATAGTTTCATACATCTGATCACACAATGTCACACCCAATGATGCAAAATCCCACACATAAGTGAAAATATGTGAAACTAGTATGGAGGCTACTATCACCTAACCACCACTACTATACACATTAAAAAAGTGGTGGATGTATTTCTAGTGGGGATTCCCTATCATTTTTTGTAATATGGAAAGAGAATAAGGGAGATTATCAACTAATGTGACAAAAGGAAATGGGAAAATCTTAAAAGGTTGGAAGAATTGGAAGAAAATTATATACCTTATTTCTTGGGCTACCAAGTCATAAATACAACCTAAGAGGGTTAATTATCACAAATGATCTTAGAAAATAATTTTCTACAAATAAAGAAGGTAAGGGGTTTAGAATAGGAGATCCACAACTAAATATTGTTTAGGATGCACGTAAGCTTTTGATAAAAAATGACTTGTGTGGATTTAAACCCATATCTCAAAGAAAAGGTAGAAGATTTCTCCCACAATACATACACATGGCTTTAAATACTCTTCAAGACAAGTTTCTCTTAGATTTGGTTTTGCAACTCTCATCCCACATATAAAATTTACCATGGTGATCATATAACACGTTTTCCCGTATTTTTGAAACTCAAACTTGAAATCGATGAAGGGCCGACTCGAATTTGGACTCCAAATTAGAATATTATAATTTCAATGACTCATTTTACTAAAAAAAATCATAAAATACATATATTTTAACAAAAAAACATAGATCAGCCTTAATCAAAATGATCCTATTCAGAACATTGGTGCTCTGCAATGCAAAACCCTAGCTCATGACCTAAATCTTTGGTCCCTCTGCTGCTCCTGCCTTTGGTTGCTGCAGGCTCTACCCTTGTAGACCTGCCATAGAAGTCCAGATCTTCTTTTTGTGAGCTCTATCTAGGGAGCAGAATGAAGGCCAAAAGGTGCCTTCTTTCATAGATAAAGTCGCAGGGACCTCTCCTTCTCCATATATTTCCTTTTTTTACGTGCTTAATCACCTCATCTGCCTCTCCCCACTCTGATATGGAGCTTCGTCCTAACTCCCCTCATCTGGAAAAAGACAAAGTCGTTCCCTCCCCAAAGCCAGATGGCTCTGCCAAGGGGTCTAAAGAAACTACAGGGGAATTTGGGTAGATGACGCATTAGACAGTGAACACTGACGGTAGTAACTCTACGACCATAGAGAAGGATCAGGACTCATATGAAAAAACAAATGAATGCCACCCAAAATTTGTGAAGATCACTGAAATAGTTATTCAAGAACCTAACATTGTTGTCTACAGGGAATATATGAGAGAACACGCCATCATTTTCAAATTTATGGGCATTTGGTCGCTTGAAAGAGCCCTTAAAGGGTGGATCCAAGCCAAATTGAACCCCAAAGGTGCGATAGAACTCTAGATTGGCTCAAAGGGATTTTTCACCATTGTTTTCGCTCTCCTGGAAGATAGGGACAAAATATTTGAAGGGGGGCCATATTTTTTCAACTGTGCGGGTCTCTACATGAGATACTAGAAGGATAACTTCACTCCGGAGAAAGAATACTTCACACAAGCCCCAGTATGGATTAGACTATACTCTCTTCCCATGGACTACTGGGCACCATCAGTCCTCAAAGCCATTGGAAATGAACTCGGAGAATATATTAAGATGTGAGAAGGTACAAAGAATGGTCATTACATTTCATATGCTCGTATCTGTACCTATATTGATGTCTCTGGAACCCTCCCAGAGGCCATCAATCTGAAATTCAGAGATGAAATATGGACCCAAACGGTGGACTACAAACATATACCATTTCGATGTCGAAAGTGCCATGAGCATGGACATCTCTTCAGAGATTTCCCATAGAACCAACCACCCCCAAAAGACAATAAGGAAAGTAGGAAGGATGAGCAAGGCCTCATCAAGGTGAGCCACAAAAATAGGCACGACAAAAGGAACAACAGAGGAAGAGAAACTCCAAAGCCTGCACAGTAAAAGAAATATGACATCCTCTCTTGTATAACAGAGGAAACATGACAACACGATAACAACAAGGAGAAGACCACAGAATAGGAAAAGAACATGGATACAGACATGGAGAACACAACCATTATCTCTCAAGAAGAATAGACAACTCACGAAGATAATCATATGGAATTCATCCAGGACATACCGATGTTAGAGGAAAAAGCGATTGAAGACATCCTGATGGGCATGGACCTATAGAAGATATCAAGGGATTGGACTACAAAAGGTATCAAGGGAATACCAGAAGATTACATACAAAGAATTGAGGAAGCATACATCATGCAACAAATCCTTCAAAAGTAGAGAGAATATCAAACCAAGGGGAAAAACCAAGCCAGAGGAATCAAAGCGAACCTCAAAGCCAACCACTAGATCACTAAGGGGCCGACAAAGAGAAGGGATCGAAAGACCAAAAGTCAACATCTCCAAAATCTCGGTAATCACCCTATCAATGAGGGCAAGGTAAGGTTACTCTCTCTCAGCCCCAATACATTATTATGATATGTACATCTTGGAACATTAGAGGACTCAATAGTCCCGCAAAAAAAAGGATCCTAAAATCCAAAGTTACCTTAGGAAAGAATGATATTCTATTATTACAAGAAACAAAAATTGGTCTGTCCCAAATGCAGGACATTAAACAGGCTTTCTTCTGGAAACAATATAGTCATTTTGCTATTGCTGCATCTGGCATGACAGGAGGCATAGAAATGTTCTGGAAAGACTCAAAGTTTCATCTTATTGACTCCTTTGCTTCCAAGCATGCCCTTGCAATGGTTCTCTAAATCACGGGAACAAAATAAAATCTATGCATCACCAATGTATACGACCCAAATATGGTTAATGAACGCTCTGTTTGGATCAACCATCTCAAGAGTCAAGGCCATCCTCTAAGCCATCTGTATCATCTTCTTGCTGGAGACTTCAACATGATCCTAAATTTGGGGAAAAAAAGGGTGGACTTCACAGATTGGACTCAGACTCTCTGGCCTTTCAGAATATGATAGATGACTTGGGATTCATTGATACCCCTACAAAAAATGGCATTTACACCTGGAACAACAGAAGAGGAGGTGACCGTCAAATAGCCTCCAGACTTGACCATTTTCTCCTCTCTAAAGAACTCTTCCTCTCCTCTTTGTAAATGGAAGCCAACATTTCTCCTCAAGTTGGCTCAGATCATTGGCCAATCGTTTTGACTATCAAAATCTATGAAATACCGAAGAATTCACCCTTTAGGTTTGAAGCGTTCGGGCTCTCCCACTCATATTTTCAAGAAAAAATCAAGGACTGGTGGTCCATACTGCTTCCTCAGCATGACAGCAAGATGCAAAGCTTCCAACAAAGACTAAAAATCATCAAACAAGAATTAATAAAATGGAACTTGGAAACCTTGGAGAAATCACAACAAAGAAAAAAATTACAGAATTAAAAATGAGAGCACTTCAACAAAGCATCATTCACAATAGAATGACAGAGGAAATCAAACAAAAAGAAACAAAACTTCAGAAACATTGGGAAGAGTGATCCTCTCAAGAAGAAAAATTATGGAGGAAAAAATCTAAGATTAGTTGGCTTAAAGATGGGGAAAAAACACAGCATTCTTCAAATCAATGATCCAGCATCAAAAGAAGAACAAAATTCTCAACCTAAAAAATAAGCAGGGTCTCACGCTTAATACTCATCAGGAAATTGAGGAAGAACTGCACCAAAACTTTTCGAGCATCCTCAAAGAAAGCAATTAGCACAATGAGGAACACATCAAGAAGATCATCAACAACATCCCCTCCATCTTAACCAGAGAACACAATCAGATCCTTCTAAAACAAATAACCATGGAGGAAGTGGAAGCTTCTATACAGTCAATGGCCAATGGTAAGGCCCTGGGGCATGATCACTTCACCATATACTTCTACAAATCTTGTTGGCTCCTAATTAAGGAGGATATCTATGAGATTTTGGAGGAATCAAGGATGAAGAGAGCCATGTTTCCTTCCCTCAACACCACTTTTCTTGCTCTCATTCCCAAATCTGATAGGGAAGACTCTCCTGATCACTTCAGACCCATTGCTCTATGTAATTTAATATACAAGATCATCTCCAAGGCTCTCGCCAACTGCATTAAACCCCTCCTACCTCTCCTCATCTCGGCCAATCAAACTAGTTATGTTGAGGGCAGGAAAATCTTGGACAACGTCATTATCTCTCAAGAAGTCATCCATTCCCTCAAAGACCATGGCAAACAAGGTATGTTGATTCAACTCGATATGTCCAAAGTCTTTGATAAGATTAATTGTAACTACATTAGACACATGTTGGACGCCTTTGGTTTCAACTCAAACTGCATTAAATGGATCATGGCCTTAGTCTTGGGGGATTTTTTCTACATTCTCCTCAATGGCTCCCCTACCTCCATCATCAACCCCTTGCGAGGCATCAAGCAAGGAGACCCTCTCTCTCCATTCCTCTTTTTTAATCATGGCTGAGGGTCTGGGTAGGACTATCTCTGTGGCCTCCTCTAGAAATCTTATCTCTGGCCTCAATCTTTATCCCCTCCTCCCCCACATCTCCCATTAGTAGTTTGTGGATGATATGCTCCTCATGGGTATCCGCATAGCCAAAGAAGCCCACGCTTTTCACAAAATTCTTGATGACTTCGCTTTAGCCTCTGGATCCTCTGTCAATGACTCCAAGTCAAAAATCTTCTTTCTCAACACTCCCATTGCTATTCAAAGCCACATCTACAGAATGCTGGGATTCTAGAAAATTAGCTTCCCCTCAAAATACCTAGGCATTCCCTAGATGAACAAACCTCTAGCCTGCTCGAATTGGGAACCCCTTATATCCAAGCTCGAAATAAAAATCTCCCTCAATTTTGCGGGTAGATTAGTCCTTGTCTGCTCTGTTCTTCAAGCCATGCCCCTGTACCAGTTCTCTTCCATTTCTGCTCCTCGTTCCATTTCGAAACAGTTTAGAGCCATCCAAAGAGATTTCCACTGGAAATTTAAAGCTAGCAATGGAAAATTGACCTTGGTGGCCTGGGACAAAGTCTGCTCGCCCAAGAAAAAGGGTGGTCTTGGACTTCGAGATCTAGACATCCTAGGCAAAGCTTTAGGACACAACACATGGTGGCATTGGCTCAGTAATCCTACCACCCCTTGGGCCATGCTTTGGAAAGCCAAATATGCCCCCATGCAGCCATGGCATTGTCTTATCAGACTCTCCAGCAATGTCAGAGGCTCTCCCATTTGGAATTAGGCATGGGAAAACAGATCACTCATTCAAAATCACAACTTCTAGGAGATATGAAATGGTGAGAATGCCCTGTTTTGGGAGGATGCATGGGAGCAATATCCTAAACTCAACTCAGAGATATATATTCCAGTCAGAAGGCAGCTGGAAATTAAAAACAAGCACAAGGTTAGAGACTATTGGAAATTCTCATAAATCTCCAAGTGGAGGGAATTGGTGGACATCAAAGACATTGTCCCTATCCCTTTCCACCAGCTGATGAACATTCTTGTAGAGGAAATAACTAATAGACAAATCCAAAATGAAGAAGGACCGTACATACTACAGTGGGGCTCCAATGTAGCAGGGAAATTTAATATCAAGGAAGCCTACAACATCTTGCAGAGCCCAACCCCAGAACTACATGAAGGCAAGTGGCAGAGACTTTGGAGCAGGAACCACTGGCCAAAAATTACACTCTTTCTATGGTTAGTTATCCACAGGAAAATTCTCACATGGGACAATCTACTGAAGAAGGGCTTCATAGGACCCTCTGAGTGAACGTTGTGTCACTCCAACTCGGAAACAACCAACCACATCTGCAATACCTGTCCTTTCACATCCAACATTTGGTATTGGTTCCTTTTTGTCTTCAAAGCCTCCGATCGCATTCTTGATTCCATTCTCTCCTCTCTAGAGACTTGGCGCCCTACCTTCTCTAACCAACCCCTCATCAATTTGGCCTGGAACCATTTTCTCGGAATCATATGTTGGGCCCTCTAGAAGGAAAGGAAATCACGCATATTAAAAAACAAGGCCTCAAAGGAGTAACAACTTCTCCACATGATCAAATGCACTCTGCGTGAATCTGCCTCTACCGCCAAACTTCCAGACCCATCTCACCCACCCTCGGTGGATGATTGCAGAATCTTATCCCTTCTCAACCTCCCCTCCCCCTCTTTTACCCCCTCCCCTGTAGTCCCTAACCCCTCCCTTCCTTTGTCCATATGGAAAAATCCTGATCATAATTTCACAAGGATCAATTATGATGGAGCGTCCAAGAACAACCCAGGTATGGCCAGTTTCGGAGATGTCTTTCGTAACTCTCAGGGCTCTATCCTCTGGATTTACTATGGCAATCTTGGGCACACCACTAACAATGTAGCGGAGCTGCATGTGCTTACTCACAGACTAACAATAGCTAGACACAACAACTATTGGCCCCTTCTAGTAGAGGGTGACTCCAATGTTGCTACCCAAAATTGTAAGAAGCTCCAGCAAGGGCACAATGTCAGACAGGTTTCTGATTGCTGGCACATCACTAAAGTCCTTCATAAAATGAAAGCTAGCATTGCAGAGGCCAGAGGGGTTTTTTTAACAGTGGTCAGGAGAGATGCAAACAAGTTGGCAGATTTCCTTGCCAATCAAAGAGTCAAGACCTTAGAAAGACTCTTTTCTTAGGCCTAGGACTCAATTTCATCCCCAACGGTAAAAACCGCTTGCACCAAAATTAACAAAAATGATCTTCAAAAGGCTTTGGTCTTGTTTCTACCACCTTCAACTATCAATCATTATGACCTAGTACACCTCATTTCTTCTCATGATTGATCGATTTGGTGGCTCACCCTTGGTTTTCTCACCCCTATACGTCTCCACCCAAGGAAATTACTCCTGACTGGCTCCCAAAACCTTTGCCCACATGTGATCCATCTATTCCTACGTTCCTCCTTCTCCACAGCTAGTCACCATAAATCCCCCTTACTTAGCCTTCACCCCTCAATGCTTGCCACTATTTGGTTCTCCTCTCTCCACGCGCTATAGTTTATGCTTCCTTCTCTCGGCCCCCCCTTCCACTCCATTGTGTAGGCTGCCTCCCATGGTCCCCCATTACCGCAACCCACCTCCCTAGCCTTGCCTTGGTCGCCAATATTACTGGGCGAATCCTTCTTTTTAGCCAGTCACGAGGGCGGAAACCTCGTCTCGTAATGCCACCCATATCTTCGCGGAGAGCATTCCGGTGCCAGTGCCAAAGCTTCTGTCTAGTTTGGAGGTGGAGGCTTTGGCCCATCACAGGACCACCCTCTCGGAAATGGTGGACAATGCCTTCTTCTAGATTCCTGACCCCACTCTTAAAATGTATTGATAAAATATGTACAACCATGCAATTGATCTGCATTGTCATACCAAAAATATGCTAGCCATAGCGATCCAGGAGCAGAGCAATGTCAGAAAAAAGCTGGAAAAGAAAATTGAAGTGATGTCTAAAAAATTCGAAGCCTTTGTGAGGGTGGTTCACCACCTTCGCTTCATCGACAGCTCCTCCCCTCATTATGATTTGCTAAAATGCAACTCGGTCAAGCATCATCAGCAGATGCCCAGGATCAAGGAAGAAGCTCAGGAAAAGGCTCACTCGCAGGAGGTTGGGCCTTCTCATCGCAATCTCCTCGACCTGGAGGAAGGAACCCCGGATCGCCCGATTAGCATGGATGATTATCTCAATGCCGAAGAGGATGTACAGCCCCCCTCAGGTCGCTGACTTTTCTCTGTTCCTCCTAGTTTGGCCTATTTTATTTTTGTATGTAGTTCACTCAGCTCTCGAGATCAAAAGATATTTTTTCCAGTTCCATGAATGTTTCGGTTTATTGTAGTCATACTGCTTTTTTTGTTTCTCCCACTCAGCAATTCTCCCATGTATTCCCCTCCCTGGTTGTGGGAATTACACATTGGTCTTGTTTGGCTCCGTTCACCAGCCTCCGAGGCTATTTTGTATACTCTATTTTTATAGTTAATGTGAATAGATCTTCCCAATTTACAAAAAAAAAAAACAAAAAAACATATTTCAAATATTGCAAAATACTAGAGACAAAATATTTTAAGGTTTTTTTGTGCATGTTCCATGTAAATATGAATATATCAAAAAATTTCAAAATGGAATCGAGTGCAATATATTAAAGAAAAAAACACATAATCAATGGGTCTCTAAATGGCCTCGAGGTTTTAGAGTCCAAAAATCATGGTATAAACATATCCCTTTTCCTACCCTTGTCTTCTTCAAATTTTGCAATATAGTTTTTCAGTTCCAATAACTTCTCCAATCTCCTCTAATGAGACAATGCATGGGAAAACTTGGTATCTTATATCATCTTAGTGTTATTTCAATACATGATTCGACCCATACCCATTGAATTTCTTGCAATATTTACAATAAATTGTACTCATTAACAAGATCAACATGGATCCATGTAGGGTTTTTGACTTTTGGGGCCATGGTTAAAACCCAATTTGCAAATTTAGATATGTGGCATTGAAAATGCTATGTTAAGTTCTTAGTATGAAAAATCCATACTTCCAATTTAAAAACTTGAAACCAAGGTTTCCTGGAAGTGGCAGTGGGAGGAGGAAGCAAGAGCAACAGTTTTCATAAGCTTATGGGCCAAGAGAATTTTCAGAAGAAATTTTTATATAATATGTATTTTTATATATTTTGATGCATATATGTGAACAAAATCATGTAAAATGATGAATTTGTTATAAAAATCATAAAAACATGGATTAAAGCATATACCCCCAATCAGCTAGTAGTTATAACCTTTGTAAACCACAAGTCCACAACATCTTCATTCTTTTAACCTTAAAGTTTCAAAGTTTCAAAATTCAATATATAAATTTTTTCATCATTAAATTTGTACTTGTAACCATTACCAAACTATAACAAATAATATCGAACATGAAATGAAATGTTTCACTAGGCATCATATTCATAATTCATTATCAAAGAGTTATAATTGCCAACTTCAAATTTCAAACTTAAATTGTTATATATTGTTTAAAAAAACACCATAATAAATATGAAAGCATCAATAGTTACAAAATTACTAAAACATGAAATTACAAGTACATCTATTATCTATAAAAAAAAAATTCATGCCACAAGAAACTTCCAATTTCTTTTTTTCATGATCTATGAATAACAGGCATCTCCTCTCACATAATTTGACTATGAAATGGTGATGAACCACAGCCAGAACCAGAAGGAAAATGATGCCCATGAAATGTTGTATAAGGAGGTGGCGAAAAATTTTGTGCAACTTATGCCCTGCTAGTGGATGACGGTGGAATTTTTGTTGTTGCTTGATGACCGACATCCTCATCATCCAAAATTTATAATTCCAAATGTTCAAAATGTAAGGTTCCATCCTCCAAATTATCATCCTCTATGTTATTTTCCCAAGTGATATATGTTATGTCAGATCGAACCCACTCACACTAATGAGCAGTATCCTCAAGTTCTAGTGTACATAAACCAAGCTTTCTTCTTGACTTTCATTAAGGAAATTTTCTTTGACATTTTGGATTAAGCTAAAGGTGCTCCAACACCTTTCCACAAAAAAAGTATTAACCACCTTTGACAAAATTTTAACTTCAATTTTTTCCAAAGGTCCCTTGGAGCCATACCTATTGCACCATTCAACAGGATACAATCTATCTCTATCATTGATTGCATGCAAAGTTTAAAAAATTCAAGTTTTACTAAATTACTTGTTTAATTCTATATGTCATATGGAATAATCCTCCCCATAAGGGACCATATTATGTAATGCTAACATGTAACTTTCTAGTACCTCTCACTCTATATAGATTTTATCCTAACCCAACCCCCAGGTGCATTACTAGCCAACGAATATGGGGCATATTATTTTGGTGTAAGGACATATACCAATGCATGGAGTGGAGCATTAATATTATCTGACGTTTTGACCACATGTTTTAAATATGATAATACAAGATGTCATCTTTCGACTGAAAAATATCTTTAATTTTCCCTAGTATGTTATCCATCTTCTCATACACCTACCCAGTGACCAATACATATCTATATGTATAAAAAATCATGTTATAAATGGGCTTGGTGAACTAACCATTAAGAAACATTTCCTCTGCCTTTTTAAAATATTCAATGTCAGATGCAATTGCAAACATGTCCTTTAAGATTTTTCATGGTTCAATTGATGACATGTTATCTAATAACTTTCTTACCTTAAAAAGGCGCCTAAAGGTGAGGTAATGCCTAGTCAATATAGTCTTTTAAATATTCAATAAATCCAAACTTGAGTGACTATGGAATAGGCCATCAGAATTTCTATGATTGGAAAAAATATTATCATGTAATTTCCTCTCTTCTACAATGAATCAATCCATTTGTATTTGATGCAATATACACCTCAAAAAAATTTCAATTTAAATAAAATGTTCACTAAAGACAAACCACCACCAAAGTTATCCCTTATATAATTTTTAACTTTCAATCAAAACTATATACGTAGGAATTCAAAGCGATGCCAATTTGTGACAAGTGGGCGATTCATATAAATAAATAAATATGGTCAACTCGTTGACCCATATAATTTCTTCCTTCACACATCACCACCGAAGAAACAAACCTTCCTGAATCTAAAGGTCATTGCACTCCACCTCTATTTAAATGCCCGATCTGACGGTGATTGCATTCTAAACAACACAATTTTTAACATTTTGAAAGCTTGCGATAAATATGGTTTCCTTCACCCATCCTTATGCTACGTGTCAACCACAAGAGTGTATCGCATGGACTCAACAATTACTGCAAACCACCAGAAGGCTATGAGATAAACCATTCAAGGTTTTTAAAGATCGCTTTGTAATACCAATACACAAAAGTCTATAGTGGAACTAGGTTTGTTAATGCATAAATTTCATCTTTCCAATATATCAATCATAACGAATTTGGCATACTCACTCTCTGTGAATAAAACTGAATATATTCACTATTTAATGCAGTTACAAAACCCTCAAGATATTCATTGGTTAACACAATTACAAACACAGAAATAGAAAACAATACTGGTATATGTAGAATTGATTTTCAAGGTTCCCAATAGAATGTAATACTCAGAAATGCGATTTTTCACAACACACTTTGATCAGTAAAATCAGAGGGTCTCACCCTCTCTGACCTGATTATTCAGTCTTTGACCTCCTCTCTACTCTGTTAAAAACCCAATATATATATATATATTTTCTCGCTCTCTTGCTATCTATATACGTCATTACATTATGTTTCTTTCTTTTATAGATGAAATCTAATAATATAACAACTCAGTCACTATTCTTATCACCTTAAATCCCTATTCTAAAGTTTCGATGCACACCTGTGCTAACACTCATCTTCTATTCTAAACATAACACAACTTTATGGATTATTACAATATTAGATAAATGAAGATTCGAGAGGTCCAACCCTCTCTGTAAACTTTGGTTTGACAACTTAGGTCAATGAACATGATCTCACATTAGCCACAACATGTGAATATCCAATCACATTACTTGCTAAGTCCGGATGCTCTTACATCAGTATTAAGGTTGATTTATCTCAATAATTTCATGTATTAGAAAGCTTATTGTGTGAACCAAACTCCCAAACCAAAATATTTTATGGTATCTATCATCAATGATTTCTCTCACTACCTTACAATTATAAGCATTATCGGAAATGGCTTGGATGACATTGTATGGCCAAATAGTTCCAATTGTTTGAATTAATCCTTCAATAATGTTGGTGTTCATCTTGAGCTTATTTGAGTATTCATGAGATGAAAGGAATAATACACTAGGATTAGGCACACCAAGAGAAATTATCAATGGACTTCCTTTTACATTTTTCCAACAATAAAATAAAATATATATCGCATATTAATTCCAAGAATTTGTGAATTTACCCTGTTGTGGCTCATTTGCAATATCATGGATTTTTAATTTTCAAAATAAAAATAAAAATATAAAATTATAAAAAAATATGTTAAAGTAATAATTTTCATATACTTTGACACAAAAATCTAATGGTTTTTGTATTAAAGTTTAAATCCAATACTTTAAAGCTTTTTGGAAGCGGGTCCCAATGCATAGATTAAAAGGCGAGCATCTTATGGAGCAGGATCCGACAATTTGAAAAATAGGAAATAAAAGTGTCAACCCGTGGGCACTTTTAGCATGCGAGTTAACGAGGAGGGTGCCTCAGTAGTTGGCCCTATTGATTGTAGGGCCGATCCTGATCAATGGTCGAGATTCACTACAGAGGCATGAACCCCACGAGCTCTCTGTACCTTGAGACCTCCTGCAGTGACGTATGTAGCTAACTGTTGAAATATGTGGTCCATGTTAGAGTACTTTTAACGGTCTTTTGGTGCATCTCATAAACATTTAATTCTTAAGCCTATTCCACCTATTTAAGATGAATTCTCATTTTTCTAAGGTTATTGTTGTTAGTTTGTGTTTGAAGTTGTGTCTGCGTTGTGTCTTTATCTGCAGTCTACTACCTTGTCGATTTTCTATCACCCCAAGTGATACCATGGCTAAGCATCCATCCCTTTCAGGTTCTTCCAGCCACATTCCTTTGATGGACACTAAGAGGGACATATAGGATACTTTATGTTCTCTAGACCACCTTTCATTTTACCAGCAGGTCTGCCTAAATGATAAAAATTCTCCAATTTACACTACCATGGTTAAAACTGGTGTGTTGTCTGCATGCATCCAAAGAACACACCTTTTTCTTGAATTTGATATTGGATAGTGTCTCTTATGTAGCCGGGAAATTTTTTTGTAATGAATCGTCAAGGGGAGAATGTTCTGCAAGTTCATCCGAGTTAATTCATCAAGCTTTGTGTTACCCCGAGTTAGAGTCGTATGTCCAATTCGCTGATGTTTCCTTAATGATGCATAATGATAGTCTTTCTTCTTGTACTTTTCCCTATGAGATTATTTTCTTTGGAGTTCATTAGGTAAAGTCTAAACGTGGATCAAATACATTTTGTGCCTATGAAGAAAGGTCGTATGTTTAAGTTGCCAATGATTGTTGGTCCTTTTATAGTTAATATGAGACAGGAAATCGATGAAGGAACTAAGATGTTAGATGAAATGCACCTACTATTAGGAGAGAAGTGGGCTTATGACCCTCACAATGTGATTTCTAATAGGAGAATTGAAAATGGGTATTCAACATTCATTCTTGATATCAGACCTGATATAGAAAAAATGGTAGGTAAAGGTTTTTCAAGTTCAATGAGCTCAAATATACAAACTCCCATCATATCAGAGAAGTCAAATAAGAGAGGTAAAGAAGCAATAATTGATTCAGAGTATGAAGAACAGAGGACTGAAAAGAGGAAAAAGCTGAGTGAGGATTTTGTAGATGCTCAACCTGGTTTCTCATTACAATTGGGGGATGAGAAAAATGTCCCTACTTCACCAAAGAGACATGAAAGCACTCAGGAACAAGTTCCCTTAATTAAAAAAATGTTTTCTCAGATTTAAAAAAAAAATCAGAAGATGAAGGCAAGCATGGAGGCTCAAGCTAAGTACCAGATAACCCCAGATCAAATGAGACTTCTAACTACAATGGATCTTGAAAAGGATCAATTCAAGATTTCCATTTCACATCCCTCTGATATGCCTACTGGTTCATCCAATAATTTTAATACTGTGAATCTAACTATAGATGTGAAGAAAATTCCATTTTCTTGACAAAGTAAATCTACATATGCAAACAGGTCAACTAATTGTGAATGACCTAACCAAAACCAATGCAATGGCACTGAAGGCTGAAAATATGCTTGGAAAAGTGATCAAGCAGTTGAAGTTAGAGAAAGGAAATTCCAGGGCTATGACAATCCAGAACGAAGAACTCAAAAATATTATTGTGAATATTGGGGTAGATCCCAATGACAGGTCTCCTGTACAGAAGCTTCTACAAAGTGATGAACCAGAAATATCTGTACTAAAGAAAAAGTTGAAATTGCGTATAGGAGAACACTCCATGGCAGCAGAGGTTGCAGTGGTATAAAATGAGAAAGAAAATCTTCTTCGGTAGCTTTTGCAAAAGGAAGAAGAAATAACCAAAATAAAGAAAACTGCATTGTTATTGCAGAATCACATTGAATCTCATAGTTGTACTTTTTTTTCCATCTGGTAATGAATATTTATTAGCACAAATATCTCAATTAACTGAATTGCAGATGGTAGAGAGAGATAGGAAAAAGGCACAAGCTAATTTGGAAACAACAAAAAAGACCATACAAGCCACAGAGGGATAAGTTAGTAAATATAGAATGGATTACCAGACTATTGATGCTAATATTAAAAATCTCAAAGAAAAATTGAAGGGAAATATATCTTTAATACAGGCTAAGGATATCATCCGGAATGATATCATTGTAGAAATGAAAAAAATTTGGGGTTTTTGACTGTTGTTGCAGAGGAAAGAAGTATTACCAGGGATTTTGAAGAACAAGTCATGACAGAAAAACAAAAGACAATTAATAGGGCCATTTGGGCAAGAAAATTCATTGATTTCATTTATTCCAAAACAGATCAAGGGTTTGAAGAAAATGAAATTAAAGACAGGATTTTATATGCTATGGAAATTAATAAGATGATTGTCAAGAATGATTGTAGGAAGTCTACAGAAAAGAAGTTGATTGAGCTTAAGGAAGCAGTGAACCAGTTTAATAACTCATTTGAAAAAGTAGGAAGAGTAGGTTTTCCATCATGTTGGGATTTTGGAGGTAGTCTTTTAGCATGGGATTATTATGAGCCCTTATTGGTCTTAGAAAAAATTAAAGTAGACAGTACCCATGAAAAGACCCAGGTTCTTAAAGGAGCAACAGTGATCAATTTCCTTCAAAGACATTTTTAGTCATTGTGGTTAGTGAAGAATTTATTTGCAGAGAGGCCATCATTCAACAAAATCACTGCTTTTAGATTGGAATATCACAAGCTGGTCCATTCACCTAGAAAAACATTGATATATAGAAGAAATACAAAGCCTGGATGATAGATTTACCAGAAAACCCCTCGACTTCCAAGAAGGACAAACCAGCAAGTCAAGGAAATGCAGTAGCAGCATCATCAATTCACATTCAGCAAATAGATTAAGATTTATATTTTATTTTATTTTCCTCTATTAAAGAGAATGTAACTGTAATAAGAAATTTTGATGACATGTAATAGGTAGTTGACAAATGCATAAGTATTTGTAGTTAGGATTAGTTCCAGCAGTTACAAACTGCTTTCTACTGTATTTAAAGAGAAAAGCAAGAAAGGAAAATGTTCTGAGTTTTTGCCCTTCAGATTGCAATATTTGTACTCAGATTTCAACTGATTAATGAATGAAAAGCAAGGTTCTAGAATTTGTTGATATCAATATGTCTTCTAGTTTACATTATGTGTTTTTTATCTTTGAATAAAATGAAGTAATGAAGCTACAGGTCTCTTTTTACTTGTGTTAATAAGAGTTAAAATCCTTAATAGGCGCTCCTTAATTTTAATTTTTCCTTATCTTATAATTCTTCTAAAGTTTGAGGTGATATATTCTGTACATCAGCATATCAATTTTGGCTTCTCTCCTTCATATTCTTCTGATCATTCCATTCTATATCAAAAAATAATAACATTGTGGGACATTCATTGTATTTGATCTTCGATGGTTTAATGATAAACATATGAAGGTGATTAAACAAAGACCAATCTTTCTGTGACACATTTATATAAATGTCTTAAGAAATAATTCCTTATCACAACTAAGTTATTGTCTCTTAAGGTACAACATACCCAAAGCATATTTTAATTTGAATCTTTTGTGATCAAGTGCCATGGTTCTATCTTTTTCATACCCATATCTCTTGTATCCTTTAGGGGCATCATTGATGGTTTTAAGCGTTTCATGCCAATAAGGTGAGATACAAACATTGAATTTTATGCCACATTCAAAGATAAACTCATAAACGTTTGCATCCATATAATCCCTATAACATTTATCAATGAGTTCCAATATTTTTTTATACCATGAAAGTATGTTTGTGCCTAGGGTTGTGAGTCAACTACCATTGATGGATGCCACTGGAGTTCTTGTTTGACCACTACATGCTCTATGTGTGATGGTGGCCTCATTTTCAACCTTTTATCATTTTGATTTGTATTTTGCTTCATCCTCTTTCCTTAAATATTTGTCTCTCTATTGTGTTGGAATATTTTCATAGTTTTTGGTTCCTACGGTCTTATTTCCGTCCCATGGACTTTTTCCACATAAATTTTTTCTCACGCTTATATATGAAGTTGTGTAAGTAGATTTGAAAATGGGGCATAGAAATTGAGTGTTTCCACCCCCTTTCCCTCCTCCAAGATTGTAACATATTTCCAAAGGGGTGTTCGGTATATTTTATTTTATTTCCATCATCATCTCCACTTCAATTATCCTCCTCATCCTCTTACTCTTAGTACTCCTCCTTCTCTTCTAAACATTATCCTAATCCACCACTACCCACTTCTTCATCATATTCATCACTTATTATTTTTTTCCCAACAAAACCATCATAGCCAAAAGTGGAACTGAAAAGAGAAGAATAAGCCATATACCTGTCATGTTTTTTGAAGCTTCATATTCTTTTCTTCAATAAAATGACAGAGGAATAGGAAAGACTAGGAGAAGAGAACATCTATATTATAGTAACTATTTTTCATTCTATATTTTATAGATTCATTCAACATATAAAAAATACAAATGTTACATTGAAAAAAATGGGAGTAGACCTTTCCTCTATTTCTCTTTAATGGTGGTGGTAGCCTTTAATCTCGCAAGCTCTTAGAAATGGAAGCCTTCAATCTCCCTTGCAAGCTCACACAATTATATCTTCTCAACCATCTCAAACCTTATCATAGACATTAAAAACCTCTCAAAATATCTCAAAAAACCATAAAATGAGTTAAGTGGGAGGGGAGTAGGCATTTGATTCCCCTTGGCCCTCCCATTTCCCTTCAAAAAGCATAAAAAACCCAATTTGGTGTGCACACAAGTTAAAGGGTCAGGAACATTTTATTATTATTAAGGAGAATGGCAGAGTGTGCTATGGGTGTGATCTAGGAGTATTTTCGATGAACCAAGAGGGATGCTCCCCGAGCACTGCTAGAACCCTTAGGGAGCATTTATTCTGCTATGGGAGCACACTCTCAAAAAATTCTCCTTGTTTTGAGCTTGCTCTAGGAGTGGGTTTCTGAAGACATATAATACACTGCTTGAGATGGCTATTGAACCAAATCCAATATCAATCCTTACAACTATTATCTAAGATTTTAAAACTACACCAAAACTTCAAATTCTCAGTGATTGATCAGGTGCTCAAAAATATGCTAAAAAATGAAAGTTGTTAGAATGCTGTAGAACCTGAAGTACCGCGTAGATCTCATCATTTTGAATCCAGCACAACTTGTTTCGCAAAAAATTGACACCGTACGATCCCGTAAATGAGTTTTTTTTTGTTTTCCTAAAGAGGTAAAATTTTGGCAAACAAATTGTGTAGGCAACCCAGTTAGGAGTCCGTACAGCTGACTAGCCCTGTTGATTGGGCATTGGACCAATATGGTTTTGCAACTTGTCCAAATTCTAGTGGTTTTTGTTGGCATATTTGTATCGGGTGGTTGGTGGCCAACCACATGTTGCCACATGGGCCAACTTCATGCTGCCACATGGTAGCACGGGGGCCACCAAAATTTTGTTCAATTACGAACTACACCTTCGCAGGAATTGACACTAGAACCTCTTCATTAAAAAAAAAAATCTTAATCGTCAGCCCATGGTGCTCCTTGTTAAACCATGTGACACAAAAATCATTTAAATTCTGACAGTGACAAAGGTTGGCGAAAGGGGCCAAGGCTTAGCCCATGCCACCCAATATGTCACCATATGAATACTGGTTGGAGCCATGGGTGCGGCGCAATGGAGCCCGCCGAAATTTAATTAAAAACGTTTTACATTCAATTATGTAATATGGTTTAAAATTTTGGTTTTAGGTGTTATTGCTCATTTTAAATATCCCACAAAATGCATAGACAATCTGCTAAATTCTCATTCCATTAGCGTAATTTCAAGGCCAAATTCTAGGACAGTTCCAGAATTTGGGAAATTCGTAGAGCGACTAGCAGCAAAGCTAGGAAAACTCATAACTTCTTCAGGTTTTGACCAGATTTGGAGCATAGAGAGGCTATACAAGATTTTTTTATTGTGCTGGAGCTAATGGAACAAGTTTTGAATCCATTGGAGCACTGGAAACTCATGTAACCACTATTTCTGAGAATAATGATATAGGGTCAAGTAATTGGAAGTTGGACCAAGGAGACATAGCCCAAGAGGGGTGAACTCTTTCATCACTTGTTGTTTTTTTGTTATTTTTATGGTGTATTTGTCTAATTTTTCTGCATTTTCAGAGCTTTAATTCATGCTTTATGTGCTTAAAAAATAACATAAAAGCTCACAAAAACCCAGTTTTTATCACTTGCAATTTATAAACCCTCAAGCACACTTTCATTAAGATCTCATACATATCAAGTTTGGTATCAAAGCTTAGGTTTTCTTTGATACTATGAGGATTTAATTTTTTTCAAGTGTTTTTGAAGCTTACAAGGTTGAATCTCAAAAGAGGAGAAGGAAATCTTGTGGGTGCAGGTTCTCAATTTGGGACAAGGAAAAGGAGAGCACATTTTCCACAATCTCCACCACAAGTTTCGCCTCAAGTTGTACCTGAAACTTCACTAAGATTGTCTAATGAAAGAGGAGATGATAATATGTCAGAAGAAGAAAAGGCTTTCAGAAAATATTTCTTTGAAATGACTAAAATGGTGAAGGTTATCTATGAAGAGAGAAATTCAATATTACAGGGTGAAAGTTCCAAGCCTTCAAAAGGAAATGGTGACAAACCACCCTCTTCTCCATCATCATCTTCACCTCCATCCTCACCTTCATCTTCTTCCTCTTCCACAACCACTATTACTCAAACATATCCACATACCCCAAGGGTTCATGGTAAAACTCCCTTATTAAAACTTGATATCAAATTCAAAGTGCCTATGTATAATGGTGAAGTGAATGTTGAAAGACTTGATAATTGGGTTCGTCAACTTGAAGTTTATTGCAGGATTTAGAACATCAAAGATGACGAAACACAGATTCAGCTGGCTTAATTAATGTTGGAAAGTGCTACTTTGATTTGGTGGGATGCCAAAACACAAGAGGATATGAAAAAGCATGGTAAGGTCTCAACCTCTTGGATATATTTTATTGTTGCAATTAGAAGACAATTTTATCCATTAGCTTATATGCAAAAATATTTTTTGGATTGGTAGAATTTTAGACAACTAAAGGGTAAAAGTGTGCAAAGTTACACTCAAGAGTTTAGAAGAAGGTGTTTGATACTAGGTGTAGACTTGCAATCACGAGACACTTATTGAAATATATTGGGGGTTTGCACATTTAATTAAGACATACTATCCTTATGTTTAATCTTACAAGTTTATATGAGGTTTGTGTTCAAGAAATAAATCTTGAAGAAAGAGGGAAAAAAATTTCACAAGAGAGTAGCAAGAATCCATTCACAAGTGGAGAGTAGCAAGAGTAAGTTCAAAGGGAAATGAAAGAAGAATGCATGCTTCAAGAACGAATGAGAAAAATTAACATGAAAACATTGTTTCAAAGTGGGTCATGATGAAGCTCATTGTTGGAAGCTTCATCCTAAGATGATACTAAAGAATTTTAACAACAAAGGGAATCAAAAGACAACTGCAACTACACAACATGACTTAGGCTCATATTCAGAAGATGAAACAAAGATCACATCAATGGGAATGAAAGGTAAGGACATAGGAAGCACTAACTCTTCAAGCTGTCCTAGTGATACTCAAGATGAGAACTAGAATTGAAATTTTCCATATTCGAGTTATGTTAGAGCACAACAAAATTGATACACTCTTTGGTAGTGGTTCACAAGAAAATTTTATTTCTGAAAACTTAGTACAGACCATTCCTCATCCAAGACCTTATCCTTTATATTGGATATGAAAGAATGCAAACTTACAAGTTACGAGGAAATGCATACTTAGATTTGGAATTAAATCAAACTTTCTTGAGGAAGTTAAACTTGATGTAATTGCACTTGATATTTCTAGAATTGTTTTGGGAAGCCCGTATTTGTATGATAGGAAAGCTATTTCTCATCCGCATGAAAACATGTATCACTTGTTCAAAGATGATATAGAGTACATTGTTAGAGCACATCAACTGAAACCAAATATTTCATTGTAAATACCAGAAAAATTAAGAGAATAATTAAATCTAGCAAGAATTTTGTGCTTTTAATGGTCAAGCAAAAGAATGATGTTGATAATGAAAGTTTTCAAGGTTGTGACTCAAGATTAAAATCTGATTTGGTTGAGGTTGTTAGCCAATATTATGAGATGTTTCAGGAGCCAAAAGTATTGCCTCCCAAGAGGGGAATACAACATGAGATATAATTGCAGCAAGATTATCCTATTCGTAACATTGGCATATAGAGGATGTTAGTGATGGAAAGTGAAGAAATTAAAAATTGTTAAATTTGGACAACTAGGTCCAAACTCCATCTTGTGATGCTCAGATGAAGATTCCAATATGTGTATTGGATTCCTCTTTTAGAGAGGTGTAAAATTGATCTAAAATTGATTTTAATATGATGAGAAGAACATTTATTTTGAATTTATTATTTATAATAAATTTAAGTGCAGGTCAGCCTTAAGGTTTTTACACCCAGCAGATGTGTCACACACCTCTCATGATTGGTATGAATAGGGTCAATGTTGGAGCATTTTCCACTCATCTCAACAAACATCTCCTCCTCTTATACGAGCATCTAAGGAGCAAGAAGGACGAAGTTTACCGAGGCAATAAGGACAAATTTTACCGCAGCAAGAAGGATGAAATTTACTGTAGCCAGAAATCTATGATTAGGGTTCTAGGGAAGTTTGACCAGCGTTGACTTTGGTCAACACATGGTCCGATTGGGCTTAATTTTGGAGGAGAATTCAATCTAGGGAGGCCGTACTCTTTGGCACAGAAATATAGGTCAAAGGTTGACCAGAAGTTGAGTTGTGTTGACCTTTAATGCTATTACCCTGCGTTGACTTTTCTGGGAAGATTTGACTTTTCTGAGGTTGACTTTTGAGTTGACTGTGTGACTATTTTGAGGATTGTTGTGACACATGATGGGTTGGTTGACCGTGAAGTCTTTGTTGGTTGAAGCATCCTGTTGACCATTGTAATGCACCATCACCTTTATCTATATCTGACTTGTCTTCTAAAGGATCACTGGTATGTTATATCTGCATTTTACTTGTAAATTCATGTGATTGTTGTTGATAAAAGTAAATTTTCATCAAGCATACGACATCTACAAAATATTACATGGTATCAGAGCTGAGGTGAAGACAAGCCCTAACTTATAGCAATCACCAAAAGAGAAAAATGGGTTCCAAAAGTTATGGCTTCAAGGAGGATGACAAGCTGACTGGAAGAGATGACTTCCATGCTTGGAAGATGATATTAGATCTCAAATTAGAAGACCATGACCTCATGGACTATGTACTGGGTAAGATACAAGAATCTCCATCCACTGCTACAGCTACTGCTAAAACCAAGTATAAGAAGGGGGAGATCAAAGCAAAGCTAATGATCAGGGAATCCATACATAAAACTCTGGTTGCCTACATATCTGAGCTAGGCACATCCAAAGAGATGTATGATAAGCTGATAAAAATGTTCAAAGTAAACAATGCAAACCAGGTGCTATTCTTCAAGAATCAATTGAAGAATCTGAAGAAAGGCAGGGATGAGTCTGTAAGCATGCTTTAAAACTAGCAAGATGGAATAACAATCTCTGACTTTATTAAGAGACAACCTTTGATGGGATAGTATCACCACCATGGTTGCTCATGTGAATGGAACGTATTCGACATGCCATTATAAATAATAGTACAGTTCCTACTTTGAACAATGACCAGATGCATGCAAAAATGAACAGAATGAGAATACAAAACATGTGATATTTATATCGCTGTCATTGGAAAAGAATAACTACTAATTGGTTCAAAGAACAAAGGAAGAGCAGGGGCCCAAGGAAAGAAGGGCAAGTGTTTCACTTGTCATAGGCCACGTTATCATGCTAGATAATGTCCATTCAAGAAGGATTCTCCTGATAGTGATGACAACAACAGCAACCGAAGGAATGGAAATCAAAGAAACACTAGGTCCAAAGGAAAGAGGAAGGCACCCTCTGGTGGAAAAAATCAACCTTTCAAAAGGTCTAGAAAGTCCAAGTATGATGAGTCAAATGTTGTTGATAAAAGAAATTAATATATTCTTTTATCTGTCCTCTCTGCTACATCCCCGCCCAACACTATGGATGTATGGCTGATAGATAGTGGTGCCTCAGGACACATCACTGGGTTCAAGGAAGCACTCTCTGACATGGTTGAGAAAGATACTAATCTATAAATTATCCTTCGAGATAATGCCACATATCCCGTGAAAGGGATTGGGACTGTGACCCTCTACTTGTCTCAAAGACAAGTCCTACATTTGTAGGATGTACTCTATGTACCAAAATTGAAGAAGGACCTTGTGTCTATATCAGCCATGAAAGACAAATGTTTCAATGTGGCATTCACAGATGGAAAGGTTCTCATGTGGAAGGAGAGCTTCAAGGAAGCTATCTCGATTGGGTTTAGAGTTGATACACTCTACCAAGTTGGAGGAAGTCTGCAGGGAGCAATGACATGTGATACTATCTGATAGAGTGAAATATGGCACTGAAGGTTTGGACACCTTCACTACAAAGCCCTTCTCGAAGCAAGGAAGGTGGTGACAGGGATGCCTAAGTTTCAAAATAATCATGAAGGTGTATGTAAGTGTTGTGCCGAAGGAAAGCATACAAGGGGACCTTTCCCCTCAAGTGTCACAAAGACATCTGATATTTTACAACTGGTCCATTCTGATCTATCTGGTATGCTACCCGTGACATCCCTAGGAGGATGTTCTTACTATATGACATTCATTGATGAATTCTCCCGCAAAACCTATATGACATTCACTGATGACTTCTCCCGCAAAACCTAGATATACTTCTTGAAGGAGAAGGATGAGGCTTTCATGTGGTTCCGTACCTTCAAAGCCTTGGTGGAAAATATGACAGAGAAGAAGATAAAGATTTTGAGGACTGAAAATGGCATTGAATGTGAGTCAAATGAGTTCAAGGAATTTTGTAGGGAAGCTGGCATTAAGAGGGAGACCACTACTGCCTATACTCCTGAGCAGAATGGCATTGTTGAACGAAAGAACAGTACCATTGTGGAAGTTTCCCATGCCATGCTATGTGACCAGGGTCTACAGAAGTTTCTGTGGGGAGAAGATGTGAATATTGTTGTATACATTCAAAACCAATGCCCTCATTCCACCCTGGACTCCAAAACTCCTCAAGAGGTTTTCACTGTTAAGAAACCTGACGTCTCACATTTTATAGTTTTTGGATGTCCTATTTATTTTCATGTGCCAAAAGAAAAGAGAAGTAAGTTGGATTATTCTAGGAAGAAAGGAATATTTGTGGGCTATAATGAAAATTCTAAGGCCTATAGAGTCTATGTACCTAGTCAAAGGGAAGTAGAGATATGCCATGATGTCACTTTTGACGAAGATGCTTCCCTGAAGAAAGTAGTAGATCTTCCGAGATCTGAGGAAAATCATGAAGCAAGGCCTAGAAATCAAGAAGAACCACAGGATGAGATAATGCTTGATGCTGAAGGACCAATGGACCCAATCGATCCATCTCTTTCACTGAGAAAGAGACCATCATGGCTCAGGGACACTCTCAAAGATTCTGAGGGACATGTTGCCCCGAGGGGGACATTCCGAGAAAGCAAGAAGCCGTGTAGATACCAAGTGTATCTGGTTGCCATGAGTACTATTGTACAATCTGAACCTAGATCTTTTGAGGAAGCCGTAAAGCATCAAGTTTTGAAGGATGCTATGCACGAAGAATATGAGTCCATAATGAAGAATGACGTCTGGGATGTGGTTCCAAGACCGAAGGAAAAATCAGTTGTCACTGAAAAATGGCTCTACAAGATCGAGCATGGATCTGATGGAAGTGCTGAAAATTTCAAGGCAAGATTTGTTGCTCGTGGCTTCTCTCAAAAGGAAGGAATAGAATATGATGACATATTTGCACCTGTGGCACGATATACCACCATTTGATTAATCATAGCCCTTGCTTCTACACAAGGATGGAGTCTTCATCAGATGGATGTCAAGACTTCTTTTCTGCATGGTGCAATAAAAGAAGAGGTGTATGTAGAACAACCTTTGGGGTTTGAAGTCCAGGATCGGGACACCCATGTCTGCAGGTTGAAGAAATCCCTCTATGGGTTGAAGCAAGCACCCAGAGCTTGGTATGATAGGATAGATAGATACTTGATGAAGCTAGGCTTCACTCGAAGTAATGCTGATCTGAACCTTTACTTCAAGGTTGTCCAGGGGAAGCCTCTCATTCTAGTGTTGTATGTGGATGACCTCTTCCTGACAGGTGCTGACCCTCTCATTCATCAATGCAAGAGGCAGCTTGCTGCTGAGTTTGAGATTAAGGACCTAGGACTGATGCACTACTTCCTAGGCTTGGAGGTCTGGCAGAGACCTGGCAAGATTTTCCTTTCTCAAGGAAAATACATTGTGAAACTTCTGGAAATATTTGGTATGGTGGATTGCAAGTCCATGTCAACAACAATGGAACCCAACTTCAAGAAGTTGAGTGGCAGTGCTGCTGGGCCCATATTGGCAAATCCTACTGAGTATCATCAACTCTTAGGGGCCCTGATGGTCTTAGTGAACACTCGTCCAAATATATGTTTTGCATTGAACAACTTGAGTCAACAGATGGTTGAGCCTCATCACTTTCACTGGGTTGGTGCTAAGAATCCTCTAAGATATCTTCGGGGAAAAATAAACCATGGGTTGAGATACACTGTTGGGAGCGTGATAGTCCTTGGTTATACTGATGCTTATTGGGCTAGTAGTGTGGTGGATCATAAGAGCACATTAGGATGTTGCTTCAACCTTGGTTCTGATTTGATCTCATGGATGAGCAGGAAGCAAAAGTTGGTGGCTTTGAGCACCGCAGAGGCCGAATACATTGCAGCAAGTATGGCTTTTTGTGAAGCAGTCTGGTTGCGAAAGGTCTTCAGTGAACTGTTCGAGCATGTGCTAGATACCACGGTGATATTCTGTGATAATCAGAGTGGGATTCGCTTGACCGAGAATCCCATGTTCCACGACCGATCCAAGCATATTGATATCAGGTACCATTTCATCCGGGATATGGTACAGCGAGGCGCTGTAAGGCTCGATCATATAGGAATTGATGAGCAGGTCGTGGATATTCTCACTAAGCCCCTAGGGAAGGTCAAGTTCCTAACCTTCTGTGAGAGACTTGGTATCGTCGAACAACCCTATGATGTGGGTCCTGTTGGATGATGAGCTTGAGGACCTCTCAAGGGCTTTGGGGACAGCTTCTCGGAGCTATGAGCAACCACAAGGTTAGGCTTGCCAAACCTTGTTGGTGTGCTTGGACCCCACCGTTGTGATTATTGAGTAGGTTCACCTCTCATTATCTGTGCCCCATATGCATCCTACCCATTGAGTTCAAGGCTCATGGGAAGTACCTCTCATTTGGCCAATGAGGTGGGAAAAGCTAGAGACTAGTAGCAAAGAATGATGAAAACATCAGAGATTGTCATACTCTCTATCTAGGATGGCACGATCGAACCACTTGATCTGGGATCAAGTCTAGTGAGGTGTCGGACCTCCACCTGACTTCAGGTCAGATGAACCAACTTCGGGTTGGTTGGAGACTCTTTGTGAGTCTGATAGATGTTTTGACCTCTGGGCTGAACCTGTCAGCTGGGAATGATGTCTTTGTGACTAACCCACTTCTGTTCTAAAATAAAGAGGCCAAAAAAGCAAGTTATGGTGAGATGATGCACGATGTTTGATTGCACTAGTGGATGGAGTTCTCCCTAGTTGAGAGGGAGTGTTAAATTTGGACAACTAGGTCCAAAATCCATCTTGTGATGCTCAGATGAAGATTCCAATATTTGTATTGGATTCCTCTTTCAGAGAGGTGTGAAATCGATCTAAAATTGATTTTAATATGATGAGCAGAACATTTATTTTGAATTTATTATTTATAATAAATTTAAGTGTAGGCTGGCCTTAAGGTTTTTACCCCCAGCAGATGTGTCACAAACCTCTTATGATTGGTATTTATAGGGTCAATGTTGCAGAATTTTCCACTCATCTCAACACACATCTCCTCCTCTTATACGAGCATCTAAGGAGCAAGAAGGATGAAGTTTACCGCAACAATAAGGATGAAGTTTACCGCAGCAAGAAGGATGGAATTTACTGCAGCTAGAAATCTGCGGTTAGGGTTTCTGGGGAAGTTTGACTAGTGTTGACTTTGGTCAACACATGGTCTGATTGGGATGAATTTTGGAGGAGACTTCGATCTAAGGAGGCCATACTCTTTGGCACATAAATCGAGGTCAAATGTTGAATAGAATTTGAGATGTGTTGACTTTTAATGCCGCTGCCCTGCGTTGACTTTTCTGGGTAGAGTGGACTTTTCTGAGGTTGACTTCTAAGTTGACTGTATGATTGTTTTGAGGATTGTTGTAACACATGCTGGGTTGGCTGACCGTGAATTCTTTGTTGGTTGAAGCATCCTGTTGACTGCTGTAATGCACCATCACCTTTATCTGTTTCTGAGTTGTCTTCTAAAGGATCACTGGTATTTTTTATTTTCATTTTACTTCTAAATTCATGTGATTGTTGTGGATAAAAGTAAAGTTGCATCAAGCATATAACATCTACAAAATCTTAAAAAAATAAAATGCAAGAGTTCTTCAACAATGGGATCACCAGACCAAGTACTTCACCATGTGGACCACCTATTTTTTTGGGGCCAAAGAAGAATGGAACATGGCTCATGTGTGTGTATTTCCGTGCATTGAACAAAATTACTGTAAAAAACTGTTACCCACTTCCTAGAATTGATGATTTACTTGATTAATTGAAATATGAAAAATATTTTTCTAAGTTGGACTTGGCTATCATGAAATTATAATTGTTGAAGGTGACATACATAATACAACATTCAAAACAAAAAAAGGTTTGTTTAAATGGATAGTTATGCCTTTTGGTCTTTGCAATGCTCTTTTTACCTTTATGTGTGTGATGATTGATGTATTGAGGCCATTTATAAATGATTTTGTGATATTCTACTTAGATGACATCTTGATTTTAAGTAAATCTCATGAAGAACAAAGTGTGAGTTTGGAAAAACTTCTTTAGTGTATTTGGGTAATATTGTTGGAGGAGGTGAATTGAAAATATATCCCTCGAAGGTTGATGTCATTTTGAATTCTCCAAAGCCCAAAACAGTTACGGAGATAAGAAGATTTTTTGGAGCAACCCAATATTGAGGATGTTTATTGCTAACATATCTTCTATCATAGCTCCATTTCATGCATTGACAAGTGTGAAGCAGGTCTTCCAGTGGGGATATAAAAAACAAAAGGCATTTGATGCATTGAAAGAAAATATCAGTTCATCTCCAGTAATTTCACTTCTAGACTTGAGACATTCGTTTGAGATACACAATGATTCTAGTGAATATGTTGTGGATGCAGTCCTCATGAAACATGGTAATAACATGTTTTTCATTCAGAAAATTTTAATGGTGCAGTGATTAATTATCCTACATATGACAAGGAATTGTATGCATTAGTGCAATGCGTGAAAAATTGGAAACACTACTCGATGGGTAATGAAACAATCATTCACACTGATCATCAACTATTGCAATACTCGCAATCACAAACTAAGTTGCAGCAATCAAGGCACTTTTGATGGATGGGTTTTATTCAACAATTCCACTTGGTGATAAGGTATAAGAAATTTATCTACAACAAAGTTTCTGACATGATTTCTAGGCCTATTGTTAGTCTTGCTACTATTCTTAAGCATAATTTTTTTTTTCATGACATCTATGTTGAACAATATGCTTTAGATATTGATTTCCAAGAATTATATGCAACTTTGAGTCAAGGGAACCAAGTAGAGGAATAAGATTATTACATGCATGATAACTTGTTGCATCATCTTGGTAAGCTTTGTATTCCACAAGGAGAAAGAAACAACATCATAAGATATACACATACTTATTTTATTGATGGTCATCTTGCTGTATGTAAGATGGTGGCACATCTATAGAGTTATTGTTATTCGCCTCGTATGCTTGAAAGTGTGTCACATTTTATTATAGGTTGTTCATTATGTGTTGTTAGTAAGCCTAATAATATAAAGTTAGAATTTTATGCTCTACTTCCAGTACCTTCTCGTCCATGGGAGACTTTTTCTATGGAATTTTTCGGAGTTCTTCCTATGTCAAAACTGAATCATGCTTATCTTTATGTAGTTGTGGATAGGTTCAACAAAATGTGTATTTCGATGTGATGTAAAAATAAAATTACAACTGAACAAACTGCTCAGTTATTCTTTCAGAATGTATGGGTGCATTTTGGATTTCCCACATCCATTGTTAGTGATCAAGATTCTCGCTTTGTTGGGAATATTTGGTCAAGCTTGTGGGGGTTCATGGACACCAAATTGAAAAATAGTACAACATTTCATCCACAAACAGATGGTCAAACAGAAGTGGTGAACAAAAAGAAGATACATCTTCTTTGCGGTTATTTCCACAAGTATCCTAGGTTATGGGATGAAAACTTGCACTATATTAAACATGTTTACAACTGGGCCAAGCACTCTTCAACTCAAGCATCACCATTGGAGGCATGTTTGGGATACTTGCATAAATATCCTTTGGATTTAATTTTTGGAAAGGATGTTGCTATTGATGGTTGGTACATCAGGAAGTTTAAGAATAGTTTAAAAAGAGCCAAGTCGAGTAAAAGGCAAGGCACAATAAGGATTGTGTATATCATAATTTCCAAGTAGATGATGCGGTTTGGCTTCACATTAGAAAATAAAGGATTGAAGGAGAAAAATCAATTTGATATGGTCCATTCAGAATTTTAGAAAAGATTGGTGATCATGACTTTAGGTTGGATTTTCCTTCATTTATGAAAATTTACGTTGCTATTAATATTGAGAACTTAAGGTTTTATGAGCTGCGTTTGATTTAGTGTCAAGGAGAAAATGTTTAGATTCCTTCCATTGAGGATTTTTCTCCTGAATACCTTGATGAAATAAAACAAGACAATATTCTTGACATAAGAAAAAGGTCTTCAAAATCGGGGGATGTGGAGTACCTTCGTGTGGGACACAAAGGAAAAAATCCAGGAAAATTCAAATGGATCGAGACTGGAAAGGTGAGGGAAATGTACCCTCATCTACTGAACAAATCAAAGTAATATTTTGAGGTCCAAAAGCTTCCAGTGGGGGGGAGTGATCATGTGCTAAAAGATATGCTAAAAAATGAAAGTTGTCGGAATGGTGTGGAACCTATATGACCACATAGATCACATCGTTTTGAATACGACGCAACTTGTTTCACAGAAAACTGACACCTTATGCTCCTAGAAATGATTTTTGCTCGATTTCCCAAACAAGTGAACTTTTGGAAGAGAAATTGTGTAGGCATGGCACTCAGAATTCAATACAACTGACTAGCCCTTGTGACTGGGCATGGTTAATTGGGCATTGGACCAATCCAATCATGCCACTTTTCTAAATTCTGGTGGTGCAAGTTCACGTATTTCTATTGGGTGGTTTGTGGCCAATCACATGCTGCCATGTGGCGTAACTGGAGGCCTCCACACGGTAGCACGGGGCCCACCAAAATTTTGGTTAAGTCCAAATTGCACCTCTATATGAATAAACACTGGAACCTTTTAAAAAACAATGCAATGTATTAGGCATATTTCCACAGTTCTCCTTATTAGACGATGTGACACAAAAATTATTTAAAGTTTGATGGTGGCAGAGGTTATGGTAAGGGGCTGTGGTTGATCCCTAGCCCCCCATATGTCACCATATGACTGTTGACAATTTGGAGGGCTGTAAGTTAATAAAAATTCTCTTATTGATAATCACTTGTGAGCTTGCTTGTGGTGCTTATGTCTTCTCTTAGTTAATATTTCATCAAGTCAAATACAAAAATGCACAAGACACAAAAGTTAGGCTCCTAGATCCATGGAAAAACTTGTCTCTCTTGGAGAGGAAAACCCACAAATAATTCTTCTTATAGATCTTCAAATGGAAAGTACCATGACCGAGACTCAAACCCTTGACCTATATATGCTTCGTAGACCTTGATATTCACCTTGCATATGCTTATATTTGAATTGCTGGAACTGTAGGGAGGTAAATCAAATATTTAATTTCCTCACTATTTCTTCCTCTTATGATGATTGTGTCAACTTCAATAAGTGCTTTATTCAGATCAAAAACTTGTACTCTTCCTGCACTTCTCCATAATCTAGCTTCATAAATCCACAACATGTGCCTCATGTAATCTTCATAATTATCTTCTTGCTCTACTGTTTTGGATCTGCATATATGTACTTTAGCATCTCATACGATACTTCCTTTTAAATCCACACTAGGTACTTATCAACACTGTTTGTTAGCCTTTGACCGCACTACTTTCATAGGGATATTCACACCTAGATATACTGCACCTATATCTGCATGTCTATATTATTTAACCTTACTTACATTCTTCCTTGAATCCACAATGTAACCTTATATTATTCGTATTGTAGTTTCACTTTTATCCGTAGGTATATTCTTATCCTTGAATCTGCAATTTATTCTTTTAGATGTCTGTAGATTTTCTGAGATTAGGTCCACAAACATTTTGAAATTAAGTCCGCAAACTTCCTATATTAGATTCAGTATTGTTGCCAAAATTCTTCACGTATTCATACTCTATCCTCGCTCTTTAATTTTCACTATGATATCAGGGATATTTTTACTTCTTACTCCTGAGATTGATCTGCACTTCCAACTATCTAATTTTCACTCACATATTGCCATGTGTCCGCAATGTAGTCCGTAGTGTTATCTTCTTTCTTATCCGCAATGTAATCTCGTTTTGTACACACTGTTATTTTAGAGATATCTGATCTCTTCTTCTCCATAGTGACCACATACCCTTATTTATATATAGTGCACATTCCTTCAAGCAAGCCGACCAGACAATTGTTTAATTAGGCCGAAAATTTTAGGTCGACTAGATAATATTTATCCCATTGTTAGGCAGGTATTTCTTCACTTTTTCTTCATCGCTGCATTGAGGGATGTTGTACGCTTCTTTCACAAGGTCTTGGAGCATATAAAAAAACTAGATTTGACATTTAACTCAAACCTAATGGACATCAAGAATAAGTCGATCTACTTAGTAAATTATGGTCATGAAACCCATGAAGCAAATACAGTAATAATATATTTTATTTTTACTTCTTCTTTTCCATAATTACATATTTACATAGTTAAAATGAAGACCGACCTAGTTACACTTTTAAACACTCCCTCTTTACTACGGAGGTATTCATACAAGTACATGGTCACTTTCAAACTGAAGAATCTCATAAGAAGAATCATATTGGTAATCGCATCTGTATAACATCATATCAACTGGCATTTTCCTAGTGCAAGGCCTTGACTAACAACCCCATCTCTCAAAAAGACAATGGGCTACAATGTCGGTGAGACATATGACTAATAGACACCATAGTCATTGTCTCTCCAAGGTACATACCCCACCTAGGTGTTCCCAGAGTATGATCTTCTTGGAATATTCTTCTCTTGGGTAGCCAAACCTCAAAGAATATTGATCCATGACTATTCTTATCTTGAATTCCCTATCTAATTATCAAATAGTATCAAATGCCAGATGATTTCCCAATCCTCCATTCTGTCTTCCATGTGAAGACCAGAATGATGTGTCTATCCATTCTCTTCACATGGCCTTCACTAAGACTTATGGTTGTTAGTCCTGGTCTAGTTCATGACACATGTAATGGAGAATCACATACATCACTCCCTCTTAACACATGAAGGACATATTACAAGTTTCTTCCAAGAAAGAAACTTACCACTGGGCTCTTCATAAACCAGGGTCCTGTAGCAGTAATCAAGCTACTCATGAAGAGTTCCTCCTCTCAATGTCATGGATATCCATATTGACAAATCTTAAAATTTTGGCTTCATAGGGCACAAATTATCCATCACTTTGAGTCATGAGTCATTTCCACTATCAGAAAGTGATTCATCAATCTTAGTCATATGTTTCAGTGTTATGTTATGTTGCTTTCCTTCGAATCAACCCTAAGGATCATACATCCTTTCTTATGATTAGCAACCCTGCACACATTCATCCAGATAAACATATACATATGAAATTTTAGAACAAAAGTTACATTAGTGATGATATTTTACCATGACATTTTCATGTAGGAATCGACATCCTTCATATAGATTGACACATCTCCTAATGCTATATTTTTTCAAGGGTCTTCTTATTTACCAGACTTCTGTGAGGGTCTACATATCATCCCAGGAGATCTCCTAGTCACATCTTCTTGGCTTCTAGATGATAATTGCCTCTTGAAATGGTTGCATTTCATGTTCCATTACTCTCTGCATATTCTTCATTCCCAGGAACATACAACCTTTCTAGTTTCTTGTTCATATACAACCACCTCATATTCCACAAGGACATATTCTATTGATTTCATTTGTTTGTGCACTAAGAGATACACCTCCATAGATCATACTTCTAAATACATAAGTTCATTAACTGCAACCATATGACATGACTTCACAATATCCAATGTTAGCATATAAATATATACATACCTCATACCCTTTACCCTTGAGTCATCCTGTAGTAATTTCTCAATAATGAAAAGATTCATTCTCTTGGCCTGCTTCATCAATATGTCATCATATCCCATAAATATGTTTCCATGATGACCCTTGCTCTTGATGACTGGTTTCCATTAGTAATGTTATCAAAGAGGTTTTCATGGATCTACTTCACCATTCCTTCATCACGATGTTACACTGCTTCCTATCATATAACCAATAGAAATCACTTAAAGGAGAAGATGATCTCAATCGTAGTGGAGGGCCCTTGCTTATTCTTTCTTATCAGACTCATTCATCATTTCAGAGACATGGGATTCTTCCCTATTTCTCTTGTCCTTTTTCAGATTAAGGAAAATTTCTATTTCAATGCCCAAGTTCATCATATCCAAGGAATCGTGCTTCATCCACATTTCTTCTTTTACTCCGAGGACCAAAACTTACCGAAACTTCCTTTCTTCCTAGACATGGATGAAAAGGCTTGATTCCTGCACTTGATCCTGTAACAAATTTGGCTTTCAATATTGTTTCATCTATGTATATAAAGACCGTAAATCGATAAATGGTGTGACTTATATTTTCCTGTATAATTGTGAAGTGAAATTTTCCCATTCTTCTCATAGAGCTCTTAACACAACTATAGTATTCTTCTAGTTCTTGTAGTTGATCGAAGATATTTCTTCTCTTGTAGTACTCACAGAGAATAGCTTCAATAATTCCTTATATACTCCTTTTTCTAACTTTATATTTGGTACATCAGAGATGATAGAGTATTTTATGGATTCTATAAGAATTATTTGGGCTCTTATATCTCCATTCATGAATTTGGCATGGGCTCATTGTCCTTGTCTTCTATGGAAAGTTTGAAACTCCAAACAATTTGTTTCTTTCTTTTCGAAAGAGACATTTTAATAGATTCATATAAAGTCATAGATATAATTACTTGAGTAGATGCTTTTCTTCTTCTATCTGGTTGATTACTTTGAAGATGGTTGAAGCTTTATTTGAATGGTGATTGATGAGGATATTCTGTTGCTTCCTTGGAAGATAAGGGATGATAGGTAACTTGGCTTGAAGCTTTTGATGGCAATACTTTGAGATAGAAATGATCTACTGACACATGTAATATGGTTCTATAATACTGTCTTATTTTTATTTTTATTGCGGAAGACTGAAATTTCTTCTAATCAAATCCTTGCTTTCATGCCATCCATGAAATCTGATCCTTGAGTGTCTCTATGCCCTTTATAGCACATTAGATCTGATACAATGTTGAGAATTTAGAGGGTTGTAAGTTAATACAAATTCTCTTCTTGATAATTACTTGTGAGCTTGCTTGTGTTGCTTATGTCTTCTCTTAGTTAATCTTTCATCAAGTCAATTATCAAAATGCGCAAGACACAAAAGTTAGGCTCCTAGATGTAGTGTCCCTTCTTAGTGAGATAGCTTTGATGACACTTACAGATGGTGATTTTGATATAATGATATAATATTATGTATTAAAGACTTATGTACATGCTTATATGCTTTTACCTGGTTTAGGTCACTTGGTTGTTGTGTGCTTATGATAATATCTATGGTTGCGTACATAAGAATTGATTTTGGTTAAGAGCATATTAGCGATGTTTTCTCTTTTGGTATCCTACTTTGGACATAGGTGTATGACATGAATGGTGATTCATAATTGAGACACAGATCCATGGATGATCATGGTTAGGTGGAAAATATGGTTAATTATGATTTATGGATGATGCACGATTTGTATGATCATATGTGCGTAATATCGTACTAAGCATGATGTGGCAGGGGACTTGGTCATTTCCAACAGGGATGCTCAAGTTATAAATGACTGTGGAAGTCATTTCTCCAAAACCAAAATGACTGTGGAATTCATGCACAATATTTGGTAAAATTTGAATAAGTTAATTATGAAATTCATTTGATTTATTTGATCAATGGGGTGTTGGTGTGAATCTTGGAAGAAGACCTTACCAACGAACCATCAGATGGGTATGAGCTCACAATCAGTACCTTAAGGTGAAGCGCGGAGTTTCAAAGCAAAGTAGATGAGATGCCATGGACATTAGGGCGCGGAGTCCTAAATCCATGAAATATAAAGACGTGGAGTCTTGGATATATAATAAAAGGATTAGCGCGCGGAGTCCTAAATCCATGAAATATAAAGATGTGGAGTCTTGAATCTATAATGACATGTTTGGGGCGCGGAGTCATGAATATTTAAAAAAGATCAAGGTGTGGAATCTTGGATCTTTAGAGTAGATTAGGGCATGGAGTCCTCAATCTACTAAGGCACAAAGATGCATACAATAGGGGCGCGGAATCCCTATTATCCAAAATACCACTCATGGGTAGCTCACATATGAATTTCCTTAATAAGATCTCATTCCTAACAATTTTGGAGTGACTTTCTAAAAATAGAAAGTTATGCCTACTATTTCAAGTATGACTTTCCAAAAATAGTAAATCACCTCCAATCAATGGGTAAACAAGTATTCTTGAAGGAAAATCACTTAACTTATGATTAATCAATTGTAATAGTTCAATCTTGACTTAATCATCAATATCGTTAATATTATTAATATTATTATTATCCTTTATGAGACTATATTAAAAGGGAATTACAAATTAACTTCATCTATTCAATCACTTCACACCTCTCTCCTTGATGATTCTCATGGCTCTATGTAACTCTCTCTCTCTTTTAATAATACATTACACTCTCTTTTATGCAGTCATCAAAGAATGGCATATTCATCTTACACTCATTAAAAACATGTCATAAAATATTCCTCTTACACTCTCTTTAATGCATATATTACACTCTCCTTAAATAAGGCATGCACATACACTCATATTAGCATAAGTTACCTCCTCGATAGGAATGGTGCACATATTCATCCTCCTTAATGAGGTGTTGCTCCTCCTATATATGAATATGTATCATTTGAGAAAGTATTAAAGTGGAAGACTTCGGGAATATTCTTGAGAGGGAGAGATAATTATCCAATTACTTAAAAAAAATCTAAATTTTTACTAATCTATAGTATATATGAGGTTGAACATGGTGGTATTTTAGAGGAAATGAAAACTATGTTCCTTGAATTTTCTTACTCTCTCTCTATTGTTGTATTTTGGTACTGTTTGTGAGCTTTTACAGCTTGGGGGTTACAGGGGGAGGAGTTATCCCTAGATATGGTTGGGTGGAAAACCGGATGGTTCAAATGAGTTGATTAAGGGATCGAAGGTGGATCATATTCTCAACGATTGGAGCTTAATATCTCTTCAGGTATAATTCCCATTGTCCTAAAATTATAGTATAGCTTTAGCATAAAATAAAAAGTAGACATTTAAATTGTTGTAAGCATCTAATTTTGGTTTAGGCTTATGTTATCTAGAATATTATTGATTAGTTAAAAATGAAGACAAGATTAATCTATATGTATGGATGTCTAGATCACAATATTGAAGTTATTATTGGTGTAGTTTATGGTACTAATCTTGGTATTGTAGCATTTGATAAAGGAAAGCCAAATATTGTTTAAGGTAATTGCAATAAATAAATTCCAAGGGACTTGGGTAAGTATTTCACGATTTATGGTTTTGTTTCAAGTAATTAGATGCACGTTTTAGAAATGGTTTTAGGATAGTTTGAAAAGTGTTTGAAAAAGTACGTGAATGAGTAATGTTATTTATGCATGAATAAGTGATAACTTGCAGCTTACATCAGAAGTAAGAAAATGGACATGTACCTAAAACATACCTGGAGGAATTATAGAATCAACCCTTAAGAGAAATGCAAAAATAATGGCAACTAAAATATGGTTTGGAAGATCAAATGCTTGGGTTAAGTTGGAGATAAATTTCAGTTATGGCTTATGTTTCATATTCTTATCAATAATTCAATGTTTTGTTATTCAAGTTGTTGTAATAGTACTATCAGAAATTTTGACAGAAAGCCTTAATGGTTGTAGCATTCAGGGCTGCCATATGTTTGTTAAATTGTAGCAATTGCTACAAAAATCTTGTCAATCATGTCAAATGAATTAGCTTGTGGGCGGTAAAATGTTTCAAGAATTCATATGGTGGATTTAGAAATGTGTGATTTCAATGAGCATATCTTAGTAGCATAACTATGAGTTTTTTTTCCTCATGTACAAGTGTAGTTGTAAGTTTTCATTCCATATGTTTGACAAAAGTCATAAATGAAACATTTAAGCTATAAATTTTGTTGTTTTCAAGAATCGCATTCCTAGGCGTTTTTAATTCGATTCAGCCCAACATCAGGGGGTATCCGTGCCCAAAGGTCATGTGACCCCTTTTTTCATTCCAAAACAATACTTTTCAGAACCCAGATCATAAATCTGGGCGATTTGGCAGATTGCTGTTGTGAGTTATGTGTGCCTGTTTTTGAGTCTTTGATGAAAGACTAAGATTATTTAGTCCCTGTTTTAAGATGGAAACATTTAAAGTTTCAATTCTAAATTTTATGAGATAAATATGTTGAAGAATAATCTTAAATTCATGGTTGCTAAGTGTTTGACAAATGCCTCAATGACTTTTAATTGCATGCTTGCAAAGTGTTTGTCATAAGGGTTCAATGAGTGTAGAGTGTGTATCTGCAAAGTGTTTGTCAAAAATCTTGAATGGCTGTAGCTTTTGTGCAGATAAATTGTTAGTGTAAAATTCTTAGTTACTATTGTTTTTATGTTACTATAAATTATAAATAAACTATTTAATGGGTGTACCTTCCTATGTTTGTCAGTTTTGGTATGAATGTGAAAATGAATTTAATAATTTGCTGAAGTATGATTAGAGAATAAGACATTATCTAACTCTTTCATAAATAAATAAAAAGGCTTGGTGTTGGAAACAATTTTTCAGTGACTAATTCTTTAGGATTTTGTGCAAATGAGTATTAGTGATTATGTGACATCTACTTCTCTATCTTACTGATGGTGGGTAAGGTGGGACCTTACACTAGAGCCGGGGAAAAACCTCCCCCTCTTGGACAGGAAAACCCACAAATAATTATTCTTATAGATCCTCAAATGGCAAGTACCATGACTGAGATTCAAACCCTTGACCTAGATATGTTTCCAAGACCTTGATCTTCACCTTGTATATGCTTTTATTTGAATTGTTGGAATTGTAGGAAGGTAAATCAAATATTTACCTTCCTCACTATCTCTTCCTCTTATGATAACTATATCAACTTCAACAAGTGCTTTCTTCTGATCAACAACTTGTACTCTTCTTGCACTTCCCCGCAATCTAGCTTCAGCAATATGCAACATGTACCTCCAGTACTCTTTGTAATTATCTTCCTGATATACTGTTTCAGACACACACACACACACACACACACACACACACACACACACACACATATATATATATATATATATATATATTTTATCATCTCATACATTACTTCCTCTTAAATCCACACTAGGTACTTATCAGCACTATTTGTTAGCCTTTTACCGCACTGCTTTCATAGAGATATCTGCACCTAGATATATTGCACATATATCCACACGCCTATATTGTTTAACCTTGATTACATGCTTCCTTGAATCGTTTCTTCTTTTAGATGTCTGCAAATTTTTTGAGATTAGGTCCACAAACATTTTTAGATTAAGTCTGCAGAATTTCTATATTATATTCAATATTGTCCGCAAACTTCTTCACGTATTCACACTATATCCTCGCTGTTTAATTTTCATACTGATATCAGGGATATCCGCACTTATTACTCTTGAGATTGATCTGCACTTCCAACTGTCTAATCTGCACTCACATATTGCCATGTGTCCACAATGTAGTCTGCATCGTTATCTTATTTCTTATCTGAAATGTAATCTCCTTTTGCATGCACTGTTATTTCAAAGATATCCGATGTCTTCTTCTCTAGAGTGACCATATACACTTATTTATATATAGTGCACATTCCTTCAAGCAAGACGATTATGCAACTTTTTAATTAGGTTGACTAGATAATATCTATCCCATTGTTAGAGAGGTCTTTCTTCACTTGTTCTTCATCATTGCATTGAGGGATGTTGTAGGCTTCTTCCGCAAGGTCTTGGAGCATATAACAAAACTAGATTTGACACTTAACTCAAACCTAATGGACATCAAGAAGAAGTCCATCTACTTAATAAATTATGCTCATGAAACCCATGAAGCAAATACAAGAATGATACATTTTTCGCCTTTTCCCATAATTATCTTCCTGGTCTTTATGAAGACAAAACTGGTTACACTTTTCGACGAATGAATGCGGTACGAACAATTAACGGCACAACGAGCCATAAAATTTAATTAAAAGAATAAATAGATTAGAACGTATGGTTTAAAGTCAAGTTTTAGGTGTTGTTGCATTACACCTAGGTATGCAAACAATGCTAAATTATCACTCTGTTCGTGCAATTTCGGGGGTGAAATCGTATCAGCGGTTCCTTGAATTTGAGACTTTGTAGAAGTAACTAGCGACAAAGCTAGGAGTTGGTAATGCTCTTCGAGTTGACAAATTTGGAGCACAAAGAGGCTGAACTAGAATTTTTATCTTTCTTTGGATCAAGAGATTTTTCAGATCATACGAGATCAAGTTTTGTATCAAAACTTAAGTTCTTTGCTCTGTGAAAGTAATTGTTTTCAAGTGTTTCCGATGCTTACAAGGTTGAATCTCAAGAGAGGAGAAGGAAAGCTTGTGGGTGCAGGTTCTCAATTTGGGACAAGGACAACTAGTTCACATTTGCCACAATCTCCACCACAAGATTTGCCTCAAGTTGTACTTGAACGTTCACTAAGATTGTCTTATGAAAGAGGAGTTGATAATATTTTAGAAGAAGAAAATAATTTCAAAAAATATTTCTTTGAAATGACTGAAATGGTGAATGTTATCTATGAAGAGAGAAATTCAAGATTGTAGGGTGAAATTTCCAAGCCTTGAAAAGGAGAAGGTTCTGAAAAACTTGATAATTGTATAATGGTGAAGTGAATGTTGAAAGACTTGATAATTGGGTTCATCAACTTGAAGTTTATTGTAGGATTTTGAACATCAAGGATGATGAAACACGGATTCTGTTGGCTTAACATTGGAATGCGCTACTTTTATTTGGTAGGATGCCAAAACACAGGAGGATATGAAAAATAATGGTAAGGTTTCAACTTCTTGGATAGATTTTACTGCTGCAATCAGAAGACAATTTTATCCATTAGCTTACATGCAAAAAGATATTATGGATTTGTAGAATTTTAGACAACTAAAGGGTAAAAGTGTGCAAAGTTACACTCAAGAGTTTAGAATAAGGTGTTTGATACTAGGTGAAGACTTGCAATCACAAGACACTTTGTTAAAATATATTGGGGGTTTACATATTTAATTAAGACATACTATCCTTATGTTTAATATTACAAGTTTATATGGGGTTTGTGTTCAGGAAAGACATCTTGAAGAAAGAGAAAAACATTTCACAAGAGGGTAGCAAGAAGCCATTCACAAGTGGAGACAAGGGTAAGAGTAAGTTCAAAGGGAAATGACAGAAGAATGAATCCTTCAAGAAGGAATGAGAAAAATTAGCATGAATACATTGTTCCAAATTGGGTCATGATGAAGCTCATTGTTGGAAGCTTCATCCTGAGATGAAATCAAAGAATTTTAACAACAAAGGGAATCAAAAGACATTGACAACTACACAACATGAATTAGGCTCAGATTTATGAGATGAAACAAAGATCACATAAATGGAAATGAAAGGTAAGGACATAGCAAGCACTATCTCTTCAAGTTGTCCTAATGATACTCAAGATGAGAACTAGAATTGAACTTTTCCATATTCGAGTTATTTTAGAGCACACCAAAATTGATACACACTTTGGTAGTGGTTCACAAGAAAATTTGATTTCCGAAGACTTAGTCAAGAAGTTAAATTTACAGACCATTCCTCATCCAAGACCTTATCATTTATATTCGATATGAAAGAATGCAAACTTACAAGTTATGAGGAAATTCATACTTAGATTTGGAATTACATCAAACTTTCTTGATGAAGTTGAACTTGATGTAGTTCCACTTGATATTTCTGGAATTGTTTTGGGAAGCCCATATTTGTATGATATGAAAGCTATTTTTCATCACCATGAAAACAAGTATCACTTGTTCAAAGATGATATAGAGTACATTGTTAGAGCACATCGACAGAAAACAAATCTTTCATTGTAAATGCTAGACAAATTAAGAGACTCTTTAAATCTAGGAAGAATTTTTTGCTTTTAATGGTCAAGAAAAATAATGATGTTGATAATGAAGCTTTTCAAGGTTGTGACTCAAGATTAAAATCTGATTTGGTTGAGGTTGTTAACCAATATTATGAGATGTTTCAAGAGCCAAAAGGATTGCCTCCCAAGAGGGGAATCCAACATAAAATATAATTGTAGCAAGATTGTCCTCTTCCTAACATTGGCATATAGAGGATGTCAGTGATGGAAAGTGCAGAAATTAAAAATCAAATTCAAGAGTTGTTGGAAAAAGGGATCACCAGACCAAGTACTTCACCATGTGGACCACCTATTGTTTTGGGGCAAAAGAAGGATGGAACATGGCTTATGTGTATGGATTTCCATGCATTGAGCAAAATTACGGTAAAGAATTGTTACCCACTTCCTAGAATTGATGATTTACTCGATCAATTGAAAGATGAAAAATATTTTACTAAGTTGGACTTAAGGAGTGGCTATCATCAAATTATAATTGTTTAAGGTGACATATGGAATACAACATTCAAAACAAAACAAGGTTTGTTTGAATGGCTAGTTATGCCTTTTTGTCTTTGCAATGCTCTATTTACCTTTATGTGTGTGATGAATGATGTATTGAGGCCATTTCTAAATGATTTTTTGATATTATACTTAGATGGAATCTTGATTTTAAGTAAATATTGTGAAGAACATGTCATGCATGCCAAAAAGGTACTTGATGTTGTGAATAAATAACAACTTCTTTTAAAGATGTCAAAGTGTGAGTTTGGAAAAACTTCTTTAGTGTATTTGGGTCATATTGTTGGAGGAGGTGAATTGAAAATAGATTCCTCGAAGGTTGATGTCATTTTGAATTCTCCAAATCCCAAAACAATTATGGAGATAAGAAGATTTTTGGGAGAAACCCAATATTGGAGGATGTTTATTGCTTACTTATCTTCTAATGCAGCTCCATTGTGTGCATTGACAAGTGTGAAGCAGGTCTTCCAATGGGGAGATAAAAAACAAAAGGCATTTGATGCATTGAAAAAAATATCAGTTCAGCTCCAGTAATTTCACTTCCAGACTTGAGATAGTCATTTGAGATTCAGAATGATCCTAATGAATATGATGTGGATGCAGTCCTCATGCCACATGGTAAGCCCATCTTTTTTCATTCAGAAACTTTTAATGGTGGATTGGTTAATTATTCTACATATGAAAAGGAATTGTATGCATTGGTGCAATGTGTGAAAAATTGGAAACACTACTTGACGGGTAATGAATTACAATCATTCACACTGATCATCAACCATTGCAATACTTGCAATCACAAGCAAAGTTGCAGCAATCAAGGAACTTTTGATGGATGGGTTTTATTCAACAATTCCACTTGGTGATAAGGTATAAGAAAGGTATCTACAATAAAGTTGCTGACATGCTTTCTAGGCCTATTGTTAGTGTTGCTACTATTCTTAAGCATAATTCTATTTTCATGAGATTTATTTTGAAAAATATGATTTAGATATTGATTTCCAAGATGTATATGCAACTCTGGGTCAAGGAGACCAAGTAGAGGAATCAGATTATCACATGCATGATAAATTGTTGCACCATCTTGGTAAGTTTTGTATTCCACAAGGAGAAAAAGGCAACATCATAAGATATGGACATACTTCTCTTATTTCTGGTCATTTTGGTGTATGTAAGATGGTGGCACATCTATAGAACTATTTTTATTCACCTCGTATGCTTGAAAGTGTTTCAAATTTTATAATAGGTTGTTGATTATGTGTTGTTAGTAAGCCTAACAATAGAAAGTTGGAATTGTACACTCCACTTCCAGTGCCTTCTCGTCCATGGGAGAATTTTTCTATGGAATTTGTTGGAGGTCTTCCTATGTCAAAAAGGAATCATGCTTATCTTCTTGTAGTTGTGGATAGGTTCAAAAAAATGTGTATTTTGATGCAATGTAAAAAGAAAATTACAACTGAACAAACTGCTCAGTTATTCTTTCAAAATGTATGGGTGCATTTTGGATTGCCCACATCCATTGTTAGTGATAATGATTCTCGCTTTGTTGGGAATATTTGGTCAAGCTTGTGGGATTCATGGACACCAAATTGAAAAATAGTACAACATTTCATCCACAAATAGATGTTCAAACAGAGGTGGTGAAAAAGAAGATGATACACCTACTTCGCGGTTATTGCCACAAGCATCCTATGTTGTGGGATGAAAACTTGCACTATATTAAACATGTTTACATCCGGGCCAAGCACTCTTCAACTCAAGCATCGCCATTTGAGGCATGTTTGGGATACTTGCATAAATTTCCTTTGGATTTAATTTTTGGAAATGATGTTGCTATTTATGGTCATAGTGACATAGCCAAAGCTAAAAGGTTCATTGAACAAATCCAATTGGTACATCAGGCAGTTTAAGAATAGTTTGAAAAGAGCCAAGTCAGGTAAAAGACAAGGCATGATAAGCATCATGTATCCCACAATTTCCAAGTAGGTGATGAGGTTTGGCTTCACATTAGAAAATAAACGATTCAAGGAGAAAAACCAATTTGATATGGTCCATTCAGAATTTTAGAAAATATTGGTGATAATGCCTTCAGGTTGGATTTGCCTTCATTTATGAAAATTTATGTTTTTATTAATGTTGATAACCTAAGGTTGTATGAGCTGACTTTGATTTAGTATAAAGGAGAAAATGTTCATATTCCTTCCATTGAGGATTTTTCTCCTGAATATCTTGATGAAATAAAACAAGAGAACATTCTTGACAAAAGAATAAGGTCTTCAAAATGAGGGGATGTGGATTACCTTCGTGTGGGACTCAAAGGAACAAATCCAAGAAAATCCAAATGGATCGAGATTGGAAAGATGAGGGAACTATACCCTCATATACTGAAAAAATCATAGTGATATTTTGGAGTCTGAAAGCTTCCAGTGGGGAGGAGTGATCATGTGCCAAAAAATATGCTCAAAAATGAAAGTTGTCGGAATTGTGTGGAACCTGGACAACCACATAGATCACATCGTTTTGAATCTGACGCAACTCGTTTTGCAAAAAACCGACAAATTATGCTCCCAGAAATGATTTTTTTTAGTTTTCCCAAACAAGTGAACGTTTGGTAGAAAATTTGTGCAGGCATGGCACTCAGCATTCAGTGCAACAAACTAGCCCTCATGGCTGGGCATGGTTGATTGGGCATTGGACCAATCCAGTCATGCCACTTGTATAAATTTTGGTGGTGCTGGTTGGCATATTTCTATTGCGTGGTTGATGGGCAACCACATGCTGCCACATGGCCTAACTGGACGCCTCCACATGGTAGCATGGGGGCCACCAAAATTTTGGTTAAGTCCAAACTGCACCTCCATAGGAATCGACACTTGAACCTATTAAAAAACAATGCAATTTATTAACCTTCAGGTGACAGTGATCCTTGCTACACCATGTGACACAAACATTATTTAAATTTTGACGGTGGCAGAGGTTGGGGTAAGGGGCGATGGCTTAGCCCTGGCCCCCCGATATGTCACCATATGACTGTTGAGAATTTGGAGGGTTGCAAGTCAATACAAATTCTCTTCTTGATAATTACTTGTGAGCTTTCTTGTGTTTCTTATGTCTTCTCTTAGTTAATATTTCATCAAGTCAATTATCAAAATGCACAAGACACAAAAGTTAGGCTCCTAGAGCCAGGGAAAAACCTATCTCTCTTGGAGAGGAAAACCGACAAATAATTCTTGTTATATATCTTCAAATGGGAAGTACCATGACCAACACTCAAATCCTTGACCTAGATATTCTTCCAAGAACTTGATATTCACCTTGTGCATGCTTGTATTTGAATTGTTTGAACTGTAGGAAGGTGAATGAAAGATTTAACTTCTTCACTATTTCTTCCTCTTATAATGACTGTGTTGAAGTATGACTGTGTCAACTTCAACAAGTGATTTCTTCAAATTAACAACTTGTACTCTTCTAGCACTTCTCCACAATCTAGATTCAACAATCCACAACATGTACCTCTTTTAATCTTCGTAATTATCTTCCTTCTTTACTGTTTCATATCTGCATATATATACTTTAGGATTGCATACAGTACTTCATTTTAAATCAACACTAGGTACTTATCAGCACTTTTTGTTAGCCTTTGACTGCACTGCTTTCATAGAGATATCTACACCTAGATATATTTCACCTATATCCACACGGCTATACTGTTTAACCTTGCTTACATGCTGCCTTGAATCCACAATGTAACCTTCTATTATTCGCACTGTAGTTTCACTTTTATCTGTAGGTATATTCTTATCCTTGAATCTGCAATTTCTTCTTTTAGATGTGTGCATATTTTTTGATATTAGGTCCACAAACATTTTCAGATTAAGTCCACAGACTTTCTGTATTATATTCAATATTGTCCGCAAACTTCTTCACGTATTCACATTGTATCCTCGCTCTTTAATTTTCATACTGATATCAGGGATATCCGCACTTATTACTCCTGAGATTGATCTGCACTTCCAAAGTAATCTCCTTTTGCATGCACTGTTATTTCAAAGATATCCGATGTCTTCTTCTCCAGAGTGAACGTATACCCTTATTTATATATAGTGCACATTCCTTCAAGCAAGACGATTAGGCAACTGTTTAATTAGGCTGACTAGATAATATTTATCGCATTGTTAGAGAGGTCTTTCTTCACTTGTTCTTCATCATTGCATTGAGGGATGTTGTAGGTTTCTTCCGCAATGTCTTGGAGCATATGAAAAAACTAGATTTGACACTTAACTCAAACCTAATGGACATCAAGAATTCCATATACTTAATAAATTATGCTCATGAAACCCATCAAGAAAATACAAGAATAATATATTTTATTTTTAATTCTTCTTTTCCATAATCACATATTTTCATAGTTAACACGAAGACTGACCTAGTTAAACTTTTCAACCCTCCCTCTTAACTAGGGAGGTATTCATACAAGTACATGGTCACTTTCAAACTGAAGAATCTCATAAGAAGAATTAGATTGGTAATCACATCTGTATAGCATCATATCATCCAACATTGTCCTAGTGCAAGGCCTTGACTAACAACCCCATCTCTCAAAAAGATAATGGGCTAGAATGCTGGCGAGACACATGACTAATAGACATCGTAGTCATTATCTCTCCAAGGTACATACCCCACCTAGGTGTTCCCATAGTATGAACTTCTTAGACTATTCTTCTCTTGGGTAGCCAACCCTCAAATAATATTGGTCCATGACTACTCTTATCTTGAATGCCCTATCCCATTCTCAAACAATATCGAATTCTAGACGATTACCCAATCCTCTATTCTGTCTTCCATGTGAAGACCAGAATGATGTGTCTATCCATTCTCTTCACATGGAATTCACTAAGACTTATGGTTGTTAGTCATGGTTTAGTGCATTACACATGTAATAGAGAATCACAAACGTCACTCCCTCTTAACACAAGAAGGACATATTACAAGTTTCTTCCAAGAAGGAAACTTACCACCAGGTTTTTCATCAACCAAGGTCATGTAGCAGTAATCAAGCTAGTCATGAAGAGTTCCTCCCGTCGATGTGATGGATTTCTATATTGAGGAATCTTCAAATTTTGGCTTCATAGGGCACAAATCATCCATCATTTTCAGTTACGAGTCATTTCCACTATCAGAAAGTGATTCATCAGTCTTACTCATCTAGTTCACTGTTATCCCATGCTTCTTTCCTTAGAATCAATCCCAAGGATCATACATCCTTTCTTATGATTAGTATCCTTGCACACATTCATCCAGATAAACATATACATATGAAATTTTAGAACAAAAGTTACATTAGTGATGATATTTCACCATGACATCTTCATGTAGGCATCAGAATCCTTCATACAGATTGACACATCTCCTAATGATATGTTTTTTCAAGGGTCTTCTTATTTACCAAACTTCTATCAGAGTCTACATATCCTCTGAGGAGATATCCTAGTCAGATCTTCTTGTCTTCCAGATGATAACTGTCTCTTGACATGGTTACATTTCATGAATTATTCCTTTTTGCACATTCTCCATTTCCAGGAACTCACAACATTTCTAGTTTTTTATTGATATACAACCACCTCATATTCCATGAGGACATATTCTGTTGATTTCATCTTCCTGTGCACTGAGAGATACTCCTCCATAGATCACACTTCTAAATACAGAAGTTCATATGAGATGACTCCTCCATATGAGATGACTTCACAACACCCAATGTTAGCACATAAATATATACATACCTCATACCCTTTACCCTTGATTCATCCTGTAGTAATTTCTCAAGAATGAAGAGATTCATTCTCTTGGCCTGCTTCATCAATATGTCATCATATCCCATAAACCTATTTCCATGATGACCCTTTCTCTTGATGAATGCTTTCCATTAGTAATGTTATCAGAGAGGTTTTCTTAGAGCTAATTCATCATGCCTTCATCAATATGTTACACTGCTTCCTATCATATAGCCAACATAAGTCACTTAAAGGAGAAGATGATCTCAGTCGTAATGGAGATCCCTTACTTCTTCTTTCTTATCAGACTCTTACCTCATTTTAGAGACATGGGCTTCTTCCCTATTTCTCTTGTCCTTTTTTTCAAATTAAGGACAATTTCTATTTTAATGACCAAGTTCATCATATCCAAGGCATCGTAGTTCGTCCAGATTTCTTCTTTTACTCTAAGGAACAAAACTTACTGAATCTTCCTTTCTTCCTAGACATGGATGCAAAGGCTTGATTGCTTCAGTTGATCCTGTAACAACTTTGGCTTTCAATCTTGTTTCATCTATTTATATAGAGACCCTAAATGGAGGAATGGTGTGACTTTTATTTTTCCCTATAATTGTGAAGTGAAATTTTCCCATTCTTCTCATAGAGCTTTTATAACCACTGTAGTCTTCTCCTAGTTCCCGCAGTTGATCGAAGACATTGCTTCTCCTGCAGTACTCACAGAGAATAGCTCCAATAATTTCTTATATACTCCTTTTGATGATTTTATATTTGGTACATCGAGGATGATAGAGTATGTTATGGATTCTATAAGAATTCTTTGGGCTCTTATATCTCCATTCATGAATTTGGTATGACTTCATTGTATTGTCTTCTATGGAAAGTTTGAAACCCCAAACAATTTGTTTCTTTCTTTTCAAAGGAGACATTTTAATAGATTCATATAAAATCATAAATATACTTACTTGAGTAGATGCTTTTCTTCTTCTATCTGCTAGATTACTTTGAATATGGTTGAAGCTTTCTTTGAGTGGTGATTGATGAGGATATTTTGTTGCTTCCTCGTAAGATCAAGGATGATAGATAACTTTCCTTGAAGCTTTTGATGGCAATAATTTGAGATAGAAATGATCTGCTGGCACATTTAAGATGGTTCTATAATATTGTCTTATTTTTATTTTTATTGTGGAATATGGTTCTAGCACCTTAGCTTTGATAGCATGTTGAGAATTTGGAGGGCCGTAAGTTAATACAAATTCTCTTCTTGATAATTACTAGTGAGCTTTCTTGTGTTGCTTATGTCTTATCTTAGTTAATCTTTCATCAAATCAATTATCAAAATGCACAAGACATAAAAGTTAGGCTCCTAGAGCCAGGGAAAAATCTCCCCTTCTTTGAGAGGAAAACCCGCAAAGAATTATTTTTATAGATCTTCAAATGGAAAGTACCATGACCAAGACTCAAACCCTTGACCTAGATATGCTTCCAAGACATTGATCTTCACCTTGTATATGCTTGTATTTGAATTGTTGGAACTGTAGGAAGGTAAATCAAAGATTTACCTTCCTCAATATTTATTACTGTTATGATGATTGTCTCAAATTCAACAAGTGATTTCTTCAGATCAACAGCTTGTAATCTTCATGCACTTTTCCACAATCTAGCTTCAGCAATCCGCAACATGTACCTCCTATACTCGTAAATATATTTCCACTCTACCATTATAGATCCGGATATAAATGATTTAGCATCTCATATGTTACTTCCTTTTAAATCCACACTAGGTACTTATCAGCATTGTTTGTTAGCCTTTGGCCGCACTACTTTCTTAGAGATAGCTGCATCTAGATATATTGCACCTATATCCGCACGACTATACTGTTTAACCTTACTTACAGGCTGCCTTGAATCCACAATGTAACCTTCTATTATTCACACTGTAGTTTCACTTTTATCCGTAGGTATATGCTTATCCTTGAATCCACAATTTATTCTTTTAGATGTCCAAAAATTTTCTGAGATTAGGGCCGCAAACCTTTTGAGATTAAGTCCGCGGACTTCCTATATTAGATTCAATATTGTCCGCAAACTTCTTCACGTATTCGCACTATATTCTCACTCTTTAATTTTCACTGTGATATCAAGGATGTCCACACTTATTACTCTTGAGATTGATCTACACATCCAACTGTCTAACCTGCACTCACATATTGCCATGTGTCCACAATGTAGTCAACAGCGTTATCTTCTTTCTTATCCACAATGTAATCTCCTTTTCTACGAACTATTATTTCATTTATATCCGATGTATTCTTCTCCATATTTACTACATACCCTTATTTATATATAGTGCACATTACTTCAAGCAAGCTGACCAGGCAACTGTTTAATTAGGCTGACTAGTTAGGTCGACTATATAATATGTATCCCATCGTTAGAGAGGTGTTTCTTCACTTGTTCTTCATAATTGCATTGGGGGATGTTGTGGGCTTCTTCCACAAGGTCTTGGAGCATATAACAAAAATAGATTTGACACTTAACTCAAAGCTAATGGACATCAAGAAGAAGTCCATCTAATTAATAAATTATGCTCATGAAACCCATGAAGCAAATACAACAATAATATATTTTATTTTTACTTCTTTTTTTCCATAATTACTTATTTACATAGTTAACATGAAGACTGACCTAGTTACACTTTTCAACAATGAATATCAGCCAAAACCAAGGGTGTGGCATGACAGTTTCCACCGAAATTTAATTAAAAAAATAAATAAATTTGACTATGTAATATGGTTTAGAATTTAGGTTTTAGGTGTTACTGCGTATTTTACCTGTTCCACAAATTGTGCCAACAATCCGCTAAATTATCGCTCTGTTAGTGAAATTTCAAGGTGAAATCATATGACTATTTTGTAATTTGAGGAATTTGTACAGACTAGTAGAAAATCTAGGGCAACTCATAAATTCTATAGTTTTTGACCAATTTGCAAAAAGAGGTTAGACAAGCATTTTTAATAGTGTTGGAGCCAATGGAACTAGTTTTAAAGCCATTGGATCATTTTAAACTGATGTAACCACCATTTTTTATCATAATGATATAGGTCCAAGCGATTGGAAGCTAGAAAAAGGAGACATAGCCCAAGAGGGGTGAACTCCTTCATCACTTGTTGCATTGTGGTTATTTTTATGGTGTATTTGTGTGTAGCTTTTGCATTTTCAGAGTTTTAATTCATGCTTTATGATATAAATATTAACATAAAAGTTCAAAAAAAATCAGTTTTTATCACTTGCAATTTATAAACCCTCAAGCAAATTTTCATTAAGATCTCATATAGATCAATGATATAGGTGTGAGATAGATAGAGGAAGGGAATGATTTCTCTTTATAAAATTTTTATAGAGTTTAGAGATTAGGTTCCTCAATTTTTTTGTTGGTTTTTTTTTCTTTTTTTAATGAAATAAATTTGAAATTCTAGGGTGGAGATCATGTAAGGTGTGGGGTGTTAATATTTGTAGCTTGGGAGGTTCTCCAGACTCTAGGCTTGAGGGTTATCGAGGAGTTGGCACACAAGTATGGCTTGTTGGCTTGAAACCCAAGCTTGGGGTTTTTTACCCATCAATGTTGGGGTCAAAATCATAGAGATAATTTGACATGTGATGGATCAAGATATTAGAGGATGTGGAGGAAAACCATATGCATCGAAAATCATAAAAAATCATCGAAATATGAGTTTTCGATGAAGAGAAATTAATTTTTCAAGTTTTTGTGTGGGATACTGGTACAAATTTAAGGTCATATTTGTGTTTGAGAAACTTTATGATAGTTGGAAGGCCCTATTGGTCGAAATGATGGAGTCCTTCTATTGTATATAAATTCAAGGTGATGGAGATTCATTTAGGTATCCAAGTGTGCAAAAAAAGTGAGTAATTTGACCTCTTTGATATCTCTAATTGGGATGGAGGCTAGGGAAAATTCCAGGGAAGTAAAGGAGGGCTAGTTTGGGCCTCCTTGTGACTATTTTGGATTCCAAGTGACCTTGTAGCACACCAAGTAGGATATCTAATTTATGGTATGTTCTCGAGGGGAATCGAGTTCTGTTGGTTGTTATTTGAAGGGGTCGTGGTGGCTAGAAGGGAGTGCAGATAAATCCTAATGGAAATGAGTTAGAGGAAGACACTAAACAAGGATGGTCACAACTGTTAGGAGAATATTGGGGTAAGAAGTTAAGCAATTTTAGTTTCATATAACATTCCCTAACCAAGATGAAATATTAAAAATAGGAACAACCCCAAACATGAAGCATGATTGTATGTTCATAAGGTTGTATGGTTGAATTATTGTTAGGTTTTGGGTTTAGTTTTGGACCAAATTGAATTGGTAGTTTGTGCAGTTTGTTATCATCCAAGAGGAAGGGTATTCCTAGTAGTTGGATTCCTTAACCAAGAGGAGATGTTACAATAAGGATTGATTACTCCTGGTCTGGTGGAGGGTAGCGTGAGAGTGGACTAAGTGTGGATAATGGATTGGTCATTTATGGTCTATTGGAGGGAAGCTTGATAGTGC